>OY728161.1:1481839687-1483089687 GCA_963277665.1 Viscum album
TGAAGGTTATCCAATGTGCTATGTTTGTAAAATGCCATTAAAAACATGGTCACATTTTATAAAATGAATTAATATGAATGAATTTAAAATTTTGGTCTTGAAGGGATATTTCAACATCAAAATCACTATTTAAATCATTTAATCAAACACATGGTGTGGACAAATACATTTTTAATAAAAACCCATTAAAAACATGATTTTTCATCAAATGAAACCATTCTAATGTCATATAAAAAATTTCAATTGAATAACACAAGGTAATTGACATGAATATATTGAAATTAAAGAATTATCCCATTATATAGAGTCACTTACCTCAGAATTGGAGTAAATATAATAACTATAGGAAATAGAGATTGGGAAAAAGTAGACTGACCTCTGAAAGAAAATACACAATGGAAATCTACAAATTGTTGATAGAAACCCAAAAATGTTCACAATATGATCCATAAAAACATCCAATGATAATTCTATGGAAAAAATTGATAATTAGAAGAATTTATAACCAAATATACGTGATGAAACTATCGTGGGGATAAAATATAGAAAAGAGTTATCCACAAAGAGAAAGACCACCCAAAATAACTAAAATCACCTCTATGTTTTAGAAGAAATAAAAAAATTTGATGTAAATTTTTTCTGGAATCCATCATAGTAAAAACATCTAGGATCTAACAACTCTCAAGGTACCCCAATTCCTATTGTGAATTCAACTAGATTTTATATCTTTTAAAAATGGTTTCGCCTTGGGTTAGGAAATAATATTCTAACCATGCAACATCATGAAAAGGTTTCACAGCATTTGATTCCCTTACAAACTAAACTAGACTCAAGGCATCTAACATAAAATGGATTCAAATCATGTTACTAGTTCATGATGTGATGGGACGATTATGTTGTCTATAATCAAGATTTGGTTGAAAATTTCCAAAAAAAACTATGAAGCCGTCCAAACCCTTTGACGCATTTAAACATGGACACCTTTAATTAAGAAAAATAGATTTTCCAATAATTATATCATAGGAGGTTTAAGAAATACCTAAACAAATGGTATATTTCATGAACAAAATATAAATTTTTAAATTCATTAAAATAAATGAAATTTTTTATTTAAAAATAGTAATTTCCACTATTCATCATAAAATTATTATTTTTATAAAATTCAAACTAAATAGATTTAATGTAAGTTTGAAATTTTATTTCAAAAATAAAATTTATTTTTTTCTAATAAATTTTCTTTTATGGGGATAAATTTAATTTTAAAATAAGAGAGCATAATCTGATAAAACTGTTTTTTGAAAATATTTCAATTTCTAACCATAAAATTGAATTTTTTCTTATCTCATGCCCAAAAAAAATCTTTGATGAGAAATAAAATATTATATTTAATATAATTTATTAATTATATTGGAATCATTCAGCAATTAATATTAATTTATTTTCTTCATATATAAGGCATATTGTTCACATTAAAATATTTTTTGAGAAAGTGATTTCTTTTATGTTGAAATGATTTTTACTTTATCTATTATTCAATAGGTAACTAATTAATAAATTTTATTCATGTGTATAACATATAATTCTAAAAATTTAATAATTATAATCATAAACAATAATATAATTACTACATTATATGTACCACATTAAATAATTAAATTTTAATAGTATATCTCAATACATTAAAATTCATTGTTGTGGGAAACAAAATATATCTATTAAATTAAATTTATTTGGGAAAATATTTCCTAATTTATTGTGTTAATACATAATTATCACCATAATATTAATCTACCCCTTCATTTTTTTTGTTACTCTGATACAAATGATTGAGTATACTTATGCATTATCATATCCTCAGGTTCCCATGTATCATCATCAAACTGGTAGTTTCACTAAAAACATTAACCATATTACTGGTCTTATCTCTTTGAAAATTACATCTATGATGTATAATTTATTTCAGTTGTTCCTTATAATGATGATATATCTCTATGGTATTTCCTCTAAGATCAATTTCAATTGAATATCAGGTATATACATCTTTATGAGAGATACATGGAACACATCATGAACGTATGATTTTTTTAGTGGAAGCACCAAGTGATAAGAATCCATCCTGACATGATCAAAAATATTAAAAGGGGAAATATACATTGGGATAATATATCCTTTATTTTTGATTCCCATAATATTATTTCAGGGAAATATTCATATAATAACTTTATAAAAACGATATATTCCAGATCACACTGATAATTTTCATTCCACATTTCATTTGACTATCAGATTCCTTAAGGAGTTTTTAAATTATCCGAAATTATATTCCATTTAAATAGCTACCTATTGTCTATAAACATCCCTTTATCTAACATCATTATAGAAATTTGGATTTCTATACTTCTATCCATAGTGGGACATATAAGGATCTGTCTCAATGCATATGTGAAAGATATTTTTGAAGTAAATATTATATAGATAAATGTTTTGATCCAAAAATACATTTAAATCCCTAAAAAAAATTTCATCATAACCTCTATAATGTCAATGGTTATTTCAGAATGAATATATATCTGATATTGATACATTGTGAAGTAACTCAATTTAGTATCATGGTGTTACAAAATTTTTAACCCGAACATCAATGTAAACATTGGATCACGATCAGATACCAAAAAATGTTGTCACTATAAAACCATACCACTTACTTAATATATATACTAGAAATATGAACCAGGGATAAATAATATATAATAGCAATAAATTGAGTTGAATATTTTGTAGATCAACTACAACCCAAATAGAATTAAGTAATTCAAAAATAATATAGACTACGATGAAAAAATACTAGTAGGAGTTTTCCCATTTCTATTATAAAATGGGTAATGGTTGTAAAAAAAACCTATACCTCTATCTCTCATATTTAACTTACTAATACACCAAACACTGATATAGAAACATTTCTATATCTTAATTCCTTTCACACCGTTAGAAATATTCTTATAGAGATCTTTTTACTTTTTTAATTAATATGACATGATGCCCTATGAGCTTCTTATAATAATATATTAATCAAATATAGTATGGATGAAACACATAAATGATTACTATAACTTATCATTCCATCATAATACATTTTCAACTAATAATATTTTTTGAACTACGTTAGTTTAATATCTTCCTTCTTTTCCACTTTAATAATCACATAGATTGGTGGATGAAATCACATTGGAGAAAAAAAAGACTTATCCACTTCATTGAATATATTTATATCTATTATTTTTAAATCCATAAATACTGGATCTTTTATGATAACCATCATTCATAATCAAGTGTTGTCTATTTGAATTAATGCATCAATAACCTTCCTCACTTTCTGAGGGAGGTATTCTTATGAGATGTTAAAATATTTAAACGGTTCCTACCATCTTATCTAGATCGTACTAAAAACACTAGGTGTGAATGTATACGTAAAAAATTTAGGTTTATTATATAGACTTCACCATATTCATGTACAATTAATTCCTCTGAAATATTAATGAAAAAATTACTTCAATTAACTCCAAATAATGAGTTAGTTAATATTACACATGAACCTTCAGTTTTCCTGATGAATAAGTAGAAACCAAATCATTATTCATGATAATGAATCCTATAATATCCTATTATTTTCATAAATATATATTTCAACATTTTAGATGAATACTCGTTATATAACAAAAGGATCCATGCTAGAATCATATTGGTCAACATCCATTTAAAAAATGGACCCATACACAACTGCCTCATAGGAGTCACCCATTAATTCCATCATAACTAGAACCGTTCATATAAATATCATTACAAAAATAATTATTCATATCATAGGTAAATGAAACATAAGAAAGGGTGAGAAAAAATTCCCAATTATGGTAAATGAGGGAGGCATCAATGACTAGATGAGTATGACATGAAAATATGTGCATGAGAATATGATCATAAAATTTAATGTTCTTACCATATATAGAATAAATTATATTATCTAGACATGTAATATATAATATATTCTCAAAAGACATGAATAATAATGGAAAAAATAACCAAAGTCATGAGAAAATAATATTAGCATAATTCACATCTTAATGGAATACACATATGTTTATATCATTGTTAATATGTAATAATATTAGCAGCTTCACTAATCAATTTAAGGAAAAGAAGTCAGGCCCCATTATAATATTATGTACATGGACCTAGGTCTATACATAATATTATGAACAATAAAATCATGTTTCTACACAAAAAATATGAACATGAATACTAAGTCTATTCATAATTAAAGGTATATCAATGGTTGGTCCATGCTTAATATTATCGACATAAAATTCAGATATATATTTAATCTTATGGGCATGAAAACTAGGTCAATGAAATAATTTTGTAATATGAAATTATTTTAACAAATATTATATTTACCTCATGATTTACCTATCTTTAAAAAATTAATTTGATAGAGATATTGGTCGCACTAATTATATGTGTTCCAGAAGAACATAAAACATTCAGAATATTATAATCCCCAAAAAGAAATGGGCATCATAAAAAATTCATCATAGTGTAACCCATTGAAAATAAATGTGTTTATTATGTATTTTGACCTTGTAACCCAACATAATATTAAAATAACTACATTACGTTTGATAGGGTATATGACATGCAACATCAAGCATACATGGTCTGAAAAATATATGAATATTATAGAATAGCCCTCAAATTCAAGAGTGTAAATATGCTTAACTAATTTTTAAAATATATATATATATATATATATATATATATATATATATTTACAACAAAGATAAATGTATTGAAAAATTCTAAATGAATAACCACTCAATTTTTTTTATTTAAATTTTATTTATCCAAAAAATATTTTTAAATGATTTTATTTCTTTTAATGATAATATATTAAAATTAAGTAATAAAAATTTCAACAAATTTAATTTATAAAATTTAAATAATTTTCTAAATCATAATATCAAAACTAACCCTCGATTAAATTGTGGAATATTTTGGAAATTTTTTAGAGAATAGTGGAAAGTACAATTTTTTATAAAACAAACATCTCTTTTCAATAAATTATGTAATTAAAAAGTAAAATTCTTAATTGAATTTAATTTCAAGTAACATATGTATTATTTATATATTATTAATCTAAATAATTAAAATTTTATAATATTTCTTCATTATTTTAGTATATGATTATTTTTAAGATTATGAACATATTTGTATAAAAACTATTTTAATGTGAATAATGCTTCTCAATTTTAATTTAGTATTATAAACAAAGATGAGTTATTATTTAAATTAATTTGATATAATATGTATCTATAAATATTAAATAAATCAAATAATTATGGTTAGAATTCATATTTTTAATAAATGAACATTATTATATTTAATAATTCATTTCTTGAAAAACTATATTTTTGTCTCATCTTCATGTTTTTATTTTATGTTAAATTATACCACATACGGTAATTGAATATGATGAAATATATTGTATATTAGTACATATAATAATTTATACTATAAAATAAGGTTAACATTATTTTGGTTCATAATGTATGTTGGGATCCGAAAAAATATTTACGATTATTATAATGGAAACGAGCATACCGTATGTTAAATAAAACATATAATGGTTATAATGAGCTTAAAAAACTATAAATCATACTTTATAACCATATTCCGACCATATATTATATAATAAACAACAATTGTACATTTTTTTTCCCGATGGAATGTGTAAAAAAGGGTATAACAATTTATTTTCAAAAATGTCAAATGAATCCTTTCACACACTCATAAAAGGGAACCTAAATTCACATAAAATCCACAAAATGAAATAATTATGGTTCAAAAAATACAAAATAAATCCATTACATACTTCCGAACCCACTGCATAGATTCATTTTTTTATCAAAAAAAATCAATCTACGTAGTCTTTAGGTATAGTTATAAAGGGGTGGTGAGAAGAAGATGTATCGTTCTTGACCAATTTTTTATTTTGTTTCTTCTTATCGCTCCATCAATTATTCCTCAACCAAGATGATACATCAAAATCAGTATCCACCATATAATAAAATTTTATTATTTATGTTTAATAACATAAATTCATCTTTAATAATATAAAATGTGAAATGAAACTATCATTCATGTGCATTGAGTTCTACAACCACATGAACCGATTAATATCATTTTCTATCATCCCCTATTATATTTGGTTGTAATGATAAGTTATATATATTTCATATTTATGACACTTTTTTCAGCCCTAAAATATTATATTTCATTTAATTTTTTACATTTCCACTCATTGGAAATTGATATTGTCATATGTTTGTATATGTTTACTCCCACCTCTATAAAGTGGTGTCAATCAGTTTTCATCACCACATCATATGGATGAAAAATATACACATATTTAAAGAAATAATAAGTAATTTATGAATTAATTGTCATTATTTAATTATTATATTATACTTACCTTCTTCTCATAATGATCGTTGAAAAATGGAAACTTTACTCATGCATATTTACGGCATACCATCCCCATGATTTTATCATATATCATTCTTCATTACCATCATTAATGATTGGATATAAAAAAATAATTATTTTCTAAAAATGATAAATACTTCATTATTATTAATCTATATATGTTTTAACTATTACATCATTGACCATGTTCAGTATGCCGAATCAATTTTTGAAAACAATTAACCAAACATCGTCAATATGCTTAATATACATTTAACTCATGAGGAATTAAATAATTTAATTATATATAAATAAAAACATTCATTTAATTATTTCAAAATAAAAATAAAAATATTAATTAGTATATAAAAAAATTATATAATATGTTTACATTGGAGTTAAATTACATTCATGAAGTGCCTTGACTCGGGTAAAGTGTTTTCCATGTCAATTTTATTTCTATGATACATATGAAAAGTTTAGTAGTTATTTTATTATGGGTTGTATATACATCCCATGAATGTATTTTATGATTATTTTCTTTAAAATTATTTAGTTTTATGAATTCTTATTATTTTATCTCTTTCATTAGCTTTTGATCCATATATTACCAAACCAGTAAAGGATTTCATCTCATTTTTTCTTCACAAAGGAATATTATATTTACATACACCAAATTTATTTTTTATGGTTCATATATTTTGTAACATCTCGGATCTAGGTACCGCCGAATGGTACCATGTAACTGGTTGGTCACAAGGCCTCAAGCACATTTCCCCAAATTCCAAAGGCTGCTGGTTAGCAGTGAGGGCCTTGGGTGTGATATTGGGGATACTATTCCCTCATTGGTAGAGCATCACAGTAAAAACAAATAGTTTATAATAGCAGAACTAGTGATACCATAAAAAAGTAAATAGTGGAAGACTGATTGTATAAACAACATTAGCATATATAAATAAATGAAGCATGCCATATGTAACTAAGAAAGACTCCAAACAAGTCAAAATTCTAAAAATACTATACTAAAACCAAAATACAGAAAATAGTGATCTACAACAACATCACAAGCCTTAGCTTGGTCCCATGCCCTCCAGTTTTAAAAGCAATCAAGTACCTGATGAAGAAGGTCTCTTTCCCTTATCTATGCTGACAACCATATAATCCATTTGGGCTAAAAAGCATGAATCAAATAGTTTGTGAGATGACTCCCTGTAGGAAACCACCAATAGATTTGTGCCTAACTGTCTATTAATACATGTAGCATGGAATATGAAAAATGAAGAAATAATTAAGGAAGTACTCAAAAATAAACAATCCTACATTTTCCAACAACATTTATTTATATGTATTAATTATTCAAACTTTTGAATAATAAAATACCAGGATCTATCCTAAGAGGTATGTCCCATGTGTAAATGAAAAATAGATGTCTCGGAAGACCATCTAACAATAAAGTAAGACTGGGCCCATGATTGGGCCTTGGCATGGCATACTCATCACAATCAACATTAAAAATATCACATAGACCCTCTGGGTGACTCACACAGTCTTACAACTTTGATCAACTGTCCCAAAAAATAATAAAGACTCTTTGAGGAATCACTCACCATCAAATATCCATGGTGTCTTTTAATGATAACTACATACTCTTTGATAAAGAACCCAACGTACATTCCCCTTGTGGTCTTGTAAATGTATACTATAGAATCTCTGAGGAAGCAGTCAACATTAATCCACAATATGTCCTCACTATATAAATATAACAGACACTCTAGGGAAGCCCTCAATGAAAATTCTCCCTATGGTCTAACTACACCTAGTTCTTACAGCCCTATGTAATACAATCGTACATAAACGATTTCCATCAGCCCAAATTAGTCTCAACTACAACAAGGCTAATCTTCTACAATTCATAACCAAATAATTAATCAACAATCCATAAAAAATCAATTCCAACCTAATAAGAAAGGAATGGAAACAAGGTCCGGCTTATATGAAACCTAAACCAAACGGTCATAAAAATTTAAACAAGGAAACGCATCCATAGGGTGTCCCCTAAACATGAAATTGAGCATAATATATCAACTAAAACTCTTAATATATCAGTAAACCTAAGGCATATGATAACATGGTTCAATTACATAAGATGAAATACATGAATCGTGGGTTATTTACACTTGGACATATATAACTCCAATAAAAACTCTAAAATCCAACAAACCAACTACCTAGATGTCAAACAAAGAACACTCTCAAAGGTCGGCCCTTAAATTATCCTATAACATTCTAGCTCTACAAAAGGTCAAAATCATTTAACCTTGAATAACTCACATGGGAGAAAAAATCTGGAAGAGATCCTTAATGAAAAGGGAGAACTCACCAGTGGGAATCCAACACACCTAGAGGCATCTCAATCAAAGCTCAGAGAGAGGACCAGGATGTTCTTGAAGATTCTCGATCATACATCACTCTCCTATACGATACATTGGAAGAAGAAACATGTTTTGGAGATGAGACCCGACCACAATCCAATTAATATAATAATAATAAAATTATATGGAATGTTAATTTAATATTCACACCATGTACTAGCCTCAACCAACACCCACTTTAGGTGGTCTTCGAATTCATCCACATGGCCATGTGCTAGCCATTACACGACCAGTACACAGCTACATGTGGTAACTAGATACATGGCGTGTAGTCAAGAGTACATGCAGTGTACAAAGAAAATTTCAAAATCTTTATTTTTATCTAGAAATAACCTGAAATAATGATCCATACAAGAAATAAAGGACATGGTTTTTATAAACCTGCACCCATAAATCTATTAATCCTGAAATTTTCCTTCCTATCGCGGCGAAGATGAAATGTTCAACAACTCTGTCCATTGTGAGCATAAATCGACATCCCTCTCCCAAGTCTCATTATGTTCACTCCCATACAGCCATAGCACTCTTACTAGAGGAATAGACCATACACTAAGATCCTTAGTACTATAATCCATAATATTTTTACGGTGCTTCTTGAAGGTTGCATCCAACTCCAACATGACCTCTTCGGGTTGAAAACGTGAGATGGAACTGAAATGTAATGTCTTAGGGGAGACACATGGAAGACATCATGCATATTTTGATACCTCTCATATAACTACAACTGATCGGAAACTGACCCGACATATCATGGTGAAGGCTTCCTCTATCTCCTAATCCTCTTGTGTCCCAACATTAGTGTGACACGTAAGAAATCCTTATCTCCAACCTCAAACTCTTGTGGTCATCTTCATCGATCAGCATAACATTTCTGCAGAGATTTTGTAGTATCCATCCTCTTCCGAATCCACTACGCCTACTCAGTGGTCTCCTAAAAAAGATGAGGTCCCAGTATAGACACCTCTCCTACCTCTAAGAAACATATGGTTGATCGTAATGACCTATTGTAAAAAGGTTCATAAGGTTCTATCCGAATCATCTCTTGAAAATTGTTATTGTAAGAAAACTCATCTAGGGGTATGTGTCTCTCCCAAGAGCGCTCGAAATATAGGACGCATTATCAAAGAATTTACTCAAATACCTGAATTGTGTGAAGAACCCCATGAATATGTATAATCTCTTGGATGCACAAACTTCTAGGCTCATCAACACCGAAGTTATAATTGATCAGTAAGAAGTGTGAAACCTTTGAGTGTTTTTCAATAACAACCCAAAATGCATCATTCCCTTGAGGTTACCTGAGTAAACCTGTCAAAAAATCAATTGCGCCATCATTACACTTCCTCTCAAAAATTGGTAACTGCTTTAAAATTCATTCCGATCACTGATGGTCTACCTTCCATACAAGCGGGTGGAACATCTCATCACAAAACCAACAATATCATTCTTTATTCCTGGCCACCAATACTAAAGGTTTAGATCTCAATACATCTTGGTGAAACCAAGATGAACTTCCAAAACTGAGAAATGAATGTCCCAAAAAATTTCCTCATGTATGTTTGCTGACACCCATACACATCCATTAAAACATAAGAAATCTTCCTCGCCTACAGTACACCTAGGAGTAGGGTCCTCTTCAGACACACTCTCTCGTAGGAATAGGCCTTTGGAATTTGTTAGGTGCCTAATTCTAACATGATCCAGAAGGGTAGAGGTAACAACTAAAAAAGAATGAAAATTTTGCCCCTATCTTTCTTTCACTTCTAAATAAATCTCAGAGAACATAGCCATAAGCTGCCACTCACTGTTGGACTCATGAACTGCCTGTATCTGAGTCCTCCATCTCAACACATCAGCCACCGTGGTTCCTTTCCTAGGTGTATAGGCAATCTCAATTTAAAAAGACTGAAGGAAATCAATCCACCTTCACTATCTCAAAATCAGATCATGTTGAGAATGGATATACTTGAGACTTTTGTGGTTAGTGAAAACCAAAAAATGCTCCCCCAATAGATAATGTCTCCATCAATGTAAATCATTCCCAAATGCAGCTAACCCGAGATCAGACATTGGTTAATTCCCCTCATGTGGTCTCAAATGCTGAGACTCGTATGCAATGAATCATCCCCCCTGTACAAGAATAGCTCCAAACCCGATACCTAATGCATCATAGTAAACAACGTAAATATTTCCTGGATCTGGAAAAACTAGTATCAGTGTCCCAGTCAATCACACCATTAACTACTTAAAGAATGAAATACATGACTCTGTCCAAAAGTATATTGCACCATTCTTAGTCAGGTCTATCAGTGGAGCTACAAATCGTGAAAATTCCTATATAAATCATCTATATTAATCAGACAGCCCAAAAAAAACTATGTACCTCAAAGTCGTTCATCGAATGATCCCATGAAACTGCATCTCCTAGTGAATTAAAAACTATCTCAAAGTGGGTGACATGGTCGTGTTGAGTGTGAGAGTACACCATGATATCTTCCACCAAAACAGCCATAAAGAAGTCTATGTAAGGATAGAACACTCAGTTCATCATTTCTAGGAAACCTGCAAGTGTGTTTGTGAGACCAAACGGTAAAACAACATACTCGTATAGACCATACCTAATCTGAAAGGTTGTAAGTGTTATATCTGATGGTCTAACACACAAATGATGACAAAAAAATCTCAATTAAATATTTTAGAACTATTGGACTCCTCGAATATGATCAAAGAGATCATAAATCCTCATCATGTGATGTTAGTTTTTGACCATCTACTTGTTCAGCTTTCGATAATCGACACATATTCTAACGGTACTTTCCACCATATTAAAAAAAAGGATACATGAACCCTAAGGAGAAGTAGTGGGTTAGATGAAACCATTTTCCCATAACTCCTCTAACTGATTTTTCAGCTCATGTAACTCTGGTGTATCCATCCCATAACGAGAAATGGACATCGATGCCACCCCTGGAAAAAGATCAATAGAGAAAACTACCTCTCGCTCTGGAGGTAAACATGATAATTTGTCAAGAAATAAATCCTTGAAATGATTCACCACTGGATAAATGTCCATATGTGAAGTCCCCTGGTTGTCCAGATATAAACTAGAAATATAGGTTGTAATTCCACCTAACAAAAAATACTGAAGTCCTATCCTTCATGACTGGAAAATCCATTCACCCTTCTATAGAAAATACCCTCCCTCTAGTGATTTGAAAATAAGCCGATGGAGATAGCAGTCAAAAAAATCCTAGAATGAGACCAACCAGTCCATTCCTATAATTATACCAAATACAGTCATCTCTAAGACATAGTGGTCCCACAAGAAGTGACAACCACCAACCTCAAGAGGTCACTCCTTTCGCTGACGTACACTAGCCGTTCTAAGACCTAATGAAGTGTCTATCATCATAACATCTTTACAAGTAAAGATAAAATTCCCATGGATATCTACAATTGTGATACATATAAAAATATCAGAATCCCCTATATCAAAAGAGCTGAAGCTAAAACTAGGGAGACTAAAATCATGCATCTAACCATAGAGGGATGAGGATCCTACTCTTAGTGGGTCTACTCCATTGAAAAAAGTCTAACATGTTTTGTGGACCTGCGACCCTTCTTGACTACACTGAGCTAATCTATCCTTCGGAAACTGAAATCATTCCTACTAGATACCATGGCCATGGCCACCTCTTTAGCCTGAATGGCCGAACAGACTCAAATTCCCAAACTAAGGAGAAACTGGTGGTCGAGCTCCTAAACATGGATTCATTACAGAACCCAAATCACTAGCTGCTGGGGAGAAATACTGACAAAAACACCGAAGACAGTCCATCTTACTAAAAAATCGGCACTCAACAGGGTCTCTAAGGAACTAAGGTATCATATTCCCACTCTTCAAGTATTAGTATCACACCACCTAGCCACCGAAAAAGACTATCTCATTTATTCGAATCTCATTGTGTTGAATCCCAACAGTTGTTCCTAATATCAATCAGATGAGTACCAACTATGGATACTTAACCGCCCTGGCTCGTAGCTCCAGACACACTCAGATTACACTCAATGGTCATCACCTAGTTGATTATAGATGATATGGAAGGTAACATGAAGATATTCTCCAGGGTTCAAATTTCATGTCTGTGACCATCCTCAATCATCCTGGCCAAAAATATGTCATCACCCTAGAATGTGTGTTAAGTGATGCACCTCTATGAAGCGTGAAGAATAATCCATGACCGAAAGTGTACCCTATTCCATACCCACGAACTAGTTGGCTCGGTCAGCCCTCAAGGTCTCTGGGAAGAAATAGTCATAGATGGTCCACTAGAACTCATCAGAAGACATAAATCATTAGTGTCCCATTGAAGATATCACATCCAATCATATATTGGTGGAATCTCGAAGCATGTACATAGATAGCTTCACCGTCCTCTCAAGAGGTGTCTCGAGATGTTCTAATATAGACAACATGTACTCCAACAATAACTCCACATCATGAGGTCCTCCTTATACTGAGAAAATGGGATGATGCTACTGCTGAAAACCCCGCACCAACTCTTTCATGGAATGGGCAGGATGTGGTTCTCCCTAGAAGGTCTGCATAAATCTCATGAAGCCTTATCAGAAACATACAACAACACATGTGTCTGGTATAACATCTGGTGCCAATACATGCACGACATGAGGATCTACTGGTAGTTCCCGACCTACCATTTTTTGCATCAGATTGTTTCACTATATCTGGCATACAACCGGAGGAAATCATGATGGCATGACTCTGCATGGTCAAGAAAACACATCAGTTCAAGATTATCATGCACTGAAACATAGAATTAAATAAAAGGTAAAAGAGGTAAAAACCAATCATGTTTTACAACACAAGGGTAAATGGAGGGTATAAACCCTATATGGTGTTTTCCCTTAATAATTTAACATTGGAGTGTAATCATACCAAAACAAGTCATGTAACACTCCTACACATGGGGTATTCCTCCTGTGACACGACGTGTACTTGAATTTTCCCTCCTAACCTAGTTCTTATACACGGCCAAACCTCACGGTTCTTTCTAGGGTAACACTACACGGTGTTTTCACCATACACATGGAGTGTACCACTTATGTTCTTACCACCCATGTCATTATTCACACGGTCATAGACACTGTTGACTCTAAACGGAATGCAATAATGGTAAATGGTGTGTAAAACCCGAGTTTCATCCATCGGTGTCGTTAGTCACACGACCAAATACATGGCCTCATTGTCATGGTCTGTACTCCCAGTACCCAGCATGTTCTACCAAAAATTTATCAACCCGTGTATCTACTCCAATAGTCAGTCACACAGTTATTCTCTACACGGTGTGTACTCACAGTACATGGTGCGTACTTAATAAAAGTTGTTTCTTCCAGAACTAAATAGCACATGACGTGTGTTCATAACACCACATGTCGTGTTGTATGGGTTTTTGGATAGTATGCCTCAAATACATCCCCATAACCCTTAATAATTTAGACATTAGTCCATGTAATGATAATCTCCGACTCGTGAGAGCCCAAACTCCCACAAATCAATGTTTTTCATCCTCATTCACATCATAACTAGGAAAAATCAATGAAATTTCATACATGATCAAGAAAATTCTAATCAAAGAGGGCATGTAACAGCTGAGGGACCAATTTTTTGTGTCCATTCAAATGAAACATTACATATTAGAAATTCCCTATCAAATTGCTGGTATTTTATCAGGGAATTTTTCACAATAACATGCATATCTAGAACAACATCTGTCACACCAACATAAAATCAGTAACACACCCTATATGACAAGATAAGAATGCATGAAATGTGATCCCTATAAAGTTCCTACATGATGCATGAAATGGAATAATCTCATCTCATCGGGTTTCAACAAAACTAGAACATTAATAACATCAACGATAACAGAAAAATACAAATGAATCACCCGCCTGCGAAATCAAACCAACTGTAAGAATTTCAAAACTAGAAAAATATCAATATTCGATGTAACTTGTATTTTCCCTATACACGGGTTAGATACTCCTAGACACATCTTATTACCAACTAAAAATTATTTACAATCTTTGTCTACATGTTCTAATTAGAATGAAAAAAGAATAAAATACTGCTCGGATACCACTTTATAATGTCTTGGATCTGGGTACCGCCCAATAGTGCCCCGTTCCAGGTTGGTCACATTTTCTCAAGCGCATTTCCCTAATGTAATGTGGCTACCGAGTAGCAACGAGGGCTTTGGGTGTGATAGTGGGGAAACTAACACCTCATTGGAAGAGTAACACAATGGAAACACATAGTAAATAGTAGCAGAAGTAGTAATAATATACAATAGAAGTAAACCGTAGAAGACTGATAGTATTAACAACTACATCATATATAAACAAATGTTTCATGTCACATGTAAATAGGTAAGCATCCAAACAACACATAATGATGTAAATACAATATTGAATCCAAATTATAGAAAAAAATGAACTCCAATAGCATTGTCTGCCTAAACATAGTCCCATGCTCCTCAAATCTCACAATAATCATGTACCTGATGAAGAAGGTTGCTTTCCCTTATCTATACCTACATCTATATAATCTGTTTGGGCCAATAAGAAATAGCCAAACAAGGTTTGAGACAAATCACAATAGGTAACCACCAAAATATTTGTGCCTAAATATCATTGAATACATATAGCATACAATATAAAAAATGAAGTAATAAACAAGGATGTACTCAAAATAAACAAACATAATCATTCAAATTACATTCATTTAAATTTATTTATTATTCAAACTATTGAATAATAAAATCCTAGGATATATCCTATGCTTTGTATCCCCTGTGTAATAGAAAAACAATTATATGATAAGTCTATCTAACAATCAAGTAAGACTGATTCCAAGCATGTGAATTGGATTGGTAGACTCATCACAATCAACATTAAAAATATCACATTGACCCTCTGGGTGGCTCACACAATCTAACCCATATGATCAACTATTCCATAAAAAATAAATAATCATTGAGGAATCACTCACTATCAATTCCCCATGTGGTCTTTTAATGATAACTATAGAATCTATAATGAAGTACTCAACGTCTATTCCTCATGTGGTCTCATAATTGTATACTATAGACACTCTGAGGGAGAACTCAGCATCAATCCCCCTATGGTCTTGCAACATAAATATAACAGACACTCTAGGGAAGCCCTCATCGTCAATTCCCCCAATGGTTTAACTACAACAATTTCTCACAGCCTTGTGTAATAAAATCATACAAAAATGATATCGAATATCCCAAAGTACTCTCAACTAGTTCAAGTATATGTAAATATAATTCATAAAACATGCATTAATCATGCACCAATAACAAATCAATTCCAAACTAACAAGCAAGGAAAGTAAATAAGGTCTACCTCAAAGGAAAACTAGACCAAATGATCAAAAATATTCAAAACAGGAAATTCAACCATAGTTTGTCCGCTAAACATTGAAATTGGCATAATATATCAACAAAATACTTTAGTATATCAGTAAATATAAATCATATGATATCAAAGTTCAATTCCTTAACACTAAATTCATCAATCATGGGTAATCAGTACTTAGGCATATATAACTCAAATAAAAACTCCTAACGAAAAAAACAACTACCTCGCTGTCTTATGATGAACACTCTCAAATGTAGGCCCTTGAATCAGCCTATAATGTCGTAGATATAAAAAAAGGTCAAAATTACTCAACCTTGAATAACTCATGAGAGAGAAGAAATCAGGAAGAAAGAGTCTGAGGAAAGAGAGAATTTGTCGCTAGGAATCCAACACCCCAACACCACCTCAATCGGAGCTCAGATGGAGGATTAATTACCTACAAACTTCAAAGTATTATTATTTTGATAATAAATCCAACAATGGAAGGATTTAACTGTAATTAAAAATAGGTGATCCGAAGAATTGGATTGGTTCTTAACCAAGCATTTTTGTTTTTTTGTCATCTAAAAACTCATTATAATATTGTTAAATAGTGATTATATTTTAACATAAGTATATAAAATATACATATATGTAATTATATAATTTTTATAACGTAAATAAGTCTCCTATTCTATCAAATGTGAAATATAACCATCATTCATGTGTACGGTGGACTATAGCCTCACGAACAGATCTAATTATTTTTACATCGTCACCTATTATGGATACTTTTAATATTTTAATTAATTTATATGTATGATATTTCATGAAATATATATAATTATATTAATATAATTATTTATTTACATTCTTATCATCTTAATCACTAACTAATGATAACAACATTCATGTGTATATGTTGACTACCTTCTCAACTAAGAGATGTTATTATTTTCTAATAACCACATAATATGGATGGTATATATATAGTTAGATTTAAATAAATAATATGGTATTTATTATACAACCATAATTATTTAATGATAACATAATACATACCTTATATTTATAATGGTCGTTGAATACTGGAAGTGTAAATCATACATACATACGTCTTACTGCCTCTATGACTGTGACATAGTTCATTTCTCATTTCCATAAATAATGATTAGTTTTAAAAGTATACCTTTTTTACAAATATGATAAATATTTCATTATTATTAGTTTTTATATGATGGAAAAATTCCCTATTTGACCATGATCAAAATGCCAAATCCATTTCCAAAAACCAAAATAAACATCCTCAAAACACCCGACATGGATGCAATTCATAAAGTATTCAAATATGTAATTAAAAATAAATAAAATAAATGATTTATTTATTTGGTATAAAATATGGAATTTGTTTTATGAAATGATTTTTTTATAATTTTATTATATAGTAGTTAAATGACATATGTGGAATCTATTCCCTCTAAGAATGATTTTCTCATCCCACCTTTATTTTTGTTAGACATATGACATATTCACCAATAATTTTTATTATTTTCTCTATAAAATACAAATTGATTTATTTTTTAATTATTTTAATGAAAATTAGTTGTCTTTATGAATCCATATGAGATTCTCTCTTCATGATGTTCTCCTCCATAGATTACAAAAGAAGTAATAGATTTTATCCCAATTTTCTTTCATTGTAGAATATTTTATATACATAAATCTAATATATTATTTATAGTTTATATAATGAAAATTTACATGTTATATCATGAATTTTTTTTAACTTCATGTAATTTTTTTCAATTTTAATTATTTCATCAAATGGGATTTTATATTAATTTTACCATGTTGTAAAATGTTTTTTAACTCAATTTCATATAATTGGGTTATATTACATCTTCATTGAATTCGTTATAAAATCATTATATATGAATTTGCCTATAAATTTATTTTTTCTAACCATTTAATTTTTATGGATTTATATTTTTTTAACATAATCTCTCCATCTATAAATTATCAATTGAATGATATGATCATTTTAAGGGGTATTCAACACTAATTATATTTCTTTAGGACATTGGATGATGTTATAATAATAACATCAATAATGAGGTGTATATACTACCCATTGGCATTTTATATCATGAATTTATTTATTTAAATGATAATTAATGTTTCATTTTATGTCATTTTGTATAATAATTATTTGTAAAAATTTACCAATGTAGAAAAGGATTTTTGATACAATCGTCTTCCTTTTCAAGAATGTTTACTTTCATGTTTCCATTAGATGAAATTATGTGTTCTTATCTTATTAAACCAAATATCTTTTATTAGCATTTTTTTTCTTTTTTTTTTAATTTTTTGGATTACATTTACTTTATTTATTTATTGTTGATAGATCAATAATACATTTTAAGCGACACTAATGATAAATATTTTTTTAGATCGTGAATATTTCTCTTATATTCCATGATTTGTAAAAAGTATTCTAGAAAATTAAGTTCTAAAAATTAATTTCTTAAATCTATTTTACAAGTGCTTTTACCTAATTTTAATTAGTTACAAAAAGTGAATTTTTTAATTTTATCCAAATGTGTCACTTTGGACTCCATTTACAAAATGATTGAAAATAATGATTTTTTAACCATTACTTTATGAACGTATTTTACCACTATAATTATCTTTATATTTTTTTTAAAATTCAATTAGAATATTAAATGGATATTTTTAGAAATAATCCTTCTTAAAATAATATGTTATATTTCATTTTTCAAAATATATATTCAAATATGAAAAAAAAATTCCTTATGAATATTTTTTATGAACTTTTTATGGTATTTCCATTCATCAACATCATTAACCTTTGTTGTTACATATGATTTGGTAAGGATAATTTGTAATGATACCATCATAATTATTTACAAGGATGGATTATGAGTACTTTAAAGTGATATTCCAAGAATTCCTTTACTTTCAATAGTTTAATTGTGTTATTAGAGGAATAATGGTTGTTTATGGGTTATATAATACAATTAATGCCCAATGTAATTTTTTCATGTTATGGTTCATTATATTTTCTTATAAAATTGCTTATGTGACATTATAGCTCATAGGTTAGCTAGATATTTATTATACATTGTTAGTTCCATGATATCTCTTCTATACTAAAACGTTAAATGTAGACTATTATGTTATTCCATTTATAATGGTTCTATAAGGGTTTTATGATGATAATTTACAAAGATAACTACACTTTTTCCATATGATATATACGTGTTTTAATGATTACTTTGATCAAGATTAAAATCACAGGGATCATTATTATTTAATCACATTAATCATGTTTTTTAAGTCTTAAAAAAGTTACATAGTTGATGATTAAATTATTTATCGGTATAAATTCTTTTATTTTATGATCACAGACACTGACTATTCTAAAATTACCTTATTCAAATCTTTTTATCACTAATGAAATTCAATTTCTTATGGTTATGGTTACCCTTATTAAAATCATGATCTCAGTATTGTTTTGTTTCATTTTCAAACAAGTATGAACAATGATGTTAAATTTTTTCTTTCTAGAAGGATTATTTTTTGAACACTATTTTTTTAATTTTTCAAACTATTAATGTGAAATTATAAAATTTAGTTATTGATAAAAAACAATCTCTCAAAATCAAGACTATTGTTTATATACGTGTTTCACCTAATTCATTAGAACTAAGAACTAAAAATTTCATAAGGATTGTAAATGCTCCAATATTTTTTCTATTGATATTAGTATTGGATTAAAAAAATTAGATCAAATTTATTGATATCTAGTCAGAAATATATTTATTTTGTTTTTATCACTGGATCTGGGAGTACGGTTTCATGGGTGTTATTATTTTTATTTGTTAATAGTATTGATAAATTTCATTATTAGTTTGTTTTAACGTGTTTTTTATCTTAATAGTTTTGTATTAAATCATGTGATCACATGTTTAATGTTAATCCTAATTTCAATGTTTTAGACACACCTTTTGTAGTTTTATGTAGTAATATTTCACAGTGATTAATGTCATTTTTGGAGATGTATTATAGGGTTAAGGAATATGAAACCATAGTGTTTAATGTGAACTATTATTAGAGGAATAATACAATTACTTTTATGGACATTTAATTAATGGTAATAGTAACCATTAGGATATATCATATATTTTATTTTGAGGTAATTAGAAATTATTTTAATTTAAAAACAAAAAATATACCCTACCGTAGGACTGAATAGAATCTTGGTTACAATGTGACTAACATATTAGATCATTATTTTGAAGAAAATTATATTATTATTGTGAATAGAAAATAAAGGGATATTATTCTAGGAATAATACCTTTTTGGGAATAATATACGATTTTATTGTTGGTTTGACGAAATTCGGGTTATTTGTGAAAATGATTAGTATATCTCATAGATTATAAGATTAATGAATATTCATTTTTGTTAGAGACATTAAAAGGTATTTGTGTTATTTGAAGATAAATTATAAATCAAAAATGGTATAACATGTGATTAAATCCTTATAGTATTTGCTTTCAATATTAGTTATTAATACTTTGAGGAATATTATGGATAATTGTATATGGAATTATTTAGTTCCGTATTTGTGTAGTACTATTGAATTTTTTAGATTACTGGAAATAAATATTATTCATTTTGGAAAATATCATACACTTCTAAAAATGTTTTGTTTTTTGATAATACCTAATGAAATAGATAAATATATTTCTGATAATTTTTAGAATAATGTGACCTTTTATAAGTTTGTTTTAGTGATTTGGGAATAAAAAATAAACTCGGATGCTCATAATTTGAAGAAAAATATGATATTGTTGAAGAATTTTAATAATGGATGAAATTGTACATGTCATGTACATATATTTTTCATATTTTCCTTTTTTAGATGGTAATATATTCATAAAATCTAGAATAAGGATATTGAAAATGAAATTGTTTTCCAATTTTCACCATTTCTAATGAAATTATTGTATTTTGTAACATAATTTGTTTATTGTTTAGTGGTTTTTATCATTCATATGATCATTCAGATTCATGTGGTAAATTATTGTTTTCACTCTACATTATTAATTTTGAATTATTATTTTCTTCCATGTCTTTATCATAACTTATAACCAATTTTATGTTATTTGGAAACCTGGAAATGTTTTATTCAAAATGGTGTTTATATTAATGCTTTTTATGATGTGGGATTTAAAGAATGGTCTGTTAAAATTTAAAATCCTTAATTATCATTATCATATTAAAATTATGTGGTTGAAATTTATTAATTCGGTTGAATGAAATATCTGGATATTTTATGAGAATAACATTTTGTTCGACATCGTATAAGACACACAATAGAGATCCCAATCAACCTACAAAATATATATGTAGTTTAAGCTAGAAGGTAAATATGTGGTGATGAATATGATTAATTAATTTATGAATTATATATATGAATACACTATTTAATATTTTTTATTGATAAATTATTATTAAATATTAGGTTTTTTTGTAAAGGCATTTTATTCATCAAAAATAAATTTTCTTAAAAAAATTTTTTTATTACTTTTTGTGAGAAAATATTTTAATTAATTTCAACAATATTTTCAAAATATAAATGATAAAACGAAATATGTTATTTAAATACTAATAAATATTTAATATTTGGGTGTTATTTTTGGATTTTTGGAAAATATTTATTTCTCAATGAATAGTAGAATTTTTTTTTAAATACTCATATTTGCTTTTAAAAAATTATGTTCAATAAAAGTAGAGTTATAGATTAAATTTGATATCTTGATGTGACACCCTTAGATTTTATGAGATATATTATTTCTGATTTCATTTATTTCTTGTGTTTTATGTTACACAAATATTATCTTGCGCTATACGCAACATCGTATTATCTTGCAACATACACAACAATATTCTTGTCTTGTGTTACACACAATTTCATGTTATTTTGATAGAATTCATTTCACGCAACACTAAGTATATTTTTTTTAAATATAGAAATAAACTAACATTGGAATATTTTATGTACAACACTAATTAAATCTTGCACTACATGCAACATAGATTTGGCTTGGGTTACACACAAGACTGACCTTCCTCGACAACTTGTGTTGTACAGAATACTGAGTTTCACTAAACAACTATATATTATTAAAATATTATTATTTAATTGGATATAAACTATCATAAATGAATATTATTAACAAAATTTTTAATATTATATAACATTTACATTCATCTTATATATTTTCTAGAGATGATATATAAACAAATTTAATTTTTATGTGAAAAGAAGTATTTTAAAAAAATGTTGTTTTCCCCCCTTTTGATGGCACACCCAATTTAAATTTTGCTTTTAAGAAATATACACATTTGATGTGAAAAAATAAAATTTTTATTTTTAAGAAGAACATAAAACCTTAATTTTGATGATTTTTTGAAATTTTTTAGATAACTTTTATATTTTGATGAATAGTAAAAAATATGCTAAATTTTAGTTAAAAACATCTTTTTTCATCAAGATAATTTATATGGATAAATGATAATATTTAATTGGTTTAATTAGTAAATGGAATATATTTTTATAATTTAATACATTTTTTTATTGGTTGTATTTTCACCTTTATATTGGATAAAAATACATGTCAATCTTTTGATAAGTTTTTTTTCTTGAAACCTCACTTTTGGTTTTTGACAATAAGAATTAATTTTAAATTTAGTTATTCCAGTTATGCGTTTTTAATTATGAACTATTGATTCCATATTTTATATCATTAGGTTTAAATTATGTTAATAAGCTACTTTTATTTTTTGTGAGTTCTGAATAGTAACTTTTGTAATTATTTTATTCACCATGGTTAAATGTAAATTTGTTAATTAATGATAAAATTGATATTTTAAAATCAAATTAAAACCTGATAAATTTTTATTAGATGAATAATATTCTTCCCATATCAACTAATGGTTCTAATTAATTCATTTTCTATACTTTGTTTCTAGGAAAATGATTTAATTATTATTAAAACCAAAGAAAGTGAAAACTTGTCACACTCTTATATATTATATGTTTAATATTTTTGATAAAGTGATAAACATAATAAAACATAGAAAGTAAATATTCAATAGAAATTTAATGATATTATATACATCATGTGAATTTTTTTAGAATTTTTAGAGATTAATTAATTACGATTAATAATGACACAATAGTGATATGGAAATTATTTTATTAATAGAAATATCAAATAAATGATTTTACAAATATTAAAATAAATAATATATGAACTAACTAACGTTATCCATGAATATTATAGGTTAATATGATATTTTAGTAGTGTATTATATATTTTTTAATTTATCTTGTGTTGGGATTTTATTTAAAGTCAATTAAATGAATAATGTCAAAATTGAAACTATTGATTTTTTATAAAAATAACATATTATGATATTATTTAAAAATCATAAAAATATTTTAAAATTATTAATTAATAATTATAGGGTGTAAAATTTGATAACATATTCAATTATGGTCAATTAACACCATATAATTTAATATTTATAACCATTAAATATTTAGAATATTATTACCACAATTAAAATTTAATAGAATAACTAAGTGTCAATTAAAAAGATATGGTTTGAATGGAAAATTATGTTTTACAAAATTTATTGGTTTATTACATTATAAGTCTATCTCATCTAATCTTCAAAATTGGGACACATTTTAGGTTTATGGGTAGGTTTTTTATTTTATTAAAAAAATTTATTTAGGGAGTTTCCAAAAGTGTCCCTCGCCTCAATTATAAAAGGCCACTTACTCCCTCTTATATTCACTCCATTTTTATCCATCATGCTCCTCAAAACCCTACCCATTTATCTTCTCAACTACCCTAGTTACATTATGTTCATTCTGGTCATCTCAAAAGACCAACTCTAGTGCCCAAAGAAAAAATTTAAAGGAGCCACGTTGAAGAAGTGGTTATCTCTTCTACCGATTCATTCGAATTCCGTTATTCTTATACTTACTATTCATTAGTTGTTTCTTTATAAATTAATAACATACATATTACTCATATAATTATATTTTATTATAAATATAAAATAACACCATTTTATCTTCTATCCATCCTATGAAAAACTAAATCATTGTGTGTGCGTACGTACGGCTTACCATCCCTACATAATGGTTTAATATGATCTTCACAACCTCCTTAATTTAATGAGTATAATGGTATAAATAATAAATATATATGATTATTAAAACATTATACTATTTATGAGATGTTATAAACCCTCCAATTCAATAATTATGGGAACCATATCATCGCTCGTGCGTACGTACGACTTACCGTCTCCACAACGCGATTAGATTCATTCTCCACGTTAACCATTCATGAATGATTGTAAAGTATATATAATAAATAATAATAAAAATTATTACATAATAATGCTACTGGATTTATGCATATACATTTATATATATATATCATTTACATACTTCCATTCAATTAAATAAGGAAACAAAAATAGTGTTCCTGTGTACGTACGACCTACCGTCTCCATGAACGGTGTATTTCATTTCATTTATGTATCTATTATATATATATCTATATATAATGGATATATAAGATATATATATCATGGTTTACATTCTTGAAGTAATTAAATCATGATCTATGTTATAATATCAAGAATTAAACGTCCAAACACGTACGATAAATAAAACTATTATTACCCAAAACATTGATTTAACATGGAATTGACAAATGAATGGGTAATATAAAGTCGTAAGTAAATCATATATTATATAAGAAATATTATTATGGTTTTGTAACAAGTTAATAATATATTTAAACATAATATATAATAGTTTCAGACACATAAAGATTAAATCAATCCTATGTAACGGATAATTTTGTGATCTCATTTATATCTGAAATTGTCTATGAATAATTATTTACTGGGGATATATTTATCATCCATGTCCATGTTTTCTAAAAATTATTTCATAAAATGTTTAATATTATTCTTTGTGTGTTTAATTTCATTTTTAATAGTTTTTTAATTTTACTACATGGCATGGAAAGAATCATTATTTTTTTTGAGATATGTGGTACTTCTTAGATTTTCTAGAAAAAGTACGAGGAGAATGTTTTTTTAACTTATAAGAAATGAACAAATTTTTATACTTTCATAACACATTATTTCCATAAATATTCCTTTACAATTTTTCAATTTTATTTTCAATAAAATTATTTTCTTTTAATATTTCATGACATTTTGAGAAAACAAAATATTTTTGAAGAATAAAGGTTATTTTTCTTAGCAATTATGTTCAAGTGTTTTATCAAAATTATTTTCAATCAATGATTACATAGGGTTACTTATATATCACAATTATTAATTTCATATGATTGAGTTTATGATTGAATTATTTTTTTGTTGTCCATTTATATTATATGGAATATGTTATGACGGAATTATGTTTAAGAATCACACTTTATTTCATGGTTATGCTATGATGAATGATTTATGTTTTTGTGGAACATGTAAGAATGATTTAATTATCTGATGGGTGGGATCTATATATCCCTCTAATGCATTGGAAAATATTTATATGACATGAGATATGTAACATACCGACCCGACTTACCACTATACTGGTAGCCTAACCGGTTGGCCCTATGGCCTCAATCACATTTTCCCAAACACCAAAGGTTCTCGACTAATAGTGAGGGCCTTGAGTTTGGTAGTGGGGAAACTATTACCTTATTGGTGGAGTGTAACACTGTTAAATAAATAGTAAAAAAGGTAAAAATAAGTAAAAAACATGCAACTAAAACTAAATAGAGGATGTCTGATAGATAAATATCCAAGCCTCAAAAATAAAAATTACAATGCAGCATGTTATATGTTCTAAAAAACAACAAAAACAGGATATACTGCAATCAAGTACAATACAATAGAAGATTATTTTAAATCAAAATGAGACTCAGTAGCATCACAGTCCAAGGCATGGTCCAATGCTCTCCTTCTCCTAAGAAACAATCTAGTGCATGAAAAATTGGCTTTCCCCAATGGACACCTGCATCAATATCTTTTTCTTGGGCCCAAAATCATGTTGCAAAAAGGCTGTGATAAATGAATCCTAGTATGAAAACCACCAAAGGTCTGTTCCAATCTATAAGTGAGTATATAAATCATTTAAATTCCAGAATCCGACATTATCCTAACATTCCCTGTAGCAAGGTATGAACAACTGAAGTCTCAGTAGACTTCTCAACAAGTAAGTATGTTCTAGACTCAATATTGTGTATTGAATTTGCATACATGTCACATTTACTTCCATTCCATCATTTAAGTATAACATTATTACATTATTGATATTCCTAAGTTGGAATTCACGTATCACTACAAGTGTAATTATACTGACATCCCATGTGTCTGTTCACATTTGTCCTACTAGGGAGCCCGAGTATCACTCCGGTTGTAGATATATGTTCAAGAGATTCCATAAATAGTGGTTATACTAGGGATCCCCAAGGTATAACTCTATATTAAAATTAGTTTATGCCAATTTATTCTATCCCTGGTCTCCCTACTAGGGATCCCAAGTTTCAATAATGACATATAAATAAATACCAATCATGTTTGTCCATTGCGTTCTAATTTGATCCCATGTATCACTCAAGGTGCAAGGTACAATAGTCAATCAAGTCCATTCATTGAGTTATAAGATGAACCCATGTATCACCCAATTCAATTTTCCATTTATCCATTTAAAATTTGATATAACATTTCAACCTGCTAATCTAGATAACTCTCCATTACAAAGGGGCATCCACAAACTCAGAGCCATAATCAAATACTAACAATTCTAACACAATTGCAATTTCAAACAATAAACAAGTTCATTTTAAACAACCCAAAAAAGTTAAAATGAAAGAATGTCCATCGAAATCCTTGGGAGAAATGACCAAACCCAAAACTATGGGAAACGCACCCACATGGTGTCTCTTAACCCAACAACGATGCTGAACAAGATTCAATTTATTTAATTAATTATCATAATATAATTTTATAATAATAAGGATTGATTTCATTTTAAGGTAACAACATAAACATGAGTTCCCAAAATAACTACACATATAGAAAACATTACAATTAATGATAGGCCTGATACCACCTACCTTGATGTTTCATGAGCGATATAACCCAACACGGGCCCTCGAATCAGCCTAGAACATCCTAGATCTATAAAATAAGATAAGTCATTCAACCTTGAATAACATACTCAAGACCAAAAAATCATCATGAACGGCTCAAGGATAATATATCTCTTACCGAGAGGAATCCTATAAGGCTGACGACACTCTAATTGGGTTTCAAATGATGATATAGGAGAAGGATTTGTTCCCACACCTCCTAGTTCTTCACCCAGCGGTTATTCTGTACAGGAAAAGGAAAACTATTATAATTCGCATTTTAAGAAAAAATTTAGTAGTACACAGTGTGTACATATATATACACAGCGTGTATATCATTTTTCTATTGATAACATTGCAGACATACTTTACACATCCTGCACTGACCTTTCCGACATGACTACACAGTGTGTACTAATTAGTACACGATGTTTAGTTTCTTTTTTATCTATCCCATGACAAAAAACTCATACACTGTGTCTTCCCATATTAGACGGTAGATTACATGGCATGTACATAAGAGTACAAGGCGTGTTCTACTAAAACTTATCATTTATCCAAATTTCATTATTTTCTCAAAAACCATACAATAGATAATAAAAACGAAGAAAT
Organism: Viscum album; assembly: GCA_963277665.1. Classification (NCBI taxonomy): domain Eukaryota; kingdom Viridiplantae; phylum Streptophyta; class Magnoliopsida; order Santalales; family Viscaceae; genus Viscum; species Viscum album. The sequence goes on from OY728161.1 coordinate 1,481,867,965, forward strand.
AATACCTCATAAGAAGAATCAAGTTCTTAAAAACATCCACCCTTAAAGAAATTTTTCCTCGAATTTCCCTTCCAATGGTGGTGAATAAATATCTGAGAATAATTTTGACCACTGAGTACGTCGGTCTACCTCCATTTACCATCTATCACCATGTACTATTCCATTCTACCATAGCACCTATTCAAGAGGAACTGACCATCCTCAAAGGACTATCATGCTCCTATCAATAATATGAATCAGATTCACCTCAAAAGATGCATAAACTTGTTGCTCAACCTCCTCAGGCTAAATAATGTGACACAGGTCTAAGTGATAGCTGCGTACCTGAGATACATGGAATACATCGTGCATGGCTCAGTACCTCTGAGGCAACTGTAACCGATAGGAAACTGACCCGACCCAATCCAGAATCTAAAATGGTCAGACATATTGCGGTGAATGATTTCCCAATCTCTTGTTCCTCTTGTGTCCCAATATTGGTGCGGAACGTAGGAAAACTCATGTAATTTCCCGGTTCCAGAAGCCACTGAGAGGATTCTCGTACCCGGCTAGTCACATGGCCTCAAGTGCGTTTCCCAAATACAAAAGGATTTTGACTAGAAGCGAGGGCCTTGGGTGTGATATTTGGGAAACTCTTCCCTCATTTGAAGAGTAATACACTAGAAATAAAAAAGATAACAATAGTGGAAGAAGTAATAATCACATGCAGTATGTAAATATCAGAAGACTGGAAGAAATGATCAACTAAAGCACAAATATATATATAAATGATGCATGATACATATGTCTAGGAATGTAGCTAAACAAATCACAATGATGGAATACAGTACTAAACCAAAGTATAAATAAAAAAACTCCCACAGCATCGCAAGCCTCATCTTGGCCCCATGCTCTCCAACTCCACAACAATCAAGTACCTGACATTGAAGGGAACTTTACCTCATCTATACCTAAATCAATATAATATTTTTGGGTCAAAAAGTATGGCCCAAATAGGATATGATATTAATCCCAGTAGGAAACCACCCAAATATATGTTCCAAATGGTCAGCGAATATATATGGCATGCAATAAGAAAAAAGAAGCAGTAAATAAGGAAGCACTCAAAGTAAACAATCCTACCGTTCTAATTGCATTCACTTTCATATATAAAATAATTATTTAATCAAATAAAAGTAACCCTATAAGAAGTAATCATATCATAACCCTCTATATAGACCAAACAAACACATCCAACCCTCTAAGATTTACATACTATCATCCTCTCTGGGTTAGCATTAGAAAAGACACTCTGCGGAAGCAGTCACCATCAATTCCCCATGTGGTCTCATATCAATATGTATAGACACTCAGGGGATTCCCTCAACATCCAATTCCCTATGTGATCCCATAATAGGGAACTATAGACAATCTGAGGGAGTATAATTTCCATCCCCCTTATGGTCTCTCAACGTAAATGAAAATAGAAACTCTAGAGAAGCCCTCAACGTCCATTCTCCCTATGTTCTACTACACTAGGTTCCCATCGCCCTATGTAAATAAATCCTTCATAAATGATATATGGCCACTGAATTAAACCTAAATAACAATTTTCATAAAAATTATATAACATGTTACATAAAATCACTTCATCATTACAACACGGGGAATGGAAAACAAAGAAGCTTAACAAGAAAATCTAGACCAAATGGTCAATATCGAGAAAAAATTGGCAACACATCCAAAGAAAGGTAAATTACCCTATTTAAAATCATAAAAACTCTACTCAGGCACACATGGAATAATAGGAAATAATAGGGCAAAAAACCATAAACACGCAATACCCCGAACAAGAATATTGGTTAGTTTTGAACATATAACTCAAAGACTAACTAAATAATGTCACAAACCACCTACCTCGATGTTGAAAGATCAATATACTCCATCTTTGACCCTTAAATCAATTTGAACATGGAATATCTATAATAATGTAAAAAACATTCAACCAAGGATATCTCACGAGAGAAGAGGAATAAAAATACGAGAATCTAGAAGAAGGAAGAACTCACTGATGTGATTCCAAAATCACTGACGAAGTTTCATTCAGAGAACGGACAATGGGCTGGGGGCTCAAAGAATAATCGGTAGTCTCGTTCACTCATAGATGAGACGAATAGAGAAGAAAGGAGTTATATCGATTAGACGTGACCCTGGTCCAATTAATAAAATAAAACTAAAACAAATTGCTTGTTCTTAAAGGGTACATGTCATGTACCCTCTTTAACTGGCCTACACTTAAGGCGGCCTCATGCTCACCCCACATGGCCATGTGCTTGGCAGTTACACGGCCAACACACCACTACCCATGGCAACCGGGCACACGACGTGCACTAATTAATACACGTTTTTTACTCCTGAAATATTCATGAACTCATCGTTTTCTAAATATCAACCAAAAAATAAATACATACCTAAAAAAAGATTTGGGTTCATACAAACATCCCCTCTTAGAAAAATTCGTCCCAAAATTTCCCTATAAAGGAAGCCTATAAAATGAATCCTCAAATACCTCTGGCCACTACGGTCGTACATCAGAATCCCTCCTCCAAGTCTCATCCTGGACTCACCCATGCTTCCATAGCACTCGTACCAGAGTAACAAACTATCCATGGAATCCATTTCACTATAATAAAAAATCTGGATATGATTCTCCCTGAACGATGTGTCCACCTCTAGCTCAATGTCCTCGGTTTGAAAAACATAATATGGGTCTGAGAAGTAACGTTGTAGCTGTGAAATGTGGAAGACTGGTGCATAGACTGGTACCTCTGGGGTAACTGCAACAAACATGAAACCGGTCAGAATCTCTCTAATACCTCAAACAGTCGAACATATCTTGGGGAAATATTTCCCTATCTCTTAATTATCATGTGTCCCAACCTCAGTGTGACATACCAGAAGACCTTATCTCTAGACTCGAACTCCAGAGGCCATCTTCGTCGATCAACATAAGACTTTTGTCATGAGTGTTCAGCATCAATCCTCCCCCGAATGAACTCTATTTTTTCTATGGTCTCTTGAACAAGATGAGGTCCCAACATAGCTGCCTCTCATGCCTCCAACCAAGATAAGTTTGATCATCATAGGCTACTGTACAAGGCCTCCTAAGGTTCCAACTGAATAGTTTCTTGAAAACAATTATTGTAGGAAAACTCCACTAGAGGTATGTGTTTCTCCCAAGAACCTCCAAAATCCAGTACTCACGCTCGAAGCATGTCCTTAAGCACATGAATTGTATGCTCAGACTGTCCATCTATATGGGAATGGTATGTTGTACTAAGAAGTATATGTGTACCCAAACCCCTTTGTAATTCCTGCTAGACCTGAGAAGTAAGAAGGGCATATCTATCTAAAACAATGGAGTTTAGAACCCCATGTAGACGTACAATCTTTCAGATGTACAACTTTCCCATCTCATCGACTCTAAAGGTATCCTTGATCGGAAAGAAGTGAGCAACCTTCCTGAGTCTATAAATAACATCCCAAACTACATCATTCCCTTGAGGATACATCGGTAAACCTATCACGAAATCCATCGCAACATCATTCCACTTCCACTTAGGAATTGGTAGCTACTTCAAAAACCCTTTTGGTTGTTGATGCTCTACCTTCACCTGCTGATAGGTGGAACATCTCATGAAATAACCAGAAACATCTCGCTTCATACCTGTCAACCAATATTGACAGTGTAGATCTAAATACATCATTGTGACACCAGGATGAACGGTCCAAATAGAGGAATGAATGTCCCACATCATCTCCTCGTGTATGTCTACTGACAACCATACACATCCATGAAAACTCAAGTTTTCATCCTCCCCTGATGTCCATCCATGAATAGGGTCCTCTTCTAATACACTCCACGATAGGACTAGGCCTTCAAAATCTGATCGTTGCCTCATTATCACTCGATCGAGTAGGGTAGAGGTAACAACCATAGAAGAAAATTACGTCTTCCCCTATCTTTCATGAACCTCTAAATTCATCTCATAGAAAAGAGCGATAAGCTTCCACTCACTATTGTCCTCTTGAACTGATTGTATTTGAATCATCCGGCTTAATGCATCAGATTTTACGTTGTGTTTCCCAAGAATATAGGAATGCTCAAAGTCAAAAGAACTAAAGGTACTCAAACCACCTTCACTTTCTCAAACATAGATCACGTTGAGTAAAGATATGCTTGAGACTTTTGTGATCAATGAATACAACAAAATTCTCTCCCAACAGATAATGTCTCTAACAACATAAATCATGAACAAATGTAGCCAACATGATATTGTGCATTAGGTAATTTCTTTCATGTGGCCTCAACTTCTGAGACTCATATGCAACGACTCATTCCCCCTCCATAAGAACTTCTCCTAGCCCGATACACAATGTATCACTTTAAATAGTATAGATCTTTCTTGACATCATAAATACTAGTATCGGTGTGGAAGTCAACCTCCCTTTCAAATCCTAGGAGGTTGACTCATAATAATCTCACCACATGTACATCACACCCTTCTTAGTAATACCTGTCAGTGGAACTACTATGTTTTAAAATTCATTATGAAATGCCTTTAGTAACCATCCATATCTAGAAAACTACACACCTCAAAGATGATCTTCGGTAGCTCATAGGAAACATCTTCTGTCACATTCTCTGGGTCTACTGACACTCCTGTCTCTGAGATAACATTACCCATGAATTGAATCCGGTTCATCCAATAGTGGAATTTTGAGATCTTAGCATAAAAAGTATTCTCTATGAGTGTACTCAGAATGATCTCAGATGTGTGGAATGGTCATGTCAAGTGTGAGAGTACACCAAGATATCATCCATGATGACTTCAATGAAATAATCCAAGTATAGAAGAAATACTCGGTTCATCAGTGCCATGAAAACTACAGGCGCGTTCATGAGACCGAACAAAATAACCATATACTTGAATATACCATACCTGCTCCGAAAGGATTTAAGAAGTATATCCGATTGTATAACGTGCAACTGATGGTAACTGGATCTCAAGTCGATCTTCGAGAACACCCGGGCTCCTCATAACTGATCAAAAATATCATCAATCCTTGGTAAGGGATATTGGTTCTTGACCATAAATTGGTTTAACTTCCGATAATCAACACAAAGTCTGAGGGTATCATCCACCTTCTTCGCAAATAGGATAGAAACCCCCCAAGAAGAAGTACTTGGTCATATGAAACCCTTTTCCTGTAACTCCTCCAACTACTTCTTGAGATCTAGTAACTCTGTTGTAACCATCAAAAAAGGAATAATGGAAACTGGTGCCTCTCATGAAACATTTTCAATAGAATGATATGCCTATTTCTTCAGAGTTAAACCTGAAATGTCCTCTGAAATGACATCCTCGAAAAAATCGACCACTGGAGGAATGTCCAACTGTGAAATCCCATGAACATCTAGATATATATTAGAAATCTGGGCTGTAACTCCTCCTGACCCACGATGCTCGGGTCCTTATCTTCTTTCCTAAACAAACCATTATATCATATATTAAAAGGATCCACCCTCTGGTGATTTGAAACTCAACCTACAATGATAATAGTCAACCACATAATTGAAGGGAACAAACTAATCCATTGTGAGAATGAAATCATATCTTGTCATCTCTAAGAAAGAGAGGTCCTTGAAGAGGTGACACCCACTATCCTCTAGAGGTAACTCCTTGCACTGTCATACACTAGTCATTCGTATCCCCAATAGAGTGTAAAACATCATGACATCAATATATATAGATCCCAAGGATCTCCAAAACAACAAAAAATATGAAACTATAAGAATTCCCTATATCGAAAAGAGTAGAAGCTAAAACTGAGACTACTGGGATCATACCTCGAACTATAGAGGGTCCGGGATCCTTCCCTTGTTGGGCCTTTTATACTAAAAAATTCTAACACGCACCGCATCCCTTTTAACACTGAACTGATCTACCAGGAGCTGATCCACCTTGATGTCGCTGAAAGCATGTTGACTAGCTACCACAGTCGCGACTTCCACCTCGGCCTGAAAGGCTAGAAGAACTCAAGATCCCTGACTGATAAGAAACTGGTGGTCTTGGTCCAGTATGAGGATTCGAAGAATAACCACTATCACTACCAGTTAGTGAGAAAATATGAACAAATGCATAATATGACCCATCCTGTCACAATACCGGCACTCAAATATGTCTCTCAGGAAATGTGGCCTCGTATTACCACTCTTCCCACACTGGTAGCACACCACCTAGCCACCAGAATAAGTTTTTCGCCTACTCGGATATCCATGTGTAGAAACCCAACGACACATCCTTCTATTTTTTGGAGGGTTACCATCATTAGATGTTGAGCCACCCTGGATCAGAGCCTCAAGATCTCTCAGATTGCACTCTGTGATTAGTGCCTGGTTGACTATAGAGGTGATGGAATTCATCCTGAAGATGTTCACATGAGATCAGATATCATGTCTGAGACCATCCTCAAACTTCCTCTCCATAAATATCTCATCACCTCCTAGAATAGATGTGAAGCGCTGCAACTCTAGTAAGCGAGAAGACTACTCCATTACCGAGAGAGTACACTACTCTAGAATCAAGAACTTTTGGGATTGATCATCCAACATGTTATCTTCGTAGAATTAATCACAAAAGAAACATTAGGACTAATCCCAAGACCTAACCTACTGGTGTCCTTTCTGTGAGATCACATCCCACCATATCTTGGTAGATTCCCGAAGCATATGCATACCGAGATTCACCGTCCTCTATAGAGGCGTCTTCTGATGCTCGATGATAGATAACATGGCTTTAAACCATGACTCTGCAATCTGAGGTCCTCCATCCCCTGGGAATACGGGAGGATGTTGCGGCTGGAAAACCAATGTCATCTCTTCAATAGAAGGGGCTAGACGTGGTAATCCTCAGACAGTTTGCATGAACCTCATGAAGATCTCTTGGAACTATCCATCAACATCTATGTCTATAATGATGGTGAGCTTCATGACCACCACGGAGGGAGGATTTTTTGGCAGTTCTTGATCTTCCATATCCAGTGTCTGGTCACTGCCCTATATCTAGATTACAGTCGGGGGACGTTTGGGTGTCATGACACTGCTGGGTCAAGAGAACAAATAGTTCAAGACAATCAATGAATTAAACATAGAAGTCTTAGGAGGGGACATGATAAATAAATCATTCAATATTTTCAAAATAGGGATACACGGTGTGTATAATCCCCTACACTGTGTGTTCCACTAAGTATTTACATGGGCATTTACATCTGCTAAAACTAGTCATGTAACATCCCATTCACATGTCGTGTTCTCCCTTGACAGGGCGTATACTTGAATCATGTCCTCCAGCTAGAGTTATTCTACACGACTAACCCTCATGTTTATTCTAGAGCAAGAATTCATGGCATGTTTGTGCCTGAAAAAGAATGTACTATAAAGAACTTTACCAAACTATTTATTTAGTCACACGAACATTTATATGGCATACTCCACATGGCTTGTTTACTCCAGACATGAAATGTATTAACTACCCAGAATCCACCCATGTTGTTTATCACACGACTGGACACATGGTCTATATACATGGCATGAAAATATGGTACACGACTTGTTCCACCAAGGATATCACAACCCTGTGTCTCTACACACATAGACAGTGATATAGTTAGAGACTACATGATGTGTACATATAGTACACAGTGTGTACTTAAAAAAAGTTCCTCCCCGAACATATGGATACATCGTATGTATTAATCATTACACGTTGTGTATTCAGGTTTGTTCTGGATATGAAACCTCAAAAACAACTCCATAAACTAGAAAATCACATAAAAAACATCAATGTTCCAAATTCTGATCAGTGGGGGCCATACACCCCACAAATCAAAGCATTGAATCGTATACAGGTCATAAAAAAGCATAACAGTGTAATGATCCATCAAATTCCGATCCATGAGGGCCCATAAAAACTCAAGAACCAACCATTTGAATTCATTCAAATGAAACCAAACACAATTCAATAAATAATAAAATAAAAATTTTTCTATCAAGGCATATATCACAACAACATTCATACCCAGCACAACATATGTCACAACAACATGAAATCATTAATGCACCCAAAATGTCATGGCACGAATGCATGACATGTGATGTCTAGAAAGTGCCTGTTTGATGCATGATATAGAATAAACTCATTAAATCATGTTGAAACAAAAATATAACCTCAATATTATCAATGTTAACAAAAAAACATGTGAATCACCCAATTGAGAAATCAAATCAACTGTAATAACTGAAAAACCAGAAAAACACAATATACGTGGTAAATTAGATTTTCCACTTGCACGGGTGAGCTACTTCTAGGTACAGCTTATTACCAAGTACCTATTCATTCTTATCCTTGGCTATAGGTTCCAAACAATAATTCACGAAGAAAATAATTTCCTTGATACCACTTTGTAACATCCTGGTTCTAGAAGTCGTCTAGAGGTTCCCCGTACACGGTTGGTCACATTGCCTCAAACACATTTCTATAATTGCCAAAGGCTACTGACTAGTAGTGAGGGACTTGGGTGTGATATTAGGGAATATATGCCCTCATTGGTAGAGTAATATAGTAGAAATAAAAATATAACAATAGAGGAAGCAGTAATAATAACATTCACTAAGTAAACAACAGACGACTGGATAAAATGATCATATGGAGCACATATATATAAATGATGCATGATACATATGTATAGAAAATAATCCAAACAAGTCGCAATGATAGAATACAATACTAAAGCAATTTATCATGAAATCAAATAAACTTTGGCAGCATCACAAGCCTTAGCTTTGTCCCATGCTCTCCAGCTCCACAAGAAGCAAGTACCTGATGTAGAAGGGCGCTTGACCTTATATAAAACTGCAGCAATATAATCTATTTGGGTCCATGCATGGTCCATATAGGGTGTGAGAATAATACCTGTAGGAAACCACCCCAATGATTTGTGCCTAGAATTCAGTGAGTATATATGGCAGGAAATAATAAAAAAGAAGAAGTAAACAATGATGTATTCAAAGTAAACAATCCTACTATTTGAATTGCATTCATTTTCATATATCAAGTAAGATTCTAATCAAATACAAGTAACCCTCTGGGAAGTACTCACATCCTAACCCCTCTGGTTCAACTAAACAATCACAAGAAACCCCATGGGAAGTACCCACAGTCTAACCCATCTGGTTCAACATTATAAAAGGCTCCCTGAGGAAGCACTCATAGTCAATTCCCCTTGTGGTCACAGATTGGTATATATAGACACTCTGGGGATGCACTTAACGTAAAATTCCACATGTGGTATCATAATGAGGAACTGAAAACACTCTAAGGGATAAGAAAGTCCATCCCACCTATAGTCTCTCAATGTAAAATTAAACAGACACTATGGAGAAGCCCTAAGTGTCCACTCTCTATGGTATACTACACTAGGTTCCCACGACCTTATGTATATCAATCAGGCACAAACAATATATGGAATCGAAAGAAAACATCAATAACAACATGGATAAATAATCTAAAACATATAATATAATTTGAAATAAAATCACTTCATCCTAACGACACTAGGCATGGAAAAAAAGTAGCATAATAGGCAAAGCTATACCAAATGGTCAATATTAAGAAAGCATGGGAAACACATCCAAAGAAAGGAAAATAACACTATTTAAAATAATGAAACCTATACTAAAGAACAAAAGGCATAGTAGGATATAATAGGGCTAAAAACCACAAACACGCAATACCCTGAACAAGGGTATTGAGATCTATTTCACATATAAATCAATGAATAACTACGGAAAGGCACAAACCACCTAATTTGACATAGTATGATGGATATACATTGGAATTAGCCCATGAATCGATCTATAATGCTGTATATCAACAAAAAATATAATAATAATTCAACAAAGAATATCTCATGAGAGAGGATAAATCCAGAGACAAGACATTAGAAGAAGGAAGAACTCACCGATGCAATTCCAACGCAATGAACAGAGTTCGATTCCGAAAATGAGCGGCAAGTCAGGGGATTGGAGAAGAATTAGTGGTTTTTTTCGCTCCTGGATGAGGTGAATGGAGAAGAAGGGTGTTCTATCGATTAGATTCAACCCTGGTCCATTTAAGGAAATAAAAAGAAAGTACATTGCATGTTCTTCAACGGTATGTTGTGTGTACTTTCTTTAATCGGCCTCCACTTTAGGCAGCCTCCAGGTCACCCCACACAGCCATGTGCTCGTCCATTAGACAACCATCACACAACTACCTGTGACAAAGAGTACACGACGTGTAATTATAAGTGAATGGCCTTTACTCCGAAAATTTACAGAAAATCCTCTTTTCGCAAGAACAACTAGAAAGGAAAGACATACCTGAAAAAAGATCAGGGTTATTAAAACTCAATTCCAAATGTCATACTCGAATGGTATTCTACGGTGATCAACATATGATTTCTGACAAGGCTGTGTAGTATCCATCTATCTCTGAACCATGTGAACCTATTCAGTAGTCTTCTGGATAAGATAAGGTCCTAGCATAGCATCCTCTCCTGCCTCCAGCCAACATAGGGGTTATCAACATGGCCTCCCATATAAAGCATCATATGGTGACATCTAAATAGTATCCTGAAAGCTATTATTATGGGAGAATTGACCAAGAATATATGATTCTTCCAAGATCCCCCAAAGTCTAGAATACATGCACACAACATGTCCTCTATAACCTTTATTGTATGCTTTGACTGGCCATCGGTATGAGGATGGAATGTTGTGCACAAAAGCACATGTGTACCTAGTTACCTATGAAAACTCTTCTGGGAATGAGATGTAAAAAGGGTGTCCTGATCTGAGAAAATAGAATGAGGAGCCCCAGGATGTTATACCACCTATCGTATATATAGCTTCCTGATCTCATCGACACCAAAGGTCTCTTTGATCTACAGGAAGTGAATAACCATCGTAAGTCTGTCCACCACAACCCACACAACATAATTTCCTTTAGGTGACCTTGGTAACCCCATCATGGAATCCCTCTGAATATAATCCCATTTCCACTCAGGGATGGATAGCGTCTGTAAAAGTCCAGCTGGCTGCTGATATTCCGCCTTCACCTACTAACAGGTGGAAAACCTCGTAACAAAATCAGCTACTTCTCACTTCATACCCGGCCACCAGTACTAACGGTGAAGATCATGGTACTTCTTGGTGCCTACGGGATATACCACCCATGATGAATCATGAAACTACTGTATCATATACTCACATATATCCCATAGAACACACACATGTCCATGGACATGAAGAAATTTATCCTCGCCTACCGTCCTTCTAGAAGGAGGGTTCTCACCTGCCACACTCTCCCGTAGAACAAGGTCTTCAGAATATGATTTCTACCTCATTTTAACTATATCCAGTAGGGTAGAGGTAACAGCCGAAGAAGAAAGGTAAGATTGTCTTTAACTATTGTGCACCTCTAAATGCATCTATGAAAACAAGGCCATAAGCTTCCACTCACCACTAGCCTCCTACACTGCATGTATATGTGTTCTGTTACTCAGTGCATCAGCCAATGCATTTCCTTTTCTAGCATTATAGTAAAGAACAAATTCGAACGAATGAAGGTATTCTTCCCCTCATTGCTGCCTCAGATTCAAATCACACCGAGTGAATAGGTATTTGTTTATTTTGTGGTCTGTGTACACCATAATGTGCTCCCCCAATAAATTATGTCTCTAATAGTGCAAGGTTTGAACAAATTCAGACCTCACGAGATCATGATTTGGGTAATTTTTCTGATGTGTCCTTAACTACCAATATCTATACGCACCTATCGGGTCACCCTGCATAACCACTTCTCCATGCTTGATATCTGATGCATCGCAGTACAATTTAAATCTCTTGCCTGGATCTAGAAATATCAGTATCGGTGCTTATTTCATACATTCTGTCTTATCCTAAATGGTTGTGTCACAAGACTATGACCATTCAAACTTCACACCTTTCTTATTCAATCTAATCATCGATGATTTGTAGCATGTGATTTCCTGAATAAAACGTTGGTAGTGACCAGCTAGCCCCAAGAAACTCCGCACCTAAAAAAATTTCTTGGGATGCACCCAATTAACTATTGCTCCCAGCTTCTCTAGGTCCATTGATACTCCATTCTTTGAGATGACGTGACCCAGAAAGTCAATATGATCTATCTAGAAGTGGCAGTGTGCGAGCATAGCATATAACTAATTCTCCCTCAACGCATTCAAAAAGATCTAAAGATTCTTGGTGTGGTTATGTTGATTGGGAGAATACACCAATATATTTTCCATGAAAATGACCACAAAGGTATATATGTAATGATGGAACACTAGATTCATCATTTCTATGAAAATGGATGTCGCATTCGAGGGGACAAACGTCGTAACCACGTAATCATAGAGACCACACCTGCAACGAGATATTGTACGAGGTATATTTTTCGATATACCATGTAACTAGTGATATCTAGACCTCATTTCAATCTTTGAGAACACTCAACTTCCTCAAATATAATCAAATAGTTCATCAATCCGTGGTAAGGGATATCAGTTCATAACCATCAATGAGTTCACTTTCGGATAATCCAGGCATAGCGTAAGAGTACCATACGACTTTTAAAAAAAGAACAGATGAACCCCATGTTGAAGTACTGTGTCAGGTAAAACCCTTAGCTTCAACATCTTCTGACTTACTCTTGAGCTCTTGTAACTCTACAATAGCCATCCTGTAAGGAAGAATGGATACCAGTGTAGCTCTGGGAACTAGATCAATAGTGTACTCCACTTCTCTAACTAGAGTTAAGCCTTAGAATTCTTCTGGGAAAATGAATCTGAAATGATAAACCACTAGAGGAAAATATGACAGACATGTTCACAAATTATCAAGATATAACGTCACAATATGTTCTATCATCCCGCAAAGACCATGATGCTCGGGTCTATCTCAGATCGCCTGGACATCCCACACACCATTGATATAAAAGACCTTCCTTTTGGTGATGTAAAAACACTCGGCAGTGATAGTAGTCAACAAAGGCAAGAAATGAAACCAACTAGTCCATTCCAAGAATAAAATAAATGCCCGTCATATTTATGAAATAGAGGTTCTATAAAAAGAGACACCTACCAATCTCAAGGGGGAACTCCTTGCACATTGGCACACCTTCCGTTATCAACCCTAACAGAGTTTCTAGCGTCATTACATAAGAAGTATTAGTAAAACAAAGCCTAAGGCTTTCCAAATTGGAAAAATATAAAACTATGTGTTTCAACAGTATCAAAAAGTACAGAAGATAAAATAGAGGTGACTAGTGTAGTACCTCAGACAAAATAATGTCTAGGATACTAATGTTGTTGGGTCTTTTGAACTGCATATGTCTGACCTGTACCACTTCCCTATAACACTTCTTGTCTAAGCTGAGCTGACCCACCCAACTATTTTTGAAATCCTAAGATCTGACTACGATGGATACACCCACCATATTGTCCTGCATGCCCCGACGTATCCCTATTTCTAGGCTAGTGAGAAGCTACAAACCCTTCTCCTATATGGGGAGTCTATGGGGAACCTCTCTCACTAGCCACTAGTGGACACATCCTACATAAGTGTTGGATATGGCCCATCATGCCCATACTCGGCGGTCAAATGGGTCCTTTGGACACTAAGGCCTCATATGTCCTGGCCTACCACACCAGTATCACCTTACCTGGATACTAGAATAAAAGTTATGGTTTCTCGTATAACTGTGAGAAAACAGCATACAATGCTTCTTGGTTCATGTCGAAATAGTGCCATATCTCTATGCTATACTTCCTTGTCTCACACACCATTATTCGTATAAATTATGCTTGGTAATTAGTAACTAATTCACAATAGAAAAAATAGAAAGCAGTATGAAGACATTCACGAGGGATCAGATGTCGTACCGAAGACCATCCTTGAATATTCTAGCTTTAGATGTGTCATCACCCAGTAGAATTGTTGTGAATCACTAAAGCTTAGTAAATAGAATAGAATAACCATAACTGACAGTGTTACATACTCCTGCTGAATGTACTCAGGGGCTCGGTCGACCCTCATCATCTCGGGAAAATAATAATCATAGAATGTGTTCTAAATGTCTTCTCATGTCATATCCTAATGAGGTCCCTACCTGAGTGATAACATACCATAATCTCTTGGAAGAATCACACATCATATACATCATGATGTTGACCCTCCTCTTAGTACATTTCTAATGATTCTTGAAGATCGTCAGCACAGATTCCAGCCATAATTCCATAGCCTGTGGTCCACCATCCCCTGAAAAGGTAGATGGATGATGTTGCTGGAATATACGTGTCAGCTCTGCCACAAACGTGGAATTCTATGGTTCTCCCTGAAATGTTTTCATGAACCCTAAAAAACCTTCTCGGAAATGGTAATCTACACCTACGTTTGGAATAAAAAATGGTGTTGTAGCTTGCAGAACTAGAGGATCCATCAGCAACCCATGGACCACCACCTCCGGTGTATACCCACTGCCACTCTCCTTTGGCCGTGCTCAAGGTCTTCGTAGTGGAATTGCCCTGTAAATTCAATCACATAAACATGCTCAAAAGTTTACAAAGATAAAACAACAACTTAGAAGTGAAAATCATAATAGAGAAGGGAAAACTCTCATGTTTTTTAAAATACAGGGAAATAACGTGTATAACCTATTACACAACATGTTCTCCTCAGCCCATATATGGGCATGTGTCCCAATATACACGATGTTTATTTGAGTGTGCTTCTTACCCAAGTACTGCTACACAGCTATAATTAAATGGATCTTCTAGTGTATGACTACAAGGAGTGTTCCCCCTAGACACAGTGTGTATATCAAAATTTTTAATCCACCTGTGTCGTTAGTCTCACGGATGGATGCACGGTCTATGTACACATGATTTTTACTCTAGCTACATGACATGTCTTATTCAAGGAAAAATAACCCATGTTCCCTCATCACTCAATAGGTTACCCGATCAAACATTACATGGAGTGTATATAAGAGTACATGGAAGGATCTTCTTAAAACATAGAACACATTCTTCCTAGAATATGAAGAACACATGGAGTGTTAGGCTAGACCACACACCGTGTATTCTGGGTTTTTAGGGAAGAAACTGAATATTTCCCAGAAAACCCCTACCCTACAGAAAGACCAACCAGTGGGTTGCCAAATTCTAATCTGTTAGGTCCCATACTCCCCACGAATCAATGTTTAGCACCCAAGAAGAACATATAATAATACAATTATAGATAAAAACTGAATCATGATCCACCAAATTTCGGTCTAAGAGGGACCATACTCCATAGGAAAAAATGTTTTCAATCCATTCCATCCAAACCATTTCACATATGAGTACACCTATCACAACATCAGGCATAGCTATCACATCATCTATGACAAAATTTGGAAGTAACTAGTGCATTCTAGATGACATGGCATAATGCATTGCATGTGATTCTAATAATTTCATACATGATGCCTGAGATGGAATAACCTCATCTCACTGGGTTGAAACTAAAATACAAAACACAATTGCATCAATAGTAATAGTATAAATCAAGTGTGTCACCCAACGATGAAATGGAATAAAGTTTAACATATACAAAATCTAAAATCACAAGTCAAATTGAGGAAATTTGTATTTTCCTTGCATGTGGGTAGATACAATCAAGCATATATATTTACCAAATCCACATTAATTCCTAAAAATTATATCGATACAATTTGTAAGTCAGAGAATAAATAAACCCCTGATACCGCTTTGTAACGTCCTAACCAGAATTACCACTAAACTGGTAGTCAGACTAGTTGACCACATGGTCTCAAGCGCATTTCCCAAAACACCAAAAGCTACTGACTAGTAGTGATGGCCTAAGGTGTGATAGTGAAGAATATATTACCTCATTGGTAGATAGTAACATTGTAGAATAAAGAGTAACAAAGAGAAGAAGTAGTAAAAAACCAGCAACTGAAACTAAATGGAGGATTTTTGATAGATAAATATCCATGTCTTGACCATAAAAATGACATTGAAGCATGATACATGTTCTAATAAACAACCAAAATAGGATACACTGAAATCAA
This sequence comes from Viscum album, assembly GCA_963277665.1. NCBI lineage: Eukaryota > Viridiplantae > Streptophyta > Magnoliopsida > Santalales > Viscaceae > Viscum > Viscum album. The sequence goes on from OY728161.1 coordinate 1,481,884,203, forward strand.
TTACAATATAATACCAAAGTATAGTAAAACAATATGATACACAATACATATCTTACCAAGGCTTGGTCTCCTTCTCTCCTACTCCTGAGAAAAATCATGTACATGATAAAGGATCCTTGACCATATGGATACCTGCAGAAATATAGTCTATTTGGGCCAAAAAAACATGACCCAAACTGGGTATGAGTAATGAATCCCTGAAAGCAACCACAAATGGACTGTTCCAATCCGTCAGTGAGTATATGCAGCAATTGTGTTTAGTAAAGAAATAAATTAAGTAGTATGCACTAAAAACTATAAAACCCTATAAATAATAGTATTCTTTTATAGAGTTTACAATATTATTTAGTAGTTAATTTACTTGAATAATCAAAATTTTTGAATCTAGCCTAAGTTGTACATTCCCCGTAGAAAGGTAAGAACAACATATGTCTTAGGAGACTTCCTAACAAGTAAGTAATGTCTGGAGAAAAGCTTGTTCTTTGTCTTGGCATACATGTCACAATTCCTTCCATTTCATCATTAATTTTTAACATGAGTCCATTCATGAGATTCATAAGTTGAGATTCAAGTATCACTACAGGTGTATTTCTTTGGACATCCCATTATTCTACTCTCAGAAGTCCTACTAGGGAGCCTAAGTATCACTCTTGATATTTGTATAAGTTTAAGGGAGTCTTTCTTCAGTGGTCCTACTATAAATCCATATGGTATCACTCTATGTGAAAATAATTTTATGTTAATTTAGTCCATCCCTGGCGGTCCTACTAGGGGAACTTATCTTACTAGTTTTATATAAATAAATACCTCTCAATTCCATCAATGGAGTTCTAATATGAACACATGTATCACCCGTGGATCAAGGCAAAATAGTCAAGAGAGTTTGTTTATGTCATTCTAAGATGAACCCATGTATCACTCAATGATACTTACCATTTAAACATTTAATATTTAATATAGCATTTCAACATGCTTATCCAGAAAAACTCTACATGAAAAAGGGTAATCCACAAACTCAGAGCCATAATCAAATAATCATAGTTCTAACAAAATTGAAATTTCAGAAAACAACCAAGATCATTTAAAAAAAATGAAATTGAAAGCATGACCATCAACATCCATGAGTGAAAGGTCCAAACCCAAAACTAAGGGAAACGCACCTACGGGGTGGCCCTTAACCCATCAACGATGCATAACAAGATTCAATTCATTGAATTAATTATCACAACAACATTTGATAATAATAAGGATCTATTTACATTTATGTAAACACACTAAACATGATTATGTGGCACAACATCACATATAAACATCTCAAAAATTAACGAGATGCACAAGACCACCTACCTCGATGTCGCACAAGCGTTATAAACTGACGCCATAAATTGAATCATCCTAGAACGATGTAGATATATGAAAGAAGATAAGTCATTAAACCATTAATTACATCCTCAATAACATAAATCATCATGAACAGCTCATGTAGAATAGAACTCTTACCAAGAGGAATCCTACGAGACTGATGACACTCGAATCGGGTTCCGAGTGATGAAATGAAAGAAGTATTTCTTCTCGAAGCGTCTGGTTCTTCACCTGATGATAGTTTGGTTCAAGAGAAGATGAAACTATGCTGCTACATATTTAATGTCTAAATTTAGTCATACATAGTGTGTAAATACATATACATGGCTTTTATATCATGTTGTTGTTCATTATTTAGATGAATTATATTACAAGTCCCGCACTGACCTTGCCGACATGACAACACGAGATGTACTAATAAGTACATGGTGTGTAGTGGCTTTTTGTGCTCTCCTTGACAAAAAACTGTACAAACCATGTCTTCTTATCTTACACGGACAGAATATATGGCATTTACATTAAATTACACTTCATGTTCTACTAAAACTTACCATTTTCCCAATTTCATTTATTTCTCAAAAAGAACACAAAGAAAAAGAAAAATGAAGAAACAATACCTCATAAGAAGAACTGGGTTCTTACAGGATAGACATGACGAGAATGGAATGTAAATCCTATTCAGTAATACATGTATGGAACGGAAATTAAACATGTTTCAGTAATGGACTTTATCCACTATGATGGTCTTGGAAACAATGACTTTGCTAATAAGGAAGTCTTATTCTATACTTATTTAATTTTCATATTCTCATTTTTAGTCCAATGATATTATATCATTGTTAATGATCATTTATGGTCTATTCCTTACGCACTACCATGATTTATGTCATCACTCATGATTTTGATACTCAAAATTTATGTTCAAGATTTCACATTCTCATGTTTATGGTTTTTTAGATTTTCGTCATGTTTACCCATATTAAGAATTTGAGATCACCACTTTGAAATGTTTCTTTTCCATATGATATAATTAAACGTTTTAGGTTGGAAAACAAAAAAAGGACGATATTTATAGGAGAAGTTGTAGATTGTCCACCAAGATAGAAGATTATGTTACATTTTTTCAAAGACTCTAAACTAATACAGTCTTTTAAAATATATTTGTTTAATGTATTAAGTATTCGAAAAAAGAAACGTAATGTCCATTTACGTCAAGTTTGTTTCATTAGATTTGGTATCAGATTTATGGTTTAGTTAGTCTTTCGAAACCAAGATGCATGAACATTATTGAGATCCCTATAGATATATATATGGTATGTCTAGGGATATACTTAAGTTTAAGTATAACTATAGTTTACAGTCCTAGAATTACAGTAATGATCAGGAATAACCTTGGATTAATCCTAAGATGTTTTAGATTGAAATAAATCCCTTTTGATTATGAATTTTACTTATATGATTTTTCCTCTCACACTATTCATTTTGGGTTTTAGATAATAGATGGAATTTGAAGGAATCGTGTTGAAGATCAATGCACTTTGAAATGAAATTATTTTCCTCTTGAATAACCATTTTTTATGGGAGATGGAGTGAAAAATCTTATTATTATACATACAATAACTATGAATCATTCTATACACCCAATTGAGCATAGAGGGGAACAATAGTCTATTGAGTCCTTTATGAGGAAACAACCACCTTTATTCGGTGGGCCTAGAGATCCACATTTTGATGAACAATTGATCATTATTATTGAAAATATATTTTACATCATTCTCTCTTTAGAACATAGAAAATTCATTTTAGCGGTTATTAATTTAGAAGTTGAAACAGACCAGTGGTGAACTACAATTAAGAATACAAGGGAGTAAGATTAAATTGAATCCATGGAATGGGATGACTTCAAAAACTTGTTTTTCAAAAATTACTTACCTCATATTCCTAGAAGAAAGACATAAAATGAGTTCATTGAGATTATGAAAAAGGATGATTAATCTTTTGGTACAAATGAGGAAAATTTTACAAGACCTTCAAGGTATGCTTCTGGATTTATCATCCAACCATAATGTAACGTTGATCAATTCTTATGTAGCTTAAAACCATGTCTTAAAAGGGAAATGGATGTAAGATGTAACAACATAATGTTTTATAAATGGAAATTCCTCTCTAATAAATATTCTATATAAACAAATTTAAATACAACCTAATGAACTATTAAGTGCTAAGTGACCATTAAACATAGTTTTTTCATTTTTGTGTTTGGAATTTTGAAAATCTGACATACACGATTGTGATTAGTAAATTATTTGTAGTTCGATAAGAAAAACATAATTTTTGTTGAATAATATCATACCCTTATGAATAGTAACATACCCTTATGAATAGTGATATAACCTAATTAATCGTAACCTTACCAATGATAATATATAAATAATATTCATGTTCAAAGTACCATATTCCAATATTTTAGAATAAGTATATAAATGATTTTACACTAGTTTTTGATAATAAATAATAATTTTAATTAAATATTAAAATAATCATATTTAGAAAACTATTTATGAAAAATGGACTTCATTTTCGGATTATACACATCAAAAAATGGTTAAGGTGATTATTTGTGATTTTTCTGAAATACATGAATTATTTATGAATAGTAAAATGTGATAATTTACGATTAATACTAAATAAGGTATTCATTGATTCATTGATGATGATATGCTTATGTAAGAACTATTGGTTATAACAAACATGTATTTATTACTATTATTTCTAATTTAATACTTCACATTCCTTGTCTTGTGAGGAAATAATAAACTAATTATTAAAAAATTATGAAAACCCTCCTCCCCTCCACAAATAAACCCCCCTCACTCCCTCTTCACTTCACTACTCGAAATCCTTGTTCCTTTCCAATACTCCACCCAAATATATCCCAAATCTCCCTCCCCTCACCCAAAAGCTCATATCATATTCAAAATACCAAAACCTCTCCCCTTAAAAGGTTCACAAAGGAGGATGTCTCAAGAGGTAAATTCCTCTTTCCAATTCCTTCAGTTTTTTAAGTTATTTTCTTGTGTTTTTTTCCACACATCTCGTCACCCGAATAGTATGGTACCTACCTTAACATAAATGAACTATAATTTTTTATGCTAATGGGATATTTTATTATCTTCTTTCCTTTCCCCACCTTTTATTTGAATGAAATGAAATCCCCATTTGAGATGTGCTAATTTAGCACATTCAAGGACAATGGATTATCAATTTCTATTATTATATCTAATTATGGTCATAAAACTATTTTTGTTATTGTTTAACCAGATTATTATATAGGTAATATATATTATTTTGTTTCTGTAATCCTTTTGTACCAATGGTATTCAGTTATAAAATAAATATGTTTTCTCTAATCAAACCCATTTATTAACAAAAACGATTTTCAATATTGTTTTATATAATAATTTGACTTCACTATAAGTAACCAAATTAAATTAAAAACTATGTAATATATAAGATGATAAATAATATAATATAAATTCAATTCTAGAAAACCAATTTATTCTTAACTGTTTATCCAAATATGAATATATGTGAACCGGTCATTAAAGCCAAGTATGAAAACAGACCCGAACAACGAAATTGAACCTCATAACCAATCAAAATGGTTATAAATGAACATAAAAGGATTATACTAAACCAATTAATTATATAATAGATTATAGAATTGATAATTAGTGAAACTAATTTGTTTATTCAGGTCATTAATAACAAGCGGAGAACACCAAAATATTCAAGGTAAGGGATCCTCTCATTTTCACTCATAAATCTTGATTGTCCTATATGTTATGACTTTTTATGTTAAATCCCTAATGATAGGGTATGTTTACGCATCTCCCTCATACTTCCTTATTGTTTTCTATGTGATGAGAAACCCCTTTTGTCTATCATCAATCCCTCTTAGTTACACCTGATACCATGCCGATAAACCGTAACGAATTCCACCCTAACCTTCTTTTTCATTTAGGTTTCCTTATCATTATATATATGAAAATTGTTTTATTTTATCTATTTAAGAACATATTATAAATTTTTTGTAGTTTTAAATAATATTTCATTTATGAATACCCTTTCATTACTCTCTTTTGGGGATATACATGTTTTTAAAATATTCGCTTCATATAACTTTCTGATAAGAAAAAATGTTTTAAGGGAACATCCCAAAATTTTACAAAATTTCAAGGGCACTATATTTTCTATTTTAAGCAACCATTATATTTATTAAATAAGTAATTTTAATATAAAAACCTTATCAGTTCAATTTTAGTTTTATATTATATATTTTCCTCTATTCTATTTAAAAATCTCTTTCACATTTTCCTTAAAACCGAAAAAAATGTTTTAAAGATATTGTTACTCAAATAAACTTAATATATGTTTTCCATTATATTGGACACCATATAGCATTTTATATGACTATTTTTCCCTAGTAACATCTATATATATTCTAATACATTTCTTTCATGGCCACATTCATGATATAGCCCTTGGTTATGATTTATGTCATGATTGTAGTACCCAATTCATTCCATGGGTAACCATATGGTTATGTATGGTTGATTATGTATGATTAATTATGTGGTATGAATATTTATGTTGCAATAATAGTCATAAATTTTTTCATATTTGTGAACCTACAAAGAGCTCTAATGCATCGTATAATGTTAAGTCTCATGAGATGTGATGTGAAACGGGATTGGGGGTTAACCTTGACCGGTAATAAAATGGGAAACAGGATTGGAGGTTAGCCTTAACCCCTAAAAATATGGGAAATGGGATCTGTGGTTAGCCATGACCCATACTAAAGACATTTTCTATGATTCTTACACATTTATATTATTCCATGATTATATGATTCGTTGCTTATTTGAAATGATTTTATATATTTTTTTCTTTGGATATCATTATGCCATGCCTCCTAAATCATGCACTTAAGATGTATATTTATATTAATTACCTTACTGGGATGTTCTACTCATCCCTTTGTTCATGGGTTCCCTAGGGTACCCTATGTAGATGTAAGGGATCAAAGGAATTTAGGAGTTCTTTATGGAGATTAAATAATGAAATGTGTTCTTTAGCCCCATGTATAATGTTTTATGTACCTAGTCTTCAAAGACATTAGACATAACGAACCTTGGCTTGTACTCTAATGTATTTTTTTAATGGTTGGGGGCTAAGCCTCAATTTATTATTTAAAGAAAATACCTCTTTAGACCGGGTAGAGGGAGACCCATTACATAGCCCGAAGGCCCAAAGCCAAGTGTCCTGAATACAAGGCTTGAAAGCCCATTTTTTGGCCCAAAGGACCCCTCGGTGAACAATACTTCTACAGTTGCCGCACAGCTACAGTGCCTGCTACAGTACAGCCATCACTACACTACCTACTACAGTCCCTCTGTCGCGAGAGTGCTGCCACTACTACAGTTCCACCGCTGCTACAGTAATGCTACAGTACCCCCAGAAATTATCCCTTGCCCGGATTTGATCTTGGGTCTTTTGGATTCCAAGCAGAATCTTGTACCACTAGGGTACAATCTCATTGGAAACTTGTACTATAATGTATAATTATTCTTAAAATCATGTAATGATATATGTAAAAGGCTCGGGTTACTATAGATGGTATCAGCGGGGGGGGGGATTTATTTTTGGAGATTAAGAATATATCCCCATAGTAAGAACCTTATGGATGATACTAAGTATAAGAAAACATTACTAAATTTTGGTAAGTATTTAGTAAGTAGTTTATCATGAAAATACATCCCTGTATAGATATCAGCTGATAGAGGTTGATTTGGCACAGATGAACCTAGTAGTGAAAACTCTGATAAGGTGTTTTGGGCTTGACTAGGGTCTCCTAGTACACGACAACATGCCTTGATACACTCTTGGTTACGAAACTCCAGGGGGATTTTCATTGGTATATTCATGAGCTTAGTACAAACCACACATAATGGACATGAGAAGTCCATAATAATATATGTTAAAAAATAGATTGAGTATAACCAAGATATAATCCCAAGGAATCAGATGTTAAGATATTATTTTTCTTTATAACTTTATCCTACATGTTCAAAGATATATTTTTATGCCCAATAAATAAGTATTCAAGACCTATAATTATACTTTATTTTTCTTAGTTAATGGTGTGAAATAGAAGAAAACGTTTGAACAACCAATTTGATAGGCAATGTGATGATTGACCAAATGATATGATTGATATAACGGGAGAGGTTGATCAAAAAATCCTGACAGTACATTCTTAGCTGGCTTGAGTTATGAATGATAACTTGAATCATGTGGAATTCCCTCCTCCTCCATGGAATGAGAATGCTTCCGTAGAATACTTCATACGGAAAAGGCCTCCTATGTTTATCAGATCATTTTATCCCCTCCTCGTGGAAAAAATGGACTAACTCGATTGAAAATATATTCTCCATCCTCCATTTCTCAGAAGAAGATAATGATCTACTGGCGATCTATCATTTTGATGGGGAAGCTGATTAGTGGTGGGTACTGATCCAGAATACAAAGATCAAAGAAAAAATTGATTCCATTGATTGTGAGGAATTCATGAGAATGTTTTTCAATAATTATTTTCCTTGATCCTTTCATCTTAAGATTGAAAGGGAGTTCCTCAGACTCAAGCATAAGGAAGATGAGCCCATCGGGGTGTATGAAGAAAACATTACAAGGCTTTAGGGTATTCTTGTGACATTTTCATGAACATTGAATTCAAGGTGGATCACTTCATTAGCAGGCTAAAGATGAGTCTACAAAAAACATTAGAAATTCGAGACTTCGTCAATTATGAGAAGATTTTTAGTTGTGCCCTAAAGGTTTAAATAAAGATTGGAGACTCTCAGTAGTCTCATGGGACCAGTGAAAAGAAGGGTAAATGGACAACAACATTGGTGGTTCATTGAACAAATCCCATGATGGAAATATGGCTGACTTTTCCCCTTATAAAGGTTGTGGGAACATGCATCCTGGTAACTATCTAAAGGGAACCAAGAATTTCTTCTAATGTGGAATTTTAGGTCATCTGGCCAAGAACATCCAAAGCGATATAAAAAAATCCCAATAATGATGAAGAAAAAAAGAAGGTTCAGATCAACACTCAGCCTGTAGTGTAGTGCTACAACTATAAGGAGCATGGGAATTATGTGAGCAATTTTCATAAGTTGAGGGTTGTCGGAGGCAATCAGAAATAACCTCTAAGGCAACAAATATGGGATTATCTATCACTATTATAAGTTGGATACTGAAAACGATGTGGTGAAAGGAATTCTAGTTATTCATTCATAAATATATAATATAATATTTGATTTTGGTTCTATGAATTATATCATATATTGAATGTTTAGTAGAACTATTCAGACACCACCTCAAAATTTGGATGAAAAGTTATCTATGAGAACAGAAAATGGGGCAATTATTTCATCCATGGTTTATAACTCCTCCATTATTTACATTTGTGGACTGAACCTCCCAAAAAATATCATCATACATCCTTTAGTAGAGTCCGTCACTATCTTGGAAATGGATTGACGATCTTTATACAAATCCAATATCAACTGTCGGGAAAGGGAGATCACGTTTCACATCCCAAAGCATCCTACGATTCATTATATGTGTAAAGAGGAAGAGGAGTCTCATTTTGAAATGTTGTCTCAAGTGTGGATATTACTTCCTTATGAGAAAGAATGTCTAGCTCAATTATTTAGACAAATGAGAGAATCATGCTATTAGACATTCCAATTGTGATGGATTACACTTGTATATTCCATGAAGAGTTTCCTAGTCTTCCTTTTAACCGAGAGATTGAGTTCTCAATTGAACGTATCTCTGGGTCTCTGCCTATCTAAAATACACTTTACAGAATGGCCACCAGAGAGCTGAAAGAGGTGTAGAAGTAGTTACAGGATAATGTGGAGAAGGGTTTTATACACCCGAGTTTTTCACTATGGTATGCGCCTGTCCTCTTTGTCATGAAGGATGGATCAATGTGCATCTGTATTTATTATTGTGAGATAAATAAAAACATTATAAAGAACAAGTATCCCATTGCATGGATAGATAACTTGTTTGATCAGCTTCGTGGGGCCAGTTATTTATCTATGGTGGACCTTCGATATGGATATCATCAATTAAGGTGAGGAATGAAGATAATCTAATGACTGCCTTTTGAATGAGGTATGGACACTATGAGTTCATAGTGAAACCCTTTCAGACTCACTAATGCTCCATAAATTTTCATGGATACAATGAATAGAGTCTTTAGGATTACCTCAAAAATTTGTGGAAGTGTTTATTGATGATATTTTGATATTCTCCATGAGAAAGGAGGAACATGAAGATCATTTGAATACTATGTTATAGATTTTGAAAAGGGAGAAGTTGTTTGCAAACTATAGTAAATCTGAGTTCTGGATGGAGGAAGTATCATTCTTGAGGCATGTTATCACCAGCAAAGGGATATCTGTAGACCCATACAAGACAATGGAGATTGAGTAGTATCCCATGCTAACTTATGTAACTAATATCGGTAGATTTTTGGTTTATCAAGGTATTATCGACGATTTGTGAACTATTTATTATTTTCAAACCAAATAACAATGCTAACACAGAAGGGTGTAAAGTTTTTCTGGACTCAAGAATGTGAAGACAGTTTCAAGGAGTTGAAAAAGAGTCTTATCACTACGCTAGTACTCTCACTCCCTACAAGTGGAGAAATATCTGTGGAGTATAATGATGCTTCTAAAAAGGGCTTAGGCTTTGTGTTAATGAAAAATGAAAAAAGTGATATCACATGCCTCAAGGCAGCTAGAGATCCATGAGAAAAACTATCCCACACATGATCTGGAGTTGGCAGCTGTGATCATTGTGTATAAAATCTAGACGCATTATGTCTATGGGGAGAAGTGTGAGATATATACTGAACACAAGTGTCTCAAATATATATTCACACAGAAATAGCTTCATATACACTAGAAAAGATGGATAGAGCTCATCAATGATTATGACTACTCAATCCACTACTATCCTAGTAAGGAAAACATGGTGACATATGCTCTAAGTAGAAATGATCCTTAATCTTTATCAATGATGATAATTAAAAGGGATCTATTTTACATATATTTTAAAACAATAGAAATGGTAATAATTAAGGGAGGAACATCATAAATCCCTTGTCAAGTTATTACTCAACCATCCCTCATGGAGAATATAACGGATTATCAAAGAAAAGATGTGGAAATTCAAAAAATGGTGGAAGCTATCAGAAATGGGAAATCCTCCGAATTAAAAATTGATTAGGAAGGAGTTTTATGATTTGGGACATGACTATTTGTACCATCAGATCCAGTGATAAAAAAAGCAGCTATTGAATGATGCACATAGCTTGACCTTCTCTATCCACCCAGGGAGCACAAATATTTATTGAGATCTCCAAGAAATATTTTGGAGGGATAATATAAAAAAGGGAGATTGCTAAATATACATCAAACTGCTTGGTATGTCAGCAAGTGATGGCTGAGATGAAAAAGTATAAGAGGATGATGCAACCACTACCCATAATAGCATGGAAGTGGTAGAACATTACTATGGACCTTTTCACTGGACATCCAAGGACATACAGAGGAAACATTTCTATATGGGTCATTGTGAATCAAGAGGACTTATAATTGGATCAATTTTCATGGATTTACATCAATGAAGTTGTAGGGTTGTATAGAGTACCACTATCTTTTGTATCCGATCATGATCCAAGATTCACCTCAATATTCTGGAAAAGTATCCAACATACTCTAAGCACTAAAGTGAACTTTAGTAAGGCCTATCATACTCAAACTGATGGCCCATCTGAGCGAACTATTTAGACACAAGAAGACAAGTTGAGAACGTGTTTTATGGAATTCAAAGGAGGATAAGACCAAAATCATGAACTAGTTGAATAATCAAACAACTACAGTTTCTACTCGAGAATCTATATGGAACCACATGAAGATATTTATGTGAAAAGGAAATGAACACTGACGTTTTGGGATGAATTCAGTGAGCATAAGCTGCTACGACCCAAAATGGTCGATGAAAAAGCGGAGAAGTAGAAACCATTCAACATCATATCAAGGCATCCCAATGTTGATAGAAGAGTTATAAAGATAACCAACGAAGAGACCTTGAGTTCAAAGTTGGATACATGGTATTTCTATATATATCTATAAGGAAAAAGGACATTAGATTTGGGAAGAAAGGGATGTTAAGTCCCATGTACATCCGCCCCCTCAAAATCCTTGACCGGGTCAGAGTTATGGACTATCGACTGGCATTACACCTACCATGTCGAATGTACATGATGTATTCCATGTATCCCTCTTAAGGAAGTACATTCCATACCCTTCACATGTACACTCTTCAGAGGTGGTATAGTTGCAAGAATATCTTTCCTATGAGGAGCAGCCAGTAAACATCTTGGATCATATGGACAATGTTCTATGAAACAGAACTACTACATCTGGTCAAGGTACTATATTGAAACCATAAGTCCAAAGCGGCAACATGGGAACTAGAGGAAGAAATGAAGGAAAAGTACCCACACCTATTTTCAGCTTAGAATGTAAAACGAATTTTTGAGGGAGAATTTTCACAAGGGGGGGAGAATGTAAAGACCCAATGTTTTTTAAATTGAAATTCCTCTCTTAGAAATTTTTTATATAAACACATTTAAATATAGCATAATGAACTACTAAGTTTTAAGTGACAGTTAAACATATGTTTTTCACTTCTGTGATTATAATTTCAAAAATATGACAAACATGGTTGCGATCAGTAAGTTATTTGGAGTCCAATAAGAAAAACATAATTTTTTGTGAATAATAACCTAACCTTATGAAAACTAACATACCCATATGAATAGTGATATACCCTAATGAATAGTAACCTTACCTATGATAATATATAAAAAATATTCAATTTGAAAGTAAAATATACCTATATTTTAGAATTAGTAAATGAATTTTTTAAAATGAGTTTTTGATAATAAATTATGATTTTAGTTAAATATTGAAATAATCATATTTAGAAGATTATTTCTGAATAAAGGAATTCATTTTTTGATTCCACAAATTGAAAAATAGTTTGGGTGAAGTATTCGGATTTTGAAGAATTACATGATTTTTTGGGAATAGTAAAATGTGATAATTTACAATAAATGCTAAATAAGGGATTTATTGAGTCATTAATGATGATATGAAGATGTCAGACCAATTGGTTTGAAGTCACATGCATTTATTACCATTACTGGTCATGGAATAATTTATATTAATTTTCATTTGAATAAATAATAAACTAATGATTAAAAAATTATGAAAACCCTCCCCCCTCAACTATAACCCCCCCCCCCTCACTCCAACATCTCTTCACTACTCTCATGCCTTTTGCCATGCCAATATTCTAACAAAATGTCACCCCAATCTCCAACCCCACTCCCAAAACCTCCAACCTTTTCAAAATATAAAAACTGTTCCCTTTAAGAGGATCTCAAAGGAGGAAGTGTCAAGAGGTAAATTAATCTTTCCAATTCTTTCATTTCTTTTAAGTTCTTTTCTTTTGTTTCTTTCCTCACCTCCCTTATCCCAAATAGTATGATAAATCCAGTAACATACATGTTCTAGAATTTTTTTAATGTTAATGGGATATTTTGTTATTTTCTCTCCTTTCCCCATCATTTATTTGAATTAAATGAAAGGGCCTTTTGAGTTGTTCTAATTTAGCACATTCAAGTACAATAGTTTATCAATTTCTATTATTATCTTTAATTATGGTCAGGAAACCATTTCTGTTATGGTTGAACTAAATTATTATATTGGAAATATATCATATATCTTTTTTTTATTTTTTTTACAAATGTTATTCAGTTATAAAGAACAATATGTTCTTTTTAATCAAACCCACTGATTAACAAAAATGGTTGTCACTATGGTTTAATAATATAATTCGACTTCACTCTATGTGAATAAATTAAATTTAAAACCATGTAAACTCATGCATGTTCAATAATAGAATATAACTTCAATTCTAGACAACCAATTTCATATTACATGTTTATCCAAACATGATTATAAGCTATCCGGTCATTAAATCCAAGTATGCTAATAGACCCAAACAATGAAATTGATCCGTATATCCAATCAAAACGGTTATAAATGAACTTCAGCTGATTATACTAAAACAATAACATATATAATAGGTTTCTAATTATTAATTAATAAACATAATTTGTTTTTTTAGGTCTTTAATAACAATTGGAGGACACCAACAAATTTAATGTCCGAAATCATATCCTTTTCACTCTTAAATCAAGTTTGTCCTCTATGCTATGACTTTTTATGTGTAATCCCTAATGATGGGGTATGTTTATGAACATCCTCCATACTTCCATATTGATTTCTAAGTGATGATAAACCCCTTTTGTCTCTCATCAAGCACACTTAGTTACACCTGATACCATGCCGATAAACAGTAACAAATTCCACCCGAACCCTCTTTGTTCTTTCAGGATGCCTTATCATTCTTTATATCAAAATTGAGTCATTTTATCTATTTAAGAACATATTATAAATTCTGTTTAGTTTTAAAAAATTAATTTATTAAGACCCTTTCATCACTATTTTTTTGGGATATACATGTTTTTAAAAGACTCAATCTTTAGAACTTTCCAATAAGAAAACCTATTTTAAGGGAACTTCCCAATATTTTACCCAATTTCAACTACACCGTATCGTCTGTTTTAATCAAACATTATCTTTATAAAATAAATATTTTTATTTTGAAAACCTTCTTGGTTAATTTACGGTTTAATATAAAATATTTTCCTCTATTCTATTTTAAAATCTCTCTAGCATTTTCCTTAAAACCGCACCAAAATGTTTTATTGCTAATTTTACTCAAATACACATCATATATGTAGTCCCTTCTATTTGAAACCACTTACAATGTTATATTCCTATTTTACCCAATGACCATCCATGTATGTTTTAATCCTTTTCTTTCATCTACACTTTCATGACACACTCATTTGTTATTATTTATGTCATGATTGTGGTACCCAATTCATCCATTGGTACCCTTATGTTTATGTATGGTTGATTATGTAGGATTATTTATGTGGTATGAATATTTATGAGGCAATAATATTCATGAATATATTGATATTGGTGAGCCTAGATAGTAATCCAATTCATTGGGTAAAGCTATATCTCGGGAGATGCGATGTGAAACGGGATTTACGATTAGCCTTCACATGTACTAAAATGGGAAATGGGATTGACGATTATCCTTAAACCATAATAAAGAAATGTTTTATGATTATACCATATTTATATGATTTCAGGTTTATATTATTTCATGCTTGTATGAAATGATTTTATATGTTTTATTCTTTGTACATCATTATGGCATGCCTCCTAAATCATCTGTTTAAGATGTATCCTTATGTTTATTCTCATACTGGGATTTTCAGCTCATCCCTTTGTTCATATGTTCCCCAGGGTACCCTATGAAAATGTAAGGTCTCAAAGGATGTTAGGAGATCTTTATGGAGATTAGATAAAGAAATGTGTTTTTCATCCCCATGTTTTATGTCTTATGTACGTAGTCGTCCAAGAAACTAGACTTAACGATCCATGAATTGTACTCTGATATATAACTAAGCTTAAAATCATTTAATGATATATTTAAAAGTCATGGGTTGCTATATAAGAGACTTTAGTAGCTTTGAAGAGATTGTGAATTATGATATCAAGGTATAAATGGAAGTTGGTGTCACATGCCAATCTCATGGTTTGGAAAGGAAATGAAAGATGGAGTCCAAAAGAATATCTCAAAAAAATGGTGAAAAGAAGATGAATGTTTCTATATGTTCAATGTGTACAAAGATGCATGGTGGAGATTTTAATAAAGGGACTAACAAATTTATTGTGTGTGGAAAAAAAGGACATTGACCAGTTGAGTGATGAGGTTATGAAAAAAAAAGGTTTCAAATGACGTGAATAGAGAAAAGACAACTGAGAATTCACCACCAACACTTCAATGATATGAGTGTATAGAGATGGGGAACTATGTTACCCAATGACCTAATCCAAGGGATAAGGATGATCAAATTCGTTAACTTCTTAAGGAAAAAGACAACGGGATGTCACATGCGATCACTATTGGTGATTTTGAGAATGATAACAAATATGTGGAATGATTTAGTGTTTATGTAACAGGATTACAAAAATAGTGTTGTTGAATCACATTTATAGTATTATGGAATATTGGAATCTCTATGTATTGTTTCATTGTGATTTTCCATAAGTACATGATATAGGTAACCATTAAAAGTGTTTGAATTTTTTTTGAAATCACATGTTATGCGCATAATGAAGGGATTAAGAGATAAGGAGATGTTTGAGAGTATTAATGAGATCATGACTGATAAAAGGATAAAGTGATATCATGGTTTGACTATATGTAATTTTTTCGATTTTTGGTATGTGGAAAGAGTTAATTTTGTATTAATGCATGTTTTCACTATAGTTCTATGGCAATTCATGTTATTATGATGTTTCAAGAAAATAAATTATTAAGGTATTCACATGTTTGGAATGTGATACCTAAGAACAACCAAATGAGATATGGGAGAGAAATGTTATGTCAATTTAGTTATCCTCAGTCTAAAGATTCTTATTTTTTGTTAATGGAAGTATTATAATGTAATAAATTTATTTATATTATAATTTATATTCCAATTGACGTTTTTTAGATAAATGTATTATATCACTTTAGATGGAGTAATGTATATTTGATTACATATACGAAACTTTTTGTTGAGACGGATAGAATGAGATATAATTCAATCACATGATCTTATAACACATTAATAATGAAAAATTCGACTTCATTTCATTAAATAAGAGATGAAGTACAAATTCTTCAAGGCACGAACAATAGTGTGATTGTACCAAAATAAGGTAAGTATTTATTCTCAAGTAAAATTATTCAACTTTAAGATATGGATATTGAAAAAAAAATGTTTTCCTATAACCTTCTCATCCAATGAATTAGATGGTCCCATAAATAATCACATATTTATGGATTTCTAGTAGTTAGCTTTCTACAAACCATGTTCTCTATCAATATCCTTCAGAATATTGGTTACATTTCTCTTTCATGTCCTTATTTTCAATTCTCACCTATGTTCTCTTATATGGAAACCTGGTTATGAGTTAAATTTTGTAACAGTTATGTTTCATACATTCCTTTATAGAAGGTATTTTATGTATCCCTTTTTACGATGTATTTTTTCATGAAAGTAACTTTCAAGTAGTAATTCATTTATAACCTTGACGAATTCTGAGGGAGAAATGCATTTTAAGGGGGTAGAATGTGACACCCAATGAATTTATGATATAGATTATTTTTAATTTCATTGATGTCTTATGTTGTATGACACACAAATATTATCTTGTTATATTTAGAACATCATATTTTCTTGTAGTATATGCACCACTATTCTTGGCTTGTGTTACACCCAATTTCAGGTTTTTTTATAGAATTAATTTCATGCAACACTAATTATAGATTTTGTTCAATGTTTAAATGAACTATGATTGGATTATTTTATATGAAACAACAAAGTAATATTTCACTACATGCAACACATACTTCTGCAGTGTTACACGTAAGATCAACCTTCTTTAATAGCTTGCGTTATACGTAATACCGAGTTTCACTAAACAACGATATTTTATTAAAATATTATAATTTAATGTGGTATAAACTTGAAGTTATAAATAATATTAACCAAATTTTTAATTTTATATAACATTAACATTAATATTAATTAATTTATTGACATGATATAATAACAAATTCAATTTTTCTGATAAAAGATTAATTTTTCAAAAAATACAGTTTTGCCACATTTTGATGGTGCACCCATTTTAAATATAGTTGTTAACAATTTTATATATTATATGTGACAAAATAAACATATTATTTGAAATTAGAACATAAAAATTTACTTTTGATGAATTTTTGATATTTTTCTGATAACTTTCATATTTTGATGAATAGTAAAAAATAAGCTCAATATTAATTAAAAATAACTATTTTCATAGAGAGAATATATATTGTTAAATAATATTATTTAATCATTTTGAAGTACAAATAGAATATATTTTAATAATTTAATTAAATTTTTATCATTGGATGTAATTTTATTTTTAAATTGGAAATAAATATATGACAATATTTTGATAAGTTTTTTTCTTGAAAACCCGCTATTGGTTTTTGAAAAAGGGAATTAATATTAAATTAATTTATTGCAATTCTGTGTTATGAATAGTGACAAATAGAATCCATATTCTTAATCATCAAGTTCAAATTATGTAAATAGGCTACTTTTATTTTTGAGCATTATGAATATTAACTTTGGTAATTATTTTTATTGACATGGTTAAAGGTAAATCAGGTAATTATAGGTAAAAATAATATTATTAAATTACCCTAACACCTTCCAAAATTTTATTTCATGAATAAATGTAGACACATATAACCTATGTGCCTTAATTAATTCATTTAATGGATTTTATTTTTGAAAATGATGTAACTATTATTAAAACAAAAGAAAGTGACAACATATCACTCTCTCTTATCATATAAGTATAATAATTTTAATATAGTGATAAACTTCATAATTTATCGAAGGTAAATAGTATTTTAAAATATAATAAAATGTTTAAAAACATGTAAATTTATTTATAATTTTTATAGATTAATTAATTACCATTAATGATGACATAATAGTGATGTAAAAATTATTTTATTAATAGAGATATCAAATAAATTGTTTTAAAAATATTAAAATATATGTCATATGAACTAATTAATGTGATCCAATAATTTCATAGTTTACTATGACATGTTATAAGTGTATTAAATATTGTATTTCAAAATTTATCTTTTGGGAGATATTTATTTAAAGTAATTTTAATGAATAGTATCAAAATTAACATTATTGATTTTTTAAAAATATAATATTTTATTAAATTATTTAAAATACATATAAATATTTAAAAATTATAAAGTAATAATTATAAGGTCTAAAATTTTAAATCCATATATATTTATGGTCAATTAACATTATATAAAAATATTTTTATAACCCTTAAATATTTATAATTTTATTACCACAATTAAAATTTAATAGAATTACTAATTATAAATTAAAGAGATATGGTTTAAATTGACAAAATAATTTGTCCGTAATTTATTTTTCAATGATATTACATCCCTATTTTATATCATCTTAGAAATTAGGACACTTTTAAGGTTTTTTTGTAGGTTTCAATTTTGTTATAAATTATTATTTATCGAGTTTCAAAAAGGGCCCATCACCTCAATTATAAAAGGGAACATCCTCTTTAGCATAATCAATCCATTTTGAGCATTGGAGATCGGTCAATCCCTGAAAATTTCTCTTCTCAAATTTCCTAGAAACATTATATAGGTTCTTCTCTTCTCAAAAGAACATCTCTAGTGCTTTGAGAGGAAATTTAAAGAGGCATGTCGAGGAAGAGATAATCTATTCTACCAATTCATTCAAATATTATTATTCTTCTACATCCTATTCATTAGTTGTTTCATTATAAAGTAATAAAATAAGTATCAGTAATATACTGATATAATATTATAAATATAAAACAACCCTATTCCACCTTCTATTTATCTTATGAAAAATGAAATCATCGCGCATGCGTACGTACAACTTACCATCTCCACACTGTGGCGTAATCTATTTTTCACCACCACCTTACGTGGATGGGTATGATGGGGGAAACAATAACTATATATTATTATTATAACAAAATTCTATTTCTGAGATATTATACACCATCCAATTCAATAATTATGGGAATGATATCATCAATCGTGCGTACATACGACATACTGTCTCCACGGCCAGATTAGATTGATTCCTCACGTTAACCATTACAGAATGATTTTAAATTATATATAATAAATAATCATGAAATCTATGACATAATTATTTTAATGGAATTATTTATATAAATATATTTCATTTACTTAATTCCATTCAATTCTATAAGGAAATAAAAATATCATTCATCCGTACGTACGGCCTACCGTCTCGATGAACGATGTATTCTATTTTATTTATCTATCTATTATATATATATATATATATACTGAATATATATAATTTTTAAATCATTTTTTATATTATGGAAGTATCTAAATCATGATCTAAATAATGATATCAAGAATACAAGTCCAAACACATTTGATAAATAAAACGATTATTATCCAAAACGTTTCTTTAATATGGAATTGGAAAATGAACATGTAGTATAATGTCATAAGTAAATCATATATGATATTATAAAAATTAGATAAGTTCTGTTATAAGATAATAATATGTTTAAAAAAATTATACAAGAGTTTTGGACACATATAGATGAAATTATACCTATGATATGGGATAATTTTTCAATCTCATTTTTATTTGAAATTGTTTACACGTATGTATTTAATGGGGATATACATATCATCTATGTCCATGTTTTCAAAAAATGGCCTAAAAAATTGTTTAATATTATTCTAATAATATTTAAAGTCATTTTTACACATTTTCTTCTTTTAGTACATGGTATGGAATGGATTATTCTTTTGATTACCATATGAGGTGCTTTTTGACTTTTTCGACAAAAGTAGGAGGAAAATGATTTTTTAACTTTTACGTCATGAACGAATTTTTACTCTTTCATAATGCCTTATTTTCATGATAATTCCTTCACAAGATTTCAGTTTTATTTCAATTAAATTATTTTCTTTTAAAATAGCACAACATTTTGAGAAATGAATACATTTTTTATGAAGACATGATATTTTACTCAGGTATTAAGTTCAGGTGTTTTATCAAAATTATTTTCATCTAATATGACATATGGTTATGTATCTATGTCTATTATTACATTGAGATGATTTTTTTTATTATGAAATTATTTTAATTATGGACATTTATCTTATATATATTATGTTATGATGAAATAATGTTTAAGAATCCCATTTATTTTTATGGGTTATGCTATGATGAATGATTTATTTTTTTGAGGAACATGTATGAATGATATAATTATGGATGGCTGGGAGCTATATATCCATCCAATGCATTGGGAAAAGATTTATATATCATTAGATATACATGAATGAAATAGAATGTAAAGCAGGTTTAGTAATACATGGCTAGAATTACATGTAAACCCGGTTCGGTAATGTTCTTTTTCAAATATAATGGTTTTCAAAATAGTGACTTGAATACTGTGGAAATCATATTATATACTTATTTATTTCCCACAAACCCATGTTTTATGCCAATGATATTTTATCACGGATAATTTTTATTTATTTTTTATGTCTTATGCACTTCCATGATTTATTCGTTACTCACGATTTTGATATTCAAAATTTATATTCTAGTTTTCACATTTTTTATGTTTATGTTTTGATAGACTTTCTTCATGTTTACCATTAATGAGCATTGGAGGTAACCCTTTTCAATTTTTTATTTCCCCCATGATATAAATATAGGTATTAGGTAGGAAATAAAAAAAGGAAGATCATTAATGGATATTTTCAAGATCATTCACCAATATAGAATATAATGTTCCATGTCTCCGAAGACACAAAACTAATATGAGTTTTGGAATATATTTGTGTAATGTGTTATGTATTCTACAAAAGAAATTTAATATCTATGTACATAAATCTTGGGTAATGAGACTTGTAACTTAATAATTATGTATTTATATCTAATATAATTAATTATATATTAATCAACATTATACAATATTTTAGTATTAGTTTTATTGTTTGCTTAAAATGTATTTATCTTAACACTATTCAATTGTACATAATGGTTTTCTATTATAATTAATTAAAATAACAACTAATAGTGAAATATTTAAATTAAATTTAAATTTTATATATCAACAAATACTAATTTTAATTAATATAATGAATATTACAAATCATTGACTTAATATAAGGACATATATTGATTGACAAATAAATTTCCCCAAAAAGGATTTTTTTTTTCAAGTCTGCAGTTTTATTTTTAATTAAATTAAACCAGATATATGTGTTTAATATTATAAAATGGTTTCAATATTTTTAATAATTGTATTTTATATAATATAATAATGTAAAATTAATTTTAATCATATGTAATAGTGAAAATAGAAAAAATATATCATTGTTATTAAGGTGAAAGCAGATTTACTAGTGTCAAATAATATATAAAAGATAAAACGACCTAAAAATAGTATAAATAATATTTTATGGACATATATCAACATTATTACATATAAGGATAATTATTGGTCCATTTTTGTTCCTTTTTTCATGTATAAAACTTTAGTATTAATTTTTCTTTTTATAAAATTTTATTGTGTCTTATCCCCTACTTATAAAGGGCCACCCACTCACATATCATATTTATACAATAATAATATTTTATATCATTCAAGTCCTACCCAAATAACTTAATTAAATACCTCCCAATTTTATAGGGGTATTCGATTTATATGATATTCTATTGGAACCCTCTCTTTTTATACATTAACATTACATTACATTTGTGGAACACTTAAAACAATCCAAAAAATAATACACAGAGATCGTGTTAGTCTTGTTCCATTGAAAACATGGAAATATAAGAACTGATACATAAGTGAGATAAATTATCTCATATTAGGTTCTTATTTACTTGAACAATTCTTATATACATCTAACATAAAACATATATTTATATCATGGTGAAGAAAACAAAAATAGTTGTGAAATCAAATTATACTTAAGTGTAGAAAAGAGAGATTTGAAAGAAAAATCCTGAAAATAAGGCTATGAGAACATGATCATGTAAATAGAAGATCATAACCAACATATAAATTATCATATACATGAATCATGGAATAAACCATGGTAGTTCACAAGACATGAATCAGAATGAAAAAAAGAACATAATACATGAAAGCACAACATATGAATAAAACATGGAATTGTGGTGGACACATATACATATATAATTATTTCTAGAGTAGTAACATCATTTCTTCCAAAACCATCTTAGTGGAAAAAGTCCTTTACTGAAAAAATTTAACACCACATTCATTCCTTGTATTATAGAACCATGTTCACTACATGTTCAAATCCTGTAATACTGAACTCAGTTCAATTTTCATTCTATCCATGTCTATCTTAAGAGTTATAAATATTTATTCAATGCATTGGAGGGAGATATAGGTCTAACCAATCTCATAGTGAAATCATACATACTTGTGCAATAAGTTCATAAATGACCGTATCATAACAAAAGAAATTAAATGGGTAATGTAAAAATGTAATTATATCAAAACATATTGAAAGTATATTGTTTCAAAATCATTTCCTAATAAACATTCCCCATGAAATGAAATGAGTTTAAAAATCATATAACCTTTGAAAGGGTAATTGATTTCATAAGAATAATTCAATCAAGACATAATCCATTTTAAGAGAGAATAAGACTGGAAACATTGAAAATATTTCTCATAAAGGCACAAGTAATAGAAATGGATGTTATTTTATATAGGAAATAATATTTAATTATTTTTTAAAAACATTTCTTTAGTATAATATAATTTTTTTCATTGAAAAATAATTTTTAAAACGTAAAAACTTTTTAATATCCATTTTCTTTTAAAATTGTCAAAAAAAACATATAATGAAATAATTAAAAACCATAAAATGTTTTTTAAATCCTTTTCCGGGAAAATGGTCTCCAAATATCTTTTGAATATTTTTTGAAAATATTGTTTTTTAATACAATATATTTTCGACTACAGAGAGAGCTATGACAAGCTTTTTCTTAAAAACATTATCATAAGTACAAAATAGTTGAAAATTAGTACTACTATATGGATATATCTTTAATAAATATTGGATAACAAAACTTATTAGGGTATTTTTGATATATATCAGATGATTTAATTAATAAAGAATAATATTTAACAATCTCAAAAATCAATTTGATTGTTTAAATAAACTAATTCAACTTGGTCATTTGGGGTCATACAATCCATGTAATAAACATATATTACATGAAGAATAAAATATAATTAAAGAAATAAGATTAATGATATAATATTTATGTGGATCTATATATACCTTGAAATATAATTTCTGTGAATAACCAAACCTGAGTCTCAATGAAGAGAAATTAAGAAAAATATATTTTACAGATTTGGTAACTTTTGAATCATAAACCCTGAGAAATAAATATCATAAAATAAATACTTTAATTTCAATATATCTATTTTTATGTTTATTTTAATACATCATTGGGATGCATAAACAACACAAAAAAGTAATTTGTGGTGAATAAATCATGTATCTCATAGAAATAAAAAGGGATATTAAATCTCATTCTCTTGTGTCTTGACTCTAGAAGTACTGATTAAAAAATACCATACAATAAATATAAATATATTATAAATATATCATAGAACCATATTCATACTTTTAATAACATATTGGGTTTTATTATGTATTTATATTTCATGCTTGTTATCAATACTATATAATGGTTTCACTTTGGGTAATATCCATTTTGTTTTTTACATCGGTCTTAATTTGTTATATCATTGGTCATTATACAAATAACATGATTGAAAAAATTGAATACATGATTTAAATATTATTTATATTATGTATATTTCTATTATAATAATTCATATAATATTAATGTATGTTACACAATACACCATTCATTTAAACGTCAGGTCTTATGAACGCATGGATGCTATTTCAGTTTATCTATCGCCTTGAACGAAAGAATGTAAAAGAATTATTTTTATTTATATATATATATATATATAATAATTATAGTATCTTTATTATATCATATATACACATCCTTGATAAATTCCATGTATTGTGTGAGTGAATCACATCATTTTGAGTGTGTGGTAATCCACAATTCCTCAAACGGAATTATCGTATTTTACATAATTGAAAGTAAAGAACATATTTTTAAAGAATAAATATATATGATTAATTAAATAATAAATTTAACATATAACATATATAAATAGACTATCCATCATAATTTACAACACGATAGGATGTAAAGGAAAAATGAACAATCATTATTTAGTAAGGCGATAGTTCACCGTAAACATAAAAATTATGTCCATTACCCATTAGATGGAGGTGTCTCTAAGTGTAGTTTTAACCCTTATCTAAAATGGATCCAAGAATATTTTTGGAACTGGTGTATTTAATTATTAAATGAATAATGATTGTGGAGGGTTGGAGAAGGAGAACAAAATAAAGGAGCTTGAGAGATGGTGTTAACTCTTAATCGGGTTACTTCTTATGGTCTGTACCAAAAGGATTACTTGGAAGCATTTATTCTTAAATTGAGGTTCCAAGGTGGAATGAAGGGATTTAGGGAAGTGTATTGGGAATATAATGGAGTAATATATGTGGTTTGAGAATATTGAAGAAGAGGGAGAGGTGGTGACCTTTTATAGGGAAGGGAAATGACTCACATCTTATTTTTGAAAACATGTTTATTGTACCAAATTTTTACCTCAAAAAGTGATAATAATTAAAATAAATCACTAATTTAAGTATAATTTAATCATAATGGATACAAATTTGGTTTTTGACAAGTTTCTATATCGTAATGGATATTTAATGTACGGTTTAGTCCTTAGATAAACTTATTGTTAACTTAATTGTAGTAAATAATTTTTATTACATTCATTAATATGATTAGTCAAAGACTAAGATTGACTTATTATATGTTATAAATTATTTCTATAAAAAATATAAAATCCATTTTTTGAAATTAAAATCACATAAATTAAAAATCATAATTTAATATTAATCCTTTAGTAGGGTCGACAAATTGGGTTGTTAAAGTAAATATGATCAAAAGTTTACTTAGTGTTTATATCCAATTTTAATGTGAAATCTGTTCTAATGAACTCAATTTGATTAATAGATAAAATTAAAGTACAATTAAACTTTTAAACCTAATTTAAATATAAAATATCATTATAAATAAATTCGATGAAAATGATGTTTTGAATTAAAATCTGACATTTTCACTATTTATCCAAAACTAATGTTTCTCAAAATAATCACAAAAATGACCTCTAAGATAATTTATAAATTCTAAATACAAGGATTGTATATTTTTATGATGTTAAATTTCTGAATTTCCCAAAATTTTATTTTATTATTTTTTTTAGAAGGACATTAAATGAAGTTCATTTGAGAAAATAATATTTTCAAACATAAAGGACTTTTCAAAAAATGATATCATCCATTATCAATATGGTTTATTTATATAAAATAATAATAATAAATATATTAAAAGTATTTATTACTGTAACACCCCAGGTAAATAAGGAATATGACATTTTCATATTTATCCGTATTTGTGAATAAAATATTAATATGACTTTAAAGGGGACGCTATGCTCGATGGCGTACCCAACACGCAACAACGAGTCTCTTGGGAATCTTACGTTGCACTCTAATAATAAAATAATATTATTTTAAATGGTAGTTAACATGTAGCCGTTGTAATGGCGGGAATGGATAGAAATAACTAAAATATGATTATATATGTTTTTAAATGTTTTTACATTTATCCAATAAAAGATAAAGGCTTAAAATACAGAAAGAATTCAATTTTAGGCGTATATGCCCTAGTTTTCACTAAAGATTCACTTATCACCTTTTGATGTTGAACCATCATTAAATATAGTTTTGTTCACTCTTAAACATTTTTTTGGACCAAATAAAACTCTTATTAAGAATCGGGACATCAAAATTTACTTTGTGTAAATTTTTGGTATTTTTTGGATAAAGTTCATTTTTTAATGAATAGTGTAAAATGTTGTATTTTAATTCAAAACCTCTTTTTAATCTAATTTATTTATATGATTAGATTATCTTTTGAATTGGTTTTAAAGTGAAATTAGAATATATTTTTACCATTAAATCCAATAGTGGTCGTTGGAATTAATTTCACTTTGAAATCAGACTTAAACTAGTGTCAATCTTTTGATACTTATTGTTTTTTAAAAACACGCTATTTGCTTTGACAGCGGGAATTAATTATTAAATTAATTAATTTTACTAATATGTTTTGAATTTTGTAAAACGGACTTCATTTTTGAATTCGTAATATCAAATATAGCTTAGGGTGAATTTTTGGGATTTTTCTGAAAAACTTCAATTTTTGATGAATAGTGAAACCACTAAGTGGTACTTATAAAAACTGATTTTCCGTTTAAATGAAATTTTGCCATCATTGTGTTTTGATTTTCAAAAATCCGACATACATGGTTGTCATTAAGAATTAAAATGTGGTTCAATGAGATTAAAATAATTTTTTGGTGAATAGTAACTTATTATGTTTTTAATCGCGATTAGTGGTGATTAGTATAGTTTAAGGTAAAAATAATGCTTTAATGGAATAAGATGAGCTTGACACATGTCCTAAACTAATTGGTTGTGTCATGGCCGACCAAGACAAGCCATGGGTCAACTTGGGGACCCCATGGATCCACTTTGGTTGGGAAATGACATAAATAACATTTTATTTAATGTAAAAGTAAAATTGACACAAACATGATATGTTTTACTAAAACAATTTTTAAGTGGGGTTATACAAGCCATATTTTTTATTATAAATATTCATTGGAAAGATAAAACTATTTCCTCCATCATAGTATTTTTTTTATAATTTTTATACATTAAATAAATTAAATTATTTATGACATAATAATGATGCAGCGATGACATCATTATTTGACGATTTAAATAAGATGGAAAGATAATGTAAAATATATGAACTACACATGTCCAAAACTTATTGGATGAGTGGATTTCGAATCCCTATCACCTTATCCACGAATTATATCAATGTGGGACCTTTTTAAACCGAAACACATTTTCAAATAAAGTAATATTTCTTACTTTCCAAAAGTGCCCCTCCTCTCCTCTTATAAAAGGCCCCCAACTCTACCACCTTACACACACTCATCAAGCTTTTGGCTCGGCCAACCCCTGCCCATTTACTCTCTCCACATCCATCTCCTCATCCTAGAGGATTCCCTTTGGGCATAATCCTTTCAAAGGAATCCATTAGGCTCAAATCAAAAGGAGTTACACTTTTAAAGGTAATTCATTATCTCTTGTTCATTTGTTTTATTTTGCTTCTCCAACCCTCTAAACTCTTTTTCTTTACTTCTTTTGTAACAACACCAGTATCTTCAATATACTAGGATGTTGTTATAAGATTTATTTGAGCTACACTCTCACACAACTACATCAAATGGTTAAAGAACATTCGGTTTCCGTGGATGGCGAAATTCTGCCTCCCGAAACGATGATTGTTCAATACTCATTTAACACCTTCAAGGGTGGCCATTATGATGTCACTATTTTTATATATGATATATAGTATGTTTATGTTTTATTTATGCTTCTGTATTTTTCATTTTTGTCTTACCTTTATGGCTTCCATTATGGGTATACACGATATCTTCATTTAAGGAAGTGCGGACTACCGCCCCCTCAAAGTGATTTGATTCGTTAAATACCATATGTGGGATGTATAAAGGATGGAATTATGATATTATAAATGAAATTATACTGGAATTATAATATAACTTTATATCATTATTATTCCTTTCTATAAAATACGAAATAGAAATGAAAGTAGCGTTCATGCGTACGTACGGCTTACCGTCTCCATGAACGGTGCATTTCATTTCTTACCTCTAAATGATTATGTAATGTTATAAATTCATGCATGTACTGGATATATATGACATATATGATATCTACATAATGAATAAAATTCTGGATATAATAAACATTTGGCCACACGAACAACATGTAATTGTAAGAAGTCCACTTTCGACTTAAGAACCAAATATCAACAAAACAATCATTATTAACTTAATGATTACATAGTGTTTATAACATGGTAATCAGTGATATAAAAGGAATAATGAACTTGGAAAAGGTTCTTAAGGAATTATAAATTAACTCAAGTTTATTATTCAGGAGATTAAAGAACGATCGAGTCAAGTCGGACCCGAGGTAAGGGATCTTACAACTCTCTTTCTTTTTAAGTACACTCTTTTTTGTCATTTCATTTAAGCTCATCTTTCTTATGATTGGGATGTTCTTTTATATTAGTCCTACTGTAATTTTTATGTTCATGTGATGAGAGACCATATTCTCTCTCATCAATCCATTATGGAAGTTTTGAGTGGCGCCGTTAGGCTGCCGAACTTTTGTAAGAGATCTAACCTCTCTCTTTCTTTTCACGTACTCTCCTTTATGTCACTTATTTTAAGCTCCTCTTTGTAATGTTGGGGGATGTTCCTTTATATTCCCCTTGCTGTACATTTTATTTTAATGTGATGATATACCCCATTTGATCTCATCAATCCATATTCAGAAGTTTTATGTGGCGCCGTTAGGCTGCCGAGTTTTCGTAAGGGATTTTCATCTCACTTTTATTCCCGTGAGGTTTATGCTACATTTTCCACAAATTCCATTGAGTGGTGTATGTACTGCCCATTATTCTACTCTTTATATTATATAATTTCGTTTATGAGTATTTACATCAATGATCTATTGTCCTTCTTTCATGGGGTGTATGTTTTGAAAGATACCCAAGTCGGTAAGGGAAACTTTCACCCTCCTCTTTTTTAAAAGACTTCTTTTGTTGGGTCTTTTAATTTACATATTGTTATGTTGGGATATGTTCTCATATATCCTTATTGATGTAAATTTTATGTCCAAGTGATGAGATACACTTTTTACCTCTCATCAACTCATTTTGATGTGATGTCGTTAGGCTGTCAAGGGAACTTTTTAACCCAATTTCGATTTCTTTGGGTTCAACATGTAGTCATTGAATATGTCATCCATTGAATATGTGTGAATGACCTTTTATTGTTTTACACTTAATATCCACTTATATTAGATGTATTTATATTTGTCACACATATTTTTGAGATTTATTTGTCCTTAATTTAAGGATACTTTCTTTATAAGGGATTTCATCACATTTGACATTTCTATTGGGGGTTCATTGTTGTTATGCACCAATTCACTCTTATATGGTGTATATACTGTCCTTCGGAGTATTATATCATGAATCCTTTTATTCTCATGATAATATAAAGTTCTGACTAAATGTTATTCCATGATTATTGTATTCAAGTGTCTCTAATTTTGGTAAAACCCCTTTAACCAAAATATCGTTTTAAATGTTTTAATTATTTGTTCTTATTAATATCCATGTTTTAAAAATGGTTTTAAGGATTTATTTATATGGATATTAATGGTGTAAAATTTTAAAAGCTTCAAGGTGGTATGGGACACTTTGATTCAAAAATCTCTTTATTAAATGTTTTAAATGGTTTTGGAAATGGTTTCTTTTTGAATGGATTCATTATTTCAATATCCTAAAATGTTATATTGTGATTGAAATGTGGAAATGTTATGTTTCCTTTATTCATGTTTAAGTGATACGATTATGTTATGGTTCTTGGGCATTGTTATGAAGAACGGGTGGTTCCGTGATTAACTAAGGGCGGGTGAGCCCGATATAGCTCTCCAATGCATTGGGTAACGCGAAGGAGTGAAACGTTAAGGTTTCTCCGATGAGATTTAGGGAATATACTGTGATGGGTATTCCAAACGTAACCAAGAGGTTTACTCCCCATGTAAATATGTTATGAATGCCTCAAGTTACCTTTATGTCTTATGTTTTCTATGATTTATTAATGGTTTGATGAGGTATGTTAAAGTGCCTATGTTTTATGGGTAAAGTATGATTTCATTCTTATGTATATATGAACTCATGTTTCCTTTCCATATTTTTATAACCCTTACTGAGCTTTTTATGCTCATCCCAAGTTTTTTGAAATTTTTTTCACAGGTCAAGGGAAAGGTGCATGATGTGATGATAGTGTCAAGGATGTTTCAAGAAAGAATCCGTGTTATATTTTAAATATGTTTCCGTTGATGGGAAGAATGAATACTGTCTTTTATGTAACCACTTTGATTAAATGTGGAATGTAATGAAAGTTTCATGATCTAATTCTCTAAAACTCTAAACCTGAAAATATCCTCAATGTGTAATCTTGTAATAACTCAAGATTAAGTAATGTTTAAGGCTGGGGCCTTATAGTTGGTATCAAAGGTCGGTTTAGATAACTTTAGAGGTTAGGGTATTCTTTAAGCATAAGTGACATTGCCATAATGGTTAGGATTTCAGACAGAGTCCTAGTTTTAGATAAAGTGAATGAGTAAGAATATCTTAGTGTTTATCTTCCTCATTAGTACATGATGGTTATGTTGATATACTCACACTGACCTTTTTTTGGTTTTAGTAAATGGCTGGATCTAGCAGGCACCAAAGTGACAATGGGTTTGAAGGAAACTATGGTGGTTCTCTGATTAAGAGACTGGATGTGATGGGGGATTCAATGAGGAATCTCATGGTTGTTCTAAACCAACTATCAAGGATTCATGATCAACCACTTCAACCTTGGTGAGTTCTCTAATGCATCATGTACGAGATGGCCAACTCGATGTGGAAATTCAGGTAATAATTATTAAGGTAACCATTAGGGTTTATATGATCCTTACTTTTTAGGTAATTATGGGTTACTCTATGATATGATGGAAAATGAAAGGCATGAGATAAACTTGAGGTTAAAATATGAAGATTTTATCCCATTTTGGGGAATGTTTTAAGAATTATATAGTTTTGGAAAAAGGACAACACGCAGACCGTGTGACAACCCGTCGCGTTGGACAAAGCTGCGGGAATCGAACCCACAACCAAAGTGCGACTGGTATTTATCGCCTACCACTGGACTACGTGAAGTCCCTGGTTAGTTTGACTGATTCTTTATAGTTATATGATTATTTGAATTAATAGTATGTTGATTTTGGGTTATTTATGAAAATGATTAACCTATCATGGAGGATATGTGATTAGGTTAATTACTTTTCAATACGAGAATTTAGGGGCAACTGATGTTGTTTGGAGATAAATGTTACGATTTAACATGGAAGACTATATGACTAAATCCTTCAAAAATTTGGGTTTCAATCTTATATTGGTTTACTTTGAAGAATTTTATGGACAAATTGTTTATCTAATGGTCCTCGTTGAACTTTGGGTTTTGTTGGACAAATTTTGGAGGTTAAGAATAGATTTTCTTTTTATAATGGGTTATCCTTTTCTGGGTTATCTGATCTTGTACTAATCTTTTGGGTTTTGGTTTTGGTTAAAGTCAAAATAAATGGGAAGTATATAGTTCTCTTTTGTGGATTAGGTGATTCTCTATAAGTTGATTATAGTACTCTTAATGTGAACAAGTCTTTCTAAATACTCGTCTTTTGGAGAAAATATGAGTTTGTGTAAGGAATCTAATAAAAGTTGAAAGTCAATATGATAAGTGATTATGTTTCCTTATGAATAAATTCCTCAATAAAAATTAACTTAAAACAAAAATGTTGTCTATTAACTTTTCCTGCCGGGGAATCGAATACCGTTTAACCCATCACAAGTTTGTGATTTTCTCGTGGTTAACTTTCTCCTAAACATGTTTTCTATCACTCTCCATCAGAACATGACCCTATATTTTCTCCTCCATGTCCATATTTTCATACTTAGAATCCTAGTATGGGTTAACTCAGGTGACCTTTGTGCTTATCTTTCTTTATTTTAAAGTGATTGTTTTACCGACTCTTGTTCCGATGTGGGACGTTCAAGGATGTTTCCAAGTGCAATTTTAAAATTCCGAGGACGCAATTCCCAAAAGGGGGGAAGGATGTAACACCCCAGGTAAATAAGGAATATGACATTTTCATATTTATCCATATTTGTGAATAAAATATTAATATTACTTTAAAGGGGACGCTATGCTCGATGGCGTACCCAACACGCAACAACGAGTCTCTTGGAAATCTTACGTTGCACTCTAATAATAAAATAATATTATTTTAAATGGTAGTTAACATGTAGCCGTTGTAATGGCGGGAATGGATAGAAATAACTAAAATATGATTATATATTTTTTTAAATGTTTTTACATTTATCCAATAAAAGATAAAGGCTTAAAATACAGAAAGAATTCAATTTTAGGCGTATATGCCCTAGTTTTCACTAAAGATTCACTTATCACCTTTTGATGTTGAACCATCATTAAATATAGTTTTGTTCACTCTTAAACATTCTTTTGGAACAAATAAAACTCTTATTAAGAATCGGGACATCAAAATTTACTTTGTGTAAATTTTTGGTATTTTTTGGATAAAGTTCATTTTTTAATGAATAGTGTAAAATGTTGTATTTTAATTCAAAACCTATTTTTAATCTAATTTATTTATATGATTAGATTATCTTTTTAATTGGTTTTAAAGTGAAATTAGAATATATTTTTACCATTAAATCCAATAGTGGTCGTCGGAATTAATTTCACTTTGAAATCAGACATAAACTAGTGTCAATCTTTTGATACTTATTGTTTTATAAAAACACGCTATTTGCTCTGACAGCGGGAATTAATTATTAAATTAATTAATGTTACTAATATGTTTTGAATTTTGTAAAACGGACTTCATTTTTGAATTCGTAATATCAAATATAGCTTAGGGTGAATTTTTGGGATTTTTCTAAAAAACTTCAATTTTTGATGAATAGTGAAACCACTAAGTGGTACTTATAAAAACTGATTTTCCGTTTAAATGAAATTTTTCCATCATTGTGTTTTGATTTTCAAAAATCCGACATACATGGTTGTCATTAAGAAGTAAAATGTGGTTCAATGAGATTAAAATAATTTTTTGGTGAATAGTAACTTATTATGTTTTTAATCACGATTAGTGGTGATTAGTATAGTTTAAGGTAAAAATAATGCTTTAATGGAATAAGATGAGCTTGAAACATGTCCTAACCTAATTGGTTGTGTCATGGACGACCAGTACAAGCCATGGGTCAACTTGGGGACCCCATGGATCCACTTTGGTTGGGAAATGACATAAATAACATTTTATTTAATGTAAAAGTAAAATTGACACAAACATGATATGTTTTACTAAAACAATTTTTAAGTGGGGTTATACAAGTCATCTTTTTGATTATAAATATTCATTAGAAATATAAAATGATTTCCTCAATAATAGTATTTTTTTTATAATTTTTAGACATTAAATAAATTAAATTATTTATGACATAATAATGATGCAACGATGACATCAATATTTGACGATTTAAATAAGATGGAAAGATAATGTAAAATCTATGAACTAAACATGTCCAAAACTTATTGGATGAGTGGATTTCGAATCCTTATCACCTTATCCACGAATTATATCAATGTGGGACCTTTTGAAACCGAAAAACATTTTCAAATAAAGTAATATTTCTTACTTTCCAAAAGTGCCCCTCCTCTCCTCTTATAAAAGGCCCCCACCTCTACCACCGTACACACACTCATCAAAACTTTGGCTCGGCCAACCCCTGCCCATTTACTCTCTCCACATCCCTCTCCTAATCCTAGAGGATTTCCTTTGGGTAGAATCCTTTCAAAGGAAGCCTTTAGGCTCAAATCAAAAGGAGTTACACTTTTAAAGGTAATTCATTATCTCTTGTTCATTTGTTTTATTTTGCTTATCCAACCCTCTAAACACTTTTTATTTACTTCTTTTGTAACAACACCAGTATCTTAAATATACTAGGATGTTTTTATAAGATTTATTCGAGCTACACTCTCACACAACTACATAAAATGGTTAAAGAACATACGGTTTCCGTGGATGGCGAAATTCTGCCTCCCGAAACGATGATTGTTCAATACTCATTTAACACCTTCAAGGGTGGCCATTATGATGTCACTATTTTTATATATGATATATAGTATGTTTATGTTTTATTTATTCTTCTGTATTTTTCATTTTTGTCTTACCTTTATGGCTTCCATTATGGGTATACACGATATCTTCATTTAAGGAAGTGCGGACTACCGCCCCCTCAATGTGATTTGATTCGTTAAATACCATATGTGGGATGTATAAAGGATGGAAATATGATATTATAAATGAAATTATACTGGAATTATAATATACCTTTATATATTTATTATTCCATTCTATAAAATACGAAATAGAAATGAAAGTAGCGTTCATGCGTACGTACGGCTTACCGTCTCCATGAACAGTGCATTTCATTCCTTACCTCTAAATGATTATGTAATGTTATAAATTCATGCATGTACTGGATATATATGACATATTTGATATCTACATAATGAATACAATTCTGGATATAATAAACATTTGGCCACACGAACAACATGTAATTGTAAGAAGTCCACTTTCGACTTAAGAACCAAATATCAACAAAACAATCATTATTAACTTAATGATTACATAGTGTTTATAACATGGTAATAAGTGATATAAAAGGAATAATGAACTTGGAAAATGTTCTTAAGGAATTATAAATTAACTCAAGTTTATTATTCAGGAGATTAAAGAATGATCGAGTCAAGTCGGACACGAGGTAAGGGATCCTACAACTCTCTTTCTTTTTAAGTACACTCTTTTATGTCATTTCTTTTAAGCTCATCTTTCTTATGATTGGGATGTTCTTTTATATTAGTCCTACTGTAATTTTTATGTTCATGTGATGAGAGACCCTATTATCTCTCATCAATCCATTATGGATGTTTTGAGTGGCGCCGTTAGGCTGCCGAACTTTTGTAAGAGATCTAACCTCTCTCTTTCTTTTCACGTACTCTCCTTTATGTCACTTCTTTTAAGCTCCTCTTTGTAATGTTGGGGGATGTTCCTTTATATTACCCTTGCTGTACATTTTATTGTAATGTGATGAGATACCCCATTTGATCTCATCAATCCATATTCGGAAGTTTTATGTGGCGCCGTTAGGCTGCCAAGTTTTCGTAAGGGATTTTCATCTCACTTTTATTCCCGTGAGATTTATGCTACATTTTCCACAAATTCCATTGAGTGGTGTATGTACTGCGCATTATTATACTCTTTGTGTAATATAATTTCGTTTATGAGTATTTACATCAATGATCTATTGTCCTTCTTTCATGGGGTGTATGTTTTGAAAGATACCCAAGTCGGTAAGGGAACCTTTCACCCTCCTCTTTTTTAAAAGACTTCTTTTGTTGGGTCTTTTAATTTACATATTGTTATGTTGGGATATGTTCTCATATATCCTTATTGATGTAAATTTTATGTCCAAGTGATGAGATACACTTTTTACCTCTCATCAACTCATTTTGATGTGATGCCGTTAGGCTGTCAAGGGAACTTTTTAACCCAATTTCGATTTCTTTGGGTTCAACATGTAGTCATTGAATATGTCATCCATTGAATATGTGTGAATGACCTTTTATTGTTTTACACTTAATATCCACTTATATTGGGTGTATTTATATTTTTCACACATATTTTTGAGATTTATTTTTCCTTAATTTAAGGATACTTTCTTTATAAGGGATTTCATCACATTTGACATTTCTATTGAGGGTTCATTGTTGTTATCCACCAATTCACTCTTATATGGTGTATATACTGTCCTTTGGAGTATTATATCATGAATCCTTTTATTCTAATGATATTATAAAGTTCTGACTAAATGTTATTCCTTGATTATTGTATTCAAGTGTCTCTAATTTTGGTAAAATCCCTTTAACCAAAATATCATTTTAAATGTTTTAATTATTTGTTCTTATTAATATCCATGTTTTCAAAATGGTTTTAAGGATTTATTTATATGGATATTAATGGTTTAAAATTTTAAAAGCTTCAAGGTGGTATGGGACACTTTGATTCAAAAATCTCTTTATTAAATGTTTTAAATGGTTTTGGAAATGGTTTCTTTTTGAATGGATTCATTATTTCAATATACTAAAATGTTATATTGTGATTGAAATGTGGAAATGTTATGTTTCCTTTATTCATGTTTAAGTGATACGATTATGTTATGGTTCTTGGGAATTGTTATGAAGAATGGGTGGTTCCGTGATAAACTAAGGGCGGGTGAGCCCGATATAGCTCTCCAATGCATTGGGTAACGCGAAGGAGTGAAACGTTAAGGTTTCTCCGAAGAGATTTAGGGAATATACTGTGATGGGTATTCCAAATGTAACCAAGAGGGTTACTCCCCACGTAAGAATGTTATGAATGCCTCAAGTTACCTTTATTTCTTTTGTTTTCTATGATTTATTCATGGTTTGATGAGGTATGTTAAAGTGCCTATGTTTTATGGGTAAAGTATGATTTCATTCTTATGTATATATGAACTCATGTTTCCTTTCCATATTTTTATAACCCTTACTGAGTTTTTTATGCTCATCCCATGTTTTTTGAAATGTTTTTCACAGGTCAAGGGAAAGGTACGTGATGTGATGATAGTGTCAAGGATGTTTCAAGAAAGAATCCGTGTTATATTTTAAATATGTTTCCGTTGATGGGAAGAATGAATACTGTCTTTTATGTAACCGGTTTGTTTAAATGTGGAATGTAATGCAAGTTTCATGATCTAATTCTCTAAAACTCTAAACCTGAAAAGATCCTCAATGTGTAATCTTGTAATAACTCAAGATTAAGTACGGTTTAAGGCTGGGGCCTTATAATTACTATTAATATAAATTGGATTAATGGAAAAGTTATAAATATCTTATTTATATAATTATAATAATTCAATTATGTGCCGTAGAAACATCGGTTCTACGTTTAACATACACCATGTCAGTGTTTCATGCAATATAATCCAAATAAATGTAGTGTGTAATGTATTCCAAGGTTATATACCATGTATCCTTTGAAAAAAATATTCATGCGACATAGGCTAAGATAGTTCTGTGTTAATGGAATGTTTGACTTAGTGGATTGCAAGAAATAAATACAAATTTTATTTATTCGAGTAAAAAATGCCTATAAAAACTAAGGGTGTTACATTATACACCCATATAAAGAATTTATCCCATTAAATTCATCACTATGGTAATAATTGAGGATACTTATGCTTCATCATCTACTCATGTTCCCACGTATCATCCTCTAATGGGTTTTTTCTTGACAGAACTTTGACCAGGTGAGTGGTCATATTTCGAAAATATTTCTCTATATGATGTAGAATCTCAATAGGTTACTCCTCGTAAGAAATATATTGATATAAATGTATGACTTATGAGTTCATTACATGTGACGTTTCAGGTATATATTTACTCCTGAGTGATACATGGGGCACATCAAGGAATTGATAAATATTTGGAGGAAGTTCCAAGAGATAGACTACAATCCTAATATCATCAAGAATATCAAACGAATTGATATACCTAGTTATTTGTTTCCCTTTCATCTCAAATATCCTTACTTTCTCCTAGAGGGAGATTCCTAGAAACCCTTTTTCAAAATTTCAAATTCAAGGTCAGATGAGTTGTTATCATAATAAATTTTCTGTCGACTTTGAGATTCCTTGATATGATGCTGAATGGTTATATCATTCACAACAATTTATTTAGTGATCTCAGGTCCCAATAGCTTTCTTTCACCAACCTCATGCGAAAACATTAGATCTATACATTTTTAATGGAATAGTGCTTTATACAATGCCATCTGAATTATTGTGTTAAAGTTATTATTATAAGAAAACTCAATTAGAGGATGGATCTGATCACAACGTCCTTTGAAATTGAGAGAAAAGAATTTCAAC
This sequence comes from Viscum album, assembly GCA_963277665.1. NCBI lineage: Eukaryota > Viridiplantae > Streptophyta > Magnoliopsida > Santalales > Viscaceae > Viscum > Viscum album. Next base: position 1,481,922,538 of record OY728161.1, read on the forward strand.
ATATCTTATAGGGTGTTAATTGTTTTTTAAGGTTTTCCACACATATGATGATGATAAGAAGAACTAAAAATAAATTTTTAATCATCTTCTTTATAATGAATTTTCTAGAAATTTTTAGTAAACCTCAGATCCTGATCTGATACAATATACTGTGGTACTCCATGAAACCTTACAACAACATTAATATATATAATGTACTAATGATACAAAGAGACATATTCTCAAATTTCAATTAAGTGCGATGAATTATGAAGTCAATCAAATATCACCCCTATAGAATTAAACCTTTATATGTTTTGGGTGGTCCAATGACAAAATCCATACCGATGTTCTCCCATTTCAATTCCGATAGGGGTAATGGATGCAACATCCCCTTTGAATTTTTTCTTTCATCCATAACATTATAGAATACCGAGCACTGAGATAAAAATTCTTTGATATCTCTATTCATTGCATCCCATTAGATGTATTCTTTCATTTTATTGTTCATATTCATACTTCCATGATAAAAATAGAATTAAGTATAATTATTTTCCTCTAATAACTCCTTAAAAAATAGTATATAAAGAAGATATAAATACTTAGTAAACCTTATCATTCCATCCTGAAGAAGGTTAATATTAGGGACATTTTTGTCTTTCATCTGCTGCTCAACATATACCTTTTGGTCCTCTATAATCGTCAAATCAAAAGAGGGGTGAACATTCATTTGGGAAAGATATGATTCCCCCCCATTTATTCATCATTTGTTGAACCATCCTTTAAAAATATATAAATATTGGATATTTTTTTATACTCATCATGTATATGCTAGCATGATCCTTCTCACTCAAAGCCCTAGCCATCGAGTTCGCTTTACCATGGTAGATATTTTTTGAGCATTCATAATCCTTTATCAACTATAACCATCTTCTGTGGTTCATATTCAACTCTTTCTATTTGAATATAAATTTTAGTCTTGTTTTATTTGTATATATATCACACATTTCCCCAAAAAGATAATTCCTCCATATCATTAATTCAAAATTTACCACTACTTACTTTAAATCATGATTTAGGTAATTTTTCTCATGAATCATCAATGTTCAATAGGAATATGTTATAATAATGTTATTCTGTATATGAAATCATTCTAAACCCTTATTGGATGCACCATTATACGTTAAAAACCCTTCTCCACTATATGGTAATGTAAGAATAGGTTCAATCACTAACCTTCTCTTCATTTCCATGAAATTTTTCTGACATTCATCCTTGAAATAGAACATGACACTCTTACGATTTAACTTGATCATTGGATTAAATAGTAATGGTTAATTATCCACAACTCATTGATAATATCCAACTAAACCTTCAATGCTACAGATGTTTTTCATTGTAGTTGTTCCAGTCAATAATTAAATACCCTCCATCATTGATAGGACTACTACTATACCATATATTGATGTTATTTAACACAAAAATGAATCATTTTTTAGCCAGAATTTAGAAATTCAAATTTATTAATATAGATTATTCTTCATTAGAGTCTTTAGTAAAATAATAAAGTGATATTCAGGGTCTTCCATTCTAATTGAATAGATAATAATATCATCAACAAATACTACTAAAAACTTATGGAAGTAATCTCTAATGAATCTATTCATTAAATCCATGATGATAGAGGTTGAATTAGAAAGATAAAAAGGCACAACTATATACTTATAGTAACCTTACCTTGTTTATAATTTCATTTTGGGTATATCCACTTTATTTTCCCCCAGATAATGATATCTAGAATGATGTTCAATCTTGGAGAAGTATTGATATCCATGAAGATGATCAATTAAATCATCAATATAGGGAATAGAATACTTATTCTTGTTCATGATCTTGCTCAAACCCTAATAATCAATGTAGAGCTACATTAATCCATCTTTATTTTTCATAAAAATAATTTGTGCATACCTCAGTGACACACTTAGAAGAATTTACCCCTTATCAATTTTTATTGTAGTTTCCTATAACATTCCAGATACTCAATGAAAGTAATTCTCTATGGAGTATTTGAAATTGGTTTGGATAATTTAAATGGAGAAATAAACTTCACATTTTGGTGGAAAGATAGAAAAATCTTCCAGAAAGACACCCACAAAATCCCAAACAATATATATATCATTGTTGTTGATTTTCCCCCCAACAATTTCAGATAAACATCCATTTTGAATGGGAATTATGGACTAGACACTAAATGTAATCTCCACATGATGTTCGTACATATCATAACATGGATGAATGATCATATGAAAGTTTGAAATTTGAAAATTAACTTCACTTACTCGACAATTGATGTTGGGTTTATGAAGATAAAGACGATCCATGACTAATATGACATAAAAATTATCCAATGATAGAATGAAAACATTTTTAGGAAGAAAATTCCCATAAATATAGGGCTTTTAAATATTAATTTGACAACCAATTGTTTTTAAAGAATCATAACACCCATATAAAATTCTTTAGATATGAAAAAGTGGGTAGATTGAGAATCAAATACTACATTATCAGTTATATAGTGGATGACATGTGTACCTTTCATCAATTCATTATCACACCACTCATCAAAAATAGTGATTTCATGTGATTTTCTATTTTTCTCTGGATTTAGTTGTTTTTCATGTCAATAATCATCATCATCCCTTGGGTTTTGGCAGTGGTTATTTTAAAACCCTTTCTCCTTTAACTCTTATCACTTAATCGTGTGAGGTGCATTATGTTACGATTCTTCCCCCTTCACAATGTTAGATAACTTCACCCCTTCACATCAGCAATAAAATTTCTAATGGCCTTCCCTTCCGCACATAACATAGTTATTAGACCCCTTATGGAAATTTTCCCTACACTATTTCCCACATTTATATCAGTAATGGATGTTCATGTTATTATCTTCATGGTTTTTAGATAATCCATTATACACCACTTTTCATTTCTTATCAAAACCATGAGATTGATATGTGACATAAACCTTTATTTCCACATTGATTTCACAAAACACAATCTCTTCATAGCTACTAAAGACTCTATTATCCAACTCCCTTCTTGGATTTGTATTTAAGGAACTGAAGAACCTATCAACTTTACATTTGGGTGGGATGGTAGTTCCTAAAGCGCACCTCAAAATTCTCTTGAAATTAGTATCATATGTACCGAAAAATTCATTATCAATTGCTTCATTTCAAGGAAAACATTCTGCATATGGGTATGAAAAATACAAGGATTTACTTATTAAAAAAAGTCTATTGAAATATTACTAATCCATGGATTCAATATCATTTTGTTTCCTTGTATCCTTGATTATATGCCACCATGGGTCTGCTTCACCTTCTAACAAATAAACCACTAGAATGACATTATCATGATCTGAACACCAAAAAATGGAGAATATATTTTCACTAGTACTGATCCATGGTTCAGAAAAAAATGGATTTATATATCCTTTGAATGATGCTAGAAATTTCCTCATAAAAGACTCAATATAATTTTGTTCCCACCTTTTCTCATTTTTAAGTCCATTATTATTTATAGCTTGAGAAATCTGTGTGAGTAAATAAATAATGTTTTTCATTCTATCTTATATATCATTCAGTTTCTCATGAAGAAAATCATCTCATTGTGCATCAAAATCACCATTAATGCAGTTATTTTGGGTTTTATCCATTAAAAAAACCAAAAAATAATGTGAGAAACAATTATCATATCAAGGAACCACATAATCCGGAAAATTCACTCACAAGAAGTCAATATAATGATATATTTTTTAATATATGACAACTTATGTGTATCTTATGTTACTAATAGACAAATTATATTTAAATCCTTTATAGTGGTTCTTAATGTTTTTGTAAATTCCCGAAGCATGTCACCTAGGAGTATCAAACTAGGTGTTCTGAAAGGTCCGTTGAAACTCATCATATTCATTCTGAACCTCTTTTATAATATGTATAAATTTATTATAAATATATCACATAAAAATATTTAAACTTATAATACCATATATAGTTTTATTATGGATTTATATTACCTTATTTTTAAAATTCTATTTTAGCGTTCACTTTGAGTAATATATGCTTTCTTTTTCACTTCTGTCTTGATTTGATATATCATTAGTCCTTATACTGATATAATGATTTACAGAATTTAACCAATTATTTAAATAGAATTTATACTATGTATTATTTGTATTATAATAATCCATAGAATATACATGTACAAAATGTATTTCACCGTTCATGGAGAAAGTAAGCCGTATGTACGCATGAATGCTATTTCTGTTTAATTATCACGTTGAAAGAAAGAATGTAAAAGAATATATATATATATATCTACATATATATAATTATTACAGAATATTTATTATATAAGATATATCATATAATTTCATTAAATCCAACCTTAATACATTCCATGTTGTGTGTGAATGAATCGCACCTCTTTGAGGGGCGGTAGTCCATCCTTTTTCAAATTAACTTTTAATATTTAAAAAAATGGTATATAAAAAGATATATGTTTTAATAGGTATAGAAAATATTAAATACATAATAAATAAAATATATAATATATATATATATATAAAAATAGTGTTGATCATAATTTCCACCAGGAGAGGCGGTGATGGAAATATGAACAATAATCATTTAGTGATGTGGTAGTTCATTGTACATGTTAACAGTGTGTTAGTTACCCATTATATGGAGGTGTGTGTATGTTTTAATTTAACACTTAGAATTAAAACATCATATTATATTTAGTATACTATTTTTTATACATGAATTAAATATATAGACTGTAGGGGGTGGAGAAGGAAACTAAAATAAAGTAACATGGGAAAAGCCATTCCCCCTAATTGGGTAACTCCTCTTGGTTTGTGCCATATAGATTTCTTGGAAGATTCTCAACCTAAATGAAGGAAAAAAGGAGGACGGGATGAATTTTAGGAGGTTTATTGGTCATATTTTTTCTGATCCAAAGAGGTTTGATAGGTGTGAATATGAGAGAGAGGTGATAACATTTTATAGAGAAGGGAAAGGACTCACATGGTATTTTTAAAAACAATTTAGTTATACCCACATTTTTGCTTAAAAAAAGTCATACCATACAAGAAAAACAAAAAATATTGATGTTTTATGTGTGATTAATGTCCTGAAATTGGTGTTTGGACAAGTTTTTATGACATTTTCGGTCTTAAATTTAAGTTTTAGTCTTCATTTATGCATAATTTTAACATAATCAATTTAATTAATTTTAATTAATTTCACTTGTAGTTTTGGTCAAATGATAATTAAAAATAATTATAAAATACAAATTATTCTGATTGAAAATATATATTCCAATATTGTAAATTTCAATCATAGAAGTGTTATAAATAAATTTAAAATTAATCCCAATGTAGGGTCGATAATGCGGGTTTTTAAAATATAAATGGTCAAAAGTGTGCTAAGATTTTATATCAAATTTGAATTTGAAATTATTCCAATTAAATTTATTGGATTAAATGATGAAAATATAGTCTAACTAAACATTAAAACTAAAATAAAATAAAATTTATCCTTATAAATAAATTAGATGAAAATTTTGTTTTGAATTAAAATCCAATATTTTTTCCTATTTATCCAAATATGATGTTTATTGTAAAAATTATAAAAAAATCATCCTATAATAATGTCGATATACATAATTAAAAAATTAATTTAATTTTATTAATTTAAATATCTAAATTTGTATACAATTATTTTTATTAATTTTCACATAAGGAAATGGAAAGTAGTCTATTCGTGAAAACATTATTTTTAAACATATATGGCCTTTTCCAAAAATCATATCTTTTAATACAAATATATATTATTTAAATAAAAAATTTAAATACTATATTTGGAAATTAGTTATTACTTTTCATATAAAATATTTTAATTTCAAGGTTATAATTATCTTGTTAAAACAATTACAAAGATAAAATAATGTTTCATAGAAACATCGATGTCGTGTGTAACATATGCCAAGTCGGTGTTGCGTGTAACATACACCAAGTAGGTTTTTTGGGTAATTTATTCCGAGTTGATATTACATGTATCATCTTCCAATTTGGTTTTATGTAACATACTTATTTTCGGTTCCTATTGAAATGAAGGTTTGACTTAGTGCATTGCAAAACATAAATGAAACATTAATTTATTTAGGAAATAAATATCTATTATAACTCGGGGTGTTGCAAATTCAATCTTTTAAAGATTTATGTATAATTGTAAATTGGTTTTCCAAATCAGAGGTATCATTATTAATAAATAATTTTGGTTTTGTTTCTTCTTCACACTCCTTATACTTTTCTTCATCCTTGATAATTTAATAACATATGTGTATCACATTTACTGATATGTTATAATATAATTTTAATAACCAAAATCCATACACTCTTCCCTCAATTTCGAAACTAATTCATCATTAATGCGTATGAAAAAATATGACCTTTTTAACTAATCTAAATTATTTTCCATCATAATCTTCTATGAGTGTATTTATTGATGGATTTAGATTATAATTATTATATTAAATACATATTTATAATACTTAAAATATATTATATTATGTACTTTATTACCAATCTAAACACTGGAAAATGAAAATTTCATTTGGGTATACGTGTGGAAAACAATCTCCTTGAACCATTATGATTATTTTTTCATCCCCAAATCACATAGATGATATATAAAATTATATTTATAGAAACAACATGGTATCATAAGTATTTTCATATTTATTAAAATATAAAATAATAATTTTTTCCCTTAATTATCATTGAAATTTAGAAATGTTACTCATGATTACATAACAACGACCATCTTCATAATTATAACATAGTTAATTTTCCAAAACCGTATTTCATTATTGGGTTTAAATGTTAAATTTTTGTATAAATATGATACATATTCTTTTATTTACTTACTATATATAATGGAATAATATCCTCTTTATCCATGGTCAAAACACCAAATACATTTTGAATCAATGGACCAAAACTCATCAAAACACCCAAATATGACAAAAGTGAATACATATTTAAATTTATAATTACATGTAAATAAAATTAATTATTTAATTATAAGTAACTAAACCTATAGAAGGTTATTAATATATAAAATAATTTGTTTAATAATATTATAAAGTTGTTAAATAATATTAATGGAATGTCTAGACACAAGGTAAGGGTTTACCATCATACTTTTATTTATACTAGAAATAAATCATATTTTTAATTTCCTAATATCTAAAAAGGAAATACAATGTTCAATAGCATTCAATATATAATAAACTTATCTTAAATGAATAACCAAACATAATCATTTGAATGTTTCTATTATAACCTAAATATTAAGTTTGTTCATATGAATAAAAATTAATAATTTAGAAAATATATATAATGATACTACTGATTTAAATTTATTTGAATTTTTAAATAACAATTAGATTGTATTAAGTAAATTAATATTATTCTTAAAAAATACATATTATTTCAAAATTGTTTTCATTATTTTTATGAGTTAATATTATACTTTTTTTGAATTTTTTTAAACTTTTTCATAAAATTTGAATATTATTTTTGAATTTATCATGTTAAAAATATATTAGGATAAATTTTTAAAATTTTCAAAAATAAATTTCCAATGAATAGAGAAAATAAATGATTTATATTAAGAATTTATTTTTATTCATAAGTATTTACAATGTATAATTATATTTTAGAATGTTTTTAAAATGTAATTATTTCAATTTGATTTGAAATATACCAATTATGGTTATTTAAATTGATTTTATATTTCTAATTAATATAATATTATTTTATATTTTAAAAGCTCATTTTTCTTAAAAAGTGATTTTCATCGAATTTAGACGGGTTAATTTTAAAATAAATTCCATCACTTTTGAATTTGTATTATTTAAAAATTGATCCATTTTTTTAATTATGGTTAAAAAGTTGGTATATAGTTCTATTTTAATGGCCAGGATGAGTATTATCCTTATTAATTTTTATTACCATCTTAAAGGTAAATCAAGTAATTAAAGTTAAAAATAAAATAGCAATGATAGTAAAATTACCTAAAAACATACCTTGAATTTATTAAGTGATTCTTTTCATCAATACTCATCCTTGATTGTGTTATAGGTAATTAGAAGACCATTTGGATGAGATTATGGCCATTATAATATTTTATTTAATAGAAATTCAAAATTGTCACAATCTGATTTTTATTAAAAGTAATTTTTTTCATAGATATTACCAAAATATATTTTTTTTATAAATAATATTTTTAATGTTAAATGATATATATTTATCATGCTATTATATTATAAATTGTTAAGGATAAAATAATTACATTAAATTCTTCTACAATGAGGAGACAATATTTATATATTTAATGGAAAAAATAAAATAAATAATATTAATAATATTAAAATTACTATAATTTTAGTCAATTAATGTTATTCATCAATTTTTTAGATGATCATAATATTTTTGGGATGCATTAAAATAATTGTTTCATCATATAGGTGTTGTATTGACGTTATTAAAGTCAATGTAATTAATAGTTCTAAAAATTTTCATTAATGATTTATTATTCCAATTAATATTTTATTAAATAATATAAAATTCAATAAATTATAATATAATTACATAGGACAATTATATGGTTTGTAACATAAAATGTGATCTATTTATGTTATTATTTTCTTTTTACAAAAAAATATATTTACACATAATATATAAAAAACATTGTTGTCATGGTATGTTTAAAAAGAATTAATGAAGGGATATAAAAAATGATAAAGATAAAAATTGATAAAATGTATAAATTTTATTTGATTATATTTATTGACCGTAAACATCCTATATTTGAAATAAATTATTTCAGATCCATTTTTATTTTAATAATAATTTATATTAATTTAATATTTTTTTAGATATTCCAAGTGAGGTACTCCCCTCAATTATGAAATGTCATACCTACAACACTTTACTTCAATCATAATGAACCATTCTTTATAACAACCCCTACCAAAATTCTTTCATATAATAACTCCCTTAATTTTAGAGTCAATATATTTGGCATAATACCAATCATTTTTGTCTTAAAGTGTTTTATGATGGTGTATTTTCAAATATGAAGTTATGTTTTCAACTATGTGTTTTTATTTTGTTTCATTATCCACAACCTTAAAAACCCCATAAAATATGATAAATTAATAAAACAATTATTAAATATTATTATTTGATATGAAACTAATATAAAAACTAATATCTATTCCTATAACGACCCATGACTTTGTGTTTTTTTGAATTTATTTATCAGTTTTGATATATTAGATTTCATGCACCATTGATGATAGATTATTTTATACAAAAGTGCTATGTATGAATTGAATTATAGTTAACACCATGTGAATCATGCACTAAAGGAATGATAATTATTGGCTTTCTCTACACGGAACACTGAGGTTATCCTGTATTATATGCAACAATGAATTTCCTTGATGAATTCTCTAACATGCATGCCGATGGATTACCGAACAATAATATGTTATTATTTAATATAAAAAGGTAAAAACAATCAATTAAATTTGTTATTATGAATATTTATAACTAATTTTTGAAAATAAATTCACTATACAATAGAATATGAATTAATTGGTTACCATTTAATTATAAATGAATATTAAAACTAATCAAATATAAAAATGAATATTATTATGGTCACAAAGAAGGATTACACTAATAGAATAAATTTTAATTTATTTGTTGAAATGAGTTAAGTCATACATTACATTCACATGTAACATACTATCCAGTCATTACACACAACACCAACTTGGCACATGTTACAGGCACCAACGTCTTGGCGTATGATGCACACAACATTGAGCTTCTATGAGACATATTTATTTATATAATTATTTAAATAAGATAATTAAAACCTATACATTATAAACAGTTTTACTAATAGTAATATGTACTTTTAAAATATTTTTTAATAATTATTTATATAAATAAAACATATTGATAGTGAAATTTTTGATTTTTTGATAATGTTCTTTTATGTTTAAAGATATTTTTTCTCAAATGAACCACTTTTAATAAAACAAATAGACACATTTTAAAACTACATTTTATAAAATATATATAGTTTTTTAGTTCTTGTCATTACAATTAGTATAGTGTGAATTTTTAGGATTTTTCTATGAAAAATAATTTTTTGAAAAATAATGAAAAAATTTTCTTTGAGGTAAAAATAGCCATTTTTTTAATTAATTATTTAGTATAAATGATACTATATTTTTTTTTCAAGTTCACATAACATAAATATAAAATCTATTAATAAAATTTTCCTAATAATAATAAATTTTAATTTTAAATTGAATATAAAATCTTAACAATCTTTTGAACAAGTTTTTACTTTAAAACCCCGTTATTTCATCCCATATGTGGGATTAGCAATAATCTTAATTTTTTAGCTTCTGTGATTATAATTACAAAAATAAAACATACACCATTGTATTAATTATAATATTTCTAGCCTAATAATATCCTCATAATTTTTGAAAAAAATATTAACAAAAGTGGTTAAAATTAATCATAGTGATTAATGTCAAATTTAGCTTATCCAGGGACAAAAAAATAAAATTATGAGCTCAAATGACCAATTCCCTTTTAAAACACCCATATTTTTTCCACATATCGGCCAACACAATAAATTATTGATTATGGTTTCTTTGGTATGAATATTTTAGTTATGTAAATGTGTACACCTAACATATTTTCAAAAATCAGTAGAGAGTCCATTTCCTTCCCCATTAAGACCCCCACATATACCACTTCTTCACACCACTAAAACATCATATGCTTGGATATTACCTTAAAAATTCACTGCTGATAAATTCCTAAATTCCTCTTAAAATCTTTTTCTCAGGAAGATGTCAATTCAAGGGATCATTTTGGCACAAACCAAAACGAGTTACCTGATTATGAGGTAATGTCTTCTCTCAAGTCATTTATTTTACTTTCCTTCTCTACAACCACCAACTAAATTTATTCTATTATTATATATCAAAAAAAATTATCCCAAATATATTAGTATTTTTTCTTTAAATGTTTTAACATCCTATTACACACACATCCATCTAAAGGGTAACACGCATATTATTTCTTTGTACAACGAACTTCTGCCTCACGAAATAATGAATGTCCATTTTCCATTTACCACATATCATGGTTTCCATTATTATTTATAATACATTTATATATGATACATATTATATTTATTATTTATTCATGCTTCATTATTTCTTCTAACAACACTTACCTTTTTTAGTTTCTATCTGAAGTTAATATGGTAATCTTGTTTGAGGAAATGTGGACTACCGCCCCCTCAAAAATTTCTGATTTGTTCACGCACCACATGAAATGTATTAAGGATGGGTTTAATGAAATTATTTGATATATTTGATAGAATAATTATAATTTAATTATGATATATATATATATACATTCATATATATATACACATATGTCATTTACATACATTCTTTCAATATGACAATAAAAACAGAAACAACATTCATGTGTACATATGGCTTACCGTCTCCACGAAGGGTGTATTCCATTTCATAATAATATATAAAATGTAATATTATAATACATATATAATTTATATAAATGATATATATATATATATAAATTTACATTCTAGAATCATTATTTATGTATAAGAACCAACGATATAACAAATTAAGACACATCTGAAGAACAGAGTAAATATTAACTGAAGTGAATCCTTAGCCTAGGATCATTAAGAAGTAGGTAGTATAATGTAAAAAACCATATATGGTATTATATATGAGAATATTATAATTTATAATATTTATAATAAACTAATATTTATTCTATAGTATTCATGAATGATTATGAAGAGAGTCAAGATACAAGGAAAGTGGATTTCATCACATGTTTTATTATCATGAGATACATGGTATGTTCGCCACTCTTTCATTTTGTGTGGTTCATGAAATTTCAATTATATTATTATATAATTATTATAAATAAATTTATTCTAATTAACATATCCTTTTAATTTATTTTATTTCATGGTGATTATGTTTCAAAAGTTACCAAATTGGTAAAAATGTACTCTCTCAATATTCTTTCTTTAAGACTCTTGTTTTTTATGCATGTAAATTTTTTTTTGAGGTTTATATAAATCAATATTACATGTTCTATCATGAATCTCTTTATTGTAATTATATTTTAATCATAATGTAATTTAATTTTCTTACATGGTTATTATGATCCCAGGTCATTAAGTTATATGAATTTAATGAGAAAATCCCATCACTTTTCGAGATTGTTTATTTTTTCTTCCATTGTTGAATTATTTTGTTCTATCTATCATGAAATTAATATATTTTCTTGTCCTCTATCTATTTTTGCAATATTCACATAGTGGTGCCAATTTTTCACTTTGTTACCTAATACAGTTTAGAATTTATTTTTATGAAGTCCTGACATTACCCATTGTTGAGTCAGAAATCTATGTTCCTTTAAAACCATGTTTCTTAACATGTTTATCCAAGAATATTATACTAATAACCTATGATCATTAATTTGTATTTTTACCATTTTTGTTTTTAAACAATGATTTCAAAGGAATAATCAGTTCTTTTTTTGGAAGGAGGAAATTTTCTATCCTTTTTACCATGGAAAAGTAATGTTTTTACCTCATATGACATGTAAAAATTTATCCACCATCAATCCATTGAAGTTAAATAATAATTTGTAATGTTTATTTTTTAAAAAAAATATTTTTAAAATTTATTTTCAAGAACAATGTTTTTCAAAACGTTTTCATGCATATTTAATATGTTTTCATGTAAAATGGTTTTCTAAATGTTTTCAATCTAATTTTTTACATTTTCAAGAAAAATGGTTTTAAAAACGTATTAAACCTATTTTATATGTCTTCAAATAAAAAATGGATTTCAAAATGTTTTCATGATTTATTTATATGATACCAATTTTTTTAAGGAGAATATTTTCCAAATGTTTTAAAACATGACTCATTAATTTTCATAGTATTTTAAAATAAATTGATTTTAAAACATTTTCAAACATTCTTTATACATTTTCAATGTATTTTAAATAAATAATATTTTAAAAAATATTTTAAGCTTATTTAAAACGGTTCGATGGAAGATTTATTTCAAATGAATTTAAGTATTATTTATACATTTTAATGTTATTTTCTATGAAAATGATTATAAAATGTTTTTTTGTATTTAAAAGAGTGTTTCAAAGAAAAAAGTGTAGTTTTATCAATAAATGTTTCTGAAATATAATTCAAAATTATTTTCCATCTACGATGACAAATGTTGATGTTATTAATTATTATTTTGGAAATGATCTAACGGATAAATTTTTATCCTTTCTATGAATGAGTTATGACTAATTTCATTGGCTTTTTGAAACCAGTTTTTATTTCATGGGTTTTATTTGTATGAATTGCATTTATCATTCACTATTTATATGTTTTTGAAATCTATTTGTCATTCTTGATTCATTCTATATTTGAAATTGTTATGAAACATTTATCTTTATCCATAGGTTATGATATGATTACATCTTTATAATACCCATTTCAATTCATGGGTTATGGTATGATTATTTATTATCATGTGTAAAATGTGTGTATGATTTCATTATGAGATAGGAGGGACCATTATATCCCTCCAATGCATTGGGTAACAATTTATATCTCATAAGATAGACTAAGATGGTCTTGGGAATGAACATATACTTATAATATGGTTATGAGATTGAAACATGACTACCAATATCGTCTGAGGGGTTAACTCATGATATTAATATGGACATTAGAGTGAATCATGACTACTAAGATGGTATGGGTAGTGAACCTATACTGAAAAATGGCCTTGGTAGTGATTCATTGTGTACTATGGAAAAAATATTATATGCTCATGTTTCTTCCACAATCCCATGTTTTATTCTTAGGTTATGATTTCGGGGATTATGTTATTTATTTATTTATTATTCATGTCTTATAAAATAGCCTGATTTATTCCATGATTTACATATATGACTTTTATATTTATGGTATGATCTCTTATTTCCATGATCATGTTCTCATACCATTATTCTCATAATTATGCTTACAAATCTCCCTTATTTACCACTGCTGAGAATTTGGTATCACCCCTATCTTTTGTTTCCATTCCATAGGTAATGAAGAAATGTTTTATGTAGGATTACTAAAGGTGGAGATCTTTATAGTATATGATGAATATGTTTCACTAGGATAGAATATTTTTTTTGTGATTCCAAATACACTAAACAATTACTGTCCTACGGAATTTATTTTTGCAATGTATCGAATATTTATCTTAAATGATGTAATATCCATGTATGTTATGCATGGGTTTCTATAGTTGGTATCAAATTAATATTTAGTAATTATTTTTAATATAGGATAAGAAAAATTTATTGACATACCTACGTATATCTTTAAGGATGTGTATAAGTATGAGTCTATATTTTGGAAAATCTCCTTGAATTTTGGTAAATGGTAGAGTGAGTGGTTTTATAAAAACACAAAAATTTCACAATACTACAAGTATATGTGGTTCTATAATAGATGTCCCTAGGGTTATCAACTATGAAAATATGTTCTGAGCTTGAATTATGATAATATGGTACACAACAACAGGCCTTGTTGCACACCTAGTTCGACACTCTCTGGAGATGTTCATGGGAAATTTACAAACTCTTCACGAACAATCTTGAGGTATTTAGACATAAGTTGTATATAATTACATAGCATAAACATAAGTTGTTTTATATTAAGTAATTTTTCATGATTTAGAGATCCCATATGTACATATATTCATGACATTGGGTTTTTTTACAATGATATGTAATGATCACAATATGTTTCTAGTTTTAGTCAATCGTGGGGTCCAAAAGGAACTTGATTAATTTTGATTGTGATGGACAATTTAATAATGAGTGGTAAAGTGGGATGATCACTAGTGCGAAAGATTTTGTGATCGTGCCTAATGGGTTTTCATGGAATATGATTAACATTGTGTACCATAACCAACTCTTAGACTCAAAAAGGTAGATAATGAAGTAGTTTACATAAAGTTTAGGTAATTGTGGCCAATGAGAAAAGAAGATTTTTTTCATTTTATGTCATGAATTTGGAAAGAATATCCTAAGTGAAGGTATTAGATGAAGATGAATATTTTTTGTTTTTGGAATATAAGGACACAATTAAAGTAATTTAAATGAAAAAATGAAGAGTTTGGTTAATGTAATAGATGAGAATATTGTCTTATATAAGTCATCATTGATGGTTAAGTATTTTAAATGTGTATGAAATGGTCATTATGCAACTCAATGTCCCAAGAGGAATGATCTTGAAGAGGGCCACCATGGTGGTGTGAGTAATGGTTAAATTTGGATGATGAGGAGACAATAGATGAAATGTAAAAGAAAATAGGTATTATATAATAAGATGAGGTAGCATTGTTAATAGCATATAGATGAAGTGGAATAATCAATGTATATATGAATTTGGATTAATGAATTATATTATTTAAATGATGAAATATTTTGGGGTTTTTCTACTTAGTTTTTCAGAAATTATTGACATTTTTATGTTAATGTTCATGAAGGACATGTGGAGTGATTTAATATTAATGTGATATTTTGACTAATGAAAGGTATCCCTTAATATGTTATTAATATTATGATAATGATGTTATTAATAAGTATGTTGGATGTTAGTCATTATTATGGAACTATGTAAGGACTTATTAATATGTGGGTTAGTTTATCATTGATGATGTTTACATGTTTTTTAGTTTTAAGGAATATATACAGTATACATCAAAATAAAGAAAAAATGCTTGTTTTCCAAATTAATTTTTGGTAATTATGGTTATTGACATGTTTTAAGGGAATATATGTTACGGTTATTCAAATGTAGTGAATTTTAAAAACATGTGGGACATTGTGATATATGGGGAATCAATGTTAAGTACGTCTCATGAATTTATTTCTAAAGAATTTTATTTCCATATTTCATAAGGGCAATATGGTTAACTATTAATGAAAAATATAATTTAAACATCAAGGAGGTATTAATGTATTTAGTTTTTATTAATAACTGTGGAGGATAGGATATTTAGTGGTTAACCATATTTCATTATTTTCCATTATATTTTTTAAATTATATTAGTATTGTTTTATAAAAGTACACCATGTTTGTTGGGTGAAAACCAATAAATTCCAGCAAGGCTGTATGTCTTAAACCCAAGACCAAAAGATGATAAGGGTTTCATGCTTACTAGTGGCCAACACAATGACCTATTTATTGTATAATTTTTTTATGAATAATTATTTATGATGAAATAATAGTGTTAATTTTTATGTTTTAATATTAATTTTTGAACTATAGTGATTTTGAAGAATATTTCCAAACAAATGGTTACACTTTTCACTTATTTATGAGCATTAAGATCTGCTAAATGTTAATATTAGGACATAAAACATAAAATTTAATTTATGGACACGCATTTCAGAAATTAATGTATAAATAAAATAAGGATCACCCAATTAATTAAAAAAATTTCTACTTTCATAGTCAATAAAATAATTTCTCAATGATAGGATAATGATCAAAAAGGAAAATTTGTTGTCCTAATACCTTAATTTTTTTTGAACCAATGTCCATTTAAATCATTAAATAATTAGGAATTTTAGGATGTAAATTTTTCTTTGATCATTCAATTTTTTTATCTAAGTGCTTGATCACTACCTATAAATATTTATCATTTTCTTCCATGACCAATCGTTACTCTGAAACTATTCTATCCTATTTGGAAACCAAGATATATGTTACTTCATCTAACCATTATGGTACTAAATTTCCCATATTAAAGGAAGAGTTAGTATTAGTTTTTATGATGTGGGTCACTAAAAATGAAACTGTTATGTGTTAAACCTTTTATAACCCTAACTAATTTAATGGGAGAAATTCATTTTAAGTAGGCTAGAATGTTACTGAATGAAAATTAAATTTTTTATTAAAAAAAATTTTGAGGAAAAAGTGAGACAATGCAATGTACAAACATTAAAAGCATATAAAACCATTAAAGACGATAACCCAGGTCAGGACTACTAGATCGGCCCCTTCCCAGCTATTACATCATGTCGACAAGAATTCTCCATCACATGACCACCCGAAAAGCTGTCTCGTGTAGGAGTGCACGGGCCCCGTACCAATGGCATAGCCACACCCTCTCAAACATCTGAATCCAAATGGCATGCAAGGTGAAATATATTTGTTCTGGACCTCATCTAGAGCAGACCCATGTAGTGTGCTGGTTGAAACACATCAATAGATAACAAGTAATCCACATCCAAAATCCAAAAAGAGATCCAGGAATCCTCGTTGCCATTCAACTTATCAAAATTCAGATCCAAATTTGTCAAGATAGAAATTCAGAATCATCCAAACCAGCATCATAGGCATCCAAACGATATTCACTAAAAGAAATCATTCAAATCAGACAAGGAACGCTGCCTCTGGAAAGAACCATGCCAAGGCCCGATCTCATCACGAACAGAAAAATCCAAAGCAACATCAACAAAAATAAAGGTTGCACATCCTCAATTGCAGATAAACCACAAATCAGTGCCCCAACAATTAAAAAACTTCATGATAATCCGTGAAACCCCTAGAAAAAAAACAGAATCAACCAAAAAAAGGAGAATAAAACCAAATAAAGAATTCAAGAACACCCGATCATAGATCCACATCCAAAACCTAAAAGCGAATTGAAGAGACAAAGAAAAAGAAACCATCCCCGTAACCATGACCACCCAATCCTTGGCTCGCTAGACCTCATCGAAATCATACACCCAAATCCCATCGCCTCCCTCCAAGATGCACTCAGCGACCACAACAGACAACTCAACACTCTCAAAGGATACGCTCCAGCAACCCTCAGACGCAGAGACTGGTTCTCGGCCGCTAGACAATCACCGCGCCACCTTGAAGCCCTATTCGGATAAGACCTTGATAATAAATCAGATTATATGAATAGTATTAATTATTTTTTGAGAATATATATTATATAAAATATAATATTAATTCATAGGTTTCCAACTAATTATAAATAAATATGAATACTGATTTAATATAAAAGAAAATATTAATATGGGTAGAAATATATTTTACCATAATAAAATAAATTTTTATTTATGTCAAGCAATTAAGTTATTCAAAAATTAAATTCACCTAGAACAATTGTTGTGTACATTACTAGTAACATTTACATGGCATTTGTTATAGGAAACACCGACATTGTGTATGATGCACATAACACCAAGTTTCAATCAAACATATTTTTATATATTTATTTAAATGAGATAATTATATCCCACACAGTATACATGGTTATAGGAAATGTAATAACTACTTTTAAAATATTTTTTATAATTTTATTATATAAATAAAACATAATGATAATGAAACAACTTGTATTTGGTAATGCCCATTTATTTTTAAAAATATCACTTTCTCCAATGAACCAATTTTTAATAATAAAACTAATTTTAGACATGTTAAGAAATTTTATTTTTATATAATAAACATCTTTTTTTAATTCAGAACAACTCAATTAGATTAGGGTTAATTTTTGTGATTTTTCTAAGAAACATCATTTTTTGATAAATAATGGAAATACTATTTTTTAGTTCAAAACTACATTTTTGTTTAAATAATTACAAATTACAAATTATATTTTAATTTTTAAGGTAAAATTAGATAAATATTACATCTATTAATATAATTTAATTTTTTATAATCAAATTCACTTTGAAATAAATTATAAAATCCTAACAAACTGTTTAATAATTTTCTACTTTAAAAACCCATTATTTTATCTCGTCAGCGAGATTATCATGAATCTAAATTTTTCCAATTATGTGATTTGAATTTGGAAAAACTTAAATAAACCATTATATTCAATATAATATTTTTAATTTTAAAATATAAACTTTTTTTTGAAAAAAATAATAGTAAATGTGATTAAAATTAATCAAAGAGATTACAGTCAAATTAATCTTATTTAAGGACTAAACATAAAAAATGAGGGCCCAAAGGACCTATCCACTTTTACAACACCACTTTTCTATCCCTATTTAGTCAAAAAACCATTAATAGTTTATTTTGGTATATTTTATATGTCTTTTGTTTAGGTATGGACATGTGTGAAGCTAACATGTTTTTATACATTCTAAGTGAGTCGTTTCCCTTCCCTAAAAGGGTCACAACCTATCCATATTTATCACACCTCTCAAACCTATTAAGATCTAAAAACAAATTCCCAATAAATTTTAAAAATATTCTTTTCCTCTTATAATCCTTTCCTTGGGTAGAAGGAAATCCAAGGAATCTTTTTGGCACAAAACAAAAAGGAGTAACCTAATTTAGAGTTAACTCCTTCTCATGAGTCCTTTCTTTTATCTTCTTTCTCCACCCCTTCAAATCCATTTATAAAATTATTATTTAAAAAATAGTATACCCAATATACTATGATATTTTATGTAAATTTTTATACCTAGAATAACACACACCTCCATCTAATGGGTAATTAACATACAACTTTTTTGTACTGCGAACTACTGCCTCACGAAACGGTGATTGTTAATTTTCCATTCACTGCCTATCATGTGGTAAATTATGATGGAATATATAAAAATATAAGAAATATATGATATTTATTATTTCTTTATGTTTCTGTATTCCTTTTTAAATCACATACCTTTTTACTTTCCATTTGGTGTTAATACAATTATCTTGTTTGAGGAATTGTGGACTACCGACCCCTCAATGTGTTGTGATTCGTTCACAAACCACTGGGAATGTATGTGAAGGATGGTTTTAGTGAATTTATATTATATATATTATATAATCATTTTAGTTTAATGATTTTATATTTATATCTATCATATGCATACAATATTTCAATACGATAATAAAAACGGAAGCAACATTCATTCATACCTACATCTTACCGTCTCTATGAATGGTGTATTCCATTTAATACATATATATTATATAGAATATTATAATACAAATAATATATATATATATAATTTATTTATATAATTTTTAAATTTCTGTAATTTTGATATAAGTGTAAGGACCAATGATATAACAAATTAAGACACATGCAAAGAATAATGTGAATATTACCCGAAGTGAAACCTTAACATGGGATCATTAACAAATGGGTAAATTATATTCATAATTAAACCATATATTGTATTATATATGAGAATATATTCCATTAAAATATTTATAATAATATAATATTTATTATATAGGATTATTTTATTGTTATGGGGGAGTCAGTACACAAGGTAAGGGGATTTCATCTCTCTTTTTATTCCCATGAGATACATGCTATGATTTCAAAACATTCCTATTGTGTATTGTATGTACATACCATTATTGTATTATATTTATATTATAACTAAAGGTATGTTTATTAACATAGCCTTTTTATTAATTCTCATTCATGGGGTTAACGTCTTAAGTGATACCAAATTGATAAAATTATTTGTCTCAATATGGATTCTTTAAGACTCATGTTTTTTTATACACCCAAAGTCCTTTTCAAGGTGTATATACATAAATTTTAAATTTTCTATCATTAATATCCTTATTTTCATTAAATTTAAATTTAAATTTTATTTTATTTTCTAAAATTGACATTATAATCCCAATTTACGAAGTTATAATAGTTTAATGAGACAATCTCATTGAATTTCGTGAATGATTATGTTTATACTTCTTATGGTGAATTACTATGTTCTATCTATCAATACATTAATTAATTTCATTATCTTATGGTTATTTATTGAATATTAATGCATTAGTATAATATTTTAATCTTTTTTGTATATTATTGTTAAGAATATGTTTTTAATAAATCCATACTTCTCCATATCATTTGTCAAAAATCTATGTTAACTCAAAACCTAGTTTTCTAAAAAGTCATTCGAATAATATTCTACTAATTTCCTATGATAATTGAAAACATTTTAACCATATTTTACTTTTAACAATTTTTTCAAGTAAATATTCTTGTCTATTTAAAACTTATTTAACTTTATATCATTTTTACCGTTAAAAAGAAATGTTCTTTTTTCCTCGTACGACATGTTTGGATTTATCCTCCTTCAATCCTTTGAAGCTTTCATTTCGTGATTAATGTATATTTTTTATTATTAAATGTTATTAAATGATATTTTCAATGAAAATGGTTTAAAAAAATTTCAAACTTATTTTATATGTTTTAATGGAAAATTGATTTCATAATGTTTTCAATCTGCTATTATATATTTCCATTGAAGTTTTTTTCAAAATTTTTTCAACCATCATTGATATTTAGTCTACAAAAATGGAAATGAAAACATTTTCAATATTTATGTATAAATTTTCAATTTATTCTAGAGGAAATTAGTATTCAAAACATTTTTATGCACTTTTTATATGATTTAAAATTATTTTTAATGAATTTATTTTCAAAATGATTTCAATAATTCGTTTTATGTTTTCAACGTGTTTTTGAAAAAACTGATTTTAAAATGTTTTGAATCTTATTTTATAAGTATAAATGGAAAATAATTTTTAAATAATTTCATGCTTTCTTTAAAAAAAGTTAAATTTTATTTTTATGAAAATTAATATCAAATGTATTAATGTATTAAAAAAACTTTTTCAAAGAAGAAATGATATTTTCCTCAAAAAAAGTTTTTGATAGATATTTCAAAATTATTTTCATTCTATGATGGATTCCATTGATGTCACTCATTCCATAATAGTAAATTATCAAATGGTTCCATTGATATATTTTCTATGAATTATTTATTCTTAATTTCATGGTCATTATAGAACCCAGTTTTCATTCTTGGGTTTTATGATTATGAAATACACTTCTCTTTCATGGGTTATATGTTTATAAAATATATATCTCCTCCACGAGTAAATCATTTTATGAAATGATTATGAATCATATATCTTTTTCCATAGGTTATGATATGATTACACATTTATAATACCCATTTCATTTCATGGGTTATGATATAATTATTTATGATGTCGTGGAATGTGTATGTACGATTTCATTATGAAATTGGTTGGACCTATATGTCCCTCCAACGCATTGGGTAATGATTTATACCTCATGAGATATACTAAGATAGTCTTGGGAATGAAATATGACACGATGATGGAAATTTTATTGAACCATGACTACCAAGATTGTATGAGGAGTGAACTCATGTTACTAAGATGTCCATGGTAGTGAAACATTTTGACCAGGATGGAAAGGGGAGTGAACCTATAATACCAAGACATTATTGGTAGTGATTCCCTCGATATAATTAAATTATATTATATTCATATCTACAGTCCATAATCCCTTCTTTTACTCCTATGTTATGATTTCATGGAATATGTTTTTTATTTCTTTATGATTCATGTATTATCAACATCCATTATTTATTCCTTGATTAAATTATATGATCTTTGATATGCGGGGAATGATAAGATTTTTTCATGATCATGTTCTAATAACCTTATGCTTAGAATTATGCTGGCATATCTCCCTTATTTACCATTATGTAGAATTTGAACTCCCCCATTTCTTATTTTTTTCATTTCCCAAGGTCATTATGAAAGGTTTTATTTTGGAGTACAAAAGATGGATATCTCTATTGGATATGTTGATGATCTTTCATAATTATTAAAGATTTTATTTCCATGTTACCGAAGACAATAATATATTTAGGTCCTCACGCATGTATTTTTTCAATGTATATAATATTCATCTAAAATGAAGTAATATCCATTTATGTTTAGCCCAGGTAGCTATAATCTCTATCCTAGGTCAAATGGGGGATGAATTAATCATTTATATATTCAACAGAATGCCTCTTCTTGAACTGATGTAATTTTTTTCCATCAATTTTAGTAAAAAAATTCTATAATTTTGGATTTAGATTATATATATGATATTAATTAATTATTTATAATTATTGAAACAATTTATAACTCATATTTTCTCACATTTATATACACTGTAAATTGATAATGGTGTTCATGGGTAGGTCTATAGTCCCCCCTCCATGAAGCGATGTGATTCATTTTTTATCCCCACATCACGTGGATGATATATGAAAAAGTACATTTATTGTTTTGATATGATATTTATGATACCATGATAATTCTAGAATGATATAATAATACATAAATTCATTCCATAATGATCATCAAATAATGTAAACATTAATAATGTGTACATACGTCCACTGTCTACATGATTGTAGCATAGTTCATTTCTAATATATTATTTAATGGTTGGATATAAAAGTTTAATTGATTTAAAATATTATAATCATGATATGATTATAATGGTGTATATAGTGGAGTAACTAAAACATTGATCATATTCGTTTTACCAAATTCATTTTGGACTTTTGAACAGAATGTCATAGAAATCTTCAACATGAACAGAAATGATTATGTAATAATACATAACACGGTAATAAGTGATATAAAATGAATAATAAAATTGAAAAATGTTATTCATAATTTAAAATAACTTACCCATGTTTATTATTTGTTAATATAATGAATATACATGGTGATTCAAACTCAATTTAAGAAACATTCTTTTAAATATTCTCTTCTAATGTTCCCCTTAAAATAGTCTGCGTCTTCTATAGCAATTTTTTTAATGTTTTATATAATGTTTTAAGTATCATAAATTAATTTTTATTCAATTTTTACTATGTTTTAATTTTATTTCCATCCAAAAATGTATTTATGATGTATTATTTTATGTATTGTGTTTTGGTTCATATAAAATATTTTTGATTAAGTTTGATTCTGTTATAAATCAAATATAGGTCATTCAACTATACCCCTATAACTTTTTGGGTATGGATGATGACTGTATGGTTATTCATAATATTTCCCGAAGTTTACCAAATTGTTTTTTCCTAAGATATAATTGGAATATACAACAATGGTTATTATAAAATTAATTGTGATGGTTATTCAATGAGTAAATATGAAGTGGACCTAAGGTGCTAATCATAAGGTGACCATAATAATTTTCAATATGTATCTTTGATAGTTACTCAAAATTTTATTATTATGTTTATTCCATATGTAACAATGACAATTATAAAATAATAAGATAAATAATGTAATTTTTATTCTTAAAATGGAAAATTTATTATTTTATTTTTCATAAATTATTTATATTGATATAAGGTTTACATGTGTTGAGAAGTGTATAAGATTTATTGGGCAATAAATGGGTTTATTTTGAAACCAAATATAATTTTAAAAATTTAATCTTTTATAAATTTTCATGTATTAATTTATTATTTAATTATTTTATTATGTTCATTTTAAAACCTTGTAAATATTAATTGATAAAATTATAGTTGAGTAAATAAATCAATCATGGTATAATTTCCTCCACAAAATGAAGGAAGGGGAGGCATCTGAATCTTGCTATTCATGTAACCTAAATAAAGACTCACGAACTCATAACCAAGGGAATCAAACTCAAATAGATCATGCATTCTGCATGATCTTCTATTAATCATGTGATTCCCCTAAAATTATTAATATTATTCTAGTGAAGGTATCAACACAAAACTGAAGATCATGTTAAATCTACTAGCTAAGATCCCCCAATCATGTCAATTTTCAATCACTAGAATCTTAATATTCATCAAAATTATCTCATAAAATAAATGATGTAAAACACCTAATCCTAATGTGATTGAGTTTTACACTTTTGTTCACGTGACATGGTTATGTGATTTTCCTAACTCTATAGTATCCCCAAGAAATATTGTGAAAATGTTAAGTGAGAGAATTCTAAAATGTGACCTTCATGATAGGATTTCAACTTCCTAATGTAAAGGACCATAGAAATTACCATTATTTCATGTGGCACCCCATTGGATCTATAGATGGGTAGAGGTATCATCAATTGTAATTCACACAGACAATCCCCTGATACATCAATGATAACATGATGCATCATGGACAACTAAATTGATTGTCTATGAAAAAAATGAATATTATTCCATGATTTAGTACTTGTAATGTGATTCAAAAACATAAAATAATTGAGAATATATTTATATCTGTGTAAAAAAAGGATGAAAATAAAATAATAATCTTATGAAGCCTCTCGCGAAGGGAATATACATTGATTTACATGGAAAATGGGTTATACCACTCATTTAATCACCATTAATCACATAAGGACCCCTTTTTAGATACATGTTGATATCCAAAAATGCCACTAAAATTTTGAATTATCTTTATGAATGACCCCAGAGAATTATTCTATGATCACAGAAGAGCCTTTCCTTGGGTACCTAGATCTCGAAGAGGCTATTTGACTTGTTAGCTAAAGTTTGTAATGGTCGTTTGACATGTAAAAATTATTATAAAAAACCATTTGATGGGATGGGGTCCATGGAATATGGAAATGATGGAGTGTTCTCATGGTCACTGATTATCTTGTGGATCCTTGGACGACCTACATCATGATCAAGAAAACTATATGTTATGATACACCCTCCAATGACTCAAAGACATTTCTATGATATATGAACTACACAAGACATTATATATTAAAGGTTTAAATACCTATAAATTAATCCTCATCAACATAAAAAATTTTACCATAATTAAGGCTAC
The DNA here is from genome assembly GCA_963277665.1 of Viscum album. Taxonomy (NCBI): domain Eukaryota; kingdom Viridiplantae; phylum Streptophyta; class Magnoliopsida; order Santalales; family Viscaceae; genus Viscum; species Viscum album. The sequence goes on from OY728161.1 coordinate 1,481,948,445, forward strand.
TTGTGATATCGACTACACCCCTATGAAAGTATAAGAGAGAAATTCTCAGAGTAAGAGGTAATGCAAACACAATATCATTCTGAATGTTAAAACTACAGGAACTATATATGGTATCATTTCTCAGAAATATGTGTTTCACATGATCACTATATATATCATGAAAAGGAAATATGATGTGATATCTAGATTATATTACGGAGTTTATCATTTTGATTATTTTATGAGAAAGGAAAACAAGATAATTTTTGAAAAAACTAAAGGCTCATATGCAATAAATAATGGAAAAATGAAGAATAATTAAATTATGATTGATATGATAACTTCCATGTGAAAGAAACATGAAATTTTAGTGACATGGTTGGATCATGAGATACCACAATGAAATTATTCAAGTATTTAGAAGTCCAAAGGAAATGTCACCCAATTATCACGATGTACTACGAATATGTAATACATCTCTTAAAAAGTAATTAGGAAATGAATCCAAATTTTCACAATATAATGGGGAAATGTAACCCAAGACTTGTGAAACCGTCCATACATGTCTCCCGAATTATGAAATGATCTACAACCATGTCATACATGTCATTAGACTTCCTCAAGGCTGGCCAATTGGATCATGTGATATACTTTGAGCATGATTTTCAAGTCTTGTGACTCCCTCCAAACATGTCCTCAAAATCATGCGATTCATTCTTCACATGTCATCTAGATATTTTGAAGTCCTATTGATATGTATCTTAGGTCATGTGATGTCTACTGGATAGGTTATCTAGTATAAGCGGTGTCCTCCAGACATAGAATCAAGATCATGAAATGTCTTCTTGTCATGTTAACTGGAACATGATATTTTATAGGTACATGTTCTCTAGGAAACAAGGATGTGTCCTGATATCCTTATACATATCAGATAGAAAAATTTTATTGGTTAAGTGGACAATCTGGGCTTGTCTTGAATATACCCTAAGACATGATAACCTTTTATGAAATACATATTTAGTCATGTCACAAACTAAAATATGAGAAATCTGATTCTTATGCAAATAGGATATGTTGATATCCATCCTAAGGTTAGAGCTCCAATGTTCATCTACCTCAGTCTATATCTCACTATATCTCACATAATCTAACATATGTGACAAAAACTCTCATATGATATTACCATTCTCTCATATCCATTAGTGGGTTGAGAGTCTAATATAGTGTGACAATGATAACCACATAGGAGAATTTGTGTGATGAGACTGATAAATTGATATACATTGTTTCTCAAACCGTGTATGAAACACATTGGATTAGGCGTTTATAATGGAAATATCATTCACATCATGAATTTTTCTAATTCCAGGGAAAATACATCATGTGGTCCCCATTAAGTGTCATAATATGGTTTCCGCATAGAAAGAAATCCACAAAAGGATAATTAGAAAAGGAATGATCATCCCATGATATATATGATTCCTATTATAAAAGGATTCATATTAACCCATCAAATCATTTTAGTATGATACTCCGGGCCTAGGTGCCCTTATATTTAGTCTTTATTCAAGATGTTAAAATTAATGGTTTAAATGAACTATGTAGGTTTTGATTTATATCAAAAATATTATATGTATGATACATCATAAATGTTCAATCCCATTTTTTGAAATTTCTCTCATCCCTATCCATGATTAATATTCAGAGTTCCTGGTTAAATGGATTCAAAATAAATTTGGTTACCCATCGTAGGGAAGAAATGAGAAATGGAATAATAACCCAAGATACATACTTATGTTCTCATTAAGGTATCACACTTCCATATATAGAAGGATTAAACACCACATCATTTTTTAGGGTAACCGGTTTTGTATTGGGATTTTGAAGAGATTCATGAAAATATACTCTATCTAAAAGATAGTCCAAAATTAAATAATTATTTCCTTGAAAATTTGAAAAATGAGCCCCACATGCCATCCACTCAGACAAAGTGAGATCCTATGTATCATTGGGTATGAAACCCTATTTCAAAACATTCCTTTCAAATGTATATTCGTACTCATTTATTGATATGGGAATGACTGATAGTTTCCATAAGATCAAAATTGGGGAATACAATTCAACGAATTTTGTAATATATTAAACCCCCCAAAATCAATCATTAGGACCTTAAACATTCATCAAAAACAAGAAAAGGTGAACATGGTATGAATCTCTCAATTAATAAAAACAATTCATTGAAGAAATGTACGTTTGTTTCTCTATAAATATTTCCTTTCTCTATGTGATTAGTACACCTAAGAAAAATATCCAACATGGGCATACAAATTTATAATATTGTTACCTGAAAATATCATATAATACATGATTGACACATTCTATGATTGAATGAACATTTCTCTTGTTCCTTGTGTTCATTATGGCTAAAACAATTTCTCAAAAAAACAAAAAAACAAATATCATGGATTCAAGTAGCTACGGTTTAGGAAAATTGGTTATGGATAAAACCAATATGGGTCACAAGACAACCTGAATGACTCAAAACCTTGATCATTATGTGGATAAAAAAAATGATCTATGTATGTCATAAACGTTGTAAGATAATGGCCCTTAAGGATTCATGTAATGGTCTCTAAAAGTTGAATCCTATGGGTCCTCCTAGTCGAAATAATCCTTTAGTGAAACTACTAAGACTCATTCCCACCACTAATCGATTAAAAATATTTTTCATGGAAAATATAAATAACTACCTTCGATATATATGAAAAGTGGAATAAGGGATAAACTATGACTAAATTCTGATACAATATCCTTAAAAGAAGGATACCACAAACTGACATCACTAGTGTCATTCAACTGGTACCCCTCATTCACTTGTTGAGGTAACAACCTAAGACATTAATAACATGGACATTCATGCATGGCTACCAAGAATGTCCCACTGGGTGTGGACTTCAATAGAATAACAGATGTGGGATCATATCTCATATTCCTCTAAAGATGTTTGTTGATATATTCTGATGGTAGCCAGTAGGACGACTCATATCACTACCACTATAGATCAATTATATTTGCATACTCCTCTAACATGTCTAAGGGAGGCACATATCCCTACACCAACACATTAATCCCAACATCATATTATTATGGAACACTAAGGAGAAGAGTGGGATGATATACCAATTTTTATTGAATATATCATCTACTATATATTTTATAAAAAAAATGTGTGTGCCTAAATTTATGTGAAAAATCATTTGAAGATTCACTACATTCATAGAAAAAACTAAAGAGATTATCCACCATATTCCAGCACTTGTGGGAATACATAGATAGGAACAGATTAATATCTCAACAGATAGAGAAAAAAATTACTTTGATCATAATAAACTAGTTTCTACATTAGAGAAAGAACATGTTCTTACTACAATACAAGAAAATTTTCATAATATTCTGATAAAGGATGAGGTATCGATCATGGTTCATATTTCTATTCAAACCGGTGCTCCCCATGTGAGTGTGGAACATGCCTCAAGACATGAACACATTCCTATAAAAAAATACTGATGGGATACTTTAATGGTATAGGATTTGGATCATATCCCACTTCCGACTACGACTCACCCTGTGAGAGTGGCACATGCCCGAGTATATGGTCATATTTGGGTCAAAAAGATGGGCAACATACTCTAATGGAAAATAAATAGGTTTATATCATCATTCCAATTGGAGATCACTATATAAGAGTGGAATAATCCCTAATATGGGATCATATTTTTCCTAGACATGCAACATAAAATATTTTATTATATCATGGATGTCAGGCTCAAACCCCGATATCTATTAGAAAAATAATGTAGTAAAATATTTCAAATTTTCTTTATGAGAAGGATCATAAACCTTCTACCATTCTAGGGGGCCATCAACATAATTTAATATGAAATTCTAATTTGATCTGGGCTTATATATCTGATTCATATAGAATATATGAACATGTTATGTTAACCACCCACATGTAGGCTCATATTCTTAATGATAATATAAATTCTGAATGACATACTCTAGTAGTTTCTTAGAAGTGGTGTAATATCCTCACAACACCTAATGATTGTCAAAATATTCTAGTGTCCACCATGGATCATGATTATATTCTTCTTCATCATGAAAGGTATGGTCTCCATAATCTATCCATGATTTAGAATGAGTTTTATATTTATAGTCTCATCAATGTTAGTATACTTGACGCGGGTTGATGCATATCTGCAATACCTCAAGGGTCTACGAACACTTTAAATAAAGTATAAGGTGATAATTACCTATATATTCCTCCTTGGTGTTGTTTAGAGATAGATTTTAGGGACTCTATTATGTTCATCGGCTGTGTTCAACCCCCCTTGGAGATATCTCATTTGGACAATGAAATTGTCCCTTTTCTGAGATACCTTTATATTGGGGCCTGTCCAATACAATGACACTATCATATAGAGAGATTCCCAAAACACCATTTTAAACTATATATAGTTTCCCATTAACTATTTTTAACACATCTATATAGTAATTAGGTGAAAAATGAAATAAAATATATGGTCTCACTTTGTGGGGGAATATAAATCCGATGAAGAGGAGACTAACATGGTAATATGTTTATAGTCATCTAGAAACATGATCTTATCCATGTTTTAGACTGTATCTACATCATACTATGAGATTCTATATGATAAATAGAATAATTTAAATCCTTAACTATTCCAAGAATATGTTTGAAAAACATTAACGGTGAAAGGATCGACACATCACTTGTATAATATATAAGGTTCCCCTTGAAACCATGAAGATTCACTATTTTCAAATGAACCATGCTTCTATATCAAAATCCAGAGACCCAAAATTAAAAATGAAAATTTTAAATCAATATAAAACTATCCAATATTGTGATTAAAATATTTAATAGTTGATCATTCAATACTCATAATGTATATGTATCCAAGGATGAGTAAATATGAATAATTTGAATTTATTCATCCCCCAGAACAACATAACAGCCCCGAAATGGAATATTATAACATCATGGCCTCTGGTGAAAGCTTGTGTCCAAGTGAAGTATGATCTAGTTAATCACTAAAATGGAAGAACCCTACTTTAAATATGAAAATACATAAAAAAATGAGGTATATGGATAAAAAATACATTTGAATGGGTTCCCACAGTTTAATGGGTTTGAATTTAAAACACATGAACAAATATTTTAATTAACCTAAATATTTCCCATAGAAAATGGCTCCCATCATGGGTGGTCATTTCAACCACCTGATTTATAAGAACAATTTTTCCAAATAAAATTATTCAAAATATGAGCAACTGTAATAGACATCTAGCAGTGAACCAAGCAAACAAGGGTTGGTGAGTACCTATTACCTTCTACATACAACGAGCCATCAATATTTGATATGATTCAGTACATATTGATGGTAGTTGGAAATCAACCTTATCTCGACAGATGGGGGAATTATTATCTTAATTTCTGTCACCAGGTTTATTACAAACCAAGAGTGTCCAAAAAAATAAATTGGGGTTCTATATCAACTTCTACCTTATAGGTATATGGGAATTTATATTTCAATTCTCTTGAGATAAGGAAAATTTTATCTTAATCACCATCATTATGTTCATTACACACCAAGAGTGTCCAAAAAATCATCATTGGTTATAGATCAACCATAGCCTATAAGGATCAAGGAATCTTTATTTCAATTCAAGTCTTAGGAATCATCAAATCCTAAACCACAGGATCATGAAATAAAAATTCCATCTTCAAATAGTCCCCATCCCATTGGGATGGGGACATTTATTTCATTGTCAACAAAATTGTAGGAATCAGTATTCTCTATATTGGGATGCAAATATCGACTCTATGCATCACATATATTCTTAACATAGAAAGAAAAACATTTTATATTCAAGTCCAGTTCAGTGAACCTGATCAGAAACTCCCTCAAATTTGTATTTTACTCGCCAAATTTTGAGGAAAAATTTTAGAATGAAATCAGCCACAGTAAGGATTAGATACCAAAACTACCCAATATGGAATAGGTTTAGATAAATGAACCTCATTAATGTGGTAAAAAATCAACCAATTTTATTGATTGTAATAGGATAAATACCATTTTATGATATTCCTTGGTGAATTTCAACATGAATAATACAAAATATTATGTGAATCAGAATGAAAACATTGAGGGACATAATGAAGAAAAAATACTTCGAGAAGAGGGTGATTTGGAGGTACCAACTATAGATGCACATATGCAGAACCATAGGAGAATCAAAAACCTTTAAACTTTAAGTAATAAGTTATCACCTCTATAGAATAAAATTACCAAGGATTAAGGTAGTTTTGTGGCTAATCCCACTCAACAACTAGAATAACCTAAATTTATTCTAGAATGAAACAGAAGGAGCATTATGGGAATCAAATTCAAAATCCTAGAAAACTCAATGTGAAGTTTCTTAGGGAAAACATTACCAAATTTAATTATCTTAAACATAGAAAATATATATTGTCCCACATAATAGTAAAATATTTAACCGCCTACAAAACAGACATCTACCTATCAAGGAAGCTCTATATCTTTGAAGCTTGTCAATAAAAAGAATTATGTCATAGAAGAGTATGACTTCAATTCATTATAGTGATAACAAATCATCTACTAGGGAAGAAATTTTTTCATATAAAGTATTAAAAATAAATGTGATATAACTTTTTCACCCCACGAAGACCCACCAATTCCCTATATTTGGGAGGTGGAAGATATAATTGTACATCTGGAAATTCTTAGATTGATTGGATCACAGGATGCACAAATGGATAGTGGAAGGGGGAATTACTCCATGTTAGATGATAAGAATACATATCTTGAGAGTTTGGATTGTACTTTTCCCCCATCCAATTTCTGAAATCCAAATGTCTTTATGTTTGACCACATAGAAAATTGAGAGTATCATCTTATGGACTTCATTTCCAAATGAGATTGGATGATGGGTCCTTGAGATCATCATGAGGCAACCATGATGAGATTTTTTATATACTCATATAGGGAAAAGTATAATTTGTTATAGAAGACTACCATAAAATACCATTACAAGATAGAAATACCTTCATTGTCAATTATGGTATCATTTCAGAACAATGTTATATAAAATGATAATTTAATACCTCATAATCTACATGATATTTTAGAATGATAGGTCTTATAAATTAGACACTAGATGGAAATTACTGACCTATTGAATCATCATCCCTCTCTCATAGGAGTATTTTCTGAAAATAAATTATAAATATCACCATGATAAGCTACAAAAACATATGATCCTAATGAAATATATTGTCATATTGCATGATTTTTCATAAATAGAATAATTGCTTCAATATTTCACTCAGAGAAACAATGTTAAAGATCATTTCATGCCCTCGGCATTGAGGAAATGGATTGGTTAGGATGATAATACCATTGTTTACCTAAAATCAAAAGTAGTTTCCCTTTCAATCACCTAATACTGACATATATTAAATTAAGCCTCAGTCGAGCAGTAACAACAACAAAATCACCCTCAGGTATAAGAAAACTGTGATCAGTGTCATCCATGATTTTTGTAAAGGATGAAAAAATCATAGTTCTTTAAAAATTAGAAGGTTACAAATTATTTCCTTTCATCTATGGAAAACAATCAACTCATGTTTTGTGAGCCCATGAAACCTAAAAATGGAGACCTCATTCATCATCTCAACTACATCCCTTTCCAAAGGAGGTTGTGTCATAACATATGGGATTTCATTGTATTCAAATATTTCATACAAGAAATGATTTATTATAATAATTTGATTTTTGAAATTACCCAACCATATATGACCTATGTAATTGGTTTCTAACTAGAGTTAAAAATTAATTGTTAAGAAGTCATGGACTTGTGTGGTTTGAAGTTATCTATCATAGTGACTTGAAGGAATGTTTACTTAGGTCATCCTAGCCTAAGAACATAGCTTCACCAACCCATAAAAATCATGTTACATAGATAGGTGATATCGAATACACCACATGGAGGTGCACGTAATAATATGATATAGGATGAAACAGAAGATTAAGTGTCATATATGGATCTTACATAAGCTCTAACTTGTGTGTATTTCATTCCTTACACATTCTGAGATTGAGGAACACCAAACAAATTGAATCATTTTCATAGGAAGAGGTCATATTCAATTATATTAAAAAAATACACATAGCATACCCCTTATATGATGAATAATATAACTCTATGTAAGAGTCCCTTGTACATGACCGAAGATCTTGGTGTGGAAGTTTCATGAATCTTGGACATAGGGGAAACCACATGCATAATATAACCCAATATTTTTGTCACACACCTAAATAATTCATACATGTAGTTGAAAACCATTTAAAATTCTTCCAAAAATCCTAGCAGAAACATGTAAGTGTCTTAGATCTCCCTATAGTCCATCCAAACCTTTTAATCTTACATGAATGACTGTCAGGGGTGATATTATTTGATAACATTAGAAAAATAATATTTCCAATGCTACTTAATCTACTGGAATAATATACTCGCAATATCTATTATCAAGAACCAATATCATCCACCATGAACACATCAACACATAGGACAAATAATAGGGAGAAATACCACATCAGATAACAGATACATTGTCACAAAAATATGACATTCCGAAACAATTGGAATATAATGAATAAAAAATCCCAATATGAGATACTCCTCATAATTTAAAATAATATATATATATATATATTCACTCATCCAAGACCTCCAAATCCCATAACTATTTTTGAAATTATTAATTGTAGTAGAGGTTTACCGAATATACAATCATCCAACAGAATTCCATGCTTCCATCTAGTTCACAGATTAAGATTGGTAAGATATCATCCCTGGACATATTCATCCCTAATAAGTTTCTAAGAAACTATATGACAATGAAATTCATAGGGTTAAGATTTAAAATAGTTTCTTGATCAAAACCATTATAATTTGGACCATTAAATGTTTTTGATATGGTAAGGGGTAATTTTTTTGATGAAGATAACCTTACAAGGGTATGCCAAGAATGATCAATGACCACTAGGAAATATCAATATCAGTTATCGATTTGTAGTTCTCATGACTGGTGATGTTTTCATTGCTATCCAGAAATACACAACATATAATGTCCGACATGAAATTAATTAGCATCATATTTACGTCATGATATATTCAACATTTCATCAATTTGTGAAATAAAACATCAATGGAAACTTCAGAATACTACATGGTTAAATTACCCCATTCAAGTCTTGTTAAACCAAAAATGATAATAAATGTTTCAATAAAATATAGGGTAACTAAATTATGGTGTATGATGATATATATTTTGTAACCACAATGCATTGGGGACTACCCCTGTAAATCTGTGAACTATTCTAGACAGTGATTATTTTCTACTCAATATCTTTATTTAGTTTTTATACCTAATTACATATGTATTGGACCATCCTTTTATCAACTACAACATCAAGGAAAATGATCATATCCCGAAGGACTCTAAATTTACTACAGTAGTTATTGATGGAAATGAAACTTCCCTGGCCTATCCCACCTCAATTGTTATATAACATCTCCCAGATTACCCAAAATATATAAAAAATCAACCACAGACTCAACGGTGAAATAAGAAGAGGATGGACTTAGGAAATCCCCTCCCACATTTGAGGAAGGATTCTTTACCACAATCGACGAACTCATAGAGGTGAATCTGGGAACCAAAAAAGATCCATGACCTACATTGATTAGTTCCACTATTACTCTATTAGATAAGCAGATATATATTGAATTTAAAAAGAAACATCAACATGTGTTTTCTTGAAGTTGTATATAAATTTCAGGGATGAACAATGATATGGAAACACACCATTTAATCTTACCCATTGTCACAGAGGATTCATATAGGCATCTAGTAGGATTCACCCCAATCATGATTCTAATATGGATTAATAGGTTAAAATATTGATCAAATATGTCTTTTTTGGGATGTGAAATACCTCATATAGATCACCAACAACATCCCTTTAAAAAAAAATAGTGGACATATTTGGGAATGCATTGATTTCATAAAAATTAATCGACATTTCATGAATGAAGATTTAAAATATCAAACCACAAAACTAATGATCAATGAAAATTTTCACATCAAAGACCTTTCTTTCATGGATGGATATTCAAGGTACAATCAAATAATGACGACCCTTTAAAATAAAGAATCTAAAACCTTATGAAAACCTCAGAGAAACGTTTACTATCATGTCATTCCTATTTGAATGAAGAACATTTCTTCTACTGACAAATACACCATGAATTTTATCTTTAATCCTTTTTTGGGATCAATAATATAATTTTATGTTAATGACCTGGTATTCAAACACTAATAACGATATAATAACTTCACAAAAAATCACGGAATCTTCAAAAGGTTTTGATAACAACGTTAATATATGAATCTGATAAAGTTTATTATTTAGGTAATTTTTGGGAAATTCACATGATTCGTGGTACACCACTACTACATCGAGGATGAACTAGAAAAGACTTGTTTCATTCTACAATATTTACGCCCTTACAATCTAAAATAATTGTGGGGTATCCAAGGGACCTTACTTAAATTCCTAATTTCATTGATATCCTTGGAGAAAAATCACACCCTCCAACTATATAATGAAAAAGGGAGTCGCATACTAATTGGATGATGACCAATAAGAATGATTTGAGGATATCACGCAATTCCTACTACACCTGCCAGTCATGATGTGGACGGTGGAAGGAAACTTTCTTATCTAATATGTTGCCTCTAAAAATTGATCTCTCAATGAAATACTCGTACACAAAATTGTTTTGGGGAATTATAATAGTCAATACTACCTAAACCAATTTATTATAGGTATTGAGACTAATATTATTATATTGAGAAGAACAACCTCCAAAACATATTTGCATTGAAAATTTTGTGACATTAGATGGAACATATTATTGTCCACAAGGTATCTCGTATTGAACATCTCAAGAATGCAAATTCACATCCTATACTGAATAGGCGTTTTTCTGGATGGACAGTTTTTCTACAGTATTGTAGGATCCAGTTTGTGTCATAGAATGTGGTGAAAGGGGAATACCTATATGATTTCCTTAGGGTGAATCTATCCACAAAAAGTACTCAGGCGGAGAGTGATCTTCTAGGAAAAGTGGTTTTCATTGCACATGATTATCCCTGAATATAGGAGATGTATTTTTATGGTTCCTTCCAATGTAATTCATGTATGATACTTGAAAACCCGATGCTCAATCAGGTTAGATTGGGGACTATATTTATTTCTGAGGAAAATCAATTTTTTCTTATTTTTTATCATTATTTGAAGGCTACATTAATAATAAGGTTGAATACGAAGCCCTTATTATTGGTTGTAACTAGCCCTAAAGATGCATATGTCCTACCTAAACATTAAAGGGGATTCATAGCTAGTAATAAAACATATCAAATATGATTATTCCATCGTGAAGTAATAATTAGATCCTCTTATTAGTTATGTTAGAGGGATGACGATAGAGTGCACTTGTGGACCAACATTTTATCATGTCCCTCAATAAAAAATTATGTGTGTTGACACACTATTGAATATATCCATCGTACTAGCTAATCCCGATTAGGGTTAGGATATCATTCAACTCACAGACCAAATGATTGTTCTTTTAGTTATTTTTTGTGGCATGAGGAGTTCAATTATTTCAATACCACCCTAGAGAATGATGAACCAATATTCACCCATAGATGGATATAGCACATAATTGATTATCTCTAAAATATGACCCTCTTCATGAACCAAGTAGAAAGGGAATATACACTATGCTAATTTTCAAAATTCAACTTTTAGGACATGAAGAATGAGTAGAAAGACCTCTATAAATGAGCCTTTAATGGAATACTACTAAGATTCATAAAAATAATAGGCATTCCTACCATCATAGAGGATGTCCATGTAAGATGTAGTGGTTTGTATTGGTCTGGTCTAGACTCTCTCAAAAAAATATAGAGTCTTGTTTACTAATGGAAAACAATTACACTTGACTTTGTGGAATTCACCATGAAATGTAATTAATTATAGATTCAGGGAAATACAATCCACAAACCCATATAATTTCTAATGAATGAAAAATATTTTTCATTATAATAAAGGAATACTGTCATAGTCTCTTCCAATAAAAAAGCCTCAAGGAGGTCGGAAATAATTTAAACCAAGGGAATCTATAACACCCCGACCCCAGATACCCAGAGTCGGTGCATTATTACATAACATTGACATGATCACAAGAAAGATCAAGTCTCAAAAGACCAATTAGTTTAGTAGCCTTGGAAACAGTAGATATATTTATAAATTTTACATTACGTCATAAAATGAAAACTACAACAATATAGTCTCCTTAGTCCACACTCTTATCCCCTCATACAATCTCTACAGGTCATTCATAAATTACTTCTTCACATCCTGGGAAAAATAAAACATAGAAAAGGGGTGAGCCCAAATGCCCAGTAAGGATAACAATATAGCGGAAACTTTAATAAATAAGAATAAACACTTAAGGCAATGTATATTTAAAACAAAAGCCTTTTAAACTTGAACTTCAACATAGTATGGAAAAAATAAAATTAAATAATGCCATTTACTTATTCACATAGATATTCTACTAATCTAATAATCACATGAAATATCAATAACCGCTTTCATAATGATGGAATGCATAATTCCATACTATCATAACCACATAGCAAAGGCCTCGTGCCAAGACTACAAATAAGATTTTGTCAAGGCCTTGTGCCAAGACACTAGTTTGTCTCATGAGACCTACTGATGCATCGAGGAGCTATATCGGGCTCCACCCGTCACATATTATGTCCAATGTATTCTCATATGAAAAGGTTTAAACATAACATAAACATTCGTATTAATACTAGCATGCAAAATGTAAATAATACATCCATAAACCACGAATGGTATAAAAATAACACATCCACAGTCAAACACATCACAAATACTTTAAAACAATATGGAAGTTTTGTATCATAATAAATCAACTTCAAATAAACTTAAAATACATCAAAGGATGTTGACATAGATGAAATCAAAACTATTTGAGAGAAATATCCCTTTTTTTGAAATCATTTAAAAGTCACACATTTATTAAGGAAGTACTTTAAAATAGATTTTTGAATCAAAGTGTCCCATACCACTTTGAAACTTTTGAAAAGAAATATATTTTCAAAACTTTCATGTCCATATAAATAAATCCTTAAAATCATTTTGAAAACATGGACATTAATTAAAAATATTTAGAAAGATAAATATTTAAAACATTTAAAATTCTGATTTTGATGAAGAGTACCTTTCAGAAAATCATAAAATATTCATTTTGAAATCATTTAAAAATGACATAATTATAAAATAAATCATTTAATTTGAAAATATCCTTATAATCTTGTAAGGTAAGCTTCAAAAATTTTATAACGGCGGAAAATGCCTGCACCCACCATATAAGTTAAAAAAGGCATTCTTACCTTAATTCTGTCAAAAATGTTAAAAAGGACCTTGTTTGGAAAACGACGGAAATATTCCTTTATAAACATATTATAAAAAGTAAAAAAAGGGTATAAATGAATTTAAACGATATTCTGTAAAATAGTAATAATATTTTGAAATACACTTTCAAGAAACATGGATGTGGATGATAAAGAGGTCACAGTAGATAATTACATATAAACAACCTCAGATAATGAAGAGATTGTGAAATAACCATTACCTTGTACTTTTCCTTGGTTGGGGGTAGGTTAACCTCTTGTATAATGGTGAAATAATTGTTATTAAATTATACAAGAATCATATACATTAATATGATATCATATATGATATTTTAACATTGATTTGTTAATAATATCTTAGTATTATCATTTTTTCATGTGTTAACTTACTCGTTTTCTTTTATATATTTTGTTATGTAAGCCATGTTTTTCATGGATAGGGTGTATCTTAATAATATACAGAATTACATCAAGTCCTTAGATACTATTATTAATCATAAAATTATAATTAGACTTGAATGGATACGATGGAGAATGAATCTCATCGCGTTCGTGGAGACGGTAGTCCGTGTGTACCCACAAGCGACAATATCATTCTTTTGATTTTAAAATAATATATAATTGGATGTTATATAATATATAAAGAATAATTATCATGTTATATTCATTATTTACTTGAATTACAAATCATTATTATACCCATCCAAATAATAATTTATTGAATGAAAATTAAACCACGACGTGGAGACGGTAAGCCGTACGTACGCACGTATGGTGACATTCCATTGAAAGGATGGAAAGAAAAATGAATATGGTTGTACCATATTTATAATAACATCACACTATATAGAAGATACTGGAGTTATTATTTTAGAATAGAAATAACAAAGAATGAAGAAGTTGAAGAAGAAAGGAACTTGAAATAGTGTGGTGAAAACATTACCTCTTCTTCGGGTTCTTCCTTTTGATTTGATCAAAAGGGCTCCTTAGGTTAGCTTTATGATAAAACTAAGGGCTCTAGGTTGTAGTGAGATAAGATTAGAGAGTATATGGGCAGGGTTTGGCCGGGCTAAAAGTATTTTAATGTGTGAATTAGTGAGAAGGGGGAGTGCCGTTTTATAAGAGGGGTGAGGGGCACCTTTGGAAAAGAAAAAATATTATTTTATAATAAATTCATATTCGGTTTTTAATGGATCCAAAGTGGATTATTTAAAAGTTAATGTGGGTATGGGTCTAAAACCACTAAACCAATATAATTTAGGCAGGTTTGGGTCATTATATTAACCTTATCTTTAAGTATTAACTCTTAGTTAATTAGTTTCACTTTTACAATGTCTCTTTGTAATTTTATATTATATGGTTAATAAAATTACTATATACATACAAGAGACACCCAAGTGGTCCATTAATTATACCCCTATCATGATATTAGTCTCCTGGCCGAACCATAGATTTTTTGGAATTTAATATCAATTAATAATATAATATTTGTTTTAAAAACTCTTTTAGGTCAATTTTGAAACTATTCAATAATTGATTTTTTTAAAAATCATAACAGAATGATTACTTCGAAAAAGGGTATTTAACTCCATCCTCACATGTCATATTAACCTATAAAATTATTTTTATTTATAAAAAGTCTCAAATTACATTTATTTGGTTATTTATAAAATCAATTATTCTAATTTTCCATTAATTAGGTAATTACTTCATCACCATTGGGTCATAAATAAATTATATTTTTTAATGACTAAAAATTATAAAATAAAATACCATTATGTAGGAAATCGTTTTATAATTCTAATGAATATTCACAATCTAAGTTATCCTATGTATAAACTTATATTAAAAATGTTTTAGTAAATAAACTTTGATTTTAACTCTTTTAACTCTTCTTTGAATTAAATAATAATAAATGTCCTAATCTAATGCAAGTGGACCTAAATGATAATATTTTACTCCTAAGATTGTTTTTGTTATAGATACACTTGTGCAATAGAATTAGTACAGGTGTTAGGGTAATATTAATATCATATTTACCCTTAATTACCCTATTTACTTTTAATCGTGGTAAATAAAATTAAAAAGTTACTATTCACCAAAAATTATTTTCATCTCATTGAACCACATTTTACTCCCTGATATTAACCATTTCTCTCAGATTTTTGAAATTCCACTCACAGAAGCAGTAAAATTATATTTTATGAAAAATTCAGTTTTTAACTACCACATAGTGGTTTCACTATTCATCAAAAAATAAAAGTTTCCAGAAAAATACAAAAAATTAGGCCTATGATATATTTGATATTATGAATTCAAAAATTATTTCTATTTTAAAAAATTCAGAACATATCAATTGCATTAATTAATTTAAAAACTAATTCCCGTCGTCAAAACAAATAGCGTGTTTTTAAGAGATAATAACTATCAAAAGATTGACACTTGTTTATGTCTTGTTTAAATGTGAAATTACACCCAATGACCAAAATTGAATTAAATGGTAAAAATATATTTTAAATATACTTTAAAACCAATCAAATTAATAATTTATCAAAATTAATTATTTTGATTAAAAAAGTTGTTTTTAATTAAAATTTAGTAATTTTCACTATTCATCAAAATATGAAAGTTATCTAAAAATTACCAAAATTTCACCCTAAGCTAATTTTGATTTTATGAATCCAAAAATGAAGTCCATTTCGAAAGATAAAATTTATAAAATTTCAAAAATTATTTATTACTATTCATAACGGCTTGTTTGATTGGTTGTGGTGTGTTAGAATCTCGAAGATGCGTACAATGCACGCCATTGCATTATTCAAAGAGAAACGTACCGTGGAAGATTGGGATGTTTCATTGTAAATTTTTTATGTCCCCATTCTAAAAAGTAAATTTATTTAGTCAAATTGAATATATAAAAGTTTAAAATATTTGATTTAAAAAGGGTTCACTATTAAAAGTTTGTAAAAGTGCAATACTGAAAATGAATTTGTTCTTACATTATGTCTGAGAAACTCATAATATGGATTCTAAAATTATAAAGATTATATAAAGTATAAAATTTATCTAATGATATTCATAACCTCTTTTGAACGGCTTGTTTAGTAAGTCATGGTGCGTTTGAACTCGGTGTTGCGTGTAGTGCAAGTTATTGAATTATTATGAAAAAATTACACACTATGAAATCATGGGGTGTTAAATTCTCCCCTCCTTCAATAAATTGCCTCCTCTCAATTTGAAATTGTTCTTTGAAAATAAAAGGTTGAATATAGAAAATATCTTTTTGGGAAAACCCACATCAGAAATTGGGGTAATAAAATTTAGTCTTAATTAGAGGAAAAGAGAAATGAAAGGGTCACCACCAAATTATGATCTCTATTCGGAGAACATTGGTGGAAATTAGAGACATATAATTGGAGGAAAAATGTAAATATTTATAGGTAGTGATTGAGGTCATCAATAACAAACAAGTGTAAAATTGAGGGCCTTAAATTCATCAATCTATGATGATTTAAAATACCATCGGTTCGGCAAAACATATGGTATTAGGATAACATATTTTTTGTTTTAAGATTCCTTCACTACAGTATACGAATTAATTTCTTCATTGAATAAGAGAAGAAGAAAAATATATACTTGACAAGTAGAGTCTCATCCTTTAACTATGTTCTACCACAAACTCATCTTTCACTCTAAAAGATAATAGAACTTAAAAATAATATTCTATTTATCCTATTCGTATAGGGTTAAAAAATGAATTTATAATTCATCTAGCAGAACCATTAAAAAAATGACATTATTCAATCTAGGAAATCACGTGGGTCAGTGGTAGGTGAAACACCCTTGTCGCCCTTCGGTTGTGGGTTCATGTCTCGCGGCCTTGCCGGACACGACGGGTCGCCGCTCGACCTCTGGGTTGTCCTTTTATGGAAATCCAAAATAATCCAAACTAAAACTATCCAAAATACTTCAGTCCAAAATTTATAAGGAAGGTAAACACAATGCAGATCTTTTTGTCACATAATAACATGTGAACACCTTCATCATGAATTCTTTTAAAACACTGCAACATCCTGAATTACCATAAAACCTTATTGATTACATTCAAGATCCCTTATTCCATAAAGAATAATAGATATACTCCTTCAATCCAAAAATGTTGTAAACCCAAACAATGATAGAATATACAAATCATTAATCAGTTTCAAGGTAGTCAAGAATATCCAATATAATTTATCCAAATCAATCATGTATTATTATAAAATCACTACCATGGTATCAGAACCATATTATGGTTTATCTTTCCCTCAACCATATATTTTCCAAAAATTTAACCTACTATTGAGTCCCTTTTCATTGTTCCACACAATCTCAAGTCCTTAATGAAATAGTACTGTAGTATAATCCTTATATACTCCATAATTATTATAACAAGTACATTGTTGATACTACACTCAAATGACATAATCAACATAAGAAATCTAATCATTCCTCTTCATCTGTGGTAGTATCGTAACTTGATTATTATCCAATAGCATCATTTGCGGCATAGTCTGATGACTGGGAAATAGGTTCGCGTAGTGTCCAAACTCCTTGCAAATGAAGCATTGTACATTTGAAACCATTTTCTTACCCTTGAATTCACGTACTTTGTGCCATTTTCCTCTACACTTATAAGAAACTCCCATTCCTTTCAGGAAAGTTCCACGAAGTTTCTTCCCACAGTTATCACATATGGGAAAATTCTTCTTTTCCCTCTTCCCTTTATCCATCTTTTGCTCTTCCATCCTTTTCTTCTCTTGCTTCCCTTCCAAACCATAGGACTCAGTAAACTCTTTACCTATCTTATCAACACATGATATTATTTCTTCATATGATGATAATACATGGGAGACTATTTCTCTTATAAATTCTAGCTTAAGACCATGAAAGATACGATCCTTCTTTCTCTTTGGATCATGTGCATTTCTGGAGCTCTCATTCCTTCTACTGGGTGCCATTTCTAAACAATGGAATACACTAGATTCGTTTGTGAATAACAATATCTAATCCCAAACTTGTAAAACACATAACATAAATTAAATAGTTTATGGATATAATCCATATCATAAAAATTTCTCCTTTGAGGAAGTATATTATGATAAACCATTCATAATGGTTTTTAAAGAAAATGAGAATTATTCTAAGAATATCCCCCGAGAGTGTTGTGACCAAGAGTGCAGCAAGGCCTGTTGTCATGCACCAGTTCCCGTTTGATTCTAGCTCGAAGTGGTGTTTTCGGGTTTTACCCCTAGGTACATCGGTGCCAGAGCAGCCTCTACTTGCTCGTATCCAGAAATGTATGTATTGCTCGGAAAACTCACAAAATCTCTAAAATACCAAAATTCTAGGACGTTCTTCAATACTAATCCTCAAATTTCATCTTAGGTCTACGTGCACTATTCAGAGTTTATCTATATCTAGATTCCAAGGTTTGTACTAAACTTCCTCTGATACCAACTGTAACGCCCCGACCCCAGATACCCAGAGTCGGTGCATTATTACATAACATTGGCATGATCACAAGAATGATTATTTCTCGAAATACAGATAATTTTAGTAGCCTTGGAAACACTAGATATATTCATAAAGTATACATTACATCATAAAATGAAAACTACATCAATATAGTCTCCATAGTCCACACTCTTATCCCCTCATATTATCCCTATAGGTCATTCATAAATTACTTCTTCACATCCTGGGAAAAATAAAACATAGAAAAGGGGTGAGCTCAAATGCCCAGTAAGGATAACAATATAGCAGAAAATTTCATAAATAATAATAAACATTTAAGGCAATGTATAACTAAAACAAAAGTCTTTTAAACTTGAACTTCAACACAGTATGGAAAAAATAAAATGAAATAATTCCATTTACTTATTCACATGGATATTCTACTAATCGAATGATCACATGCAATATCAATAACCACTTTCATAATGATGGAATGCATAATGCCAGACTATCATAACCACATAGACAAGGCCTCGTTCCAAGACTACAAATAATATTTTGTCAACGCCTTGTTCCAATACACTAGTTTGTCTCATGAGACCTACCGATGCATCGAGGAGCTATAGCGGGCTCCACCCATCACATATTAAGTCCAATGCATTCCCATATGAAAAGGTTTAAACATAACATAAACATTCGTATTAATACTAGCATACGAAATGTAAATACTACATCCATAAACCACGAATGATATAAAAATAACACATGCACAGTCAAACACATCCCAAAAACTTCAAAACAATATGGAAGTTTTGTATCATAATAAATCAACTTCATATAAACATAAAATCCATCAATGGATGTTGAAATAGATGAAATCAAAACTATTTGAGAGAAATATCTCTTTTTTTGAAATCATTTAAAAGTCACACATTTATTAAGGAAGTACTTTAAAAGAGATTTTTGAATCAAAGTGTCACATACCACTTCAAAATTTTTGAAAAGAAATATATTTTCAAAACATTCATGTCCATATAAATAAATCCTTAAAATCATTTTGAAAACATGGACATTAATTAAAAATATTTATAAAGATAAATATTTAAAACATTTAAAATTATGATTTTGATAAAGATTACCTTTCAAAAAATCTTAAAATATTAATTTTGAAATCATTTAAAAGTCATATAATTATAAAATAAAACATTTACTTTGAAAATATCTTTATAATCTTGTAAGGGAAGCTTAAAAAATTTTATAACGGCGGAAAATGGCCACACCCGCCGCATAAGTTAAAAAAAGACATTCATACCTTATTTCTGTCGAAAAGGTTAAAAAGGACCTTGATTGGAAAATGACAGAAAGATTCCTTTATAAACATCTTATAAAAAGTAAAATAGGGGTATAAATGACTTTAACCCATATTCTGTAAAATAGTAAGAATGTTTTGAAATACACTTTCATGAAACATGGATGTGGATGATAAAGAGGTCCCAGTAGATAATTACATATAAACAACCTCGGATAATGAAGAGATTGTGAAATAACCCTTACCTTGTACATTTTCTTAGTTGGGGGTAGGTTAACCTCCTGTATAATGGTGAAATAATTATTATTAAATTATACAACAATCATATACATTAATATGATATCATATATGATCTTTTAACATTGATTTGTTAATAATATCTTAGTATTATCGTTGTTTCGGGTGTTAACTTACTCGTTTTCTTTTATATGTTTTGTTACGTAATCCGTGTATGTCATGGATAGGTTGTATCTTAATCATATCCAGAATGATATCAAGTCCTTATATACTATTATTAATCATCAAATGAGAATTACACTTGAATGGATACGATGGAGAATGAATCTCATCACGTTCGTAGAGACGGTAGTCCGTACGTACGCATGAGCAAAAATATCATTCTTTTGATATTAAAATAATATATAATTGGATGGTATATCATATAAACAGAATAATTATCATGTTATATTTATTATTTACATGAATTACACATCATTATTATCCCCATCCAAATAATAATTTATTGAATGACAATTACACCACGACGTGGAGAAGGTAAGTCGTACGTACGCACGTATGGTGACATGCCATTCAAAGGATGGATAGAATATTGAATATGGTTGTACCATATTTATAATAAAATCACAGTATATAGAAGTTACTTGAGTTATATTTTATAATAGAAATAAAAAAGAAAGAAGAAGTTGAAGAAGAAAGGAACTTGATAGAGGGTGGTGAAAACATTACCTCTTCTTCGGGTTCTTCCTTTTGATTTGATAAAAAGGGTTTCTTAGATTAGCTTTATGATCAAACTAAGGCCTCTAGGTTGTAGTTAGGGAATTTGAGAGTGTACGTGTGCAGGGTTTGGTCGAGCCAAAAGGCTTTTAATGTGTGAATTATTGAGAAGGGTGAGTTCCTTTTTATAAGAGGGGTGAGGGGCACCTTTGGAAAAGCTAAAAATATTTTTATATAATAAATTCATATTTGGTTTCTAATGGCTCCAAAGTGTATTATTTATAGGTTAAGGTGGGTATGGGTCTAAAATCACTCAACCAAGGTAATTTAGACCGGTTTGGGTCATTATATTAACCTCATCTTTATGTATTAACTTTTAGTTAAATACTTTCACTTTTACAATGTCTCTTTATATTTTTATATTATATCGTTAATAAAATTACTATATACATCCAAGAGACACCCACGTGGTCCATTAATGATACACCTATCATGATAGAAGTCCTTTGGAAAAGCCTTAGATTTTTAAGAATTAAATATCAATTAATAATATAATATTTGTTTTAGAAACTATTTTATGTCAATTTTGACACTATTCAATAATTAATTTTTGTAAATATCATACAGAATTATTACATCGAAAAAAGTTAATTAAATCAATTCCAAAATGTCATATTAACCTTGAAAATTATTGGTATTTATAAAAAGTCTCATATTACATTTATTTGGGTATTTATAATATCAATTATTCTAATTTTTCATTAATTAGGTAATTACTGCATCACCATTGTGTCATAAATAAATTAAATTATTTTATGTCTAAATATTATAAATAAAATACCATTATGTAGGAAATATTTTTATCTTAGTAATTAATATTTACAATCGAATTTATCTTATGTATAACCCTATATTAAAAATGTTTTAGTAAATAAACATTTATTTTAACTCTTTTAACTCTTCTTTTAATTAAATAATAATAAATGTCCTAATCTAATACAAGTGGACCTAAATGATAATAATTTACACCTAAGATTGTTTTTGGTCTAGATACACTTGTCCAATAGAATTAGGACATGTGTTAGGGTAATATTAATATCATTTTTACCCTTAATTACCCTATTTACTTCTATCCGTGGTAAATAAAAGTAAAAAAGTTACTATTCACCAGAAATTATTTTCATCTCATTGAACCACATTTTACTCCTTGATATTAACCCTGTCTCTCGGATTTTCAAAATTCCACTCACAGAAGTGCTAAAATTATGTTTTATGAAAAATTCGGGTTTTTAACTACCACTTAGAGGTTTCACTATTCATCAAAAAATGAAAGTTTCCAGAAAAATACCAAAAATTAGGCCTAAGCTATGTTTTATATTATTAATTCAAAAATGATGTATATTTTACCAAATTCACAACATATCAGTTTCATTAATTAATTTTAAAATTAATTCTCGTTGTCAAAACAAATAGCGTGTTTTTAAGAAATAATAACAATCAAAAGATTGACACTTGTTTATGTCTTGTTTAAATGGGAAATTACATCCAATGACCTACATTGTATTAAATGGTAAAAATATATTCTAAATATACTTTAAATCCACTCAAATTAATAATATATCACTAATAATTATTTCTATTAAAAAAGTTGTTTTTAATTAAAATTTAGTAATTTTCACTATTCATCAAAATATGAAATTTATCTGAAAAGTACCAAAATTTCACCCTAAGCTAATTTCTATATTATGAATCGAAAAATGAAGTCCATTTTGAAAGATAAAATTTATAAAATTTTAAAAAGTAGATATTACTATTCATAACGGCTAGTTTGATTGGTTGTGGTGTGTTAGAATCTCGAAGTTGCGTACAATGCACGCCATTGCATTATTCAAAGGAAAACATTCCGTGGAAGCTTGGGATGATTCATTTTAAATTTTTGATTTCCCCATTCTAAAAAGTAAATTTATTTAGTCAAATTGAATATATACAAGTTTAAAATATTGGATTTAAAAAGGGTTCACTATTAAAAGTTTGTAAAAGTGCAATACTGAAAATGAATTTGTTCTTACATTATGTCTAAGAAACTCATAATATGGATTCTAAAATTATAAGGATTATATAAAGTTTAAAATTTAGTTAATACTATTCATAACCTTTTTGGAACGGCTTTTTTAGTAAGTCAGGGTGCGCTTGAACTCGGTGTTGCGTGTAGTGCAAGTTATTGAATTATTTTGAAGAAATAACACACTATGAAATCTTGGGGTGTTACAGCATCCCCCTGCATAAATATCTGAAACTCATGGGGAATAGACACCAAACCATCGAAGATGGTTAACCCCTCTCCTGAATGTGTAAATCTTCCAAGAGTTTCGACAAAAAAAATTTGATTCCCTCCAACTGTGATGTAAGACCAGACCTAAAGGACCCCCCATAACACACATTCGGATAATGTAGGTCATATCCTAGGGAGTCTTCAACCTCCCCTGGATCATCTTCATCATATCTTCTGAGTCTGATTCAACTTCCGACAAATGAAATCCATACTCCCTGCAAAATTTAAGTTCTGTGAGCAGTGCCCGTGCTGCCACCCCCAGATAAGTTCCTAGACCATAAAACATGCCAAATTCCATGAGGATGGAACCGCTTCGGTCATGGAGGACACCTCCACCTTTCATTACACCATTTATAACACCTCGACCCTAGTTACCCAGAGTCGGCGCATTATTACATTCCATTGGCATGATGACAAGAGATCAAGTCTTGAATGAATAATTAGTTTAGTATCATTGGACGTATTAGATACATACACAAGTTTTACATTACAACATGAAATAAAGAAAATCCACATTGTGTGCCCCTTGAACACATTCATATCCTTTGGCCAATCACTACAGGTTAATCATAATATACTTCTTCACATCCTGGAAAAAAGAAAACATAGGAAAGGGATGACCTCAGATGATCTGTAGGGATAACAATATAGTGGACACTATCATAAATAAGAAAAAATATTTATGGAAATTCAAAACACTAAAACACAATCATTTTAAACTTGAACTTCAGCATAATATGGAAATGATAAATCAAATAATGTCATTTACTTATTCACATAGATATTCTACTAGTCTAAAAATTAAATATAATATCAATAACTAATTTCATAATTATGGAATGCATAATGCTAGACATCATAAACACATAGTCAATGACTTGTGCCCTAACTACAAATTAGATTTTTTCAAGGCATTATGCCAAAACACTAGTTTGTCTAATGAGACCTACCGATTCATCAAGGAGATATAACAATATCCACCCGTCACTTACTATGTCCAATGCAGTCCTCTTATGAAAAGGTTGAGACATAACATAAACATTCAAATTAAAAATAGAATATTAAATGTTAATACTTTAATTACAAACCATTAGTGGTAAAAAATAGCACATCCACATTCAAAAATATCACATTCAATAAAATATGGAATATTGAATTATAATAAATCAACATCAATCATAAATAAAATACATTGATGGATATTGACATAGATGAAAATAATTAGTAAATATATTTGAGAGAAATTTCCCCTTTTTGGAAAATATTTAAAAGTATCACTATTTATCAAGAATCTATTAAAAATGAATTTTTGAATCAAAGTGTCTCATACAATTTGATAGTATAAAAAAGTATTTAAAATTTTAATGCATTTATGTCCACATAAAAAAATCCTTAACACCATTTTTAAAACATTATCATTAATGAGAGATATTTAGAAGAATAAATCCTTAAAACATTTAAAATCATATTTTAGATAGTGTTACTAACCAAAATAGAGACATTTGAATAAAAATAATTGAGGTAATATAAAATTTATAATATCATGCTAATAAATGGATTCGTGATATACTATGTAAAAGTACACTATGAACACCATATAAACCTGAATAGGCACATAACAACAAAAAAGTCTCAATGGAATGTGAATTGAGATGAAATCCCTTAAAAAGACCGTATCCAAAGGTTAAGGACAAATAAATGACACAATTATTTGTGAGAAATATAAATACACTCAATTGTATATGAAATTCAGTGTAAATAAATTAGAGGAAATTCTCACATATTTTTAAAAAAAATAATAGAAATGTCATGGATGTTTAACTCAATGAATGGATATTGAGTTAAGATTAAACTTATCAAGTTTATATCGATGAGTTGAGAATTTATAAATGGAGTGACTATGTGTATCAAAAATATATCCACACAAAGTGGAGTGTGAATTACTACATAAATAAATAAATAAATATTTTACACATAATCTTGGTGGAAAAAAATCAATGAAGTTCATGTAAAACCCAATGAGTGGAAATAGAAATTTGAAATTCCCTTACCGATTTGGTATCTTCGAAACATATTCCCCGTAAAAGAAGGATCATACAATGAAGATGTAAATTTCCAGAAATTATAGTATATTACAAAAACAATACAATCATGGGTAGTACAAACACCACACAAAAAGAAATAATGGCAATATAGCATGAATTTCATGAGAATAATAAGTGAGGTGAAAACCATTTACCACTACGGGAAAAATGGGTATTTGCGACGGGTTATTTGTGATGGGAATAAATCCCGTCGCAAATAGCCCTGTTAAAAACTTATTTGCAACGGGGGTATTTGCTCGTCGCAAATATGTAGCCTTTTGCGACGGGATAGCTTTCCCCGTCGCAAAAGGAATGGCGCCTTTTGCGCGCCAAATCGCGGGAAACATATTTGCGACGGGGGAATACTCCCGTCGCAAATAACCGGCGGCGGTAAAAGGTATTTGCGACGGGAATATTCCCCCGTCGCAAATAGTATATCGGCAGGTTGTTATTTGCGACGGGACCCGTCGCAAATAACTATTTAACCGTTGACCGTAATAAATGCTGGCTAAGGTATTTGCGACGGTACCCGTCGCAAATGGTTCCGTCGCAACTAATCTAACCTATAAATACCCCCATCCGTTTTTTTCAAATCATTCTCAAATTCCATCTTCTTCTTCTCACAAAATTTAACTTCTACGGTTCAGTTTTTCTCAAGTTTAACTTCTTTCTTCGGAGTTGATATTGAAGTTTTGAAGAACGATCAGAGATCAACCTCAGATCAATTTTCAAGGTATTTATATTTATTTTAATTTAATATTTATTTTTAATGTTTTATTAGTTTTAATTATTCTTAATTAGTTTTAATTTAATTATGTTTACATTGTTTTATTACTAAATAATTAGTAATAAATACTAATAATTAGGAATAATAACATTATTTAATTATTAATATATTTTATTATTAATATTAAAATAATATAATTTTTTATATATATACATTTCTCATTTCATCTGTGTGTTTGCTGTCTTCACATGTATTATTTGTATATGGAGATAGAAAACACACAGATGAAAGGAGAATTGTATATAAATTAGAAAATTATATTATTTTAATATTAATAATAAAATATACTAATAATGTTATTATTCCTAATTATTGGTAATTATTCCTAATTATTGGTAATTATTCATTTAATTACTCATAATTAAGAACAATTACCAATAATTAGTAATAATTAGTAATAATTAGTAATAATTAGTAATAATTAGTAATAATTAGTAATAATTAGTAATAGTTACCAATAATTAGTAATAATTAGTAATAATTAGTAATAATTAGTAATAATTACCAATAATTAGTAATAATTACCAAAAATTAGTAATACTTACCAATAATTAGTAATAATTACCAATAGTTATCAATAATTAGTAATAATTAGTAATAATTATTACTAATTATCAATAATTAGTAATAATTATTAATAATTACTTATAATTACCACTAATTAGTAATAATTAAGAATAATTAGTAATAATTAAGAATAATTAGGAATAATTAAGAATAATTAGGAATAATTACCAATAACTACCAATAATTAGGAATAATTAGTAATAATTAGTTATAATTAGAAATAATTAGTAATAATTAGTAATAATTAGGAATAATTAGTAATAATTAAGAATAATTAGGAATAATTAGGAATAATTAGGAATAATTAGGAATAATTAGCAATAATTAGTAATAATTAGCAATAATTAGTAATAATTAGCAATAGTTAGTAATAATTACCAATAATTAGTAATAATTACCAATAATTAGTAATAATTACCAATAATTAGTAATAATTAGTAATAATTACCGGTAAATAGTAATAATTAACGGTAAATAGTAATAATTAGTAATAATTAGAAATAATTACCGCTAAATAGTAATAATTAGTAATAATTAGTAATAATTAGTAATAATTACCAATAATTAGTAATAATTACCAATAATTAGTAATAATTACCAATAATTACCAATAATTAGTAATAATTAGTAATAATTAGGAATAATTAGGAATAATTAGTAATAATTAGGAATAATTAGGAATAATTAGTAATAATTAGGAATAATTAGTAATAATTAGTAATAATTAGTAATAATTAGTAATAATTAGTAATAATTAGTAATAATTAGTAATAATTACCAATAATTAGTAATAATTAGTAATAATTATCGGTAAATAGTAATAATTAGTAATAATTAGAAATAATTACCGGTAAATAGTAATAATTAGTAATAATTAGTAATAATTAGTAATAATTAGTAATAATTACCAATAATTAGTAATAATTAGCAATAATTAGTAATAATTACCAATAATTACCAATAATTACCAATAATTAGTAATAATTAGTAATAATTAGTAATAATTAACAATAATTATTAATAATTAACAATAATTAGTAATAATTTCCAATAATTTGTAATAATTACCAATAATTAGTAATAATTACCAATAATTAGTAATAATTAAGAATAATTCGTAATAATTAAGAATAATTAGTAATAATTAGTAATAATTAGAAATAATTACCAATAATTTGTAATAATTACCAATAAATAGTAATAATTACCAATAAATTCCAATAATTACCAATAAATAGTAATAATTAGTAATAATTTCCAATAATTAGTAATAATTACCAATAATTCGTAACAATTACTAATAATTAGTAATAATTACCAATAATTCGTAATAATTACCAATAATTAGTAATAATTACCAATAATTAGTAATAATTACCAATAATTAGTAATAATTACCAATAATTAGTAATAATTACCAATAATTAGTAATAATTACCAATAATTACCAATAATTAGTAATAATTAGTAATAATTAGTAATGATTACCAATAATTAGTAATAATTAGTAATAATTTACAATAATTAGTAATAAATAGTAATAATTAGTAATAATTACCAATTATTAGTAATAATTACCAATAATTAGTAATAATTAATAATAATTACCAATAATTAGAAATAATTAGAAATAATTATCAATAATTAGTAATAATTAGTAATAATTACCAATAATTAGTAATAATTACCAATAATTAGTAATACTTAACAATAATTAGTAATATTTACCAATAATTAGTAATAATTACCAATAATTACCATTAATTAGTAATAATTACCAATATTTGCCAATAATTAGTATTAATTACCAATAATTAGTAATAATTACCAATAATTACCAATAATTGGTAATAATTAGTAATAATTAGTAATAATTACCAATAATTACCAATAATTAGTAATAATTAGTAATAATTAGTAATAATTAACAATAATTACCAATAATTACCAATAAATAGTAATAATTACCAATAATTAGTAATAATTACCAATAATTAGTAATAATTACCAATAATTAGTAATAATTATCAATAATTAGTAATAACTATCAATAATTAGTAATAATTACTGATAATTACCAATAATTACTGATAATTACCAATAATTAGTAATAATTACGAATAATTAGTAATAATTAACAATAAATAGTAATAATTACCAATAATTAGTTATAATTACCAATAATTATCAATAATTAGTAATAATTAGTAATAATTACCAATAATTAGTAATAATTACCAATAATTAGTAATAATTACCAATAATTAGTAATACTTAACAATAATTAGTAATATTTACCAATAATTAGTAATAATTACCAATAATTACCATTAATTAGTAATAATTACCAATAATTACCAATAATTACTAATAATTACCAATAATTAGTAATAATTACCAATAATTCGTAATAATTACCAATAATTAGTAATAATTACCAATAATTAGTAATAATTACCAATAATTAGTAATAATTACCAATAATTAGTAATAATTATAAATAATTAGTAATAATTACTGATAATTACCAATAATTACCGATAATTACCAGTAATTAGTAATAATTACCAATAATTAGTAATAATTACCAATAATTAGAAATAATTACCAATAATTAGAAATAATTACCAATAATTATCAATAATTAGTAATAATTAGTAATAATTACCAATAATTAGTAATAATTACCAATAATTAGTAATACTTAATAATAATTAGTAATATTTACCAATAATTAGTAATAATTACCAATAATTACCATTAATTAGTAATAATTACCAATAATTACCAATAATTAGTATTAATTACCAATAATTAATAATAATTACCAATAATTACCAATAATTAGTAATAATTAGTAATAATTAGTAATAATTACCAATAATTACCAATAATTAGAAATAATTAGTAATAATTAGTAATAATTAGTAATAATTACCAATAATTACCAATAATTACCAATAATTAGTAATAATTAGTAATAATTACCAAATAATTAGTAATAATTACCAATAATTAGTAATAATTATCAATAATTAGTAATAATTACCAATAATTAGTAATAATTATCAATAACTAGTAATAATTATCAATAATTAGTAATAATAACCGATAATTACCAATAATTACCGATAATTACCAATAATTAGTAATAATTACCAATAATTAGTAACAATTACCAACAATTAGTAATAATTATCAATAATTAGTATTAATTAGTAATAATTACCAATAATTGGTAATAATTAGTAATAATTACCAATAATTGGTAATAATTAGTAATAATTACCAATAATTAGTAATACTTACCAATAATATTAGTACTATGAAAATAATAAAAAATTTATATAATATTAAAATTATCAATATTTGTAACATGTTTTGCTTTATTCTCAATATATTCAATTCTTAAAGGGTCAATTTTTAAGTCTATCTCAATAAAAAGATTGTGTCAGTCGTGTATGATCTAAACTCTATAATTATTCTAGATTGAGTGTTTTTTTAACAAATTATTCAAAACCAGTAATGCTTTTATATTTTATAGAGAAATATGGAACAACGAGGTCGTCAACAATCATTATTAGGTGACCACATATGGATAAATCAACATAGATATCCAAACGGTTCTGGTTTAAATCTTATATATGTAGAGGGTGTGGAGACTTTTTTTATCATTTGCGGCATCAAATCCAGAATTTATTTTAGAAGGCAAAATAAAATGCCCTTGCAGAAAATGTGCATTGAGAACGTTCGACACGATTGGCAACGTGGGAGAACATCTCTTGCGTTTTGGTTTTCAACCAGATTATGTATTTTGGTATCAACACGGTGAAAGCAGTTCCAGAGCAGGTGATACCAACTTGATTCCGGATCTATCCCAGTTTCAAGATTTAGTACATGATGTTGCAGGTTCATCTGTTCAACATACAGAAACTCCGACTGATATAGCTTCAAATCCTGAGTTGGCACCGTCTGAATTTTATGAGTTGTTGAAGTCTGCTGAGGATGCATTATATCCTGGCTGCAAGATGAGTAAATTAGAAGAAGTTGCAAAATTTATGGCTATCAAATCAGATAACGGAATGTAAAACACCTGTTTTGACCAGATATTTTATTTGCTTAAAACACTGTTACCCGAAGGAAATGTTTTACCTGCAAATTACTATGAGAGTAAGAGGCTGGTTCGAAATTTGGGACGTACTTGTCAGAAGATTCATGCATGTTCAAATGACTGCATTTTATATTCTGGGGAAAATGAGTCGTTGGATAGTTGCCCCACATGTGGGAAACTGAGATATAAAGAAGGACAACACGGGAAGTATAGTTTGATTCCTGTAAAACAGTTGAGATATTTTCCGCTTACATCCAGACTCCAGCATTTATTCATGTCTAAGAATACAGCGACAATGATGTCATGGCATAAAGAGAATATTTCAACCGATAAAAGCTTGAATCATCCAGCCGATGGTGATTCATGGAAACATTTTGATAGAGTGCATCCATCATTTTCTTTAGAAGCTAGAAATGTTCAACTGGGGCTTTCCACTGATGGTTTCTGTCCGTTTGGATCTTATAGTAGTCAATATTAATGTTGGCCTGTTTTTTTAACTCCGTACAATTTACCTCCAGGGATGTTGATGAAGGAGCCATATATCTTTTTGACATTACTAATTCCAGGACATCCGAAGAAAAATATTGATGTTTATTTGAAACCATTGATGGATGAATTAAATTTATTGTGGAGTAATGGTGTCAGTACATATGATGTTGCAACGAAACAGAATTTCATACTGAGAGCATCATTAATGTGGACAATAAGTGACTTCCCGGCTTATGGGATGTTTTCTGGCCGGAGTACACATGGTCAGAAATCATGTCCTTACTGTATGGGATAGAACAAAGCATTTATGCTCATTCATGGAAAGAAACCTTGTTATTTTTACTGTCATCGTAGGTTTCTTCCAGCTGATCATCCTTTTCGCAGAAACAGATCTCATTTCAGAAAAGGAACAGTTGAAAGGGAAGGACCTCCAAAAATGCTATCAGGTTCGGAGTTAAAATCAGTTGTACTTTCATTACCTCCCATCACTTTCGGTCCCACAATAAACCAACAGAAAATTTCTGGTTTTGGGAAAGAACACAATTGGATTAAACGTAGCATATTTTGGGATTTGCCATATTGGTCTGATTTGTTGGTCCGACACATGTTAGATGTCATGCATATTGGGAAGAACTATTTTGATAATTTTTTTCATACAGTTTTTGATACGCCAGGAAAGAGCAAAGACAATGTAAATGCACGTTTAGATCTTGCCCAAATTTGCAGGCGTCCAGAATTGGAACTGTTTGAGAATGTCAGAACAGAAAGGTTACTGAAACCAAAAGAATCTTATACACTGTCTAAAGAAAACCGTTTATTATTTTGTCAGTGGATTGTAGATTTGAGACTTCCAGATGGATGTGCTTCCAATTTGGGTAGATGTGTAAAGAATGGTCATATTACTGGATTAAAAAGTCATGATTGTCATGTTATAATGGAATGAATGTTACCTATTGGATTAAGAGGTCTGTTGAATTCTGTGATTTGGGATTCTATAATAGACATGTCTCAATTTTTTTGGGAAATTTGTTCGGCTACAGCAGATTATGATGCTCTAGGAAAACATGAAAAATATGTTGTTCTAATTATATGTAAACTGGAAAAAATATTTCCGCCGTCTTTCTTCGACTCAATGGAACATTTGATGTTACATTTTCCATATGAAGCCAAATGTGGAGGTCCAGTACAGTTTCGATGGATGTACCCATTTGAAAGATGCATGCAAAAATTGAAAAGAAAAGTACGTAACAAAGCATCTGTTGAAGGATCTATTGCAGAAGCTTATTTTCAAGAGGAAATATCTTTTTTCTGCTCCCATTATTTTGAATCTGAGTATCCTTCAAAACACAACCGAATGGGAAGGAACGAGAGGAATATTGATGAAATCAAAAATCAGTTATCTGTTTTCAACCAGTTAGAGCTTGGTTTTGGTGGAGTTTATGAACGCTGGCTTTCAGATGATGAACATCATAGAGCTCATACGTATGTTCTGCTCAACTGTGAAGAGATGACATCAGTTGTACTGTTAGTGATTATATCACTTATTCTATCATTTATGTTACAGTAAATAACTTTGGTTTTTATAGGTTGTATGATAATCATATAAAGAAACAAATTCCACAAATTATAGCAGCTGCTCTCGAAGAACATCGACTGAAAAATTTCTCTCAGTGGTTTCAAAAACTGGTAACATAAATTCTTTATCTTTTAGAAACTCATTCAATGTATAGTTTACTATATTGATAATTATTTCACAAATTTTTAGGTGTCTCGACATGCTGATAAAATTGACAAACGGCTGTGTGTATTGAGTAACCCACCATCCAAACTTGTTAAAACTTATAATGCATATGTGGTGAATGGATTTCGATTCCACATACATGCATATGGGGAATCGAAAAAAACAATGAACAGTGGAGTTAGCTTGAGAGGATCTCATCATCGAGAAAATGAAGTTGACTTTTATGGCATACTTGATGAAATCATTGAACTCTGTTATCTTGGACAACATTACATAACCATGTTCAAATGTCGGTGGTTGGATACAGAGAGAGGCGTGCGTGTTCATCCGACTCATGGAATCATCGATATTAAATGTAAAAGTGTTCTCGCAGTAAATGAACCATTATTATTGGCTCAACAGGCACATCAAGTTTATTACGCAAAGTACTGTGCTACATCAAGAGACTTGACTAATTGGTGGAGTGTAATAAAAATCAAAATTCGAGACAATCAGTTTAGTCAAAGTGAATGTTCTTTCACTGATGTGCAAAGAATTGAAGTTTTTCAAGAGAGTACTCAAAATCAATCTTTTTTGAAAAGAGACATGACTATCGATGACGACACCCCACATTTAAGAGTCGGTGAAGACGATGATGTTAATGATGTCACATATGAATTTGAAATGGTAAGAGATGAAGCAACTATAACTCGAATGGATATCGATGATGTTGAGGAGGAATATGAAGATGACATTGACATATATGAAGATGATGATGAAGATGAAAACTGATAGAATTCCATGGTATTTATATACAATCATATTATGTATATATGTATATATAATAGTAATTATGAATTATTTGCTAACAACATTAACATTTTCTGTTTCAGATGGACGACGCCACATTTCGTGAGTTGGCGGATGCTGACTTGACTTTCGATGCGGATGAGTTGCTGCCAGATGGCCCTCAGCCTGCAGGCGCTCCAGGGAGTACGCGGAGGGGGCGCGGTCTTGCACGAATGATGATTCCTGACCCCGTCCCCGAGCGACGTCCACGTCCTGGGTTTGATCCATGCACACGGAGGTGTGATAACCTGTGTGATAACCTGTTGATTTGACTAAGATTTCATTAATCTATTCACATAATAAATGTTTATTATTTTTACAGTTTTCCGCATATAGAAGTCGAACATGGCAGCGCTATTTTGTGCAACTATTTCTCTTAGCCGTGGACCACATGGGAGCAGATTCCCATTGATGTGCAGTAGGCCATGTTCGGCCATTGGTTGGTACGTACGTAAATAAATAATTTTAATTTTGAAAATTATTTCATTTCTAACTGGATATTTTGATTTATTTGTAGGGTTTATGGTATCCGATCGAGGATACCATGCGCGACGCCATCCACGAGGCATGGGAGGTGGCCATGCGTGATCGCCTTCGTCAGTTTTTGCACAATTTAAGAAAAGCTGCGATGAAGAAAGAAGGAGTGTCAGATTTTGACGAGTCATGTACAGCACACCGACCAGATTACATTTCATCCCATGTATGGGATGGATTATGTGCGCACTGGTTGAGTGGTGCCTTTCAGAGGAGATCATCGGTGGGGAGGCAGAATCGGGGGAGACAAGAGGTGACTCATCGAGCTGGGAGTCATTCTTTCAGTACTCATAGACAGCATCTGGTACGTACATTATTTATAAATATTGTATATAACTATAAATATTAACAGTTTATTTTTTATTCTTATAGGCTGTCGAGCACCCCGATATTACGGAGTACGACGTATATCAGAGGATGTATAGTGATCCTGCTACTAGGGAGCTCAGAGGTGATCGTCAGCATCACATCGTGGTTAGTATTATTTGTTTTCAAGTTTAAAAATTAACTGTATATAATATATTCACAATTTTAATTTTAAATTGCAACTACAAGAGTCATATGAGGCCGCAGCATCACAGGCCCGGCCTGAGAGTCAGGCCGGGTCATCAGATCAGACCACTGGCTGTCAGTTTGATGAGGCAGCATGGATGTAGGCGACCCAGTATGCCTTCGAGAAGGGCCGGGTAGTTGGTATCAGCTCTCGACTGACTCCCGGAGATTATTATGGCAGTGTTGCGATGTCGGCGTCTAGCTCGAGGGGAGCTCGTGCATCTTCTTCTGCTACACAGTATGAGGATCAGTTGCGATCACAGACTGCACTGATAGAGAGTCTCCGACAGGAGCAGGAGCAGATGCGTCAGCAGCATGAGGAGGAGCGTCGATGCCAGCAGCAGCTGTACGAGGAGCAGACGAGTCGGTGGCAGCAGCAGCATCAGGAGCAGATGGAGTACATGCGCCGACTCACTCATGCTTTAGGGATGGAGTTTCCTCTACCACCATCTGCAGATCCCCCCTCCCCCCTCCTCCCCTCTTTCAGATTATAGTTTTTATTTATGTTATTAAATTTGTGAAATCAAAATATTATTTTTTTTCTATTCGTAGTTTCTGTCTCATTATAAAATATTTATTAATATTCTATTATTTTTTATTTTTGAATTATAATTCTATTATTATTATATTAATTAAAATAATATATTATTTTTATTTGTGAATTATAATTCTATTATTATATTAATTAAAATCATTTATTACTATATTATTATTTTTGATTTTTGAATTATAATTGGATTATTATTATATTAATTAAAATATTTTTTTTTATTTTTTTATAGTATTTTCGACGGAATACTATTCCCGTCGCAAATAGTATTTTTTTTTATTTTTTGAAAAATAGTTTTTGCGACGGGCACCGCCACAAATAGGTTTTTACAAATATACAGAGGTTTAGTTGCGACGGGGATTCTCCCCGTCGCGGAAAAGGGCTTTAGCGATGGGACCGTCGCAAAAAATTGTTATTGCGACACCGTTTTCAGCAACGGGTCATTTGCGACGGGACCCCGTCGCAAAAGGCCATTTGCGCGGGATCCCATCGCAAATGTCCCGTCGCAAATACATGTTTTTCTAGTAGTGTACGTTGTAAATTTCATTAATAGAGGGTAGGTTAAACTCTTTTATGAAGGTGAAATAATTGTTTTTAAATTATAAATGAACCACATTCATAAATATGATATCATATATGATCTTTGAATATTTCGGAGTTAATGATATTTTAATAGTATCATTATTTTGGGTGTTAACTAATTCATTTTCTTTTATATGTTTTGTTACATAAGTCATGTTTATAATAGATTG
Source organism: Viscum album (assembly GCA_963277665.1). NCBI lineage: Eukaryota > Viridiplantae > Streptophyta > Magnoliopsida > Santalales > Viscaceae > Viscum > Viscum album. The sequence continues at coordinate 1,481,985,200 of OY728161.1, forward strand.
AATGTATTTAACTCATATAAATAATGTTTTTAAGTTCTTAAACATTATTTGTAATCATCAAATGAAAATTATCCTTGAATGGTTATAAAGGGGAATAAAATCTCATCGCGTCATGGATACTGTAAGCCATACGTACGCATGGGAAATAATATCATTCTATTAGCGGTGAAGTATTTTTTAATTGGATGGTATATTATATATAAAGAATCATTAAAATTTTATATTTATTATTTACATCTGTTATACTCATTATTATACATGTTCAAATAATGATGTGTTGAATAATAGCCTACACCACGATGTGGAGACGTTAAGCCGTACATACACACATATGGTGACTTTGTGATTAATAGGATGGATAGAATAATGAATATGGTTTTATCATATTTATAATAACATCAAATTATTTTTAAGGTACTCTATTTACTATTTCTGTATGGAAACAATAATGAAAGAGGATGGGGAAGAGGAAAAAAGATTTGAAAGAGGTGATGAAATTATTACCTCTTCTTGGGGTGTTTCCTTTTGATTTGAGCAAAATGGATCCTTAGATTAGTTTTATGATAAATTGTAGGCCAATAGTTTTTGGTGGATATTTTTGCAGGGGTTGTCCAATCCAAATGGATTTGGATGTGTGATTTCGAGAGAAGGGGAAGTACCTTTTAATAAGAGAGGTGAGGGTCACTTTAGAAAAATCATGATATATTATTTTATAATAAAATCATGTTTAGTTTATAATGGCTCTAAAAGAATTTATTTAGAGTCTATGGTAGGGATGGGTCAAAAAACACTCAACCAATAGGTTTTAGACTGGTTTAGGTCACCATATTAAACATATCTTTTAGATTTAACTCTTAGTTAAATAGTTTACCTTTTACCAAGTATTCTTATATTATTATAATAAATGGTTAATAAACGTATAATAAAAACCCAAGAAACCCCAAGGGGTTAATTATTGCAATATCTATCCTTATATAAGTCCTTTTCCCTAACCTTAGTTTTCTCTGTATATTATATCCCTTAATAAAATAGTATTTGTTTTAAAAAAAACATTTATGTCAATTTTGAAACATTGGTATTTTGTTTTATTGAAAGTCATAAAAACATTATCACTTCAAAAAAAATTATTTAATATACCCTAACATTACATATTAACCTTGAAAATTAGTTAAATTCCTTAAAAGTATCAATTTACATTTATTTGGATATTTATAATATCAATTATTTTAATCTGTCATTAATATGGTAATTACTACATCATTATTGTGTCATAAATAAATTTTAATATTTATAGTCAAAAAATTAAAAATAAAAACCCATTATATAGGAAATGTTTTTATCTTTGTAATTAAAATTTATAGATTAATTTATCTTATGCATAAGCCTATATTAAAAATGGGTTAGTTATAAATCGTTGAAATTAACAATTTTAACTCTTCTTTTAATGATAATAATAATAAATGTAAAAATCTAATCCTAGTGGACGAAAAGGATCATATTTTATTCCTATGGTTGGTTTGTTTTATATACACTTATCCAATAGAATTGGTACATGTGTCAGGGTAATTATAATATCATTTGTTTACCTTTAATTAACCTATTTACTTTTACCGTGGTAAATAAAAGTCAAAAGGTGCTATCCACCAAAAATTATTTTCATCTTATTGAATTTTTTTTACTTATTTATTTTAACAATGTCAATATTATTTTTTAAATTCAATTCACAGAAGTAGTAAAATTATTTTTTATGCAAATTTTCAAATGTGCCTAGATGTTGGGTAAAACACAGTAAAAAGTTCAATAAAATTTGATATATCTATTGTTATTATAAAATGACTTTAATGAATTTAATTTTAATAATATAGGTATTATGTTTATATTTTTACATTAAAATAAATTCAAATTAAAAATTATTATTATTTAAATAAAATGTCGACTTTAAACAATAACACAATATTTTTCACTATTCATAAAAAATTGATTGTTTTTAGAAAATACCAAAAATTAACCCAAATAAAATTATAATATTCCCAATTTAAAAAATGATGTATATTTTTCCAAATTAAAAACATATAAGTTTTATTAAATAATTTTAAATAATATTCCCATTCTCAAAAATAGAAAGTGGGTTTTTGAGAAGTAAAAACTATCAAAAGATTGATATTTGTTTATGTCCAACATAAAAGTAAAATTACATACAATGAAAATAATTGTATTAAATGATAAAAATATAATAAAATTATACTTAAAAACCATTTAAATTTATAATTTAACACTATAATTTAATTTGATTAAAAATAGTTGTTTTCAATTGTAATTTTGAATTTTTACTATTTATAAAAATATGAAAGTTATCAGAAAAGAAAAAAAATATTTCTAAACTAAATTTTTTGTCCCTCTTCTAAAGAAGATGTTTATTTTTTCAAATTGAATATAATAAAGTGGAAAATATTTTGTTTTAAATGGGTTCACCATTAAAAGGCTGTAAAATTTCATTTTATGGAAGATACTTTTTTATTCTGATAATTTGAGTTTTTTCTTATATTATTTATGAGAACAAATAAAATGTATTTTAAAATTATATTGAGTACATAAAATAAAAAATTTAGTTAATAATGTTAATAACAGTTTCTTGAATGGCTATTTTGGTATGTTGTGGTGCGCTCGAACTCAGTGTTGCTTATTGCGCAAACTATTTAATTACACTAAACAAATAATATACTATAAAATATTAGGGGTTACATTCTTTCCCCATTTCTAAAATTGTGTCCTCACTATTTTAAAATTGTGATTTGGATATTCATTGAAATTACCAAATTAGAAAAAAGTGTCAATAAAAATATCACATTAAAAGAAAGAAAGATAAGTACAAAGGTTACTTGAGATAACCCATACTAGGATTACATAAAAGAAAACATGGATGTGGAAGATAAAATAAGTGTCATGTTATGATGGAGTGTCATAGAAAACTTTATTAAAGGAAATTTAACAACAAGAAAACCACAATGTTTTGATGGGTTAAACGGTCATTAGTTTCCCAGTATGAAAAGTAAACGAACAACATTTTTTTTAAGTTTCATTTCATAATGTTGAGAAATTTATTAATGAGATTGACTAAGAACATAAAAAATGATATACTTAATTTTTAAGTAGAGTATAATCCTTTTATAACTTCCTTCCACTGAATCATATTTTCTCCAAATGTTGTGTATTCATGATTACTTGGTCACTCCTGAAGTGCTAGAATCAACTTCTAGAGAATCACATAATCCACCTAGGATGAAATATATATTTCACTTTTCCTTAGAGATTAACAAAAATAAAATTTTTAGTTCAAGATAATATAATCCCAAAAAATAGATAACCCTTTATTGAAATAAATACTAATCTTAATTTCAAAAATTTAACAAACAATTCCCAATGTGTAATAAAGACAAATCAATAAACAATTGTCCTTTAAATCCTTCAATTTAATCCACACTAAGATTGAAACCCAAAACATAGAATAATTTAATCATATAATATATCATAATAAATATTAACATTTATCTCCAAATAACATCAACTACTTTTAAAGTCTCATACAAAAGTATAGTTATCCAAATCACATATTCTCTATGATAGGTTAATCATTTCCATTAATAACTGGAATCTCTATAAAAAACATAGATTAATCAAAAATAGAAAAATCCACCATTACTTCTAAAAATAAATCCTATAGTATTCTATTTTCATTAGGCATATAGTGTTCTTGATAGAGAGAATGTCTGCCAAATTAATATTTATCACTTAACCACCTGATCATTTTTCTATACTAATGATATCTATTGGATAAAACATAAAATCCCAAATCAACTTATTAGTGATAAATAAAATAATTTAACTAAAAAGAATTATTAAAACTAACTAGGGACTTCACGTAGTCTAGTGGTAGGTGATAAATCTCAGTCACACTTTGGTTGTGGGTTCTATTCCCACAAATTTTATGATGTGACATGTTTTCACATGGTCTACATGTTTCCTTTTTCAAAAACTATATTTTATAACATTCCCAAAATGAGATAAATTCCTCAAAATAACCATAACATAATTTAACCACAAATGTTATCTCATACCTTTCATTTTCATCCCAAAAACTAATAACCTATAAATACCACAACTTAAAAGATAATATAAAAACAAATAGTTCTTTATAACTATATCCACAAAAGAAAAGAAAATTCTTCCTCAAATAAAATTTTCACATAACAAATAGCAGGTTTACATATACATGAGAAATGTTATCCAATGTAATCCCGTCATCAAATAGCATTAATAATTTTAATCATTTCTCCATCCATTTATTTCCATATAGGATCTTCCTTGACCATGTGGTTATCTTATAGAATAGGTCATTGAATCAGGTATTTCCCAGGTCCCCTATATTTATGGAAAATGACTATTAATGGATTCTTAGGATCATTTTTTTTCTTCCATAGTAATATTTATTTTCCCATGGAAATTATTTACTTTATGCCCTTCTTTTCCACACATAAATCATTTCTTTATTCCATTGAGACACTTTGTTGGGTTTCTCATTCCACATTTCTGGAAAGATGGAAATTGATCTTTTTTTCTCCATGATCTATACTATTGGATCTCTAATAATTATCCACATTTATCTTCTTTGTTCAGTTTGGGAGTTTGTTAATGTATATATTGTTGATTATATTTTTGGAAACCTACTTCTGCATGAACATAATTTGTTTTAAACCTATCAACATTACACTTAGTTTCTCATTTCCACGATCATTCCCACCTTGTAAATAATGATAAATGTTACTATGAATTCCTTGAAAGCTAGCCATTTAATAAAACTAGAAGCATAATGTTTGTAAGAATAGTCATAAAATCGTTTAAAGAATATCATGACACCATATTTTCAATCTAATCACCTTAGGATTGACCAAGGTTATTTATTCTCATCTTATATTAAAATCCTTCAAATTAGTTTGTAATGAAAATATGAATTATCCTAAGAATATCCCCTGGGTGTGTCGTAACCAAGAGTGTAGCAAGGCTCATTGTCATGCACCAGTTCCCATTTGAGTCTAGTTCAAAGTGGTGTTATAGGGTTTTACCCCTAGGTACATCTGTCGCAGAGCCACCTCTACCTACTTGAATCCATAAATGGATGTATTTGTTGGAAAACATAGATAATATTTACATTACACAAATTTTTGTATGTTCTTCTATACTAGTCTTCAAATTCATTCTTAGGGTAGTGTTTTCGAATCAGATTTTTTCTAAATCTAGCTTCCAATGTTTGTAATAAACTTTCTCGGATACCAACTGTAACACCCTGATCCTAGATACTAAGAGTTGGTGCATTATTACATAACATTGGCATGATCACAAATGATCAAGTCTCGAAATTCCAACTAGAATAGTATCCTTGGAAGTAAAAGATACATACATAATTTTTACATTACAACATGAAATAATGAAAAACAACATTGTGTCCCCTTTGAACACAACCATATACTTTGGTCTATTCCTATAGATTAATCATAATATAATTCTTCACATCCAGGGAAAATAAAACATAATATATTGGTGTTCCTAGATGCTCATTAGGGATTAAAATATAGTGGAAGCTATCATAAATAAACAAAAACATTTAAGAAATGTATAAGACTAAAACACAAACCTTTTAAACATAAACATCAGCATAATATGGAAAATATAAATAGAATAATTCCATTTACATGTTTACATGGATATTCTACTAGTCAAATAATCACATGTAATATCAATATCTAATTTCATAATGATGAAATTCATAATGTCGGACATCATAACCACATAATAAAGGCATCGTGCCAAGACTAAAAATAAGATTTTACGAAGACATTATGCAATGAAAATAGTTGTCTAATGAGACCTACCAATGCATCTAGGATATATAACGGGCTAAACCCATCATTTAGTAAGTCCAATGCATTCCTCATATGAAAATGAAGAACCATAACATAATCATTCATACTAAAACCTTCTTAAGAAATCTTAATACGTTAACCAATGACCATGAATGGTAAAAACATAGCACATCCACAGTTAAACATAACTCATGAAATACAATATGGAATATTGAATTATATTAAATCAACCTAAATCAAGAATAATATACAATGAATTATATTGACATAGATGAAAATAATTTGTAAAACTATTTGAGAGAAATATCCCCTTTTTCTTGAAATCATTTAAAAATATCACTATTTATCAAAAGGCTATTAAAAATATATTTTTTAATCAAAGTGTCCCATAAAACTTTGAAACCATTAAAATGAATTTTAATTTTAAAAAATTCATTTCAATATAAATACATCCTTAACAACAATTTTAAATCATGGACATTAATGATAATGATTTAGAAGAATAAATCTTTAAAACATTTAAAATGATATTTTTGCTAGAGTTTCTAACCAAATTAAAGACTATTGAATGAAAATAATTGAGGTAATGAAAAAAATTATATTATAATGAGAATAAAGGGATTAATGATATAATATGTCAAAGTATAGTATTTACACCATATAAAAGTGAATTTTTGCATAACAACAATGAAGTCTCACTGAAATGTAAATTTAGATGAAATCCATTATAAAAACTGTATCCTTAGGTTAAGGATAAATAAATTACATAATTATGTATGTAAAATATAAATACACTCAATATTACTGGTCATTAATTGTACATAAATTAGAGGACATTCACACATATTCTGGTAAAAACAACACCAATGACTTGGATGTTTAACTCAATGAATGGAAATTGAGTAAAGATTACTCTTATCATGTTTATATAGATGAATTGAGAAATTATCAATTGATTTATTATGTGTATAAAAAGTATATCCACACAAAGGGGAATGGGAATTAATACATAAATAAATTAATTATTATTTTACACATAATCATGGAGTAAAATAATAAATGAAGTTTGCGTAAAACCCAATGAGTGGAAATCAAAATTTGAAATTAACTTACTGATTTGGTAACATAATAAATATACAACCCATGAAAGAAGTATCCTACAATGAATTTGTGAATACCCATAAATTAAATTATATTTTACATAAAATATAATCATGGGCTATACATTGACCACAAAAAATGAAATAGTGGTAATATAACATCAATCTCATGAGAAAAAGAAGTGGGATGAAAACTCTTTACCTGGTACTTTTCCCTAGTTGAGGGTATGTTAACCTATAGTATAATGGTGAAATCATGGTTATTAAATTATACAAGAACCACATACATAAATAAGATATCATATATGATATCCCATAATTTCATTATTAATGATATTTTTGTAGTATCATTGTTTTGGGTGTCAATTGATTTGTTTTCCTTTATATGTTTTGTTATGTACATAATTTTTGTTATGGATTGGATATATTTGATTCATATCTTGAATGATATTATGTTCTAGAAAAATATTTTTAATCATAAAATAAACATTATTCGAGAATGGTTACGATGGGGAACAAAATCTCATCTCGTCATGGAGACGGTAAGCTATACGTATGCATGGGCGACAATATCATTTGATTAGTGGTGAAATATTATTTAATTGGATTGTAAATTATATATAAAGAATAATTATCATTTTATATTAATTATTTACATCAATTATACTCATTATTATACCCATCCAAATAATAATGTGTTGAATAACAAACTACACCACGACGTGGAGATGATAAGCCCAACGTACGAACGTATGATGTCTTTGTCATTCATAGGATGGAAATAATAATGAATATGGTTTTAAAAAATTTAATATAACATAAAAGCATGTATCAGGTACTGGATTTATTATTTGGGTATTGAAATAGCAATGAAATAGGAAGGGTAAGAAGAAAAGAACTTTGAATGAGGTGATGAAATTATTACCTCTTCTTTGGGTGCTTATTTTTTATTTGATCTAATGGGATAAAATGGTTTTATTTCTAATAAAAGTAAATCCTTTAGGTTTGGGAGGATATTTGAGTAGGGGTTGGACAATCCAAATGGATTTTTAGGTGTGATTTTGAGAGAACGGGAAGTTCCCTTTTATAAGAGAGGTGAAGGTCACTTTAGGAAATGCTTGAAATATTATTTTATAATAAAATCATTGTTGGTTTATAATGGATAAAAATGAATTTATTTACCTTTTATGGTTGGAATGGATATAAATCTTCTCAACAAACAAGTTCTAGACATATTTAGGTCAGCATATTAACTTTATCTTTTAGATTTAATTATTAGTTAAATAGTTTAACTTTTATCATGTCTTCTTGTATTTTTATATTACATGGTTAATAAACATATGATAAAATGACAAAATAACCTCATGTGGTTAATTAATGACATATATATCTTTATATAAGTCTTTTTTTCCAAACCATATATTTTTAGGATTATTATGTCATTTAATAATATAATTTTTGTCTTAAATTCTCATTTATGTCAATTTTGACACTATTGTTTGTTTTGTTTTTTTGAAAGTCAAAAAAACATGATTTCTTGGAAAAAATTCATTAAATCATTCCTTACATATCATATTAGTATAGAAAATTCTTGTAATTCATAAAAATCTTCAATTTATATTTATTTTGATATTTATAATATCAATTATTTTAATCATTCATTAATAATGTAATTACTACATCATCATTGTGTCATAAACAAATTTAATTAATTAGTGTCTAAAAATATCTAAATAAAATACCATGATGTAGGAAATATTTTTTATATCTATTGAATATTTATATTCGGATTTATGTTATGTATAAACCTATATAAAAAATGGTTTAGTTATTAAACATTTAATTTAACACTTTTAACTCTTCTTTAAATAAAATAATAATAAATGTACTAATCTAATAAAAGATGATGAAAAGGATGATATTTTATTTCTAAATATTACTTTGGTCGAAATAAAATTATCCAATAGAATTAGTACATTGGTTAGGGTAATTATAATATCATTTTCACCTTTAACAACCCAATTTTCTTTTAACCGTGGTAAATAAAATTCAAATGTTACTATTAAATTTTTTTTATTATCATTATACTGAAACTAATTTTACATAATGATGTCTTTTTTGTCTCTTGAGTTTTGAAATTCAATTCATAGAAGTGGTAAAATTATGTTTTATGCAAATTTTCAAATTTTCCTTGAAGGAGTGTAAAAGACGGTAAACTGTTCAAAATTTTTTATACATATAATATTACTATAAAATTAGGTCAATAAATAATATTGTCCTAATATATATATTATTTATCAATTTTGACATTTAATTAAATTTAAATTAAAAAAATTATTTAAATAATTAGTCCGTTATGAACAATAACGCATTATTTTTCACTATTCCTCAAAAAATGAAAGTTTTTTGACAAACACAAAAAATTCACCCAAAGATATTTTTTATATTCAAAATTATAAAATAATGTCTATTTTTACAAATTAAAAACATATAATTTTTATTAATTAATTTTTTAAAAAATAGTACCGTTGTCAAAACCAGAAAGAGGGTTTTTGAGAAGTAAAAACTAACAAAAGATTGATATGTGATTATGTCCAATTTAAATGTAAAATGACATATAATGACAAAAATAGGAAGAAATGATAAAATTATAATCTAATTATACATAAAAACTATTCAAATATATATTTTAACAGAATAAATTATTTTAATTAAAAAAAAGTTTTTTTGAATTAAAATTTAGTATTTTTTCCTATTCATCAAAATATGAAAGTTATCAGAAAAGCATGAAAAATTTATCCAACCTAAATTTTTATGACCCTATTCTTAAGAAGAAGTTAATTTAGTGAAATTTAATATATAAAATTTTCAAATATTGGATTTAAATATGGTTCTCCATTAAAAGGCGGTAAAATTGCATTTTTTTGAAAAGTACTTTTTTATCTAAGAAAATTGAATTTGTTCTTATATTTTGTATAAGAAACATATAATATGAATGTTAAAATTATATGAAGTATATAAAATTTAAAATTAAGTTAGTAAAATTCATAGCCGTTTTTGAACGGCTAGTTTGATATGTTATGGAGCACTCAAACGTAGTGCTACGTGTAGCGCAAGATATTTAATTACTTTATAAAGAATAACATACTATAAAACATGGGGGTATTACACTGTTACTAAGTGAACCATCCATGTTGAGCTTTATCCCGTCGGTAAGAGGACTCCAGCCGATCCATCTTCCCCCCGAACCTATATGCAGGATAAGTCTGTTAAGAATGTTATAAACCATGGCCGAGTTCTGACTCCTTTTATGCAATGAGATGAGCTCGAAAATACGGGACCTAGCCCTTATATAAAGACGTTTAGTAGACATTCGAGAGGCCAACCAGGATTGGTTTCTTTCCTCCCATCTGATCCAGTATATGGAAGCCAGTATAATGGATCAGACCTTGCATTCCATTCTATTTTTCTCAACACCATAAATCCATGATGACATTTGACCTTGTAAGTAGGGTTATTACATGCCATTCTATGGATGTAGAGAGAAAAGAGACCAAATATCGGCAGGCCAGTCACTCTTTATGAAGATATGGTCGACTGATTCCCTCCTCGGGTTCACACAGTAGAAGAACTGGGAGGCTAAGTGGATACCCCTCCTCTGAATGTTTTCATCTGTGGATAAAGTCTTGTTTAAAAGGAATCAAATGAGGAAAGTCATTTTAGTTGGTATTTCTTTATCCCAGGATTTGGTGGCACACTTCTCAGAGGCACTCCCCTCTTGCCATCTCCTTCTAAACTCCGAGACCGAGATGTTTCCTAAAGCCGAACCTATGTAGCAAAATTTTTCCGACTCATCAATTAAGATAATATTGTTAAACACAATTTTATACTCCACATTAAGGACGACCTTAAACATCATTGTTGATTCAATAAGGTTTTCTTTATGACTTTTCCAATCCTTCATTCAAGGGGGAGATTGTTAAGTCATTAAGGCTTTCCTTATGACTTTACCATTTCTCTTGTTTTGAAAATCACAAACACCTTATCTCAAGGAAAATCTATTATTACCTTGTGTTTTACTTCTATATGGAAAAATCTTTTTTCCCAAGAAAATTTATACGTTCCTTTTTTCATTGTCCAGATCATATTTTTCTTAAGTATAAAATTAGGATTGAAACCAAAACCTCATAACCCAATAAATACCTAGATATGAAGCATTCTGTTCTAGGATATGAATTCTCAGAGTTCTGGTATCGAACTCTCCTGAGTTCTTACTCCGAATTCTGAATATGAATTCTGGTTACGAACTCTCTGAGTTCTGAATCCGAATTCTAAATCAGAATTCCAGTTACTAACTTTTTGAGTTCTGACTCAGAGTTCTGAATACAAATTCTGGATATGAACTTTTTGAGTTCTGACTCCGAATTCTAAATTAGAATTCTGGTTACGAACTTTATGAGTTCTGGATCTGAATTCTGAATAAGAATTCTGGTTACGAACTTTCTATGTTCTGACTCCAATTTCACTGAATTCAGACTCCGAACTCTCATGTGTTCTGACTCCAAATTCTCATGAACTCTGACTCTGAACTTTTTATGTTCTAGTTCTGAATTCTTATGAATCCAGAGTATGAATTACCTTGAAATTCAGAGTCTGGAATTCTATAGAATTCAGGTTCCAAATTCCTTGAAAACAGAATCCAAATATCCTTGTATTATAAACTCCTAACTTTTATTTGCTTACATTCCGAATATTTGATTTTAGTTATGTAAGCATATTTGACATACACTTGTTTAGTTATAAAACGATGTCATGATTTCAGTTACTCACTAACCGTAGTTCGAGTGACACGTGTATAGGTCCCTCCAAGATTCAAGGAAAAATATGACTATTTGAGGAGGGAGATGACCGTTGAAGTCGTGCCTATAAATAAGAGCTCATTTGAAATAGCTCGGGACTTTTGGAATTTTTGAATCTCAGAATTTTAAGAAGTGACTTCTTGAGAGAGAGAGAGAGAGGCTCTTATAAACTCTTAGGCTTCGTGTATAAATATTGAACTTCTTGTTCAAACTTTTCATCATGCAGTATTTCTTCGTGCAACTCCGATTGTTTCTGTATACATTTGAGGGATTCTGGGGATAGGAAGACAGAGGTTCCAACTACCTTGAAGTTGAGGGGTTCCTTGCTGAGTAAGGCAAATGTGTCGATTACCTTACAGTTGAGGGCTTGTGGGGATAACAAGACAGACTCCGATCTTCGTATCGAGGGCTTACCCTGGCATGGGTAAGACATACTTTCTTGAAAGTATAAATCAAGGGACCTTTATCCAAGGTTGTTGGATACTCTTCTCTTTGGGTTAAATACTTACAACATGTTACTTTATTTGTTACAAGTTTTTCGCTACATTTTTATTGTTGAAGAAAGTATAACTATCTTATACTTCTTTATACTTTTACTATGATTTAGTTAGACTCTATACGCTTTAAGGTAGAATCTTAGTTGCTGTAAAGTTTTGTAAAATTCATTTCCAGAATCACTTTTCCAGAATCAAGGAAATTTATTAGAACTCAGAGGTGTTGTGAATTTCGGTTATGAAAAATTTCCGTAAGGATTTTTTAAAGTATACAATTCACCTCCCCCCTCTTGTATTTGAGCATCTCATGTTTACATATTTGATCCTACATTTTGTATTATATAGTACATCATACTTATACATACCATCTAAAAATTGGTATCAATGGAATTTGTTCAATATTAATTAAGCTCACAATTATATTCAGAAGAGAATTCTCAAAATTGAACTTCCAGATTCATACCTTTTCGTATTCAGTTTTTTGTATTCATAGAATTCGCATTAATTTTTTCTTAGAGATAGTATTATTTCATATTTTACTTTCTTAGGAATATTTTCCTTGTGTACAAAATTTTTCTATTAACATGTTTTTTGTGGAAAGAATTTTCTTAACGATGGAAGGAATCAATGTTGGTTCCATAGACAATCTCAATTCAACAAAAACACCTATCTTTGTTGGAAATGACTTTGAATATTGGAGAGATCGTATGAAGACTTTTATTATCAATACTAGTGTTGATAATTTTATTATTCTTACTAGAGGATATAGAATCCTTGAAAAAGAAGTTAGTACCTTTACCAATCACGAAAATCATGAATATCAACTGAATTATAAGGTACACAATACTTTACATTGTTCTATGACTAGAAATATATATAGCCAAATTTCATCTTGTGAAGTAGAAAATTTTATATGGAAGAAGCTTGAAGTTACTCACTTTTGAACTTCCAATGTTATTGGAACAAGAAGAGACATGCTCAGAGATGAATATCATGGTTTTAATTTTCCTTATGGAGAACCCATTTGTAAGGTTCAAAAAAGGTTCATGACTATTGTAAATAGTTTACAGTCAAAGGGTGAAAAAGGATTAGATAATGAAGCTCTAGTTGATAAGATCATAGACATCATGCCCAATGAGTGGGAATCCAAGAAGACTGTTATAGATGAGAATAGAAAGGTTACAAGGATTACCTTAGATGAACTGTTTGGAACTCTTCTTCAACATGAGACTAGAATGAAGAGAGAGGCTGATAATAGAAAGAAGAAGAATGGAAATGGCAGTGTTGCTTTTACTACAACTTCCAATCATATGAAAGCTAAGACTCCTGAGAGTGTTACCAGAACTAAATCTAAGAAAGTTTTTATCCAATATGAATCCAGTAGAAGTGAATACTCATAGAATGAATTAGAAAATCTTGCTCAAATGATGAACAAGATAGCTGGATAGAGGAACACTCAATCCAGATATAATAAAAAGGAAAGGAAAGACAAGAAATATTTATAAGTCACATGTTATGAATGTAAGAGAGCTAGAAATATAAGACCTGATTGCCCCATGATCAAGAGAAAAGAAAGAAAGCAATGGAATTCTGAGAAAAATAGAATGAAATATTACAAGGCTAAAGCTAAGAAAGTCATTAAATCTAATTATAGGTGGAGTTCTAGTAGTGGTGACTCTTCAAAAAAATCTTCAGATTTTGAATCTTCTAGACAAAAGAATCATGTTCTAATAGCCATACTACCTATTAAACATCATTTTTTAATGGCTAAGGTACATAATGATGAATCATTGACCAATATATCGTTGAATTCTAATGATACTAAATATTATGAATCTTCGAAGGAATAATTTTCTTATGATGAAGATAATACTTTACCTACCTATGAAGAAGTTTCTAGGTTTGTAAAACCTCTTGAGATTGAGGATTCAAAACTCATGAAAAAACATGATAAGGAAAATTCTAGGAATACTATTCTTACTAAGGAAATATCAGATCTTTCTAAATATCTTGATAAGAAAAATGCTGATTTTTAAAGTATTTAAAAAAATCATGAGGAAGTAAAATTGTGAAGAATAATCTTTTTAAAGATCTAGAAAACATAATTTCTACGAAAAATGATTTCGATCCTAGATCTAGTTCAAAATCAAATTTTTTTGAAGACAAGAACTTGGTTATCAAAATCAAATAGAAATATTTTCCTTGAGAAAGTGTTTGTCAAACTTCACATTAGGTAAGGAAAATTTTGATAAAATGTATTCCCAAATCCGACCTCTAAGGAATAGTTCTGGTTTTACTTATACCGGTTCTAATCCAATTTTTAGTAACAATTATTTTTTTCCACAAAGTGATCCTTTTTGCACTAAGTGTCAGTGTGGTGGACACTGGGAAAAAAATTGTTCCTTAATCAAAAGCTAGTCTTTAGGATTTCATAAAGAATATTTTTCTAAGAAGATGTGGGTGCCAGAATTTTTTCTTTCTAAGAATTCCGGATCCATGCATGTTTTCATTCCGAAAATCTAATTTTTTCTTATTTTTAGGAAAATAGAGAAAGTAGCAACCGCAATACATGGTACATGGATAGTGGACGTTCCCGAAATATTAATGGTAACAAAAACAATTTTGAAAAGATTATCAAGATGAAAGGAGGAAAAGTAACATTCAGAGATAATGCTCAGGGAGAAATTATTGGTATAGGTAACATTGTTCTTCTTGAAAAAACATTGATTTGAAATGTTTTATTTGTTAAAGGCCTTAAGAAAAATCTCATTAGAATATTAAAATTATGTGATGAAGGTTACCTTGTGAATTTTAGGAATGACAAGTGCTTAGTACACAATTCCAAGGAAGATTTTATTCTTTATGCCCATTGGTAAGTGAATGTTTACACCCTGAACTTAGAAGAAATTAAAAGCCAAGATCTACCTTGCCTTAGTGCAATGGAAGACCATTCTTAGTTGTGGCATAGAAGGTTAGGTCATTGTAACCTTAAGAACTTATGAAAACTTTCAATGAAAAGATTAGTTAAGGATCTACTGAAGCATAGATTTTATTCTTCAAAAGTTTGTGACACTTGTCAATATGGAAAGAAACATAAATAAAGTTTTAAATCAGTTGGTACAGTCACAACTAGTGATGCATTATAGTTAGTGCATTTTTATCTTTTTGGTCTAACAAAAACTGGAAGCATCAGGTCATGTATTATGTATTTGTCTTAGTTGATGATTACACTAGATTTACGTGGGTATATTTTCTAGCAAAGAATTCTGAAGTTTTTCTTATTTAAAATATTTTAGATCCCGAGTCAAAAATGAGAAAAACCTTCCATTGATAACTATTTGTAGTGATCGTGGTGGATAATTTCAAAATTATGATTTTGAATCTTTTTTTAGTAGAAAAGGAATTACTCATAAATTCATAGCACCTACAACACCTCAACAAAATGGTTTTGTTTATAGAAAAAAATAGAATTCTTCAAGAGATAACTGGAACCATGGGGAGTGAGTATTCTGTAGCCAAACATTTTTCGGCTGAAGCTTTAAGTTCTTCTTGTTATACTATAAATCCTTTTTTGATTAGAAAATTTCTTAATAAAACTCTTTATGAGTTATGGAATGGAAGAAAACATAGACTTTACTACTTTAAGGTTTTTTGTTTCTAGGTATTCATTCTGAATACCAATGATAATCTTCATAAATTCGCACCAAAATCTGATGAATGAATTTTCTTAGGATACTCCACAACTTCTAAGGCATATAGAGTTTTCAATAAAAACACTAGTAATTTTGAAGAGACAGTGCATGTGAAATTTGATGAAACTGATCCTTTTATTTTTAAACAACCACAACCTTCATATTCAGATGTGTTTCCAAAAAACTGATTATCATCCTATGTTAGAAGATCCTTCTGACAAGGAACATGTTCTAGAAGATACTTCTGAAACATTTACCCTAGAATATTTCCTACCCTATGTTGATGGATAGGTTTTACAAAACCCAAATCAGTCATTTTTAAATAATCATCCTAGTGATAGAATCATTGGTGATGTAAATCAACTTGTAAAGACTAGAAGTTCCTTAATAAATGAAGTATAACATCTAGCATTACATCCCCAATTAGAACCAAAAATCACTGATGAAGTTTTAGGTGATGATGATTGGATTAAAGCCATGCAAGATGAACTAAATGAATTCGAAAGGAATAAATTATGGACCTTGGATGAAAGACCTAAGGAAACTTCTGTTATTGGTGTAAAGTGGGTCTTCAGAAATAAGTGTGATGGAAATTGAATCGTAGTGAGAAATAAATCTATATTAGTTGAAAAGGCGATAATTAATAAGAAGGAATAGACTATGAATAAACGTATGCTCCAGCCGCTAGACTCGAATCTATTTGTATTTTACTTGCCTTTGCAGCATTCTTCAATTTCCAACTTTTTCAAATGGATGTGCAATGTGCTTTTCTTAATGGTTATGTTCAAGAGGAAGTTTTTTTTGAACAAACTCCTGGTTTTGAAGACACAAAACATCCTAATCATGTTTTTAGACGTACCAAAGAATTTTATGGTCTTAAACAAGCCCCTAGAGCATGGTATGATAGACTTAAAGGATTTTTGTTTCAAAATAACTATGTTAAGGGAAATGCAGATCCAACCCTTTTTTTAAAGAAAGATGGGAAAAACGTTTTGATTATTTAAATTTATGTTGATGACATTATATTTCGTTCAACTCAGCAATCATTAACTGATTCCTTTGTTGATCTAATGAAATATGAGTTTGAAATGAGTATGTTGGGCGAGTTAACATTTTTCCTTGGTTATCAAATCTCTCAAAAAACATAAGGAATCTATATATCCCAACATAAGTATATTAAATATCTTCCTAAAATGTTTGGATATGACAACACTAAAATTATTAGTACTCCTATTGGTACCTCAATCACACTTGATCTTGATGATGTTGGGAAACCAGTAGATCAAACAACTTTTAAAGGTATGATAGGATGTTTACTTTACTTGACAACTAGTCGTCCAGACATAATGTTTTCAGTATGCTTACATGAAATATATCAATCGAATCCCATGGAATCTCATTTAAAAGATGTGAAACAAATTTCACTACTTAAGGGGAAACATAGATTTAGGACTCTTTTATACTTCTGGAAATTATTTTGTTTTAAAAATATTTTCAGATTGATGATTTTGGTGGATGTAGAATGGATATAAAGAGTACATCCAGAACTTTTCATTTCATAAGAGATTCATTAGTTTCTTGGACTTTCAAGAAGCAACACTCAGTAGCACTTTCCACTACTAAAGATGAATATGTAGCAACTGGAAGTTTTTGTGATCAAGTATTGTGGATGCAACACACACTCAAATACTATGGTATGAGTTTTACCAAATTACAAATTATGTGTGATAATACAGGTGCCATTTCCCTAAGTAAAAACCTTGAAAATCTCTCTTGTGCAAAACACATAGATATTAGGCATCACTTTCTTTGGGATCAGACACAAAAAGGATATATCATTCTTCAGTTTATCGAAACACAAGATAAACTTGATGATATTTTCACAATATCATTACCCTCTGATAGATTTGAATACATTAAACAGAAGTTTGAAATGATAACCGAAAGTTAATCTTCCTTGATTAACTTCTTGTTACACCTATCTCCTTACAGTAATAAACTCCTTTTCATAGGGGGGTACATTAGTTTGATAGTTCTTGAAAATTTTCATTGTCAGTTTTTCCAAATTTTTCGTAATGAAAATTTTTGCAGTCAGCTTTTCATAAATTTTCATAATAAAAATTATCGTTGTTAGTTTTTCAAAATTTATGTATTGAAATTTTCGTAGTTAGTTTTTCAAAATTTTTGTAATGAAAATTTTCATAGTTAGTTTTTCAAAATTTTCCTAATGAAAATTTGCGTAGTTAGTTTTTGAAAATTTTATAATAAAAATTTATGTACTCAATATTATCTTAATATAAATTTTTGTACTTAAAATTTTCATAATAGAAATTTTCGTTCTTGAAGTTTTCATAATTAAGTTTTACATGTTCTTCGTAATGAAGTTTGTCGTGATGAAAATTTTTGTACATAAAATTTTTATTAATGGAAATTTTCGTACTTGAAATTTTCATAGGGATGTTTTTCGTACTGAAGATTTTCATACTGATGTTTCTTGTACTGAATATTTTCCTACTAAAGTTTTTCGTATTGATGATTTTCGTACTAATGTTTTTCCTACTGATGATTTTCATAATGAAGATTTTCGTAATGAAGATTTTTTTAATGAAGATTAGTGTACTCAATTTCTTTTTTGAACTCATGTCTGTTTTAATCTATAGTTATTCAAGAACAATATCACATGTAATGAATAATCTTCCCAGCAATACGAAAGGTATGATTCTTTCTTGAGTTTTTGTAATTACCTTTTACTTGATGGTAGTTTCTTTTGTTTTTAAAATTTCTCAGATTCTATTTTACTCAAATATGAATGTTTTTCTTAAAAACCTCAAAAGATTGCATTCAACCAAACTTTTCGCTGTGACTATAATTTCAACCGTTAGATCGGTTTAGAAGAATTGTCAGCCATTGGATTGAAATGGGAAGATGAACTGTCTCCTCCATCGCCTATATAAAGGGGACCCTCGATGGTTGTCCCATATCATTTTCAATGTATTTTTGTGTCGAAGCTCTGCCCTTCTGCAAAATCATGTTCCGAACTTTTCTAAGGTGCTCAATTCCAAATATATGCAGAAGTTCCTTCTCAAGAAATGTCATCTGTCAAGACGATTTCGGAGTGAAAAATTTACTGGGAGAGGTTGGTACACCCAACCTTTTTCAATAAGTATGACTCAATTAATGTCAAAGAATACCAGGCTCAATGGATGGGAAAGTGTAGCTATTTCAAAGACAAGAGCTCAAGATGTTGTCTATCTGGATCTTCTCATAGAATTTTGTGAATCAGATTGATTGTTTAAAGAAGTGGTAGAGAAAAATTATCCATCAAGAGTTATGGAAAGACATATAAACTCTCTTACACCAAGGATGCGATCTTGGTGGGGCTATCATATGAAGGAGAAGCCGGGTTTTTTTCCCACAAGCTACCAGATGTTCAAGGAAGTTTCATCAAGGTAAAGGATATGGAATTCCAATTACTTACTAATGTAATGACAGAAAATATTTCCCATCTATCTACCAACAATCGGATTATAATGTTTTGGGTTCAAGGATTTATCATACCGAGAAAGGTTGACAAGGGAACCCTTAAGAAAAGTGACATGTATTTCTTGTATTTTTTGGTAAATCTAAGGAAGATCAATTTGATGAGGTATATTCACATTACAACAGAGAATATCAAGAATGGGAATCTAAGAGCTCAGATTATCATCTATCCTGCCTTACTCTCCAAAATGATAGTTCTGTGTCTTGAATCTTTCAAGATCCCCTGCAGTTTCAAGCTATGAAATTGAAAAGTATTGTTAGTCAGTGATGACACCTTGAAGAGAATTAATGTCGGATTCTCTAACGAGTCAGGGGCGCTTTATGATCTGCAAGAGGAAGAGGCAGAAGCTATTCTGAAAAATACAGAAGAGGCTGAACCATCTATGAAAGCCAGAAAGAAAAGAATGTTAAAGGAAGTAGAATTTGAAGACAAAACCCTTATGTATAAATAAGTCCAATACGTACCTCCTAAACCTAATAAGAAAAAAGCCTACTGAGATGAGGTGGTAGAAAAATGGAGGGAGGATACGAAGAATAGAAAAGCAAGGGAGACACGGTTCAGTTTGGATCATATTGAGGCTAAGGCCTTGAAACAATCAAATGATGAAGAGCTTGAGAAGCAAGCCCAAGAGAAGAAACTTTAGAAGAAAATGTATGAGGTTGAGATTATGAAATCTCTTTTGAAGGCCACTGAGGTTGTATCTAAAAAAATTCATGTACCAAAAACCTTCCTAGTAGAACCATTAATTGAGACTCTAGAAAAAAAGTTCATGTCTCCAGAAAAGTCCAAAGGGAAGGAAGTTGAGAAGGAAGCTGTGAAAGTAGTTCAAAAAGTTAAAAGCTCTGAAGAGACAGCTGATCTGATAAAGCATGTAGAAGTGTTTCATGAAAAGGAAAGTGCATCCAAGAAGTTTCTAATCCGGAATTCTCAAGATGGATATTCAAAATTTTCTACTCCTGGAGATGATGAGGAGGGTGAAGAAGAGGAAGTAAACAAGTTGTCTGAAGAAGAGAGTTGTAATCATCACTTAATTTGTCCTGAAGACATTGAGGCTGAATCTAAGAAAGAAAAAGTTGATGAAGATAAAATTGTACAGTTGTCTAGGAGTGATCATGAATCCCTTGATGAGGATGCCATGATGAGAATTGATAAATGTAAACAAGTGTTTGTTGATACTCCTAGAAAATCTATAGCGAAGAAGAAAGAAGTTACTGGAACTTCAAAGAATAATCTTGTTGTGTTAGAAAAACAAGCCTCACCAAGTAGAGTCTCGGATTCTGAATCATCTTCCCTTGGTCATGATTTTGTTGATCAATATTTGAAGAATCTTGTTGGGTCCATTCCGACTTTTTTAAGCATCGATTCTAGATGCCATATGCTTCAACATTCTTTTAATCAGAAATCAGATTCGGTGTCCGTGGTGATGGAAAATTTTGTCAAGGTAGAATCAGATTTCAAATCTTTCTTCATAGGCTATAAAGCTCACAAAAAGTCATGTAAGAAAATACCTATCTGGTCAAAGAAGACAGTACAAGAAATGAGTGAGCTTGATCAATTCCAAGAAGATGTCAAAGAAATATTTAATACCGAAGACAACAAAATCAAGGATCTTACAAACACCCTTCTGGAAAAGCTAACACTTGAGAAGAATGTTCAGATTCAAAATGTCAAAGATCTGAATGTGAAGCAAATTATATTTTCCAATACTAGAAAATAGAAAAAGATCTCCGGATTGAGTTTCAAGAAAATCTAGTGAAGCAAGATGAATTTCTGAAAGCTCAGAAAGAGTCCATGAAAGCTCAAGAAGACAGGATCATAACATTAGAAAAGAAAGCATAGGAGGATCACAAAGAGCTGAAAAATATGAAGACTATTGTGAAGAAGCTGATGCCCATGGAAAAAGAACCAAAACAGACCCAAATATGATCTTTTGTTGTATCTTTTTTCCCTTGTACAGATTCTTCTAATCATAATGAAATGGTGGTTTCTTGTTTTGTTTGGATGTTTGATATAATATTTCAGGTAATATATATATTTTTCATTACATCACACTCTATTTGAAAATCAAAAAGGGGGAGAAGGAAAAAGAATTATAAAGGGGGAGAGGGAAAAAATAATTCTATGTGAAGAAGAAATATCCCTATGTAAGGGGGATTTTATCTAGGTGGGAGTTCTCATTACGAAGATTTCCACATTCAAATGAAAATTATCATTCTAGAAATCTAGAATACGATCATTCTTGTTCCAAATCCTAAGGCAGAGTTAGTCGTATTCACCATTGTTCATATGAAAAGAGAGATAAAGTTTATTTTCAAAGTCTAGAAATTTATTTTCTAGGTCCTTATATTCTTTTTCGTAAGGATGTTTGTGCTTTCTAAAAAGAGGTAGATTGTTGAGTCAATAAGGTTTTCCTTATGACTTTCTCATTACTTTATTCAAGGGGGTAGATTGTTAAGTCATTAAGTCTTTCCTTATGACTTTACCATATCTATAGTTTTTAAAATCACAAACACCATATCTCAAGGAAAATCTATTATTTCCTTGTGTTTTACCTCTATACGGAAAATTTTCCTTTCCCAAGGAAATTTATCCTTACCTTGTTTCATTGTCCAGATAAATTTTTTCCTAAGTATAAAATTCGGATTGAAACCAAAACCTTGAAATCTTATAAATACCAAGATATGAAGCATTATGTTCTAAGATCCGAATTCTCAGAATTCTGGCTACAAACTCTCGTGAGTTCTTACTCCGAATTCTGAATGCAAATTCTAGTTACAAACTCTCTGAGTTCTAAATACGAATTCTAAATCATATTTCGGGTTACGAACATTCATAGTTCTGACTCCGAGTTCTGAATACGAATTCTGGATACGATATTTCTGAGTTCTCACTTCGAATTATAAATCAGAATTCTGGTCAAGAACATTATGTGTTCTGACTCCAAATTCTAAATCAGAATTTTGGTTACGAACTTTCTACTTTCTGACTCTGAGTTCTTTGAATTCAGACACCGAACACTCATGAGTTCTGACTCTGAATTCTTACGAACTCTAACTCCGAACTTTGTAAGTTTTGGTTCCGAATTCTTCTGAATCCAGATTCCGAATTACCTCGAAATTCAGACTCCAGAATTCTATAGAATTCAGGTTTCGAACTCCTTGAAAACAGAATCCACATATCCTTTTATTACAGACTCCGAATTTTCATTTTCTTACATTCCGAATATTGTATTTTAGTTATGTAACCATATTTTACTTACAATTGTTTATTTATAAAATGGTGTCGTCCTTTCAGTTACTCACTAACTATTGTTTGAGGGACACGTGTACATGTCCCTCCGAGATTCAAGGAAGAATATGATCGTTGGAGGAGGGAGCCAATCGTTGAAGCCGTGCCTATAAATAGGAGCTTATCTTAAGGAGCTCGGGATTTTTGGAATTTTTGAAGCTCAAAACATTCAGAATTAATTTCTAGGGAGAGAGGCTATATAAACTTTCAGGCTTCATGCAGAAAGCTTGAACGACTTCTTCAAACTTTGTTTCATCCAGATTTGCTTCGTCTGACTCCAATTGTTGTTGTATACATTCGAGGGCTTCCGGGGGTAGGAAGACAGAGGCTCCAACTACCTTGATGTTGAGGTTTTCTTTGCTGAGGAAGACAGTGGTGCCGACTACCTGATAGTTGAGGGCTTGTAGGGATAGCAAGACAGACCCTGATCTTCGTATCAAGGGCTTACCCTGGTGTTGGTATGATAATATTTCTTGAAAATTTAAATCAAGGGACCTTTATCCAAGGTTGTTGTATTCCGTTCACTTTGGGTTAAAAGACTTACTACTTGTTACTTGCTTTGTTAGAAGTTTTCCGCTGCATTTGTAGTGTTGAGGAAAGTATAACTATCTTATACATCCTTATACTTGTACTCTTATTTAGTAAGATTCTATACGGTTTAAGCTAGAATCTTAGTTGTTGTAAACTTTCGTGAAGTTTCATTTCCAGAATAACTTTTCCGGAATAAATCAAGTTATTAGAACTTAAAGGTGTTGCGAATTTTGGTTATGCAAAATTTCATTAAGGATTTTTTAAAGTGTACAGTGCACCCCCTCTTGTATTTGAGCATCTCACGTTTACATATTCGATCCTACATTTGGTATTATAGAGTATATCATACTCATACATACCATCTAACAATCATAGGGTACTTTCTTGATTCTTTGATGGTGATGTCGGTAGAAAGAAAACATGGGAATAATAGCTTCTCCCCTGACTAGTTTCCTTCCAAAATCTGATGTCCATTTTTCGTATGGTCCACCGAGTGGAATCGTTATGATCATCAAGGTTCTAAAACTTTTGTCGTTCTAAGACAGTAGAATATGCTCTTCATCATTCTTCATGATCCTGATTTTCCCTGTACCTGTCCTTGAAGAATGAATCCCACAATGATCTTCATGTAATGATGTCCCAATAAAGCCTCTCTTTCATTCCCATCATGTCTTCAAATATGTCATGCAACCCCATGCCCCCCTCCTCCACTAGTTATGCCGTACGCCCCCATGTTGCCCAATGGAAGCAGCCAGAATAGTTGGCATCCCATAGGAAAGCTATCATGGCCTTCTCCATTCTTACTGTGGTCCCTGTAGGTGGTTTGATAATAGAATGAACATGCATTGGGATAGAGGTTAGAACATTTTTGATAAGCCTGACACACCCCCCTGAAGGATATGAATTTTATCTTCCAGTTCAAAATCCTCCTCAGAATCCGATTCGTGATGTCCTCAAAATGGAAGATTCTAATGCGTCCTCAAGAGAGCGGAACCCCATGATACATCAAAGGAAGTTTCCTTCTTTGGAAACCCAATATTCATTGAATAACCCTATAGTGTCATCCTAATAACTTTTTTTGAAATAAATACAAGACTCTTCCTTGGGTTGATATTCAATCCACTT
Organism: Viscum album; assembly: GCA_963277665.1. Classification (NCBI taxonomy): domain Eukaryota; kingdom Viridiplantae; phylum Streptophyta; class Magnoliopsida; order Santalales; family Viscaceae; genus Viscum; species Viscum album. The sequence continues at coordinate 1,482,009,748 of OY728161.1, forward strand.
ATAGTTCTATACACAGAGTGAATATTTATGAGGCTGGCCAAGGGTCTTCAAAAACCATTCGTGAAAATCAAAATATTGTCCGCAAACATCAAGTGAGAGATTTCCTCCCATCCTCTCCAACCGAAGAACAGTTCCACACATCTGTTTTCCATATCATTGTGGAGATTTTGGGAGAGGATGTCTTGTGCCAAAATGAAGAGATCAGGGGATAAAGAATCTCCTTGAAAAACACCTCAAACCATTTTAAAGAAGCCGAAATAGTTTCCTATTATAGAGATTGACATCCACGGAGATGAGTAACACCTAAAACGGAGATATCAAACCCATTCTTGGAATCCAAACCTGTGCATCGCCCGAATGATACTTCTCCATTCCACCTTTTAATAAGCCTTATCCATTTCTACATGAAATTTGACACTGGAGACGAGCACCCGTCTATTAATGTTTCTAACATGTTCTCTAGAGATGCCTACTGCGCCCGGTATGCTTCTACACATGATAAACACATGTTTCTTGCCTGAAATAATCCTCGAAATAATATCACTCATGCACCTTGTGTGAAGACATTCTATAATTTAGTAAGACACATTTCAAAAGAAGATGGGACTATACTGGTAAAGAGAAGTGGGGTCTCTGATATTTGGAATGAGAACCACCCTGGTAGCACTCACCGATCTTTTGAATGCACCGCCCCGAAATATATATTGTATGGCCTCCACCACCGGCTTTCCAACAACCACCCATGAAACTTTGTAAAATTATCTAGGAAATCCATCTGTGCCAGGTGCGCTACCATGTGTAAAAGTTAGGACTGATCCCTTAATCTTCTCTTCACTAGGCATGAGCGACATGTGATCATTATTAGTGTTTCTAAAAAGTTGTGTCAGACCTTTTGAAAATGCCTCCGCCTCCTCTGTATCGTGGTTAAACATGTGTTTTGTGTGCACCTCCCCAACCAAGAGGCATCAAAAAAGTTCCAAGTCTAAGCGATCGGCGACCTCCACATCCGATGTATAGACCCAATTACGTAAAAAATATTACATTTCATATTATTCTTCTCTTTCAGGAATGCATGAAATTAGTTGTTGTTTCGGTCTCCCTGCTACATCCATCCTACTCGAGATCTCGATTTGTAAACCTTCTCAATATCTCATAGTTTCTCTGCAAGGAAAATTCATTTGTCGCAGAACAGAGAGAACTTGTTCTCTTCCCAGTCTTTCTGCAGTGCACCCTCTAACCTTTCAATTTACTCTTGAATGGTATCCACTCCTGATCTAGCATTGGCTATGAGGGCTAGAAATTTGATAATGGCCTTCTTAAGTTGCTTGATCTTATTTTAGAGACCATGCCAGGCCCTCTCGTTACCCTCACAGCCCCATGAATGGGTAACCATTCCCATGAAATTTCCCTCCTTATTCCAATAAGTAGAATAATGAAATTAAGAGTGTTTAGACAGATCCCTCCTCAACTCTACAATATGAAACACATGATCGGATAAAGAGAGAGGGAGATTCATAATCGTTGACTGCCTAATGGAGTGTATACCCAGGAGGTTCGCAACGCATCCATTAAAGAGGCTCCATATTTGACTAGAGCCCCTGCGATTACTCCAATAGGTGAAGAAATTTACATTGAATCCCAAGTCCAATAACCCTGTCATGGAGATGAAGTCACCAAAGTCCTACATCACACCATTGAGAACTATAGAACCCCCTTTCATTTATGAAGGATCGAGGATAGCATTGAAATCTCTACCCACAAACCATGGGAGCAAGGCCTGCTTAAATTATCCCATGAAGTGCCACAAATCAAGTCTTTGTTGAACCTCATTACTAGCGTAAACGAAATAAAAAAACACCTCACCCGAACAAATGTGTTTTATGTATTAATACAATTTTGTGAAAGGCTAAAATGATTGATCTTAGAAGGTCATTTCCCACATATCCAAATATGTGAGTTTCTAGGGAGGCCATGCATGTAGGATTGAAAACCCATTTTTTTCCATCTTAGAATTTTTAGAAACATCCATTTTGGGTTCGAGCTTGACCACCATCGATGCCTGGAATTTTATTGATTCCATTTCCCGGATGGAGCTCTTTGTTGGAGCTACCATCGCTCTCACATTCCAGATTATTAGAGATTCCATTACAGCATGACAGTCCTGTTCTTAAGACCAGAAACTTTAGATGGGGATAAGGAAATGGGCACACCTATCCCCTTAGATTTAGAACATGTTACTAGCCCAGGAAGCCTCTCTTCCATGTCATATCATGTGGGAAGAAGAAACTTCTTCTTGACCACTTCTATGTCCTCGAGCAGTGAAAGCCTAGCCGGCAACGAGGGTGGCGGCGAGAATGACTCAGAATTCCCATTGATAATGGAAACTCGAAGCCAGTGGTGGGGATACCTCCATGAAGGCTCCATTTCATTCAACACCCCTGCTGTTGGTGGCTCCTTGTGAGGAAACCCGCTTGGGACTGGTGACCAGCGGTGGAGTAGAGAGTGTTGAATAAAATCTGAGGATATCTGGGAAGAGATCTGAAATTCCAATGAAGGTGGAGACAAAAGACATGAAGGTTGAGGATGTGAGAAGTGCCATGTATCGCACCCCCAGAGTCTTCTAATCCAAAATAGGAAGTGCCTGCATTGTTAGCGGCACCACGGGTCATAGGCGATAAAGAGATCAGATCTTGTTGGGGAAATGCTGGCAATAGTGGCTCTAAAGTAGGTCCACCAGACAGATTCGGCAGTGCGATACGTGTGTGGGGGACATCATTAGAATTTGAAAAATCCTTCATAATGGTAACATGATTCATCATCCCTAACTACGTCTCCTACAAATCTGACTCCACCGGACCACCGTGCCAAGCACCTTGACGTCCGGAGCTAGAGCCAGCACCAGACCTCCGCTTTCTATAGACCATCGTCGAATTCCCCTAGATTCCACATGCAAACAGAACCTAGGAGGTTCTTTGAAGAGGAGTCATTACCACCATTGAATACCACCCCCATATCTTAAAAGAAACCTCCCTAGAAGCTCCGTCGAGATGTCAATTTCCACAAAAATTTTCATGCATGCCATGGACTGATAGCAAGATGTGGAATCATCGGACCGATGGAACAAACCCAAAGCATCTCCCATTTATTTCAAAATTGCTATATTTTGTCAGGGAATCAGGAGGCCAGGAAAGCTGGCCCATATGGCCACCTAGGGGGATTTCCAACCATAATGGCGATCCCAAGACTTGGGGGATAGGGAAAAACTCCACTAACCACACCAATGTTCCTCCATCGCCCAAGCGCTCAAAAAATCTTGAAGGAAGAACAATGAATGCTAAACGAAACCCTGGAGAAATCTGTGATGGCCACCATAAGTCTTAGACCTCAGGATTAGACAAACACTCTAAACACAATCAGAGGAGGTTTGTTGAAGCCAAAACAGGACACCAAGGTGAGATCATGGAAGGACGAGGTGACCTGGAAAACTATCTTGGTCATCTCCACTGTGGGAATGTCGTGCACCATTGCAAACAAACCGGGGACCAAACATTGGAGGAGGGGCATGCAGAAGGTCATATGTCATCCCACCACTATTCGAGATCGAGGAAACCAACACACCCCAAAGTGCCACTTTGAAATTTTCCCCCATGAAGCCACCCGTCGTCATTCATCCATACCCTTGCAGGGAGAAGATTCATCCACACAATCTACCTCACGACCAGAAGTAGGACGGGAAGCAAGATTAGGTGAAGAAGCCATTTATCACACTCATATAAAAGAATTTCTCTGAATGCTACCATGTAATTTCTATATACATCAATTTATTCCTTGATATTTTCTGTATGGGGAATATATGTGGTGGATTTATATCCATTGGATAGAGCTATGATGATTATGTACATATTAACTACTATCAACATCATTTAGAAATAGGATAGGGATGTACACCTTAAGGAATTTAGGATTAATAATATCATTATCTTCATAAAATCCAACTTGATCACTATATTCGATGTCCATCATATGACATTGATGGAAAATGGAAGAAAATTCTATTCTACCAAAAAAAATATGTACTAAATGTATGAAATTGATTCCAAACGTTAATCATTCTACCGTATAGTGGAAAATAGACAAATATAAGCCTTCAACAAGACACTATCAAATATACACAAATGATAGTATATAAGGAAATCAGGCCATGGACAGACATTATTCTTCTTGATTTATGGTCTTCCCCAACCACTACACATAGAGTTACACAATTGAGTCTATATACATTTTTTATTGAACAATGGAAGTCTTTCCCATAGAATTCCAATGTCCCTTTTTCAGAATATCTATCGTAGGAGAACTCTAAGATGATGATAAATTAAAAAAAAGGATTGATGAGTTGGAATGACTCTATGAGAAAATATTATGTATAATACAAAACAAAAACATACTATTGAATCACATCACACAAGACATTAATAAAAATGTTTTCGTCGAACCATTCATTCATAGAGACGTACTATGTCCTCTTAGAGCACCAAGGATATCGAGAAATAATACCGTAATGCTACAACCCAAATAGGAATGAATTTACATCATATATATGGTCTATTAAAAAGTACCTTACCCATTGACCACAATGGATTGGCAGTGCATGAATCCCACCACCAATGCGAGAATTCTTAATATATACTTTTGATATATGAATTCAAGAATCCATAATTGTTTTCATGTTATTGTAAAATTTACAATATGTCATAGTCTCATGATATTAAATAGAACAATACATCCTTATCACATGATGTTAAACTGAAAAAACAAATATTACTCGCAAGATGATGAACTGCATGATATGTCATGATTAGATGATGCTCAAGTTCATGATAAAAACATTCTCATCATCGTATGATAAAATGAATGGAAGAAGTAATGGATGTATCAAATAAAACTAATAATCTCTTTTTGTCTCTAAAATATGATGTTAAAATACACTGAGAGGTTAAATTCATGGACAATTCATATAAAATGTGCTAGATCTGTGCAATGTAAAAACTATATGACTCTATCCTTGTGTGTGAATATGAACCTTATTAGGGATCTAACAATTTTATAATTATTTGCGTGTTGATTCCTTCTATAACAAGATACAATGTGACACTTATATCTCAGATCCTTGGTCCAACAACAATATATATGTCCCAATCTCAAGGCATCTTACTATTCAACAAAATTATCAGCACATGATGTTAAAATGCAGTCTTACTATGTGTGCTATGAATAGGATACCTTGTGTAACAATATAAGGACGAAAATTGTTATAATCTTATGGTTCTTTTAATGAAACTGACTTCCTCAATGCTTTTACAATACTTATAATGCTACTTTCCGTCTTTTTCACATCAGGTGACGTATGTCCTTTATCATATGGAGTCAAATTGAATGATTTAACATAACTATGTATGTTTTTTTATCATTACAATTACATACATCATGACTCCAATATCCTATATATTGTCCGAATGAAAAAATGATAAATATTCCACTATTCTTACATATAATAACCATCAAGTAATGAATGAATCCCATTTTTTTCACTATTTCTCCCACCGATCATAGCTCATGTTGTCTTAAGAATTTTGATTAAGGATTCCACACATGATCAAGTCAATAACCATTCATGTTAGCATTTAACATGGTCTTGGATAAAAACTATAAATGAAACACCAAGATTCCATACCACATGATGTTAAATATCAACATTGATGTTTTTTTCATTATATTAACACTGCATTACTATGGACCTCACTCGAGAGGACACTAATCTACGGTGTTTGTGTAACACCCCAGGTAAATAAAGAATATGAAATTTTTATATTTATCCATATTTGTGAATAAAATGTAAATATTAATTTAAAAGGAACGATATTCTCAATGGCGTACCCAATACGCAACAACGAGTTTCTTGGAAATCTTACATTGCGCTCTAATAATTAAATAATATTATTTTAAATGGTAGTTAACCCCTAGCTGTTGTAATGGTAGGAATGAATAGAACTAACTACAAAATGATTATATATATATTTTGAATATTTTTACTATTATCCAATAAATGATAAAGGCTTAAAATGCGAATGAATCCAATTTTAAGCGTAAATATTCTATTATTCTTTAAAAGGTTGATTAACCACCTTTTGATGGCGAACCATTTTTAAATCCACATTTTGACAATTTTATATGTTATATTGGACCAAATAAAATCATTATATATAATCGGGACATCAAAATTTACTTTGTGTATGTTTTTTTTATTTTTTTGATAAAGTTCATTTTTAATGAATAAGTGAAAAATGTTGTAGTTTAATTCAAAACCTCTTTTTAATATAATTTATTTATATGATTAGATCATCTTTTGAATTGGTTTTAAAGTGCAACTAGAATATATTTTTACCATTTAATCCAATGGTGGTCATTGGAATTAATTTCACCTTGAAATTGGACTTAAACTAGTGTCAATATTTTAATAGATATTCTTTCTTAAAAACATGCTATTTGTTTTGACAGCTGGAATTAATTATTAAGTTAATTAATTCAACTTATATGTTATTAATTTTGAAAAATAGAAATCATTTTGTAAGTCATAATATCAAATATAGCTTAGGGTGAATTTTTGGTATTTTTCTGAAAAACTTCAATTTTGATGAATAGTGAAACCACTAAGTGGTAGTTAAAAAACTGATTTTTCGATTAAATGAAACATTACCACTTATGTTATTTGAATTTCAAAAATCCGACATACATGGTTGTCATTAGGATGTAAAATTTGGTTCAACGGGATTAAAATAATTTTTTGGTGAATATTAACTTTTATGTTTTATTAATCGCGATTAAAGGTAATCAGTGTAATTTAAGGTAAATATAATGATATAATAATATGAAATTACATTTAAACTTTTCCTACACTTATTGGATGAGTCATGTACGACAATGAAAATCCATGGGTCAACTTGGGGTCCCCATGGAGACACTTGGGTAAGAAAATGACATTAATAACTTTTTATTTAATGTAAAAATAAAAGTGTCACAAACATGTATTGTTTTACTAAAACTATTTTTACATGAGTTTATACAAGTCATATTTTTATATATAAATATTCATTATAAAACTAAAAAGATTTCCTACATCATGATAATTTTTTTATAATTTTTAGACATTATATAAATAAATTTATTTATGACACCATGATGATGCAGTGATTACCTCATTAATGAATGATTTAAATAAAATGAGAATATAAGGTAAAATCTAAGACATAAACATGTAAAAAACCTATTTGATGGGTGAATTTAGAACCCTTATCAAATTATCCTTGAAATATATAATTTTGGGACCTTTAATATCTGAAAACCATTTTATAATAATGTAACTTTTCAGGACATTCCATGAGTGCCCCTCCTCCCTATTATAAAAGACCCCCACCTCTACCCACATACCCACACCTCTCAAGCCTTTGGATCGACCAAACTCTACTAATTTTATCTCTACACATCCATCTATTCATCCTAGAAGCATTCCCTTAGGCAGAAAGCTCTTCAAGAAACCCTTTTGGTCCAAACCAAGGGGAGTTACTCGATGTAAAGGTAAAGTTTTCTCCAATTTTTTTTTTTTATTTTTCTTCTCAGACCCCCTATACTCTTTTTATTCCTTTATTTTGTAACAAAACCAGTATCTAAAATATAAAAGGATGTTTTTATGAGAAGTATTCGAGCTACACTTACACACACCTCAGTCTAATGGTTAAATAATATACTGTTTCTGTGGATGATGAATTACTGCCACATGAAACGATGATTGTTCAATCTTCTTTTAAAACCTCTCATGGTGGATATTATGATGGAAATATATTTATTTATGATATATATTATATTTATTTTATCTCTATGCTTCTGTATTTTACATTTAAAACATTTATTTATGCTTTTCAAGTTGTGCAAATGCGATAATTTCATTTGAGGAAGTGTGGACTACCGCCCGCTCAAGTGATGTGACTCGTTCATTCAATATATGGAATGTATAAAGAATGGAATTATTGAACTTACATGAACTATATAATATATATATTATACTGGAATTATAATATATATATATATATCTCATTTAGTTTTAATTCCATTAAATACGAAATAGAAATGAAAGTTGCATTCATGAGTACGTACAGTTTACCGTTTCCATGAATGGTGCATTTCATTTCTTACCTCTAAATGTTATGTAATATTATAAATGAAAATATATACTGGATATATATTATATATATGATATCTACATCATGAATGTAATTTTTTAAATAATGGATATTTTACGACATGAACAACTTGTAATTATAAGATGTTTATTTTTGACTCAAGTACCAATGATCAACAAAACGACCGTTATTAACTTAAATAATTACATAAAGCTCATAACATGGTAATAAGTGATATAAAAGGAATAATTAACTTGAATAATGTTATTAAGAAAGTATAAATTAACCCTAGTTTATTATTCCGGAATATAAATAAACGAACAAGACATGTCAGACTTGAGGTAAGGGATCCTACCTCTCTTTTTCTTTTTAAGTACTATCTTTTATGTCATTTATTTTAAGCTAATATTTTTTATGTGTGGGGAAGTTATTTTATATTCATAATTCTGTAATTTTTATGTCCATATTTTGAGAGACCCTATTTTATCACAGAAATCCATTTTTGGGTGTTTTAAGTGGCGTCGTTAGGCTGCCGAGTTTTCGTAAGGGATTCTTCATCTCACTTTTATTCTCGTGAGATTTATGCTACATTTTCCACCATTTACTTTAAGTGATATATTTACATACCATTATTCTACTATTTTTTTAATATAATTTCCTTTATGAGTATTTACATCAATGTTTAATAGTCCATCTTTCATGGGGTGAACATTTTGAAAGTAACCCAAATCGGGAAGGAAACCTTTCACCCTCCTCTTTTTAAAAGACTTCTTTTGTTATGCCTTTTAATTTACATCTTATTATGTTGGTATATGTTCTAATATATCCTTATTTATGTAAATTTTATGTCCAAGTGATGATATACCATTTTCTCTCTCATCAACTCATTTTCTGAATTTTAAAGTGACACTTTTTGGCTGTCGAATTTTTGTAAGAGAACTTCTTTACCCAATTTCAATTATTTGGGTTAAACCTCAAATTCTTGATTATTTTGTGCTATGAATATGTGTGGATAACATCTGATTGTTTTACATTGATTATCCACTTATATTTGTTGTATTTATATTTTCACACATAATTATGTCATTTCTTTATCCTAGCTCTGATGGCATGATCATTGACTGGGATTACATCTCAATTTCTTCTAATTGAGAAATTTCTTAATGATATGAACTTTTATTCTTTTATAAATTGTATATACAGACCCTTTTACATTCCATATCCATATTATGTCTATACTAAATTCATTTAAATGTATTTAAAATGGTCTACTTTCTTGTGGGTTATAATTTAAATGTTTAAAATGGAAAAAGACTCTTATTAAAACATTATTTTAAATGGTTTTATAGATTTATTCTTTTAAACATTTATCATCCATGTCCATGTCTTAAAAATGGTTTTAAGGATTTATTTATAGGGACATTATTGTTTTAAAACCCTTTCAAAAGTTTATAAGTGTTATGGGACACTTTGATTCTAAAATATCTTTTAAATGTCTTCTTTAAATATTTTGAAAGTATAAAGGGATTTTTCTCTCATTGAGTTTTAATGATTTTACTAGATGTATTTATTTATGATACTATCATGATGTGATCTCTTGTGATTGAAATGTGGAAATTTTATGTTTCCTTTATGCATGTTTTATGTGATACGATTATGTTATTGTTCTTGGGCATTGTTTATAAAGACGGGTGGTTCCATGATAAACTATGGGCGGGTGAGCCTGATATAGCTCTCCAATGCATTGGTTAACGCGAAGGAGTTAAACGCTATGGTTTCTACGAAGAGGTTTAGGGAATATACTGTGGTGGGTATTACAAACGTAACCGTGAGGGTTACTCCCTACGTAAGAATGTTATGAATGTCTCAAGTTTCCTTTACAACTTATGATTTATATGAGTTATTCATAAATTTTATGATTTCATGAGGTACATTAAAGTGATTAGGTTTTATGAGTAAAGTGTTTTTTCATTTAATTTTATGTATACATGGACTAATGTTTCCTTTCCGTATTTTTATATCCCTTACTGAGCTTTTTGTGCTCATCCCGTGTTTTTGAAATGTCTTCCACAGGAATTAAAGTGGAATACGGTCAAGGATGGGATCAAGGAAATGACATGATGTCTAAAACATGGAACTAGACATGAATCTTTTGTTCAAGAGTTTATATTTTGTGAAAAACATGGAAACTGAGTAGATGTGTCTACCTTGTAATCTTTGTGATGTAATAGTTATGTCTTAATTCTCTAAAACTCTAAACCTAAAAAGATCATAAATGTGAATTATTAATTTAATTCAGGAATATGTATTGTACTAAGGCCGAGTCCTTATAGTTGGTATCAAGGGTTGGTTTAGATAACATTAGAGGTTAGGGTGTTCTTCAAGCATATGTGACATTACCATAATGGTTAGGATTTTAGAAAGAGTCATTGTTTTAGATAAAGTGAATGAGTTTATGATAAAATTAAAAATTATATCATAGTATTATATGATGATTCTAATGATATACTCACACTGAACTTTTTGATTTTAGTAAATGGCTGGATCTAGTAGGAACCAAAGTGACAATGGATTTGAAGAAAACTGTGATGGTTTTCTGAAAGAACAACTGAATGATATGGGAGCTTCAATGAGAAATCTCGTGGTTATTATAAACCAACTATCAGGAGTCATGATCAACCACTTGAACGTTGGTGAGTTCTCTAATGCATCATGTATAAGAGAACCAACTCGATGTGGAAGTTCAGGTAATAATTATAAAGGTAACCATTAGGGTTTATATGATTATTACTTTTGAGGTAATTATGGGTTACTATATGTTATGATGGAAGATGAAAGGCATGAGATAAACATGAGGTTAAATTATTTTATGGTTATTTTTGATGATTTTATCTCTTTTTGGGGGAATGTTTTAAGAATTATATAGTTTTGGAAAAAGGACAACACGCAGACCGTGTGACAACCCGTCGCATCGAACAAAGCTGTGGGAATCGAACCCACAACCAAACTGTGACTGGTATTTATCACCTACCACTAGACTACGTGAAGTCCCTGGTTAGTAAGACACATTCTTTTTAGTTAGATGATCTTATGAATCACGAATAAGTTGATTTTGGGTTATCTATAGAAATGATTAGCCTATCATAGAGGATATGTGATTAGGTTAGTTACTTTTCAATATGAGACTTTAATAGTAACTGATATTAATTGGAGATAAATGATAAGATTTATCTTGGAAGACTGTGATTAAATCCTTCGGAGATTTGGGTTTAATTCTTAGTTTGGATTACTTTGAAGAATTTTATGTATAGCTGTTTATTGAATGGTCTTTGATGAACTTTGGGTTTTGTTGGACAAATTTTGGAGATTAAGAGTAGTAGATCTTTTTATAAAGGACTTTCCTTTTTGGGTATTATCTGATCTTTTACTAAATTTTTTTTTGGTTTTGGTTAAGGTTTAAGGACATGGGAAATATATAGTTTATCTTTTTTAGATTAGGTGATTCTCAAGAAGTTGATTATAGTACTCTTAAGGTGAACATGTCTTCCTAAATACTCGTCTTTTGGAGAAAATATGAGTTTGTGTAAGAAATCTAGTAAATGTTGAAAGTCAAAATGATAAGAAAGTATGTTTCCTTAGGATTTAGTTAAGCTCATAAATAAATTCCTCAATGAAAAGTAACATAAAACAAAAAAGTTGTCTGTTATCTTTTCCTACTGGGGAATCAAATACCGTTTAACCTATCACATGTTTGCGATTTTCTAGTGGTTAACTTTTCATTTAATCACATTTTCTATCACTCTCCATCAGAACATGACCCTTTTTTTCCTTCCATATCCATGTTTTCATGGAATCCTAGTATGGGTTAACTCGTGTTACCTTTGTACTTCAATTTCATTATTTTAATGTGATATTTTTACAGACTCTTATTCCGATGTGGGACTTTTAATGACGTTTTCGAGCCCAATATTAAAATTGTGAGGAGGCAATTCCCAAAAGGGGGGAAGGATGTAACACCCCAAGTAAATAAAGAATATGACATTTTTATATATTTCCATATTTGTGAATAAAATGTTAATATTAATTTAATGCGAACGATATGCTCGATGGTGTACCCAATATACCACAACGAGTTTCTTGGAAATCTTACGTTGTACTCTAATAATTAAATAATATTATTTTAAATGGTAGTTAACCACTAGCCATTGTAATGGCAGGAATGAACAAAACTAACTAAAAAATGATTATATATGTTTTTCAAATATTGTTACTGTTATGCAATAAATGTTAGAGGCTTAAAATGTGAATGAATCCAATTTTAAGCGTAAATATGCTAATATTCTTTAAAAGGTCGATTAACCGCCTTTTGATGGAGAACCATTTTTAAATCCACTTTTTGAAAATTTTATATGTTATATTGGACCAAATAAAATCCTTCTTTATAATCGAGACATCAAAATTTACTTTGTGTAAGTTTTTGTTATTTTTTCTATAAAGTTCATTTTTAATGAATAAGTAAAAAATGTTGTATTTAAATTCAAAACCTCTTATAAATATAATTTATTTATATGATTAGATCATCTTTTGAATTGGTTTTAAAGTTAAATTAGAATATATTTTTACCATTTAATCCAATGGTGGTCATTGGAATTAATTTAACTTTGAAACTGGACTTAAACTAGTGTCAATCTCTTAATAGATATTGTTTCTTAAAAACATGCTATTTGTTTTGACAGCGGGAATTAATTATCAAATTAATTAATGAAACTTATATGTTATAAATTTTGTAAAATAGACCTAATTTTTGAATTTGTAATATCAAATATATCTTAGGATTAATTTTTGGTATTTTTCTGAAAAACATCATTTTTTATGAATAGTGAAACCACTAAGTGGTAGTTAAAAAAAAGTTTTTTCATTTAAATGAAACATTACCACTTCTGTGATTTGAATTTAAAAAATCCGACATACATGGTTGTCATTAGGATGTAAAATGTGGTTCAATAGGACTAAAATAATTTTTTGTTGAATAGTAACTTTTATGTTTTATTAATCACGATTAAAGGTAATTAGTGTAATTTAAGGTAAATATAATGATATAATAATATGAAATTTCTTTTACACTTTTCCTACGCTTATTGGATGAGTCATGGCTGACCATGAAAATCCACGGGTCAACTTGGGGACCCCATGGAGCATCATCGGTAAGAAAATGACATTAATAACTTTTTATTTAATGTAAAAATAATAGTGTCACAAACATGTATTGTTATACTAAAAAAAATTTACATGGGGTTATACAAGTCAAATTTTTAAGTATAAATATTCATTAGAAAACTAAAACGATTTACTACATCATTATATTTTTTCATAATTTTTAGACATTAAATAAATAAATTTATTTACGACACAATGATGATGCAGTGATTACCTCATTAATGAACGATTTAAATAAAATGAGAAGATAAGGTAAAATATAAGACTTAAACTTGTCAAAAACCTATTGGATGGGTGGATTTATAACCCTTATCACCTTATCCTAGAAATATATTATTTTGGTACCTTTAATATTCCAAAATCATTTTATAATTACGTAACTTTTCAGGACATTCCATGAGTGCCTCTCCTCCCTCTTATAAAAGGCCCCCACCTCTACCCCCTTACCCACACCGCTCAAGACTTTGGATCTACCAAACTCTACTCATTTTATCTCTCCACATCCCTCTATTAATCCTAGAAGCCTTACCTTAGGCAGAAAGCTCTTCAAGATACCCTTTTGGTCCAAACCAAGTGGAGTTACTCGATTTAAAGGTAAAGTCTTCTCAAATGTTCTTTTGTTTTATTTTGCTTCTCCAACCCCCTAAACTCTTTTTATTACTTTATTTTGTAACAAAACCAGTATACTTAATATACTATGATGTTTTTATGATAAGTATTCTAGCAAAACGTACACACACCTCCGTCTAATGGTTGAAGAACATATTGTTTCCGTGGATGGTGAATTACTGCCTCACGAAACGATGATTGTTCTATCTTCTCCTAAAACCTCTCATGGTGGCCATTATGATGGAACTATATTTATTTATGATATATATTATATTTATTTACACTCTATGATTTTTTATTTTACATTTAAAACATACCTTTATGATTTCCATGTTGTGAAAATGCGATAATTTCATTTGAGGAAGTGTGGACTATCGCCCCCTCAAGTGATGTGACTCGTTCATGCAATACATGGAATGTATAAAGAATGATTTTAATGAACTTATGTGAACTATATAAAATATATATTATACTGGAATTATAATATATATATATCTCATTTAGTTTTAATTCCATTAAATACGAAATAGAAATGAAAGTAGCGTTCATGCGTACGTACAGCTTACCGTCTCCATGAACGGTTCATTTAATTTTTTACCTCAAAATGTTATGTAACATTATAAATGCAAGTATATACTGGATATATATGATATATATGATATCTACATAATGAATATAATTCTGGATATAATGGATATTTTACCACATGAACAACTTGTAATTATAAGAAGTTTATTTTTGACTCAAGTACCAATGATTGACAAAACGACCGTTATTAACTTAAATAATTACATAATGTTCATAACATGGTAATAAGTGATATAAAAGTAATAATGAAAATGAAAAAGGTTCTTAATCAAGTATAAATTAACCCTACCGATTCATTTTGACATCCCACACCTTTGGCAGATTGCTTAGCCTCGTTCATCTTCGGCGCAAGAGCGCTCGATCAGTGAGCTATTATGCACTCTTAGAGAAATAGACACATCCCATTCACTGATCAAGGGCGCTCATAGTGACTGAGAATAGGTTCGAAGACCCTAAGAAGAAATTTCTTTATACCAAGCATTCTTCTTACAACTAGATCCAATCTCCTGCTAAAGGAAATATATAATTTCATGTGATTCCTTTTGATTACGTATCCAACCCCCCCTGAAAAATCATGAAAAAAGGCTCGAATGGTACGATCCATCCGTCACCACGAATGATAAAAGGGGTGAAGGGGCAAATTTTAGATGATGGTGCCGCTACAGTTGGTGGCGAACTCGCTTTGGGTAAAAACATATTAGTCACTTATATGCCATGGGAGGGTTATAATTTTGAAGATGCAACACTCATTAGAGAACGCTTGGTATATGAAGATATTTATACTTCTTTTCACCTAAAGAAATATGAAATTCAGACTCATGTGACAAGTCGAGGACCTGAAAGGATCACTAATAAAATACCAGATTTTGAAGCCCATTTACTTCACAATTTAGAAAAAAATGGAATTGTTATGCTGGGATCTCGGGTAGAGGATGATGATATTTTAGTAGGTAAATTAACGCCACAGATAACGAAATATTCGTCTTATTCCCCAAAAGATAGATTATTACTAGCGATATTAGGTATTCAAGAATCCACTTCAAAAGAAACTTGTCTAAAACTACCTATTGGTAGTAGAGGTCGAGTTATTGTTGTTAGATGGATCTGGAAAATGAGGGCTTATAGTGACAATCCATAAAAAATTTGTGTATATATTTCACAGAAACAAAAAATAAACGTTGTTGATAAAGTGGCTAGAAGACATGGAAATAAAGGTATCATTTCAAAAAAAAATTCTAGACAAGATATTCCTTATTTTAAAAATGGAAGAATATAAAGAAATGAACAAGACATGTCGGACTTGAGGTAAGGGATCAAACCTATCTCTTTCTTTTTAGGTATTCTTTTTTATGTCATTTCTTTTAAGCTAATATTTATTATGTGTAGGGATGTTCTTTTATATTCCTAATTATGTAATTTTTATGTTCATATTATGAGAGACCCTATTTGATCTAATAAATCCATTTTTGGATGTTTTAAGTGGCATTGTTAAGATGCTGAGTTTTCGTAAGGGATTTTTCATCTCACTTTTATTCCCGTGAGATTTATGCTACATTTTCCACCATTTCCTTTGAGGGGTGTATTTACTACCCATTATTCTACTATTTGTGTAATATAATTTCGTTTATGAGTATTTACATTAATGTTGTATAGTACTTCTTTCATGGGGTGAACATTTCGAAAGTTACCCAAATCGGTAAGGGAACCTTTCACCCTCCACTTTTTAAAAGACTTTTTTTGTTATGCCTTTTAATTTAAATCTTATTATATTGGGATATGTTCTTATATATCCTTTGTGATATAATTTTTATGTCCAAGTGATGAGATACCATTTTATCTCTCATGAACTCATTTTCTGAATTTCAAAGTGACGCCGTTAAGCTGTCGATTTTTTTGTAAGGGAACTTCTTAACCCAATTTCAATTCATGGGGTTAAACCTCTACTTCTTGATTATTTCATTCTATGAATATTTGTGGATGACATCTGATTGTTTTACATTTAGTATCCACTTATATTTGGTGTATTTATATATGTAACACATAATTATATCATTTCTTTATCCTTGCTCTAGTGGCATGATCTTTGATTGGTATTACATCTCAATTTCTTCTCATTGAGATATTTCTTAATGATATGCACTTTTATTCTTTTATAAAGTGTACATACATCCCCTTTGACATTCCATATCCATATTATGTCTATACTAAAGTAATTTAAATGTTTTTAAAATGGCCTATTTTCTTGTGGCTTATAATTTAAATGTTCAAAATGAAAAAGACTCTTTTATGAAAACATTGTTTTAAATGGTTTTAATGATTTATTCTTTTAAACATTTTTCATCCATGTCCATGTTTTAAAAAAGTTTTTAAGGATTTATTTATAGGGACATTAATGTTTTAAAACCCTTTCAAAAGTTTCTAAGTGTTATGGGACACTTTGATTATAAAATATCTTTTAAATGTATTATTTTAATATTTTCAAAGTATAAATGGATTTTTCTCTCCTTGAGTTTTAATGATTTTATTAGATGTTTTTATTTATGATAATATCATGATGTGATCTCTTGTGATTTAAATGTGGAAATTTTATGTTTCGTTTTTGCATGTTTTATGTGATACAATTATGTTATGGTTCTTGGGCATTGTTTATGAAGATGGGTGGTTCCATGATAAACTACTGGCGGGTGAGCCCGATATAGCTCTCCAATGCATTGGGTAACGCGAAGTAGTTAAATTCTAAGGTTTCTCCGAAGAGATTTTGGGAATATACTGTGGTGGGTATTACAAACGTAACCATGAAGGTTACTCCCTACGTAAGAATGTTATGAATGCCTCAAGTTACCTTTATGTCTTATGATTTCTATGAGTTATTCACAAATCTTATGATTTCATGAGGTATGTTAAAATGCTTATGTTTTATGAGTAAAGTGTGTTCTCATTGAATCTTATGTATACATGGACTAATGTTTCCTTTCCGTATTTTTATATCCCTTACTGAGCTTTTGTTTTCATCCCATGTTTTTGAAATGTCTTCCAGAGGACTTAAAGTGGAATATGGTCAAGGATGGGATCAAGGAAATGTCATGATGTCTAAAACATGGAACTAGACATGAATCTTTTGTTCAAGAGTTTATATTTTGTGAAAAAAATGGAAATTGAGTAGATGTGTCTACCTTTTAATGTTTGAGATGTAATAGTTATGTCCTAATTGTCTAAAACTCTAAACCTGAAAAGATACTCAATGTGAATTATTCATTTAATTCCAGAATATGAATTGTACTAACACTGGGTCCTTATAGTTTTCCTCCAACAAAACTCCATTCATGAAGTACATGTGTCTCTATTTCATCTATAACAAGATACATACTGATGTTCATATCTCCAATCATAGGACATACAAAAACGATCAATGGACATAACAGGATACATACTGATGCTCATATCTTCAATCATTGGTCATAAAAAACATTCAATGGGATCAATGCCACCCTCATCATATGGGATAGACATCTGTAGAGAGTTTCCAATTCAATAACTATGTTTGGATTCATTTCAGTCATCATTAGATATATAATGACACATAGATATCCAATCATGATTCCATCCATGATAATCAATGGGATCAATTCCCCCTATGTGTATGGGTTAAACCTGTTTGGATAGTTTCTTGTTCGAGTACTATGTGAGGATTTATTCTTTTTACAATTGGATATTCAATGAAACAATAATTTTAATAGTGGGTCTATATATAATATAAAAGTTCCCCTTCTTTGTTTATGTGATAGAATTGGGAATCGATATTTCATAAAATAACTACATGTTTTGATATTTATTTAGTCACAATATATATAGTGATTCCTAGATATCTAAGTCTATGTACATTTGAGAAAATAAATGGGAAAACATCTACACTGTATCTATAGATCATACCAGGGTGGGTAGCTTTTCATATGAGAAATATATGTTTATTGTTTAATATAATAACTGGAAATATAGTGATACTACGATTTTTGATCATGGGATAAAACAGAACATTTAAAATGAAATAAATGGACCTGTAACTATATATGGAATATACATATGTAGAACTCCTTTTGAGAACCATTCTCAGTAGACTTAGACAACATCTAATCCGGCCCTTTTTTCTCATGTATTGTGTGGGTAATGTGAGCTTTGGGAACTAGGAAACCCACTCAGGAAGACATGGTATAGATGTACATAATACTGTGAATAAATTTATTTGCCACCTGAAACTAATCTACTAGGAAAATACCCAAGTTGATTGATGTTAAACTACGCGATAAATATTCTCACACAACATGATGATAAAATTTGAATTCCATCATCCATTTTTATTTTTTACCAAATAAACACAATAACCTAACCCCTGTTATTCAAAGTACAATGTAATTGTTTCATATTTTAATCCCATTAATCTATACACCACACTTAACTTCCTGATCATATTGGGTCTCCTATAAACATTCATGGATCTTGGAAAAGGAAACATGGATTCGAGGGTCCCTATGTTTGACAATGAATGTATCCCATGGACCAGGAATATGATTTCTCTTCCATCAACCATATGTTTCATATTAGGAATAATGGTGTTACGATCCTCCTGATAGTAACCTCAATTTAGAAAAACATCACACATTATAGTGTTCTGATTCATTACCAAATGATTTTCTAGTACCACCAATCATTTTCAATGAACCTTGATAGTTGGTTTACCACATTGTATTCTTTAGATCAAAAGTAATATGTTTAACTCTTATGTTGGGTACCATAATTTGGTTGTTGTGTATCATTCCTCTCATAAGAAGTCAATGTGCATCATGAACCTTATCTACAAGAACATTGTTCAAATATACATTAAAATAAATATATAATTTCATACTCAATATAAGAAGACCCTAAAAGACTTGTGAAAGATACACTAAACATTTTAGGCTCAAAACCTACAATTGGAATCCTGATAAACATCAAAATATCCACTCACAATAGTCTGCATCACCAGTGTTTAGGAAAATTTTAGATCATAAATAAATAAGGTGTATAAATAATTTGCCTAATTTTTAGCCCAAGAAAAAGCTAAGTTGTTCTTTTGGACACCATGGTCTAAGAAAAATATACTGTAATGATTTGTATCATCTCCTCTCCCTGATAATGTATTCACTTGGTGGGGACACAACCTTTTGTATACTCAAACCCTTAATAAATATTACACTTTTCACAAACCTCATTTTTATCATTTTCATTATGAGCTACCACAACTATTTACTTGAGTTGATAATCTTCTCTTGGAACCCCATAGACCTCAGGCTACCTTTCCCTTGAATCTTTCCCATAACAATATCATAATATGGAATGGTTCAACCAAATAGACCCTTGGATACCCAGAGGGACCCCCTTAAATCAAGGTTTTATTTTCCCGATCATGTTGAACATTATTGTCCCACACCATTAACAATGTTTGACATATAACCCATGGTTACCACATCTAGTTAAATAATATATTCATTAACCCTGCTTTATAATTCTCTTAACCATAATTTTAAAGAACATTTGACATCATTGACATTAAATAACTATTTGTTTCACCCTTATGTAAATGAGAAAGATAAAACTCTATTACCAATCCTTTTTATGGACAACACAACATTATTTGAAGTCACATGGCCTAAGGATAGATACTCAAAATTAAAATAAAAACTACTCTAGGGTTATGGAAACCTCACTTTTATAGATTTCGATCCACTACCCACATCATCATCTAGACATTTGAAACATCACAAATCTTTCTTGGACCATCTAAAAGAGGGGGGATTTGCTTTACTTGAACCTTAATTCATTCTCTATGGGCTTATTCATAATCCATCATGACTATCCAACAAGAGGAACCACATCATTACAAGTAAGGACAATAAATCCTCACTATCGTAAATGAAAGTTGAAGAACCCAAAACATTTGGGTGTTAAGGGTCATCCATGGCATGTCCTCCCCACTCCACAATAATTAATTAAAAGTCCTAGAAAAATGATTTACAGAACCAATGTTCCAATTATCCAGGTGTACTTAGCTTTCCTAATATTTTATCATTGAACAATACAATATTCACATCTCTTTCATCGATCTTGGGAAAGTGTGGGGATACCTTCTACATGTCCAGGCATGTAAATCTAATGGTTTCATTCATCATGGCATTAAAACCAAAATTTTATGAATATACAATTTGTTGGAAATGAACTCCGATCCTCAGAAGCCTAGAAAACATCATGGTAAAACTCAATAACATTTATTTCTTGGCTCATCCCTAGTATGTATACCCCATTCCACTCATTATAATAAAAAACAATGTGGTTAAACAACGAACCTTTGGATATTTTGGTACATCCCTGCCTTGCCTTACCTACTTTATATTCATGAATAATGTCCTAGGAACACTACCTTAAACTGCTTTGAATTTTATTTCCATACTATTCAACATAAAACTATAGAGAATATGTCTTTACCAAAAGAAATTAATCATCATGTTCAACATTATGTCATGAACAATATATTACCTACGACATATGGTCTAAGATAAATGATCCTAAAAAAACACATCAATGGTATGGTCACCAAGATATTAATAATACAAACTAAAAGAGACACACTTCTCACCATATTGAAAAACTGAAATGGAAATATTGGAAAATGTCATGTTTATAATTCTAGGACATGTACTTTATGTGATTATGTAAATATTTATGTCTAATAAAACTTAAATTGCATAAAACATATCAGGTTGAGAACCTGTAATATGGTAGTCTAATAAAATTATATTCCCATGACTATTAATCCATACTCTATATAAATGCTGAGAAATAGTTTGAAAAATATAATGAAAAATATACAAGGCTTGTTGGGATAATAAATTGTCTCTATAAAATTTCAATATTCACACTCTATTCCCACCGACTTCATCAAATATACGAGCATTATCACTTATGAACATATTTTTTACCAATATTTTCCTCCTAAATCATGTGATATTAATTAAACTTGAGGAGGTACCTCAATGAGGAATTTCCTGTAGCTGGGAATTTATGAGCATCTCTCAATATAAACTTATCATGATTTTAAAATTATAATCCATGAGTTTGGGTTTACATGGTATAATGAAATGAATAGGTATAATTTATGATTCTTTTAACTTCATAAGAGTAAAATTTCATGAACATAATGAATAGATAAGATATGAAAAATGAAATATAAATCTAATGAGATTCATTAATTGATAAAGTGATCAATGATGGGGATTCTCCACCTAACAGAGTCTCTCTTGTGAATACACAATTAAATAAATATTCTCAATATTACAATCCCATCACAGTATATATTGAGTGGATTTATAATGTTCTACAAATTTATGTTCTAAGGAGAAATGGAATTAGAAAAATTGATCAACAGATTCATTATTCACCTCTATGATTCATTGTAATGCCTCCACCCCGGAAACAACATCGAGAAAAACCTCCTTTTCTAGGTCAAGAATACCTTTTTATTCTAATACATCACTCTCAAATATGTACTTCACATACTAAAACATAGACATCTCTTCTTGGAGGTGGATAATTTCAAAATGTAATGATTCTATTTCAATATTCCCATCACTGACCATGACATAGTGAGTTGTTTCCTCCACCTCAAACTGTAGAGCTTCATTCTAGGACTCTTTCTAACTTATCTTTAATAAAGAAGAAGACTCTTCTACAACTACCCAAAATTCGAAGGACCAATTTTTCTCCCTTATAGTGATCTTTTACTTCACATAGTAATGATAAGAGATATAATCAAAACACTCGTAACCAAGGTTGGTAAACATCAACCTAGAATGTCATAATTAATCCTCTAGCTCTTCTAATGGGGCCTTTGAAATTAAGGTCCAAATCTCTATCCACACATTCACTTACATGAGCTAATAAAGTGATATAGAATAATATCTTTTATGGAAACTATACTAGGAAAATTAATGTATTCTAGGTCTACATCCTTGAGTGAGGTACCCATTATAATAGTCTTTGATGAAGTTTGTATAGAATCGTCCACTAAATTGGTTGACATTGTTAGAGGGATCCTTGAGAGAGAGGGGGCTATAAAATCTGATCATAGTGTAAGGTCAGTACAATAATATTAGAAAATCTTTATTAGTTAGTGGTTAAGTGGTATGATTCCATTAAGAAACCAATATATGTGATTTATTTTTAAGACATACCTTTCCTGATTGTATCACTAGCAATATATGTTGTCCCAATCACATCAACATGTGTGGAGGAAACACCCAATTACAATGAGTGGACTAGTATCACCGTATTTGTTTTCTCTATTTTCCTTCTTTTATCTTAAACATTAATAGATACAAGACTGAATGAAATGTTAGATGACATGGGAAAAATTTATCCATATACACTTATTATAAAGAACTTCTCATCCACCCCAAAACATTCCTCCATCCAAAAAATTATTAGTAAAATAACAACTAACAACATCATCTTACAACAAAAAATAATTCTAATATAATATGTGAAATGGAATTACTTCTAGAATATCTGTTGAAAGTGATTAATCTAATTAATATGAAACTTCAACTATCTCTAATTTTTTGTGGACCGGGAATAGTAGTGAAGGTTCTACGGGAACAACAAATCATTCACTTGTATCCTTTAGAATTGATTTATGTTCATTCGAAAAATCTCTATGATGACCTATAAATTTTGAAAAACCAAAATGAGTTATTTTAATGTTTCAAATTAAGCATATAGTAAATTAAAATTCTTACTTAAGTATTCTGTTTGATAGAGATCAGATAGTTTTGTGCATGTTGTTTTAACTTGGTTCACTGAGGAAGGGTCCTTATAAGTTTTTGATGAAAATGATTTTGAGGTTGGAACAACTATATGTGTGGATTGTGATGTCCTTGGGTAGTAATTACCACCCTATACTGACTTAATTTACCAAGGGACCCCTCATAATTGGTCCCCTATTCATTTCTCAATTCAGCTCAAACAACTGTACCCACATGAGAATATACTAGGGAAGGAAGAAGTGGAATTTATCCTATATATTCTTATCATATAAATAGAAACTCAAAATAAATCATTATGATTACTTTATCACCCTAACAATTTGAACATAGTGAAAAATAAATCTTACAAATACCCTGACTATGAGATATTCTTTTTCATCGATAAAAATATCCAATGTTCCCTGAACCATCATTCAATGCACATGAGGTGAATATTGGACATTAACCCTTAAAAATTCCATCATGGAATCAATATATCCAAGGAAATTATGGACATAGGTGTGATGGTTTCTTAATGTTTCCCCCACAAAAGATGTAATATCATGAAATCCTATTAAATGCATCTCTTCCTATTGTAGTGATCCCTAGATCCTTTCATCATAGTATGTTTTCCTCAAGAATTGCGATTGCTAATTATATAGGTATGTAATATTTCATGTACGGCATCAGTCACATTAAATTCCCCCATAAAATTCAATTTATTTTATTCTTCTGTCACCAAAAAAGTGACTGTAAATGTTTAACTTGCTTACAAGTATTTGTTGGGGATGTCTATCTTCTTAAAGCATTCCACATTCTAAGAATTTTATTTTCTTCAGAAATTAGTGGATGATTTTTATCTTTATGTAATGATACAAATAATTTATTTTTTAGATATGATAGTATCAAAATATAATAATTAATTATTAACAAATAGATCTCGGTATCACTAGAAGGGATGTCTGTCTTGACATGAGTATCCTCCAAGGTTAACATCTTCTGAAACTAGAGATCCACCATAAAATAGTTCTCGAATTGAACATAAAGAGGGGGTGACATTTTTTATGAATACACATAAATTTATGTTTAAACTAAAAATGTGAATATCATTGATAGAGAATTATCCCACCAATGCAGGAATAATGGATTCGCTCATGAATTGACCTCATATTGGCCTGAGGATCAAGGTTATCCCCAACATTGTCAAAAATACTAGAATTTCCCCTTTTATCACAGTTTTTTTAAGGATCATAGGTCAATATTTCTCTTGAAGGCCATGATTTACAATTTCATTAGTTTAATGGATCACAAACTAATGATGCACTGTCAAAAGGGTTTTAGGTGAACATCAGTGATGCTGTAGATGATCAAGTACTCATAGCCTCCCATGTGAGCCCCATCCAACCCCACAATACCTAATATGGTGTAGAAATTATGTGTGGGGATATTCAACTATAAATGATTCATCGGAGGTTATATTAATTTTATACCATATGAAAGGATAATCCAATGTGATTCCCTCATCTATAGAGACCTCCATTTTGATGGTGGAGACCATATCTCCAAAATTTCAATTAATTGACTATATGCTCTCTATTAGGTACATGGAATGAAATCCAACCAACTAAAATGTATATCGATTGTTGGGAATAATCTCCCACCCCATCTGTTGAATGATCCACCATCAATTATGGGCCAATTTTAACCCTCAACAACGTGAGATTCCTATACCGTGAAAGCCTTTGGACTTTTTTCATTGGGTCAAAAAATAGACATTTTTGATAAAATTTACCACTAATTACTTGAATGGTTTATAATATCTATGAAGTAGGGTTATATCAATAGAATTTTTATCCAACCATATCAACTCCCTTGAAAGTTTGGGGGTCCTCTAACTGTCGTTTGACAAAAACGACGGGGGAAAACTCATTATACATATCTACTATAATGGGTGCATGCAAATCTTCTCAATGCACATAGACTAATTCCAACCTCCTGATGCATTATGTTGAATAATATTTTATCTAGATTCTATCAAATTACTATATATTCCATCAACCGCTTATTATTGCAGAATGTTAGGGATATCTATATAGCCTCATATGTGACAATTTAATTTATGCTCGTGGAAAATTTAGTGGTGATATACTACACCCAAAAAGTCCTACCCCAGTCCATTTTGTTGCCCTACCTGATCAAAAAACATAGTTATAAAACCATACAAACCTTTATTTTGTCGCATATTTCCACATTATCAAGCAGTATATGTTGATTTCAAAATGTGGTTCACGAAGGTTATTTCCATAGTGTTTAGGAATAAATTTCAAAATATACCTACATAAGCCTTTATCCTCAGTACTAAAATGACCAATATGGTAGATATTTTCAGGAATAGAATTATGATTCTATAATATCTAAAATGAAGGCACAATCGGTGACTATGATCAAAATTTAGGAGCTTCATTGGTAAAATGAAACTCATTATGTGGTAGAAATTTTGATAGTTTATATTCCATAAGGTTTATCCTCATTATATCTGCCATGATTTTCTATGATGACTTAATAATGGAATAACAAATAGTGTACACAATTGAAACAATGGTGTTATAATGATCCCCCACTATGGTATCCTATTTATTTTAAGACATATAAGAGCTTGAATCCATCTATATGAAAGAAATAATGACATGTCATTCAAGAGATTTTATCATGTTCAAATATTTATTTCCATTGATAGCTTTATATGAAACACATGAACCATAAGTGGATTCCTGATCACCTAACCTAAAACTCAAATTTTAACTGCATGACTAGTTATAGGTCTCAAAATTTTCATGATACATGAAGCACCCCTCTAATCACATAACCCATAGAAGATGTCAAGATGTGATAATATATAACACTACTTTGAATCAGGTGACCCTGGTATGATCACACAAACAACATAATTATCATGGAATCACATGACCGAACGAGTAAAACATTTGATGCATGTAGGTAGAAATACAACAGAGGACCTAGTTCATGGGTTAATTTAATTACAATGAATTATTTTGTGACATTTTTGAATAATATCTATCCAAATGTAGTCGCATGACAAGATCATATGATCAATAATTATAAGAAGTTTCATGAAAAATGACATGTAATTAGTTCTTACATAGAGGTATTGTGAATGGGATCTTATGATGAGGTATTGTGAATGGGTGACAAGATGAATAAATTTTATGTGTTCTAAATATTGAATTCACTGAGGAAATGTTTGACACCCTTTACATACATACATACATACATACATACATACATACATATATATATATATATATATATATATATAACTCTACGAGGAACACCAAAGGTCAACTGGAAGACTATACATAACATGATTGACTACATAGACAAGGCCCCCAAGACTCATGAAATCATTTAATATCATCACAACCAACTCATGTACCTGACGATATTTCCCATAAGGTGGTAATTAGTTTACTCTTGTACAATTATCACAATAAAGTCTAGATTTCAAAAAATACTAAAAGCATTAGTATTATTCTCTCTACCAAAAAAATGATGTGGAGGTGGTTGAATCATGTGAATCGCATAAACTCTACTAGGGAATACAATTAAATGACCTCAGTAATGTCATGCGAATGGATCATGATCTATTATTGATCTTATAAAGATATTATGAGGGCCCTATACAAAACCCACCTATTTTTTAAAAGCTATATATAAAAGTGTATATGATCTTTCAGAAGCATCTAGAAAAGTTCCCCTCAATCATAATACTTGTCAATCACTTGATTCTTGACAATCATTTGAGTACCTCATAAATTAAACGACAGAAAATTCAAAATCATTATGTGATGGAGAGGTATAATTATGTCCACGTGACATGATTATGTGATTTGTGAGACTCTGGGGAGCCCCTAGTGATATGTCGACCTTATCATGCAAGAGAATGTTGGAATGTCACATTCATGTTGGTGTGTCAAATTAATCATGTGAAGGACCACATATATGTCCATTCAATAATGTGATACCCCTTATACTCCAAAAAATGATGATGAATTTTCAATGATAGTGATTTTACTCTAGAGTGAGGTCCACAGTTGATCATGTGATGCATCACTAACATGAAAATGATTTTCTATGGAAGTACATAGAATTCATTTTGAGATCCCTTATTGCTTATGAGATTCCCTAATGTAAAATAAATGGAAAATGGTTGATATAACTGTATAAAAAAAGAATAAATCAAAATAGGAAAATTTGAAATCCTCTCACGAAGGAAAGATATGTTGATATTAATGTAATGGTGTTTGTTTCAGATTAGATCATCATTATTCAGATGATGATATCTTTTATAATCCATCATGATATCTAAAAAATGAATATTTCAATCCAAATTAACACCATGAAGGACCCCATACAATTATTCTCTGATCATGTGAGAGCCTCTATGTTGGGGTATTGTTCTCACAATGACTATTAGGCATATCAGCTCAATGGTTTAATGGTTTTTTGAAACGTTATCCTTATTTTCTGGAAACCCATTCATAAGAAGACTTCCATTATATATAATTATTATGTAGTGTTCTCATGTTCATTGATTATAATGTGTCACATTTGGAAAACCATGATAGGATCATGAAAATTACATTATATGGTACTAACTCTACCAACTGAACTCATATATTTGATATATGCTCCGTATGGGATGATGAACAAATATAACAAAAATACCTATAAATTCACCCCTTGGTAAAAAATTTGACTATGGTGATGGAGACATGTGACAATGACTACACCGCCGAGAATGTAGAAGAGAGAACTTCTTATTGTGTAAGGTCTTGCTATAGTAATAGCCTTCGACCAGGTAAAACACATTGAATGGTTTAAAGGATTGGGAATATTGAATTTATTAATTTTTTGTCACTATATATATCATTTTAATTACTTCTGGTTGTATATCTTGATTAGATGAAAGATTTTCTACATGAAAACAATGTCACACGAAACCAAAATATGCTAATTTTTTGCAAACAATGAGTTATATATGTAATGAAGACAATAAAAAGGAAATTTATTTATCTAAAGACAGATATTGTAAAATTAATTTGAAGGAATCATGTTCTTCACATGACCTAAATTAATCATGAAATAGCACTAAAAGATATCACTCAAGTCATTTAATTTTTTTAGGAGGTGTCCACCAATTTTCACGATGTCCTCCAAACATGTAACCCACACCTTAAAAATTCATTAGGACATATCTACCAAGACCCATTAAATCCTTCAAACATGTGACACACATACTATGAATACACCAATACATGTCACCCAAATAATGTGATACCCTGCCGATATATAGGGAAAGACATGCAACACCTTCTAGATATTTTGTCTAGACCATGAAACATCATTTAGGCATGATGAACTAGTCATATGATTACATCTATACATGTCATCCAAGTCAAATGATCCACTCTAGATAAACCATATATATCCAGTTAATTCCTTTCGAAATGGAATCCATGTCATGTAATGTCCTCTTGACATGTCATCAAGGTTATGTGATATCCTCTAGACAGTCCATCTAGATTATGTGACATACACTGAGTGATTCAACAGGATCCTATGATTTTAATTTGACATGTTGTCTTGTAAATCATTATATTCATATAATTCTTCAAATATGTTATAATGACACCCCATAAATTTCATTTAATTACATGGATTTTTGGAATATTAATGTTATTATATTGAATTAATTCAAGACCATGTGCTAAGACAGATTCCATTTTAGAGGCCCAGTGCTCTCGGAATTAAGGTTTCAAATATATTAAATATATTAAATAGTTCATAAGATAAGGTTTCGTGAAAAATTAAAATAAATTAAAAATGGGTTCCCAGATCATAAATTTGAGGGCACCATTGCATACATAGAATAAGCTTTACCATATGTGAGTGCTAACATCAGCCTATGTGGGTCACTGTGAAAGTTAGTTTTTGAACGTTTTAATGAAAAAATAAATTACTGATTTATTTTATTATAATTTTTTGAAGTAACATAATGATTCATTTTTATATTAAATTAGTATCCTGGAAAGGGATCCAAGGTTAGATTTCATAACCCTAGATAAATCTCTTGGATCTCAAGAGATAATCAATGGTGAAATAGCTCGATGAACAATTATGAATGGGGGATCGAGATCATTCATCACTGTTCGTCGTCGACATAGAATCCTTCACAATGAACCATCCAACCTTGAGGTATGATGTTGTGATTTCAATTACATTATTCAAATTATTAGAATCAATGAAGAGAACCATCAACCCATGAAATGGTTGACCCATGGTTCAATCAGTCTTGTGGGATGGGTTGGTTGCAGGATTGATTTTGGGATGATTATCATTGTTTTTTTGTTATCTTTTCGATCATTCATACTGTATTGAACTATTCCTGCAATATACAATTTCCAAGTTCCATTCCTCATGTTTCTTCTATATGAATTTCATTCTCTTTTATTCTACGCATTCTTTTTTCTTTTCAATATATGAACAGATGATTGTTGCAACTTCGATTCGTAGTGAAATGATTTGAGATTGTAGATATGGAATTGGGAAGACCTAGTGTAGGTTAGAAGGAAATGGAGGCAGATGAATTAATTTATTTTTGGAATTATCTCTTTTCAAGTGTTCTTTTTGTGGATGATCATAATCTTAGTTGTGTACTGATTAAAGGCCCAAAACTCACGGATTCTGTGCTATGAGGATGAGGTGACCTTGGATCATCAGTTTCGGGATGAACAGACTAACAGTCTGGGCACCAGAGGATCGAATGAGGATATCAGAGGAACAACTATGATTCTAGAAAATCTCAAGGAAGATGGAATGTATTCTATGATACAGGCCATGTGGGGCCCTTTGAGTGGTGGCTAGGGTCTCGAGGAGCTATAAAGTGTCACACAATGCATGATACCTTCCATGGGACTCATCATGTATCTATCAGGATTCACATACACGAGGTGGAGTACACAACATGTACTTAATCACACGACCATACCCAGCCCGACTACATGGGTTTCCTCATGTACTGGTACACAGACAGCTGGCCACATGTTGACACCATGTATCAACACATGGATTAGAAACACAGGCAGACTCTGGATGGATGGAAATTGCATGTATTCTTTTCTATACTCAGTGTATACCTTTTAATGAAAATTTGTTTTCCTAACACAGTCCATTGTACGTGGGTAGTACCCGGTGTCAAGGGACATGGCATGGGATCCTAAAACACATCATGTATCCCTTTCTACATGTCATATATCACTTTTCAACTATATCATGGACATGTTTCATTAGGGATTGTTTCCTTGATCGTCTCTCTGAAGGATGGTGTGTATCGTTACCTACACAATGAAGTATGATCCATTCAACCGAACATCCTAGTTAGATTTGTTTGAATACCGCAAGTGGATCATTGGGGGATCCTCTCTATATACTTCATTCCCTAGGTAGAGTTCTTAGTATATACGTGAGTAACATTATTAGATGTTGATCCTCTACATAGAGGGTTTTTCCAGATGGAGTTGTCGGTATCCCCGCATGGCCCTTGTTATGATCTTCATTTGATGTGTCATGTCTCTCTTAATATCTATCATCAAATCTATCTCATGACAGTTTTTGATGAACAATACTTCACATATGGAAATCATCAGGGCTATCAAAATCATGAGTGTGTTTGGCTAGATGGTTGTTTCTTGAAATTTTTAGACAGGATCCCTAGTGGTGGTATGGATTAGTTGTGACTTACCACTAGGTTGTGTGTCTTGTTTTAGTATATCTAGATATCCTTGTTATATGTTGTAGCACTATAATTGTGTAGATATTACTATATAAATCATTTTTGTATTGCGTTGTGGTTTTTGTGTGTCATACTGAGTATTATTTAACTCACCCCTACACTGTATTTTCCCAAATGTGTCGAGTATTGTGTAGATGAGCGACCATTTGATGGACTCAAGGGAGGATCAGGACTAGAATAATCTTTGTGAGATCAGATAGGGAAAGGGTTTTTTGTATATTCAAGAATACGTCCTAATAATTGTTTTTATTAGTTTGAATTTTTAGTTTAAAGACTCATTCAGTGGGTTTTTATTCTTGCCTTGTTTAAAGTATATTCTTTACATCTATCATACTCTATTGTTTGATATATTGGTATTCATTCATTTACAGTTATTGTGGCTTTTAAATTTCATCATTCAGATATGGGATACGTGTTTGTGTGTATAGGTACTTATAAAATGAAACCCATGTTAGTGATATGCCTTCATAGGGAGTCACGACATGGTTCCCGTTGGGACGGGTCATGAAAGAGTGGTATCATAGGTGGTTAGTTCTACTATAGGAATGAGAGTCTATGATATTGTTTTGTGGAAATAGTTTTATGGGTTTTCAGTTTGGATTTTCGGCCAGTTAATCTAGTGTTGGTGCAGCGTTTGACGTATCCATATACTGGGACTATGATAACTTTATTTTCTAATCAGTATATGAGAACACTGGTTGTACTAAAAAAATGGTACATGCATAATATATGAATGGTTTTTGGTTTCAATGTCCTTCTTGAGTCACAAATCTAATTATAGTCATTGAACGTGGTTCATCTTGATTTTCTACAGGATTATTTTGCGACACATACCCGATATGAACTATTATCTCAATCATGAGGATGTCCCTCTCAATGATGATGCATCAGTACATTGACCAATTTTCGAAATGTTACCTCTAGGCTGCACACCCACTATACTGCCACATTTGGAGACACCCATGGTACCTAATGTACCAGAGGATGAGGAATGCTGGTTGATCATGCTCCATGAGTTTCACAGATACATACCACCCAATATCCAAGGTCAGCCTTACCCTCAGGTGGATGAGAACTAGCTTGAGGTGGGGATTTGAGTTTTCCATTTAGTCAGGAAACTAGCCGATCATATGGAGAGCCAACTATAGGGCCTAGCAGGGCGATGGTGGAGTTTGGATATCATTAATCATGACGATCCAAAAGTCTCATGGACAGAGTTTGAGAGCCTCTTTAGTGAAGTGTTTTTTCAGTTACGTTACGATATGTGCCTATGATGGTGTTTCTTCATATCCGTCAATAAATAATGATAGTTGATGATTATTCATCGTGGTTCACCAAAATCATCATGAACTCAATGGATATGGTTAGGGATTAGTAATTATGGGGTCAGACCTTTTATTGAGGATTTTGCAGAGACATCCAAGCTAGTATTATCCCTTTGAGAATTAATACTTATGTTGGGGTTCTGAAGAGATTATTGGTGGTCTAGAAATTCTTTTCTGAGAAGAGACATATAGTGCTATTCAGTAGTGGACATGAAGGTGTAGAGACCTTGGAAGTAGGGATCCAACATTATTCTGATGGATCCGCATGTGGGATAAATTTTATTGGGAAGTCCTAGGATAGTAGATCTCAATTTCAGGGTTCACAGGGTGGATCTATTCATCCTAAATAGATTTTGTGTTACTCATGCAGCAACAGGGGATATATCACTTGAGATTGTCAAACCCATCATGCTTCTGATCAGAAGAAAGTGGATGAAGCACTGTGGTAGAGATAGAAACGAATTAGAAAAATCCAAAAGGTGGAAGACATGGAGGAGGATTTGGGAGAGAAAAATGAGGTGTCTAATGTTTCCACTTGCTACAACAATAACCCCTTGGAGGTACACACTAGGCTTAGAGATCTGAATAGTAGCGGTGTAGAATGTTGCATGTATTTGAGGATTATGACCTATGGCAACTAGGGAGGACTGGATATAGACCGTATATCTTTTATCCTCTAGATACCAAACTTATAATCACATGTTCTCGTCATTCGTTTCCCAAAACCTATCAAGTTTGAGACCTTGAAATTAAGGTAGAAACATAGACATGAACCATAAAATTAAAGAACCATCCAGGAGGTGACTCGATGATGACACATCTATGCCTATTGTTTTAACTTGACCTTGGATGAGAGAGTTTTTGTTGGCACCTCTCGGTGGTAGCATCAAGGCTTTACGATGCTATTATTGGTATGGACTGGTTATCTTCGATCCAATCCTAGATTGAATATTTTAGGTAAATGTTGTGGTGTGTCAGCAGTGATGGTATGAGGTTTTCCATTGTCTTGAAAAAGATGATCAGGTAGTACATGATGGAATCATGCCTGGGAGGGTGTAGTCGATACCTCATCACATGGCTAGCAGGACCCTCGTTGAAAAACAAATTATGAGTTTTTGATTCCCAGTAGTAGTGGCGGAGTACGAGGATGTCTTACTTATATATGTAATAGAATTATCTTATCATTTGGATATAGAATTCTCCATTAACTTACACACTAGATGTTATCGATATAAATAATAGCGTATCGGATGGCTCCCATAGGGATTCACGAGTTGTAGGTGTAATTAAACGACTTGCATAGAAATATATTTGTGAGACCCAGTGTTTCACCCTAGGCCACCACATTTTTTGTTTCAAAAAGGATGATGGATTCTTGAGGTTGTGTGTGGATTAACAGAAATTGAACTATATGGTGGTAAAGAAAAAGTATCCCCTAGAGAGGGTCAATGACCTTTTCGACCAGTTGAGAGGCACCCAATAGTTCTGGAAGGTGGATCTTAGATCAATATATTCCCATATGAGAGTACTGGGATGAGGATATACCAGAGAGAGCATTCAAATTCCGCTATAGTAATTATTAGTACATTTTTTCCATTTGTCATAAAAAACACCATAGCAATGTTCATGGGACTCATGAACCAGGTCATCTAGCCCTACATAGACCAATTCCTGGTGGTCTTCATGGATTATATCCTTGTATAATAAGTGTATTAGGAGGATCAGGTGAGACACTTACAGATGATTCAATACATACTACAAGAGAACTGACATTAATGGATGCTCTTGATGTTGCATTCCAACATTTAGGTTGTCCACCTTCTGGGACATTTTATCTCTACAGATGGAGTGGTACTGGACACAGAAAAGGAGGAGCCAATGTTACCATGGGATCCACCAAGGAGTGTGATGAAGGTGCATATCTTCGGTGGGATATAATGATATTACAGGATATTAATATCTGATTTCTCAAGGATATCGACAATAATGATATTTTCACCCAAAAACGGGGATTAATTTACTTGGATAGAGAAGTGCCAAAAAGATTTTCAGTAGTTGTGGTAGAGTTTAATGATCACACCGATCATGATATTTCTAGTGGAGGTCGTCAAGTACGTAGTGCATTGAGATGCATCAAAGACCCGACTATGTTGTGTTATAATTAAAATCCATGCATTTATTACCTATGGTTTGCAACAACTGAGACTGTAGGAGTAGAAAAATGTGACTTGTGATCTTGAGTTGGTAGCAGTAGTATTTGTGTTGAATATGCGGTGAAACTACATGATAGGAGATTAGTTTATCATATACTATAATAACATGATCCTTATGTATATCCTCTCTCAGAATGATCTAAACATGAGTATGAGGTGATGGATAGAGTACCTCTAGGATTATGACATGGAGATTGTGTATTCTCGTGATAAGGGGAACATGGTGGCATATTCTATCTGTATAAGATCGAGATTGTATTTTTTGGATGAGATCTCAGAGAAATTGGCCTCATTACAGTTATCATTTACTGATGGAAATGAGGGGTGTACCTATAGTTAGTGTTTCTTAACCCTACACTCTTTCAGTGAGTCAGGGAGGAGAAATTTCAGGATACCGACTGTGAGACTCTGCCTACTCAAATATTTGAAGGACATGATACTGGGGTATATCTAGAAGGTGGGTAGCATTTTGTTCTTTTCAGAGGATGCACAATTATACCAGTGGAATTGAGGAATGAGTTTATGATGGAGTTTCATATATCCCCTTTGTAAGTACATCCAACTATGGAAAATATGTACTAGGACATTCGACATCAGTTCTAGTGTCCATGAATGATGAAGAGAGTTGATGAGTTTGTATCTCAAAACCTTACTTGTGAGTAAGTTATCGCAGAGCAACAGGTTACAATGGGTTTGGCTCAACCCCTTTATGTGCTAAATTCACTATGGGATGTGATATTGAGAGAATTAATGACAGTTTAACCACATACATCATGGGGAAATGATTTCATCAAGGTGATATTTGACCAAATACCCAAGTCATCCCACTTCCTAGCTATCTATGAGTTGTTTTCATTAGAGATTTTGTGACATATCTACCTGAAGGAGATATATAATATTCATATAGTTCCATCGAACATTGTTTCTAGTCTTGATTTTTTATTCATATTGCAGTGGTAGAAGGGATTAGAGGAGGATCTTGGGACTCAGTTGCGCTTGAATTTGGTGTTCAATCACAAAATAAATGACCAAACTAAGAAGACCATTTAGGTTCAAGAGGAAATTTTACACACTTTCATATTAGGCTTCAATAATAGTTTGGAGGACTGCCTACCACGGGATGAGTTTTCATAAAATAATTAATACCACTCCACCATTGGTATGTCACTATTAGATGCTCTGTATGAGCAAACCTAAAGGTCACCAAATTATTTGATTGACCCAGCATAGTAAACACTTATTTGTGTAGAGTTGGTGTGAGCTAACACTGAGAAGGATTAGATGATGCAGTATTGGATGATGAAAAAACATATTTGGAAGAATTCATATGCCAACATAATATGGATTCCTTTTGAGTTCAAGTATGGATAACATGTGTTCCTTATTGTCTCATCTCAATGTGGTTTGTGGTGATTTGGACAGAGAGTGAAGCTATCTCTAATGTTCATAGTCCTTTTTCAGAAACTACGTAGAGATGTTGAGGTGGTGTACTACGCAGGTCTACCCCTATAGTTGTACTGGGTATAAGACATCTTATATGTGTCTTAGTTGAGGAGGTACATGAATGAGACATTACATGTCATCGATTTGGGTGAGCTGGACATCATGTATAGAGCGATTTTTTTAGGGTACCAACTAGAGATCAAGTATCTACATGAGCGGATCCATTGCAGGAGAGGAATTCCCATGGTGAATGTCTGGTGATAGCATGAAAATAATCCAGAGAGAACATGGGAGTTAGAGGATCATATTTATACATAGTACCAAAATATTTTTATATATACTTTATTATCTATTTGGGTATGTAATTTCCTATGTTTGGGAGAATTTAATGTACCATATATTATTTATACATATTATACGTAAATAATTTTAGACCAGGAGCTGAGACGGTGTGTGATTATGATGCCCAGTGTGCCCAAAATAAATGAATGAAATATATTAAATATATTAAATAGTATGCATGAGAGGTTTTGGTCTCACCCAAATTTACCCAAGATTTTGGGGTTTAGCGGTCGCTTGTAGTTTATCTTTGGTTGACGATTCCTCAGAGACCTTAGAAGTAGCCTTTGGACAGGTACATTCTATGGAATGTTTTTGGCTATTATGTGGCCAACATTGGGTTGATCTTAGATGGGTTTAAGTGACCACTAAAAGTATTATGTGAATTCAAATTATGAGAATGTTTGATCCTATGTTATTACAAGTGGTGGATTGGATGAATTCTTTTTAAAAAAAATAATTCAATTTCTTATATTTGAGATGGGTTCATTTATGGAGATCAAAAAAATCAACACTTACTTGTTTAAATCCTACACACTGTAATT
The DNA here is from genome assembly GCA_963277665.1 of Viscum album. Classification (NCBI taxonomy): domain Eukaryota; kingdom Viridiplantae; phylum Streptophyta; class Magnoliopsida; order Santalales; family Viscaceae; genus Viscum; species Viscum album. The sequence continues at coordinate 1,482,046,965 of OY728161.1, forward strand.
CTAATCACCTATATACTTTAAGGATCAGTGTTTTGAGAACTACAAGGTAATGGTTCGTATCAACACTTGTAGTGTGTGACCATAAATTCAATAAGCATGAAGAGGTTTTAAAATCATTAAATAAAAATATCATTTAAAAGAAGTGATTATCCATTAATGGAGTGATAAATAACATCCAGTATAACCCCTTGATACTCCCTTGGATCATCCCATAGTTGGGTGAGACCTCCATTGATCCTATGGTTTCAATAGAAGAGGGAAGTAAACTCACGAGGGAGGAATTAGAGAAGTAAAAAAACAATGAAATAATGATCATTCCACCATTGTGTGATAATATCACAAGGGTTGGTGTGAACAAGTTCACACCTTGAACCAATGGTATAAATGTGATACAAAGAAAAATATAATAATATTAGAATAATAACTTTTATTATGAAACTAATGTGAATTGAACAACTTAAATGTGAAAGACAAACATGAGACAACTAAATCGTAGCATAACGTTACAATGAAATAAATCTCAAAGGATGATTAAATACTCCAACACCACTTAGTTAAATAAGAATTTTGGGAGCCTTGGGTCGAGCCTCCAATATTGAAAGTAATCCCACTTGATTATGGTAGGCATAGGGTGGTGGAATGGTTGTGGAACATGGACTTTTCAACTCTTTACCCGAGGTGGAAGCCAGCTTTAATCAACTGAATAGAGGTGCCTAAATGGGCTTCTAGATGGCCGAATTAGATTAGGACATAAAATAAAAACATAAATATATTGATGTACTACAAACTTCTGTAAAGTTTTAGACCAAAATATGTAATGGTTTATGGGATATGCATAAAATGGTATGATGTTTTTCTGGGTCACAGAATCTGCCCCAGAATTTTATCTCCAAATTAGGCTACCTAGAACCCCATTCATACATCATAATTATCTTTGGACTATGTTTAATGAAATGTTCAAAAATAATTCATCTTTATGAAGTTTAATTTTACGAATTATTGGGCTTGGATATTGGCCTCTACATTATTTTTATTTTCCTGCTCTCCAGTTCACTTCATATAGAATGATGTTTGATCAAGGCTAACATCAGTGGTATTCCAATATGAATTTTATAGTACTCCGAAAGTATGAATTGTTAACAATGTAATGAAAAAACGTAAAATTAAATATGAAAACAAAATCAAGATCATTGGGTATTTTAAATGATGATAAAAAATGAACCATGTAATAGTTCATTTTAAGAAGGAATTACAATTATAATATAAAATAATGTTCAAAGTGTAATGTTCACTAAAATGGTGTTTATTAATAAAAAATAAATTAATATTATATATATTAACAATTAATATTAGCCTCATTAAATGGAAAATCAAACACCCCAACTTGAGTTTTGCATGTCCCAAGAAGAATATACCTCAAAAATGTGAAATTTGAATTCTCTTTTCTAATTTTTTTTAATAAAAATTGATCACCAAAACCCTTATATCAAACAACTATGAAACCCATAAAAATATTTTAATACATCATAGTTTCATAAGAAGATACCAATACCAAGACCATTTCATTGTTTAAATTCATATCCATATTTTATCTCATATCAATTAATTTTGAGGATGTGTTGTGTATTACAACAGAAAAAGGGGGTTAATCTTTATTCAAGGGGGAGATGATAGAAGTGCTAGGTGGAATCACAGTTCAACATTAAGATGAGTATTAAATTTTTTTCAGTATTCCCATGGTAATTGAAATAGCACTCAAAAGAGTCAACCCATGTAGAAAGACTTTGCTGATGACATCCATGCTCAAAGACCTTAGGGAACCATGTAAATCCCACCAACTCGTGCACAATCTCAAGATAAATCAGTCAATTGAAAATTCAAATAACCAAAAATAGAGATAAAATTACCAACTCTAGTCTAGAAAACTATAGAGTCACGATCCCCAAGTGCTGAAAGCTATGCATTAGGTCATTTCATTGCTCTACGTGAAAATTAAATGTTTCTTTTTAATTTTTTATTGAATACTCATTAAAAATAAAATGATCACCAAACTTATGAAATTTTTTTGGGGTACCCCATGAACTCAAAATAATACCCCACTGTCCAAATGACGTGTGTTGTGATCTCTTTTTTTTATTTGGATGAAAGTATAAACGATGAAATTTCACATTAGACAACCACACATTCCAAAATCTATGCTCATGAAATTATACATGGATTAAAATTAGAATCAGGGAATGATAAATTATTTGATATTCAGTTTCAATGTGTACAATGTATATTATCATGTTCAAGGTTAATGGGATTTATCCTTCCATTAAGGAACACTTTTTTTTTTCAAATTATTCATTTTTTTGACACGAAAGCAATTTTTTTATTTAATCTCTCCCAAAAATTAAATAATATTGTCCCCAGTGTTTAAAGAAAATTAAACATTGAATGGGGTATAGGAATAGAATGGGAGTTCAAAAAGAAAATTGAACGCAAGGATCTTGGAATGAAGTCACCTGGTGGTTGAAGTGGAAATTCTTGTTCCTCCCTTTTAATCCCTTGACCTCCAAGTCACTCTGAGAATTCACTAGTGGAAGAAAAACAAAAAAACAATTATATATATATATATATTGATATATATTTATTCATATAATAAAAAAATTAAAATATAAGTATATATACAAAAATTATATAGAAAAGAATCAATATAATCTGTAGGTCAGTGGTAAGTGTGTGCCCCAGCCTCCCGTGGTCTTGGGTTCGAGTCCCTACAACTTCTCCAGTTGTGACGGGGTTTGGCCCATGACCTACAATGTGGCATTTAAATTTTATTATTATTATTTTTTAATGTTTTTTACAAAATAAAACATAAAAATAAAATTAACTGATGACCCATTGTATTATTTTTAAATTTCTGGGTAAGGTATTACTAAAGGATCACACCACTTGACACGGATGAATATGGCTCTCCCCTTTCATACCCATCCATACTCATAATTAGAGAACATCTCAAACATCTATTTTTTTAAATATCAAAATGTATCATTAATCCTAATTGAAAAGAAGATGATTCACAAAGATGAAAACCACAGGCTGCCTCTCGTGCAACGCTTTCATTTAATATCGCCAGCTCAACTTAGGACCTTAATTATTTAATTATTTTCATCATCTAAGGTCAGTTCACATATGTTTTCACCAACTTCATTTTTTTGGAATGGTTCAATGAATCATTTAAATATATGACCATTAAGTTTAAAGGGTTTACCATTGGTGGGATCATAGATTTCCACAACCCCATGGGTGTACACCTTTTTCGCTCTACATAGACCTGACCATCTAGACCTCAAATTTACCAAGCAGAAATGAAATTTAGAACTATGAAAAATAATAGGTTTACCTGGTACAATGTGATTGGTTTTTAGATTCCGAGATTGGTAGGCTTTTATATTAACTTTATTGATCCATGAATTTTGATAAGCCTTCATCCTATGTTCCTCGTGTTCCTTGAGATATAATTTATATTTTTTTTGGCAAATGAGAGGTTATAATTCATTTTCTTAATTTCCCAAAAGGCTTTATGTTCAATATTCACTGGAAAATTTCATGACATACCATAAACCAGCCTATATGGGGACATTCCTAAAATGAGTTTATATGCAGTTTGATAGGCCCAAAGATAATCTAAGAGTTTTCTCGTCCAATCATTCCTATATAGATTAACAGTTTTCTCGATAACTTGTTTGATTTCTCAATTGGCTAACATAGCTTAACCATTGATCTATGGGTGGTAGGTAGTGGAAACATTGTGTGAAATTTCATAATTTTACTTGAGTGTTGATTATTGAAGATTTCAAAAATGAGTTCCACAATTACTAATGATATCCCTAGGAATTACAAACCTAGAGATGATGTTTTCCTTGAGAAATATAATCACAGTTTTATGATCATTGGATTTTTTAGGAATGGCCTCAACCCATTGGAAGATATAATCGATAGCTAAAATGATGTATATATATCCACTAGATTTTGGGAAGTGGCCCCTGAAATCGATTCCTCAACAATCAAATATTTCAACCACTAAGATGGGAGTGAGTGGAATTTGATTCGTTTTTGTGATGGACCCTACTTGTTGACACCTAGGAAAACTCTGAAAAAATGAATATGAGTCCCTTAAGAGGGTGGGAAAGAAGATACCATATTGAATAACCTTAGAATAATTTTTATTAGAGGAAAAGTTACATCCACATGCCTCAATATGACAAAATTTAAGGATGGACTCTTGTTAAGATTCTAAGACACACCTCACAATGACTTGGTGATGACAGAATATATAAAGGTATGCATCATTAAACACATAGTGCCTAACATAAAAAAGGAATTTCCTTCTATCATGAGTCCCTAATAATTTTTGAATGAATCCTGTAAATAATAAGTTGGCTATGTCGACATACCATGGGATATAACTCACTAAATTGTGGTGCTTTTCAGGAAATGAATCAGACATAGAAATATGAATTACATTTTTGTTTAATTCTATCCTAGAGAGATGATTATCTATAAAAATTTCAACACCCTTTTTTTCATTGATTGTGTGGTCAAATTATTGTTAGAGAAGGACCCACCTAATCAGTCTAGGATTTGAATCTTGTTTCTGGAATACGTATTTTAGTGAAGAATGGTTAGTGAACACAGTGATGGGGGATCCTAAGAGGTAGGGCCTAAAATTTTCTAAGTCAAACACAATATCAAGTAACTGCTTTTCAGTGGGGGTGTAGTTGATTTGGGCATAATTTTAAGGATTTTATTGCATAAGCAATGACATAAGGAATTTTATCACAACGTTGTCATAACACAACTCCTACAGTAATGTCACAGGTATCACACATAAGTTTGAAAGGAAGGTTCCAATTTAAATACTTCATTATGGGAGGAGAGGTGAGAGAGTATTTGAGGGTTGATAATTAACCCTCACAACTTTCTATCAAAACAAATGGAAAATCTTTTACTAAGAGAGTACAAAGGGGATGTGAGATTGAACTATAGTCCTTGATTAATCATCTATAGAAACCACCATGTCCTAAAAATGACCTAACATCCTTGAATGTTTTGGGAGATGGAAGATGACGAATGAAGCCAAGCTTGGATTTATCAACACCAATCCCCCTACTCGAGACTAGATGGCCAAGGACTAGTCTATCTTAAACCATGAAATTCCATTTTTCCTTGTTTATGACTAGATTATTTTTTCCAAATCATGAAAATAAAATCTCCCCATTCCTAAAACATTCATCAAATATATCCCCAAACACAGAGAAGCCATCCATGAAGTCCTATAGAAAATCCCCTACCATGTCTGAGAATATTTCCATCATGCACCGCTGTAAGGTTCGAGGGGAATTTCATAAACCAAAGGGCATGAATTTGAAAGAAAAGGTGAAGAATGGACATGTGAATGTAGTCTTCCATTGATCCCTTAGGGAACCCTCAATTTGATTATACCCTGAGTACCCATCTAAGAAATAGCAGAAGGTTTGACATGCAACTCTCTCAAGGACATGTTCAATGAATGGTAAGGGGAAATATTCCTTCAGGGTGAATGAGTTTAGATTCCTATAGTAAATGTAGACCCTCTATCCACTACTCACCCAAGTAGGAAGAATCTCTCCATCCTTATTGGTTATCATTATGATTCCTACCTTCTTGGGAACCACTTTGATTGGGCTCACCCACTCACTCACAGTTATGGGATAGATGATACTATATTTAACAATTTCAAAAGTTCCTTCCTTACTACCTTCATGATATTAGGATTGAGTCTCCGATAAGGTTGATGAAATGGATTTTAATCATATTCTAGAACAATCCTATGAGTCCCGATTAGTGGGATAATACTAGGATTATAAAACATAGACCAACCAATGACTTTCTTATGTTTCTTAAGGACATATAGAAGCATCATCTCATTATTGTATTCAATAGAAGAAAAATTTACAATAGTATGTGTTCCATTTTCTCCTTGAAATGCATACTTAAGTGCAGAAGGAAGTTCATTCAATTCAAGATCAGTTTGGTTCAGAATTTCAGTAAAATATTGGGACATTGGATCAAGATCGATTTTGTTTCCTAGAGTTTTAGGTAGAATTGAATCCCCATTTGAAGAAGTTTCAACTACAAGATAGTTTTGATCAGATTTAGGGAAGGAATTTTGAGTGGTCTCTATGAAAGTGGTTTCTTGAGTAGTTTCACTAATTGTTGGACCTAATACATCATCACAAGATCAATTTGAAAATGATTCAAGCCAAGGAGATAAACATACTTCATGTGAACCAAGGAAATAAATCTCATCCTAACTTAAACATCAATAAAATATTCTTTGATGTTCTCTGGATTCATTATAAATGATTCCAATCATGTTTACTTCATTAATTTCTTCGTCGTCCCCTATTTGTGAGCTTGCATTATAGATGTTCAAGTGTAGAGTCATGTTTCCAAAGGTGATGGTTATGTTCTCGTTTCAAACATGGATAATAGAGTTGATTATTGAAAGGAAAGAACGACCAAGGATGATTGATGTTTGTTCCTTATTTCCAAAGATTGGATTGTTGTCAAGGACAATGATGTCTATAAGTTAGATGAAAATTTTAATCATTACCAGAACATCCTTTAAAATCCCCTTTGGAACCCTAATGCTACGATCCGTAAGTTAAAGTGTGACAGATGTTGGTTGTATCTCTTCTAGGCCTAACTGGCAGTACATGACATAGGGGATGAGATTAAAACTAGCACCTAGGTCACACAAGGCCTTGTTAACCTTCCTCTGTCATAGTTCAATATTTATTTAAGGACATCTAGGGTCATTCATATTTGGTGGAGGGGTTCCTTGGACTTTTGTGGTAACATTTGATGCTACAAGGACTTTGTTATTATGTGATAATTTCCTTTTAAATTTGTAGAGGTCTTTAAGGTATTTTGAGAATTTATTAATGGTTTGAATATAATCAAGGAGGGTAATGTTCAAATTGACTTGTGAGAATATTTACCTCAATGTTTCACTTAATTTAGGATTGGTTTTCCCCCTCACGCGTTGAGGAAATGGTGAAAGTTGTGGGTTTAATTTTTGTAGGGTTGTTTATTTGAAAATGTTGTCATGTTTTTTAATTTGATCATTTGGTTCATTTAAATTTTCATCTGAGTTTGAATCTTTATATTGGTTCTGAATTAGTTGTTCAGGTTTCTCAATTGATTTCCCACTTCTTAAAATAGTCACTTCATTTATTTGTTCATGAGTTGATTGAGTTCAACATGACACTCTCCTTGAAGTTGAGGATGGTACTACATGAGTGGGAATTGGCGCCTTATAGTTTTTATGGTTTGAAGCTCTTGTTTTTGGGAAGATACTTCGAAGTTTATCCTTTCCATTTTTTTGCAAAATTGTTCTAGTATGATTTTTGGAACATTTTGGGTTGGTTCATGAGAAGAATAGTTTATCCTTGGGGGATATTTTCGAGGTGGGATGCTTTTTTGAGAATGGATTGTTGGCAATAGGAATTGGATAGGTTGGGTTTGGAACTGGTCATGGTTTTGGTAGTTCTGATGGGGGTAATGATTTTTCCACGTGGTTGGCTAGGTTGTTGGTTATCTTTCTAGAAGAAGCGTGGGTGGTCGTTATACCTTGGGTTGAAGGTGTTTTGGTATTGAGGCTTTTGAAAGTTCAAAGAATTTACTTAATTTGGGGGTCCTCCAAAATGAACATCCTTTATGGATAGAATTTTTTGGATGTTTCATTTATTATGGCCATGTTTTTCACTAATTGTGCAAACAAGTTCTAAAATTTGGATATCATGGACATTCCAAAGGTCTATCTCTTCAACCTTTCTAGACAGTGCTGTGAGTTTAGCCTTAAGGATTTACTCTTCTATATATCTATGAATTATAGTGATACTTTGTAGCTTTTTAGAATAAGGTAAATTTCCCCATTTTGGGTTTTGTATAGTAAGGCTTTCCAGATACTCGTAAGCATCATTTAGGGATTTGTTTTTAAAATTTCCATTACACATCATGTCAATGACATGTTTGTTCCCTAGACCCAACCCATCATAAAAAATTTGATCATCTTCTGGGATTGAAAATCCATGGTGGGGTACCATGTTGAATTTTTCTTTGAATATTTCCTATGTTTTATAAAATGAATCTCCCCCTTTTTCAAAAAACATTGGATTCCCTTTTTAAGTTAATTTTTTTTGTGGCGGGGAACGATTTTTTTTGTATAATTCTCTTTGTAATTTGTCCCAAGAGATGTTGGATGATGGTCTAAAATTTTTTGGCCAATTTTTAGCTCGATCCTTTAATGAGAAATGAAATACTCTCATCTTAGCTGATTCTAGTTGATGTGGGGGAAACATGGTTTATACAATGTCATTGATCTCTTTAACATGAAGGTAAACCATCTCGGACCCCATTCAATGGAATGTGGGTAGGTGGGTTAGGACATGGGGTTTACACATGTAGTTGTAATCTCATATGGAATTGTGTCTAATGCATGAGGGGTAATTTGTCCAGGCAGGTGTGAGGTAGTCATTCATGGTTTGATCAAATTCATTCCCCATGTTTGGGGCTGCCTTATTTGAATTTCCATTTTGGTTCCCACCCGAGTTTATGTGTTGGTTTCTTTGTAGACCATCCATTAAAATGGGATCAATTTTTGATAGAGGGGTATTAGGATGATTAGGATATAATCTAATGAGTTACCTTAGAGTACTTGAATCCCTAACCCCAAAACTATCTACCCTAACTAAGTGGTTTGATTGGTAATGAGTATAAGCAGACATGCGACAAAAGAAAACAAATGAGAAAGGGAAGAGATAATAGAATATGGATGAGAAAAAAATAAATGGGGGAGAATAGAACGAGTGTTTCGATTACATACATGGGTCCCTAGGAACGGTGACAAAACTTGGTCTCGCCCAAATTTACCCATGATTTTAGGGTTATGCGGTCGCTTGTAGTTTATATTGGGTTGTCGATTCCTTAGAGACCTATGAAGTAACCTATAAACATGTAAATTATATGGACTATTTTTGGATATTAAGTGAAAAAAATTGGGTTGATTTTAGATTCGTTTAAGTGAACACTAAAAGTCTTAAGTGAATTCAAATTAAGAGAAGGGTTGATCATGGGTGATTAAAATTGGTGGATTGGATGCATTCTTATTTTAAAAAATATTTCAATTTCTTATATTTGAGATGGTTTCACATAAAGAGATAAAAGAATTAATCACTTACTATTTTAATGCCTACAAACCCTAATATTAATCATATATAAATTTAAAGGATAAATATTTTGATCACTCCAAGGTAAAGGTTCATATTAGCACTTGAAATGTGTGACATAAAATTCAATAAGCATGAAGATGATTTAAAATAATCAATTAAAAATCTCATTTAAAAGAAGTGATTATTCATTAATAGGGTGATAAATAACATCCAATCCAGCCCCTTTCTACTACCTTGGATCGTCCCCTAACTGTGTTATCCCTCCATTATTCCTATGGTTTCAATGGAAGTAGGAAGTAGACTCATGAGGGGAGAATTTGAGAAGTAAAAAAACAATGAAATAATGATCACTCCACTGTTGTGTGATAATATCACAATGGATTGTGTAAACAAGTAAACTACATGAACAAACATTATCAATGAGATTTGACGAACAATGTAATAATAGGAGAAGTAGATCTTTTATTATGAATATAAAGGGAATTGAACAACTTATATGTGAAAGACATACATGAGGCAAACAAAATATCATAAAAAAATTACAATGAAAGGAAGCTCAAAAGAAGATTTAATCCTCCAATGCAACTACCAAAAATAGAAATTTTTTGAGCCTTGGTTTTATCCACCTATATTTAAAGTTATCCCACTTGATTATGATACGATTAGGGTGGTGGAATGATTGTGGAACTTGGACTTCTCCACACTTGATCTGAGCTGGTAGCTAGTTTTCATCCACCAAAAAAAGCTCATAAATGAGCATTTAGATTGCAAAATTAGAGTGGGACATACAAAAATAAAATGAATTTCAGGATATCCCCCACCCTTCTATAATGTTTCAACCCAAAATAATTTTTGGATTAGGGGATATGTATAATATGGTGGGTTTTTTTTCTAGGCCTCATAATCTGGACCCAGATTTTTTCTCCAACATGGGATTCCTACAACTCCATACAATCATCAGAATTATATTTTATAATTGTTTAATAAAATTATCCCTAGGATTTAGTCTATCTTCAGATAAATTTTCATTATTATTGAGCATGTATATTGGCCGCTAAAATAGTTTTATTTGGATGATGTCCATTTTACTTTACCCTGAATATTGTTTGTTCAAAGCTAACTTTGGTGGTCTTCCCATATGAATCGTCAAGTACTCCAAAAGTATTAATTCATTACAATGTAATTAGAAACTTGAAAATTAAAAATAAAAATAAAATCAAGATCATTGGGTTTTTTAAATGATGTTAAAAAATGTACCATGTAACTGTGCATTTTAAGAAGGAATTACAATTATAATATGAAATAATTTTCAAAGTGTAAAATGAACTAAAATTGTGTTTATGAATAATAAATCACATGAAAATTATATATATGAAAAATGGATATTATCCTCATTCATTTTCTAATCAGGTTTTATTGAAAAAAATGGAATTATTTTTCAATAGGTTTTCAGATTAGAAATATGAGGGGACCATTGCATTCAAAGTGATGAATTTACCTTAGTTAAGGCCTACCATCAGCTGTCATAGTTCAGCTATGAATGATAGTTTTTGTACATTTTAATGAATAAAATAAAATAATTATCTATTTTATTTTAACATTACACAGTGATGTAAGGACACATTTTCTACTTTTAAATATAATATTGGAAAGGGAACTAGGGTTTGAATTCGTAACCCAAGAGAAATCCATAGGAGGTCGAGAAAATAACCATAGAGAAATCACTTGACAAAAGACATCGAATGGTGGATCAATATCATTCTTGATGTATTTACACCAGAAATGGTTCCTCAACAATGAATGTCATGTCTGAGAGTTAAAGAGTTTCGATTTCAACTCCTTCCTTCCCAGTGATAGTATCAATTATGTATTTGGATCAACCCTTGAAAAGTATGATCCTCAGTTTGATGGTTATTGTAGGATGGGTTGATTGTATAATTGATTTGGGTATTATAATGATTGTTGTTTTTTATTATCTTGTTGATCATTCTTATTTGAACTAATATAAGAAGTAACAAACAATGAGAGATTTTAATTCCTCGGGTTTATTCTATGTGATTTTTCCCCCTTATTCTTGTGCGTTCGTTATTATTCATAGGACATGAACATATGATCCGTGTGCCTTATATTCATAGAAAAAATGATCAGAGATTATTTATCTAGCATCGAGACCTAACATATGTGTGACAACGATGGAGACAGAAGGATCATTTCATTTCAAGAGTTATTTATCCTCTTCCATTCTTCATTTATGTGATCATAATTGGATTTCAGAGCCGATTGAAATCCTGAAACTCCCTGATTCAATGATCCGATGATGCGAAGACCTCAAATATTCACTTATAGGATGAATGGGATAATAGATCGAGCACTATAGGATATACAGGGGTGTTTGGAGGATGTAATGATATTTTGGACAATCATGATGTAAACATCATGTATTCCATGACAGTTGTTGTGTGGGCCTCACATGAGTGGAGTCTAATTTTTTACAAAGCTGTAATGTGTCATATGACATGTGACATCTGTAACATAGTGTGTGGGCCCTTTCCCAAGAATGATGGTGTATCTATAGGACACATAGACAGGGGATGGAGTACACTACATGTACTCCACCACATGTCCATACCCAAACTATCTATAGTGACTACCCCTTGTATTGGTACTTGAGCAGGTAGACACGGATTGGCACTGTTTTCAAGCACACAACATGGAAACATAAGCAAAATCTAGATGTGTGGAAATATCATGTAAACCATTCTACATAGTGTGTATAGATTTTCTATATAACAAGTTTTCCTGCCACTGGCCATAGTGCACGGGAAATACCCAATGTCAATGGAAACCTCGTGTTATCATAATACACACAGTATATCCCGTTATACATGGAATAGATACCTTTTATACTGTATCTTGGACAAGTTTCATTAGGGTTCTTCACATGAACATTTCCCAAAAGTGTGGTGTGTATCATTTTCTACACATGAGAGTATAATCCCTTTAGTAGGACATCAAAGATAAAGTTGTTGGAATCACCGAAGAGGCCCAGTGAGGGAACGCCTATTTATTCTTCAATCCCTATGTAGTGTTATGGGTATAGATGTGACCAACTTTAATGGGCGTTGATCCCCTTTTTAGACAGTTATTCAATATAGAGTTGTTGGCATCACCTGATGGCCATGGCAATGATCGTCATCTGATGTATCATATCTCTATTCAGATCTATCAACATATCTCTCTTGTGAAGGTTTATGATGAACAATACTTCTTGGATGGATGTAATAAGTTCTATGTGACTCAGGAGTGAATTATCCCAGATGAGTGTTTCATGGAATTTTTAGACTAGATCCCTAGTGGTGATATGCGTTAGTTTTGACTTACCTCTAGACTGCCTATCTTGTTTGAGTATATTTGGATATCCTTATTATATGTTATATCCACATACTTGTGTAGATATGACTATATCTATCCCTTTGGTTTTACATTATGGTTCCTGGGTGCCGTATTGGGCATTGTTATACTCACTCATTCACAATATTTGCTGGACCGGGTCTTATATTGTGTAGATGAGTGAACTTTTTTCAGTGTCTTGGGAGGACTAGGACTAGACATAGCTTTGTGAGTTCATACATGTCATGGTGTTCCTATGACTTTGATCAGCAGTCCCACCACCTTTTTTCTTATAAGTTGAAAATTATAATTTATAGACTCATTCAATGGGCTTGTATTTTGTCCTGGTTTACTTTTCAAGATTTACCTCTATCATACTCGGTTGTTTGGGATAGTGGTATGCATGAATTTTCTTTCATAGTGTTTATTAAATTTTATCATTTTTGGATTAAAGATGTATGCATGTTTACATGTACTTTGGAAATGCATCCTATAACTCCCCAAGATTTTATGAGATAGTTTACTATTAATTTATTTGATGTCTTATATTGTAAGATACAATAATATTATCTTCCACTATTATCAAAATTTTATTATCTAATAGTACACACAACACTATACTTGGCTTATGTTACACATAATTTCAAGTTCTTTTAATATAATTAATTTCACACAATACTGAGTATAGACACTGTTCAACATATAAAAGTAATTTTTTTGGATTATCTTCTACCCAACACCAAAGGAAGGTTGCACTAAACATAACATTTACTTGTCTTTTATTACACGCAAGAGAATCAGTCCTTGATAGCTTGTATTTAATGCAATACCGAGTTTCACTAAACAATGATATATTATTAAAATATTATTATTTAATGGGATTTGAACTAGATGTTTTGAATATTATTGTCAATTTTTATAATTTTATATAATATTAAAATTTATCTTATATATTTTCTAGACATGATATAAGAACGAATTCAATATTTTGTTAAAAAGAAGTATTTTTTTAATAAGTAGTCTTTTTCTGCCTTTTGGTGACGAACAATTTTTAAATCTAGTTTTTGAAAATTTTATAAATTATATATGAGAAAATAAAATAAATCTTTTATAGAAAAAAAAATCAAAATTTACCTTGGTTTTAAATTTTTTATTTCTCTGATAAAATTTATATTCTAATGAATATTGAAAAATACAGCCTTTTAATTCAAAACCGCCTTTTTTCTAATTTATTTATAAAGATATATTATCTTTTAAATTTGTTTTAATGTATAATTGGATTATTTTATTTTTCATTCAATCCTATTTTTTTCATTGTAAGTAATTCGACATTTAAATTGGATATGAACACATCTCAATCTTTTGATAGTTTTTACTTCTCAAAACAACCTTTCTTGTTTGGAAAATTGGAATTAACTTTACATTAATTTCTACCAATTATGTATTTTGTATTTGGGAAAATGTATTTAATATTTGTACTAAGAAGATGGAAATTTTGTAAAAAGGTACCCTTTATTTTTTGACATTATGAATAGTAACTTTAGTAATAATTTTAATGTTCCATGGAAAAAGAGTAAATCTGGTAAATGAGGGTTAAAAATAATATTATAATAATATAAAACTACCCTTAAACAATTCATAGTTCCTTGGATGAGATATTTCCTACCATTATCATCCTTTGGGCGATTTTGGGACCCCATAGGGCCACTTGGGTGTGATAATGACCAATAATTGTTTTTTTAAATTAATGTATTAAGACATATAACATAAACATGCATAATTTAATAAATAATTTTTAATATAGTTTTATATAACTGATTTAATTGGATAAAAATAATACATATAAAGATAAAAATATTTCATACATCATTGTATTTTATTAATAAATTTTAGTCATTAAATAAATAAATTTATTTATGACACAATGGTGATGAAATGATTACCTTCTTAATGAAATATTCATATAAATGATATTATAAATTTTTAAATAAGTTTTATTTGAACATATTTATTCCATAAAAAAATTTGGATGATATTTACATGTCATTTATGAGTAAATTCAATTGATTATAAGGAATAATGTTGTTATGAAATTATCAAAAATAAATTACTATATAGTTTCAAAATTGACATAAATATGTTTTTAAAAAAAAAAAAAATTTATTACATGATATAATAGTAAAAATAATATAATATTAATCCAAATGACTTATATAATCTTAAAAATGTCATTAGTGATCCACTTTTGGTTCTCTTGGAATTTTATAGTAACTATACTAAGCACATATTATGAAAATACATGAAGACATGGTAAGAGATAATGTTCTTAAATAGGGTTAAAATATAACATATAGTTACTTTTGTGACATAAAGATTTATAAATCCTATTTTTTTAGTGTACTTCGACACATACTCATATTATCTTAGAAATAAATATTATTGGGACCATTATAACCCTAAAATGAATTTATAATTAACTAATATTTAAATACATTCCTAAAGTTCCCCTCACCACTCCAATAAAAGGACACTTCTACTTCTCCATTATTAACTCCTCCGAATCCATTTAGCTCATCCAACCAATACAATAATCGCCATCCTACATCCATACCTTCCTCTAGAGTCTACAATTTTTACATAAATCTATCTTAGAGGGACCTTTTGTGTAAATCAAAATGAGATACTCGAAAAAAGGTAATTGATTTATCACCTCTTTCAAAATTCATTTATTAAAATAATTTCTTTTTTTATGTTGTTTCAATAATAAATTAATTAATAAAGGATCTTCTACATGTTTAAATGTTTTTATAATTATGGTAAAACCTTTTACCTCCTTTTATCCATCATACGAATAACAATATCACCATGTGTGCGTACGAACAACTTACCGTCTCCACGCTGTGGTGTAAATTATTATTCCGCAATACGTAATTTCGATGGGTATAATGTATTTAGTTAATGAATACATCATGAAAATTATTCTTAATAATTAATATTCCTTCCCATTATATACCATTTAACCATTAAGTGAATGATATGGTCGGTCGTGCATACGTACTCCTTGCCGAATCCACGATGCAATGAGATTCATTCTCCATTTTAACAATTAATGAATGATTATAAGGTACATATAATAAATAATGAATAAATATATTAAATTTTTAATTTTAATGGACTTATGTATATATAAAAGTCACCTACATTATTCAATTCAATTCAATAAAGAATCAAAAACAGCGTTCAAGCGTACATACGACCTTCCATCTCCATGAACGGTTTATTTAATATCATTTATCTATCTATTATATATATTTCTAAACTAAATATTTATGATATAGAAATCATTATTTATATTCTGGAAGTAATTAAAACATGATCTAGGTAATAAGTTCCAGATTAATAATTCAAAACACGTAAGATGAATAAAACGACTATTACCCAAAACGTTGCTTTAACATGGAATTGATAAATTATCAGTTAATATAAAGAAATATGTGAATCATATATGATATCATATATATTATTATGGTTCCATTACATGTTAATAATTATTTCAAACCCACTATATATGATTTTCATACACATACATTGAGAAATTGGACCTAAGGTAAGGGAAAATTTCACAATGCCATTATTATCCGAGATTGTTTATACATAAATATTTACTAGGGTATATTTATTATCCACATAATTTTTTTTTAAATATGTAATATTATTTCATTTATTAGAAAAATTTTAAAGTCAATTTTACCCATTGGTGAATTTTTATTACATTGTATGAAA
This sequence comes from Viscum album, assembly GCA_963277665.1. Classification (NCBI taxonomy): domain Eukaryota; kingdom Viridiplantae; phylum Streptophyta; class Magnoliopsida; order Santalales; family Viscaceae; genus Viscum; species Viscum album. The sequence goes on from OY728161.1 coordinate 1,482,063,401, forward strand.
GGGTATTTTTGTCATTTTGAGTACAATATATGTTTTGAAATTACGAAAAAAGTACGAGAAGAATGTTCTTTTAACTTATACGACATGCATCGATTTTTATGGTTTCATTATAAATTATTCCCATTAATATTATTATAAAATATTTCAAGTTTATTTTCATCTAAATTATTTTCTTTTCAAATGGAACTTTATTATGAGAAATGATAATGTTTTGGAAGAAGAAATGGGGTTTTCCCAAGTAATAATGTCTAATTGTTAAATCAAAATTATTTTCCATCTAAGTTGATGTTCATAAATAGGCTTATGTTTCTATATATATTATTACAATGATATTATTTTTATAATTACATAATTAAATTTTATATGGATTATGATATGATGGAATAATGTTTATGAAAACATTTATATTTCATGGGTTATGCTAGGATGAAGGATTTATGTTTTTGTGGGACATATAAGAATTATTTCATTATGATTTAGATGGGAATTATATTTCCCTAAAATGAATTGGGAATTGATTTATTACTCTTGAGATATACACAAATATTATTTGTAATAAATTTAGTTCAGTAATATAGGGCTAGAATGATAAGTAAATATGGTTTAGAAACAGTTGTCTGGAATGACAAGTAAACCTAGATCAGTAATGGTCTCCTTCCATTATAACAGTCTTGGAAGCAATGAACATGATACTATGGAAATCATATTATGTGATTATTGTTTTCCAAAATACTATGTTTTACTCAAATTTTGTTATTTCATGGATAATGTTCTTTTATGATCTATTACATAAGAATTACCAATATTTTTTTTTCAGGACTCACAATTTTGATGTATAATCTTTATGCTCTTATTTTTATATAATTTTGTTTGTGGTTTGTTTTATATTATCCATTTTTACCCTTAATGAGAATTTGAGATCACCTTTTTTTTCTTTTCCTTGGGATATTAATAAAGGTTTTAGGTAAGAAAAAAGGGGAAGATCATTATGGGAGATGTTGAATATCTTTCACCAAGTTATATGATTATGTACCATGATTCGACTGCACTAAACTAATAGAGTCTTTGGGTGTATATATTTTTAATTCATTTTGTATTTTTTTTAAATGATATGTCAATGTATGTAAATATTGGGTTACTATAGTTGGTATCAGAGCAAAGATTTATTTATCCTTTGGAAACTTGGATGTGAAAAATTTAGTGAGATCTCTAGATATATTTCTAAGGTATATCCTGGGATGTCCATAAGGATAAGTAGAACTATATATTACAGTACTATAATTCTTGTAATGATCATGAATAAACTATTGTTAAACATAAGATGTTAGTGATTGAATGTACTCCCCCTTGATTATGTTGTCTTCCTAATATGATTTTTGCATCCCACACTATTCCTTCTAGGTTTTAGAAAATGGATGCAACCTAAAGGAACCATGTTAAAGACAAATCCACTAAGAAATGAAACTATTTTCCTTTTAATAAACGAAATTTTATGGGATATGGAATGAAAAATATTATTTCTATGCTTACACATTCTACAAATCACTGTGGACTTCCAACTAAGAAGAAAAGTGAACAAAATTATACTGAGTCTTTCAGGAGGAAACATCCAACTTCATTCATTGGGAATTCTAATCCACATGTATCTTAACAATGGATCAATACCATTGAAATGTTATTTTCCATCATTCTTTGTTCAGAACACAAAGAATTTATTTTGGATGTTTATTGTTTATAAGTTGAAGCAAACCAGTTGTGGAATCTAATCAAGAATACAAGGAATCAAGATGAAATTGAATCAATGGAATGGTATGAGTTCACAAACAAATATTTCAATAAGTACTACCCTTTTATTATTAAAAAATATTTAAAAGGAGTTCCATGAGCTTTAGAAAAAGTATGATTAATCTGTTAGTACATACGAGGCAAATTTTACAGGACATGTAAGTTATGCTTCTTAGATTTATCATCTAACCTAAATGTAAAGATGATCAATTATTTTTTGGGTCAAAAACAAGTCTTTAAAGGGAATTAGAAATAAGAGTCTTTAGTAGCATTGATGATATTAAGCATTGTGCTATCAAAGAAGAAATAAAAGTTGGTTTTACATATCAATCTTTTGGTTTTGACAAGAAAACAATGATGGAGTACAAAAGAAAAATATCAAAAAAATAGTGAAATAAAGATGAATGTTTTCTTATCCTCAATGGGAGGAACTAAGAATGGTGGTAATTAAATTAAAAATACTATGAATTGTTCTATGTTTGGAAAATAATTTCTTATATTAGTTGAGTGATGAAGTAATGTGGAAAAGGTTTCTAATGATGTGAATAGAGAAAAGAATATAAAAAATGCACCACCCACACTTCAATGATACAAGTGAAATGAAATGGGGCATTATGCTAAACAATTCCCTAATCCAAGGGTTAATGATGGTGATCAACGTCAACATCCTAGTGAAGCCAAAGACAAAGGAAAATAACAATTGATCACTATTGGTGATGTTGAGTATGAAAACAAAGTGGTAGAATGATTAAGTGTTTATGTAATGGGATTCCAAAAAAGTGTTGTATAATATTCTTTATGTTATTATGGGTTATTGAAATATCAATGTATTGGTCCATTTTGGTATTACATAAGTATATGGTACTGATAAAAATTAAAAGTGACAGAAATATTTTCATAGATAACATGACATGTGCATAATGAATAGATAATGAGTTAGTGAGTTATTTGAAAGTATTAATGAACTCATGAATGATATAAGGATATAGTGATATCATGCATTGAGTATACATAATTTTGGTGTTCTTGGTGTGCGTAAAAAGTTAATTTTGAAATAATACATGTTTTCACTAGGAGAATACATGAATAAGGTATTCACATGTTTGTAATGTGACAAAAAATAAATCCCTTATGATATATGGGAGATAAATGTTAATTCAATTATGTTCACAAATTTTTAATAAATTTTATTTTTAGTTTTTGGAAGTACTGTAATATTATCCATTTATAGATAGTATATGTTATATTCCAATCGATGTTTTTTAGATTAATGTATTATCACACTATTAGTGGACTTGTGAATATTTGATTACTTGTGCTAAATTTTTTTGAGACAGATGGAATAACATATCATTCAATTTATGGATCACATGGTCTACTAAAACATTATGAATGGAAAATTCATCATCATTTAATTTAATAAGAGATTAATTGGATATTGTTTAATGAATGACCAATAATAAAATTTTACTCAAATCAAGTAAGTATTTCTTCACATGTTCTTCAATTTTTTGAAAAGGATCTTGAATCCCAAAATTATTATCCTAGTACCTTTTTATCAAATATATCAAATCGTTCCTTAAATCATTGTAGATTTATGGATTTCTAGTTGTTAACGTTCTCCAATGTTGTTCTCTTTCACTATCTGTCAAAACATGATGGTTATATTTCACTTAAAAATTTATGATTTCACTTCCCACGTATATTATCCTGTGTGGAAACCCAGTGATGACATACTTTGGGTAACCATTATGGTTCTCAATTTCCTTTTTAAAATGAAATTTTGGTATTCATTTTTACATTGTGGTTTCTTTGAAAGAAACATTGATCTAGTAAACTTATTATACTCTCTGAAAAATTTCTTTTCTTGCACTATACGAAACACTGTATTAGATTTAGTATATGCCACACTATACATGGCTTGTGTTATATATAAGTTCATTTTATTTTTATAGAATTCATTTCATGCGACATAGATTATAGATTTTGTTCAATTTAAAAAAGAAATATATTTGGATTATGTAATACGTAACACCAAATGGATATTTCACTAAAAAAACACAGACTTGGCATGCATTACACATAAAATAAACCTTCCTTGATAGCTTGGGTTTTACAGAATACCGAATTTTACTAAACAACGATATATTATTTAAATTTTATTATTTAATGGGATATAAACTAGAAATTATGAATATTATTGACCAAATATTTAATTTTTTATAACATTTAATTTCATCTTTTCTATTGTTTTTATAAGATATAAGAACAAATTCAATTTTTAGATAATATATATATATATATATTTATAAATATATAGTTTTACCTATTTTTGATGGAGAACCCTTTTTAAATAAAAATTTGAAAAATTTTATAAGTTTTATTTGACATTATAATCTTATTCTTTGATATTTGAACATAAAATTTACATTCGTTTAATTTTTGGTATTTTTATAATAAAATTCATATTTTAATGAATAGTGAAAAATACTGCATTTTAATTCAAAACAACCCTTTCTTCTTATTTATTTATATAGTTAGATTATATTTTTAATTGGTATTAAATTATAATTATATATTTTTTTATAATTTAATCTAATTTTTGTCATTATATGTAATTTCACATTTAAATTGAACATGAAAACATTTTAATCTTTTGGTAGTTTTTACTTTTAAAAATTCTGTTTCTAGTTTTGACTAGGAGAATTTATTTTAAATTATTTTTGGCCAATTCTATTTTTTGAATTTGGAGAAATGGATTCACTTTTTGGAATTAAATGGTATAAATTGTATAAATAGTTACCATTTATATTTGGACATTATGAATATTAACTTTAGTAATTATTTTTATTATCACCGTTAAAGGGTAAATATTGTAAATAAAAGAAATAAAATTATATTATTATAATATAAACCTACCCTAAAATGTTTCTTATTCAAATTTTATGTGATATATCCAAGCATGATAATCCTTGGGTCGATTTTAAGAACCCATGAAGGTACTTGGGTATGATAATGACCTTTTAGAATTTTTTAAATTAACGTAAATAGAAATATAGCATAATCATTTATCTTTTACTATAACATTTTAAATATAGGGTTTTATAGCAGATTTATGTTACTATAAATAGTAATTAGAAAGATAAAATGATTTCCAATATCATTTTAGTTTACTTATAATTTATAGACATTATATAAATAAATTTATTTGTGACACAATGATGACGTAGTGATTACATTATTAATGATATATTCAAATAAATTATATTATAAATATTAAAATAAATTTAATCTTAACATTTTGATGTCACACATGATTTTTTTTGGATTAAATTGAAATGTTAAGTAATAATTAATGCGGTGTTTCTATGAAATCTTGTTTTTTTTGACTTTAACAAAAATAAATTACAATATATTTTCTGAATTGACATAAATGAGTTTTTAAGACAAATACTATTTTACTATATGATAAAATAGTCCTAAAAATATATGATTTGTAAAAATGAATTATATAATTATAAAAATGACAAACAAGTTCCAATTTTGGTTTTCTTGAAATTTTATTTTTATTATAGTAACCATATATTATGAAAATACAAGAATACATGGTAACAGTAAATGTTTTTAACTAATGGATGTACTAAATGATATGGTTAATTTTTTGACCTAAATATTTCTAAAACACATTGGTTGAGATAATTTAGACCCATAATCATCTTATAATCAAAATTAATGAGTTTGAGAAAAATATAAATGGAAAATCAATATATAATAAATTAATATTTAAAGACATTCTTATTTTCCCCCTCACATCTTCTATAAAAATACATGACTCCTTTTATTTTATTCACACCTCCATAACACTTTGGATTGGAAAAAACCAGAAAAATATCCTTCCAACATCCATCTATTCTACCTAGAGGCCACAATTTGGGCAGAATTCTATACTATCAAGACTATTTGTGAAAATCAAAGGGAGATACTCGAAAAAGAGGTAATTGATTTATCATCAATTTCAAAATTATTTTATTATTCTACTTCATATTCTTATGTTTCCTATATAAAATTAATAAATACTGTATCTTATACATTATTAGATGTTATTATAATTATGGGATAGACTTATATCTCCTTTTATCCATCCAAAAAATAATAATATCACCATGTGTGCTTACGCACAACTTAGTATCTCCATGTCGTAGTGTAATTTGTTTTTCAGAAATACATAATTTGGATTGATAAAATGATGCATATAATAGATGAAATTAATTAATATATAATGTTAATTATTCATTATAATTAACATATCAACCAATTACATACCATTTTACCATTAATTGAATGATATCATCCCTCGTGCAGATATTCAGCATACCGTCTCCAGAACAGGATGAGATTTATTCTCTACGTTATCCATTAAAGAATGATTATAAAGTATATATAATTAATAATCATGAAATATATGACATAATAATTCTTATGGATATATATATATATATGTCAATTACATACTTCAATATAATTTAATACGGAATCAGAAACAACGTTCATTCATACTTACAACTTACCGTCTCTATGAATTGTGTATTCCATTTAATTTATCTATATATTATATATTGTTCTATAAAAAATATTTATGATATATATAGTATGTTTTACAAATTTTTAAGTAATAAAATCACACTCTATGTAATAAGATCAAGAATAACAAGTCAAAACCTGTGTGATAAAAAATGATTGTTACACATAACATTTGTTTAACATAGAATTGATAAATAAATATGTAATATAATGTCATAAGTGAATCATATATGATATCATATACATTTTAAAGTTATGGAACAGGTTAATAATATCTCTCAACCCACTATAAGGTAGTTATAGAAATATATAGAATAAATTATAAATAATGTAAGGGGTAATTTCACAATCTCATTATTATCTCTTATTGTTTATTCAAATGTATTTACTAGTGTATATTAATCAATTATTTCCATGTTTAATAAATATTTAACATCATTTATATTCTTATAAAATAAATTAATGTGAATATTACCCATAGTTTAATTATAACCAAACTGTATGAAAGGGATCTTTTATCATTTTCAGTGCAATATACTTTTTGACATTCTAGTAAAAGTATGAGAAGAATGTTTTTTAACATATATAGAATGAATGGATTTTTATATATTCATGAAACCTTATTTACAAGAATATTCCTATACAATATTTCAATATTATTTTTTAACAAAATTATTTTCTTTTGAAATTGTGTTTCAATTTGAGAAAATAAATTTTTTTTGAATAAGAAAGGATATTTTCCTCAGAAATTAAGTTCAAGTGTTTTATCAAAATTATTTTCTATATATGATGACACTGTTAAATAGAGTTACGTTTCTATCCCGATTATTACTATTATTTTATTGTATTAATAACTTAATGATCTTTTAGATAAATTATGTTACGATGGAATGATGTTTAAGAAAACTATTTTATTTCTTTGGTTATTATATAATGGTTTATTTATGTTTTTATGTAATATGTAGTAATGATTTCATAATGAGATGTATGGGACATATATCTACCTTAAATGCATTGGGTAAAAAAATTTATCTCTTAAGATAGACATGACTGGAATGACAAGTAAATCTAATTAATTAATTCAAGGTTGGAAAGATAAGTAATGATGGTTCAATAATACATGGCTTGAATGATAAGTAAACCTGGTTCCGTAATTGAATCTATCCACTATAATGGTCTTGGAATAAATTAATTAGCTGACATGAAAATCATATTATGTTCTTATTTGTTTTAATAAATTCCATGAATTTTTCCAATGATTTTCTATCATGGTTAATGTTTCTTTATGATCTATTCCATTCATACTTCCATGATTTATTTCTTGACTAATGATTTTGATGTTTAATCTTTATGAAAATGTTTTTTTATTCTTATTTTTATGGTTTGTTTTATTATTTCCATGTAAACCCTTACTGATAATATGAGATAAAATTTTTTATTTTTTCTTTTCCATATGATATACAAAAAATATTTAGGTAGGAAAACAAAAGGGGAAGATCTTTATTAGAGATGTCGATGATATTTCACAATGTTGGAGGATTATGTTCTACATTTCCAAAGACACTAAGCTAACACTGCATTTGGGTGTAAATTTGTGTAATGTTTTATGTATTCTAAAAAAAATATAATGTCCATGTTTGTCAAGCCTATGTCGCTCTACCTCCCATGTTAGTGATATTCCTGCAGATTTCCAGTCTCTAGCCCCTTGCCTATTGGAGGTGGGCTTGGATAGTTTCAGTATGGCCCCCCTTGGGATGAGTCATAACATGTCATGCATACAGTCATGGTTTGTTCGACAGATACCCCAAGAAATAATAACTTATTATAGTTGAAAATTTTGGTATATCAAAAATAGAACTATGCGAACTCTGGCTCATTTCTATTTAGAGTGATTAGAATTCCATCATATGTATCATTTTCTAATGGGATGTAACCTTGATGTAAATCCCTCCATTTCTCACAGACTCTAACCCATGAGACCCAAATTTTCTTATCATATTACCATTATCACTCATTGACTAGGGGATTGAGAAGAATAACTGAAAAATAAATACTCTTATTCCTTCTATAACAATGATATGTTGGAAACCCTCTTAGGTCATGAACCCAATATTAAAAACCCAATAAGGAATTACCTAATGTATACATATTGAATCAAAATATAATGAGACTTATCGCTTAATATCCCTTATTTAGTACACCGAGCATGACTCAAATGGGTTTAGGGATTTTTAATGGTCATTTCCTTCACATCATGAGTATTTCCCAATCAAGGAAACCTCAACGTGTATTTCCCATTCGATGGAAAAATATAGCTTCCCCCATACATGGGTATCCACTTTAGATAATGTCTTAAAGGCGTATTCAAACTACTATAACATTGATTCCATTTATATGTAGGATTTTAATAATTCCTTTCTAAGGTCTGAGTTCTGTAATTAATACCTATATGTCATCATATATATCATTTTGGTATGATACTAAATTTCATAGATTAAATGAAACATTTGTGTTTTTACTCCTATAAAAAATAGGATATGTAGGAAAACTCATAATTGTACAATCTTATCCTCAAAATATTAGTAACCTCATTTTATGGAAGTAAACTCTTGAGTTCCTTGTCATATGGATTCAAAATATTAGTAGCTACCCATTTTTAGGAAGCAACGAGAAACTAATGAAGAACCTCAGATACATATAGATGGACTCATTAAGGTAAACCCCCCATTATAAAAATTATGTTTCCAGACTGATCATTTTGTTAGGGTAAATAGTAATGTATTATGATAAGGAATATATTCAAGAACATACTATAAATTTAAAGAGAGTCTTTGAGTTGGAAATAATTTCTCCCAAAATGGTGAAATTATACCGACCTCTCATACTCTCGATCAGTTTGAGTTCCTATGTTGCATTGGGTCTGAAAATACAATTGAATGAATTCCATTAGAAACCAAATATATACTCAATTATTTATGGAGTTACAATTAAATGTTTCTATAAGGATGAACATGGGGAATTTTATGTAATGAATTTTGAAATAGAATAAAACCCAAAAAAAATCAATCATTGATCACTAATAAATTCATCATAAATAATCCCTTGCTATGATTTTTTTTTGATTTTTATACTCTAGTATGAAGTATAAGGACCTCAATATAAAAATTGAATTCAAATATAATAATACTATACAACTCTATAGTGAATATATATTTTAGAAAATAATATGGTTTCAAGTCTAAATTCTCTATAATGTGTAATTTTTATGTCTAGGTAATTATAATTAGTATTAATTAAAGGGTTAAAAAACATTATAGATGATAAATCATTCATATGAGGTTGTATTAAGAATTTTTGAAACCATTATGGGTGTATATGTTTGTGATTGATTATCATTTAAACATATTTGAAACCAGTTTGTGTTTTGAAGGAATGGATATTGATGAAAATAGTGATATTATTTTAGATTCTCTTTTTAGTGGTAGGATTTCATAGTTAATGTATTATAAGTATTCTAAGGGTATTATTTTTAAAAGTACCATTTTCATTTTAACATGAATAATTAATTCTATATTTTAATAATGTTTATTTCAACATAGTAAAGATAATTTATCGAGTTGTAAGGAAATAGATTTTTTATATCCTTATTCTTACTTAAATATGATTACATTATCACTATTATTGAAAAATCATTTTCATGTTATTTTTTCATATTTCCTTGTATACATATTACCTTAATGAAAATATTTAACACATCCAACACCTTTTCATTTATCCAAAAACGTTAGGGGTGATTGTATCATTTTATTTTGATTTCAAATTCTCAAATCTACCAACTCACTCAAAGAAAAAAATTACAACAAATACATAGCCATTTACTTTTTGGAGTTTTTGTATGATGTTATATGATAAATAGGATACCAATGAAATAACTCTGTCTCAATTTAAGGTACGAATTATTTTCATATCTGCTATGCATGAATCATTTTGGGGATGATATTGATGAATCATAATGATATAATTCACATATTTTACTATAGGAATGATTTATTATGTAATAATATGATGAAGCATGGAAAAAAATGTAGGAGGGATTTCTACGAAAGCATTATTATTGTATCAAGTTTTCAAAAAAAAAAGAAATAATTTAATTTTAACAATATTATGGGAATTTGGAAATGCCTATAGATTAGTAAGATTTCATTTTGAAAAATATGAAAATTTTGTAATATGGAATAGATATATTTTAAAATTGGCTAGAAAATTGTAATAATATTTTAGATACATTTATTGATTTTTTGATTAATGTTTTATTTATACAAAACCATTAGGATTTCAATATGAAAATGGATTTTTGAGGAAGAAATCAATTAAATTTTGTAAATTGTTTTTACAGTTTTAGATATCCATAAGGGTTAATATAATCTATGATATAAATGAAATTTTGGGTTATTAAAGTTTGGATAAATATGTTTTACCATATATATAAAAATTGAATTAGATATTGATTTGGTGAGCAATTTTATTTTTAAAGTAGACCACTATTAATAAGGAAACCTTATATAACTAAGGTCAAAATAATATTATGGAATTTTATTAGGGGAATAAAAGTCGAATTATATTTTAAAATAATATATAATTTAATGATGAATTTATGGTTATTCAGGTAATTTATAGAAATCACTAGCACATATATATTTCTATTTGATTATGGAAGTTGTGTTTTTTTTGGTTTGAGACATAAAAGTGTTTAATTTTATATTGAGAGAAATATTAAAATTATCTTCAATGAATATATGATAAAATCATTTTGATTATTAGGATTCCATATTAATTTGTATTATTCACATTAATTTTCAGGAAAGTTATTTATTGAGTGATTTATTTTGAAAATTGGGTATTAATATTTAATTTTTGATATTAATTTAGTTTCCCTTCTTTTAAAGGGTTGTGCATTATGTTAGTTATTTTATTATATGATAATATTTTTTGTTTTAGTTAATGTTTAAATATGTGAGGGATATATTATTTTTATTTTTGGTTCTATATGTTTTATTATAAGAATATTATTGTTAATAAAATTCAATAACAATCATCTTCAATTATTTTTGTTTGGAGAAAAAGATGATATTTTGGTGGGAAATTAATAACGAATGAAATTATTCTTTTCAAGTAAGTACATAACCACATGTTCTTATTCATGGTTGTAAAATTATTACTCAACTATATGAAATGTATTTTGTATTAAAAATTTCATATCATTAAATTTATTACTAAGAAATATATGTCAATTTATCCCATAAAATATTTATAGTTTTTTTGACGGTTAACATTGTCTTTACCACGTTCTCTATCACAATCGATCAATTTTCATTAGTTTTCATTCTCTTCCATATAGATGTTTTCACTTCTAACTAATGTTTTATAACATGGAAACCTAGTTATTTGATATTTCAAATAACCTTCATACATCAATTTTTCTTTCATTTCATATTGAATATTTTTTAATCTTTTTTACTATGTGTGATTTCAAAAAATATATTTTGTAAATTGAAACCTTAGTTACAAATTTCAAGATATAATTGTGAGTAAAAAATTTCTTAATGGGTGGAGAATACAATATATAAATATTTTAAAAAGATGTTCTTTGTTCAATAGTATATAGGATATGTAACAAAAATCTAAAAAAATAATGAAATATTAATATTCAAATGTGGTAGTTATATCCTCCCATTAAATTGGAATGTAAGAAAAATAATATTGGATTTATGAAGTATATATAATGGTCCTAATAAAACTTATTGAATTAATTTGTAAATAATCGTAGTAATTCTTTATGTAAAGGCTTTGTATTCATTAAAATTAAATTATCTTAAAAAATAGTTTTCTTTGATTTTTTATTAATTAATATTTTATTTATTATTTTTAAACATTAGCACATCTATTTGAACAAATAAATTTTATTTTTAAATGTATCATGTCAAAATTAAATTAAGACGATTTTTTGAAATATTTATGAAAATATTTATCTTTCAATGAATAATAAAGAACATTGAAATTCCTAGATGACCATGAAATTTAGGTGACACATTAAAATAATTGGTTTGAATTATATGAGATGTTGTGATATTATTAAATTAAAATTAATGAATATTTTTTAAAAATAAAAATAATGATATATTTTATAAAATTATATTTTCTTAAATGATATTATTTTCTTAATTATCATATATTCTTGAGATGAGGATAATATATGGTCGATAATATGAACCATAGATTATTAATGGTCTATGTTTTCTCATTTATAGAAACAATATTGACACTTAAGGTATAAAATATCATGTTATCATGGTTTGTTTAAAAATGGTTAATAATGTGTTTAAATAAAAATATAAGGATTAAAAAGATAAAAAATGTGTCTTAATTTTCTTTTATGATGTAACTTTAACACATTCACATCCTATATTTTATATAAATTATTTTGGAATAATTTTGAATTGAAAATTAATTTATATAAGTTTTATATTTTTCAAAATTCCAACATTGCCCCTCCCCTCTCTTATAAAATGGAATCTTTTAAACTATTTACATCACATATAATGAACAATTTGATTCAGTTATTATATTACCAAATACATTCATAAAATCTATCTTCTAATTCTAGAAGTATTACTTTATTAATTATACCAATCATATAGGTCTTAAGGTGTTAATAAAAATAGTTTTTCCAATGAAGTTATATAGTTTTTAAAATCATGTATAATTTGGTTTGTTCGTCCAACAACATATAATATTATTCATCCATCATAAAATAATTATATAATTATTCTAAATTTACTAATATTATATCTTGTAAATCTAAAACTTATATGTATTATCTATCCTCTATCAAATGGGAGGGTAAATTATCATTCATGTAAATGGCGCGCTACTATCTCATGAACTATTGTAATTCATTTTCAATAATCATCTATCAATATTGGAAAGAATGATGGATTTACGTTATTTCTTTTTTATTTAGGAAATATTTATCATTCAATAAATATAATATAAAAGTAGTTTTCTCATCTTTCCAAACACTAGAAAATGATAATGTCATTTATGCATACTTGTGGAGTACCACCTTCGTGATGTGAGGTGATTAAATTTTCATCACAACATCAAATAAATGATATATATAATGATATAAAAATAATTAATATCATATATATTATATTATTATTATTCCAAAAAGATAAAATATTACTGAATTTCTATCCATAATTATCTTTGAGAATTGAAATGTTAATCACATGTACATATATCATAAAATATCCATGGTTGTAACATAGTTTATTTCATAGACCATATTTAATTTATGATTTTTAATAGTACAAATGATTCATAAAAATGATTATTATTTCATGATTATTATTAAGGATATATAAGAGTAATGAATACATTAATACTGATAAAGAACTTATGTGACGAGTTAAAACTCAATGTAAGGGATTTTCATTTAAAAATCAACTTCTATGGTTTTACAAAAAACTATATTATTTTTCAATATATACATTTTATAAAAATAATTTAATGATTTTTTAGATTCCAATGATTATATTTTAAATAAAATTTTACACATGTTTCAGTTAAAAAAAAGGAATGAAATGAATCATTTTTTTATTTTTTCCAATGTGATGTGTTTTGACTTTTGTAAAAAAGTATTGAAGGTAGTTATTCTATCTTATATATAAATTGTGTATTTTCCAACCATCATGAAAAAAATTTTATATTACACTTCCATTACAATTTAACAAGTATATATTCAAATAAAATATTTTCCCTTATAATTGAGACGGTTCATAAATTAGTGTTTATAAAATTAAAAAGTTATTTTCCAAATGAAATGTATTTTTAGATAAATTATTTTATGTATCATGTTATGTTTCATATAAATTTAATAATTTTATTTATGGTTTGAGGATAAAATAAATTCATTTGGTTTTTTGATATCCCTCTAATGAATCTGGTATGGAATTAAACCATATGATTATTCCACATATTTGATGGAGTTAACTAATTAGGATTTTCAAAAGAGATAATGTGAATATTCCGAGTTGGTTATACAAAATTAATTTGGATGGTAATGTAGTAGTTGATGTCTAGGTTTCACTGTCCTAATGACTAGAAGTTAACTATGAATGAATTCCTTTATTAGTTGTTATAAATACTCTATATTTATGTGTGATGGCGATTTCATATGTTACAGTGAAAAGTATAACATTTTGAAAAAATTTCATATGATTTTTATATTTGCACAGAATCATTTATGTGTTGAATTTTCCATACTTATTTCAAATAAAATAGTTTATTAGTTGTTTTGGGAAGTTAATAAGATTTCATGGGTATCAAAATGGTTTATTTTAAACCTAAATATTATATTGAAAATTAAAATTTTTAAAATTATTCATGGAGTGACATTTTCATTCTCTCTTTTTTTATCCCTTACCAATATTTTATTTCTCATAAAATCTTTTAAAAATGTTTTCTCATAGGGTTTATGTCCACTCATGTGATTTGAATAAATCAAGTTAAATATTGTGATGAGTTTTCATGACAGGAAATCATGTTTTATTTTTAAGGATTTATATTGTAAAAAAGGGGATACTATTAAGAAAAGTCCAATTAGAAAAATATTTTTTTTCATTAAGATTCATGAAACAATATTCTAAAACCCGAAGCATAAAATAAATTTTTTAAAAAATAATGTTAATTATAGTCTAAATTCAATGTAATTGGTAATGCATAAGGAAGAATCCACACAATATTCACCACTTACATTTATTATGTTGTGTTTATATTTCTCATAATCATACATTATAATTATTTAAATGAAAATTATTGGGATTTAAGAATCCATATTAGGTTCTTTATTTCATGAGTTTTTGATATAAACATTACCAAATTAGTAATGGATTTCATCTCAATTTCTATTTTATAAGAATATTTTTTTGTAAAGATAATTTTTTTGTGTGGGGTATATACTTCCTCGTTTACATGTTATATAATTATTCATTTATACAGATGGTATTTTTAGTTTCAATTTTTTTTAATTTCAACCAAAGGGATTTGATTTGAAATTGACCAATTAGTAAAAGGTTTCATAACTCCATTTCTATTCATTATGTAATATTAATTCTCATTGAATTATTTATGGAATGATTATGTATTAATTGGTATATAAATTGATTAATTCTATATTTCCACTTGTTTTTAATGGATTTATATTATTCACATATAATATCTCAATTTATTAATTATCAATTCAATGATATGTTATTAATAAGGGTTAATTATCTCAAATTCTCTTTCTTTGGGATATATGACAAGGTTATGCAGAAACAGTGTTTTATAAGGTGTATATACTACCCCGCTGACATGTTATATCATTATTTGACATATTTTTATGATATCTAAAATTTAATATGATGTTATTAATTCTTAGGTTTTACAATAAAAAAATCACCAGTGGAAAATTATTTATATTACAGTCTACATATTTTTTTGGTGATTTTTTTGTTTAAGGTTCCTATAAAGGAAGTTGCATGTCATTATTATAATGAATCTCAAATCTATTTTCTCCCATTTTTTGTATGTGGTTTACATTTTTAGTTTCCATTTTCCCAATTAGTTAGAGATGAAACATTATGAAAGTTAATAGAAAGTAATACTAGTATTTTTTATTGTTTTATATCAAAAATAATTCTCTTCTATATCCTTTTTTTCATAAATCAATTTTATAAGATCATTGAAAATTATTTTAATGGATAAAAAACTTCCAAAATTTTTTCAAATGGGTCACTTTTCACTACATTTACTAAAAATTTAAAAATATTGTTTTTTAACATCTACATGATGAATGGATTTTTGCACCATCACAAACTTTTTTTTCATTAATGTATACTTTATAATTTTCCAATGTTATTTTCAATGTATATAATTTACACAATATTTATTGAATTTTATATTTTCAAAAGTGAAAATTGACATTTTTAGTTACATTATATATGTTTTTAATTATCCTTTAATGATATTTATATACATCAAGGTAAAAAACCCTTTATGTTTCTTAGGATTTATTTGGGATAATTTGTAATTATAACATCCTCATTATTTATATGGATGGATTATGATTGATTCAAATAAAATGGAATTTGACCTGTTACCTTTCCAAGAGTCAATGATGTTATAAAAGGACTAATATTTGTTTTATGTTTTTTCTGACAAAATTATAGATCTATTTATTATATACATGTTTTTGTTTTAGGATAATGTTTTTGTGACTAGTTGAGCAAAATTATATCTTATGGGTGAGCCTGATGAACTTATATGGGGGGTGCATCCATATATCACTTAAATGTATTTTATATAGAGGTTGATTTTGTACTTATTCTATTTGTATGTGTTTTTAAGGGTTCTATGGATATAATGTACCAAGATACCAAAACATTTTTAGTATTATTACTATAGTGTTTATGGAATTCTTTGAACAAGATGGAAAACATATGGATTAGTATTATTGAATCCAATGATTCTGGTCATTGTAAAATACATTATCAATGTTTCACTAATGATGATTTGGGAGTATATGGGTATGAATTCTCTTATTTAGTTCTCATACATTGTCATAATAACCTGATATGAATCTTTTTATCATTAGTAAAACACAATTTTATGTGATTTTGTTTACCCTTTTTGAGCATTTGAACTCACAATTCTTATGTTTTTTCTAGAGATATAGATAAGGATTTTTGATGAGTTTTGTTTAGAAATATCTTATATGGGAAGTATTTTTTGGGAGATGTTCTAAATTTATTTTGAAATAAGAAATGTTGGTTATAATTGGGAAAATATCCTTTTTATTCCCTTATTATTGACTTTATAAGAGTATGTGATTTTTCTATAAAACAAGGAAATAAAATTTTTCTTGGGTCTGTAAGTTATCCAATATTTCCTTTTTTTGTTATAAGTTTTGGATGAATAAAATTGGGTCCTATTTATTAGTATCAGTCTAAGAATATAATGATTATGTTTTAAGAAATGGATAATGGGTATGTGTTTAGGGGTTATATAGTTTGTATCAGAGGGGTGTTTAGATAAATATGGATATTAGTATTTTTTCATGTGAGGATTTATTATGATCTATCAATTATATCATTGTTTTAAAATATTAAGGTCAATAGTAATATAATTCATATACAACCATTTTTTAGTTTTGAGTAATTAAATTTTGAGGTGATGATGACTTTATGGGAGATGTATTATGTGGTTGATGTATATTTAACACATAATATTGTTAAAAAGTATTATTTGAGTATGGATATCATTATTATTTTTAGATAATTTTTATTGTATTATTGGACTTTAAGGTTTAATATTTCATTGATATTGAGGTAGTTATGTATTTTTAGAATTTGGTAACATATGATATAGAGAACCATGGGATTGAAAACTCATTTTGTGACTATGTGAATAATAAATAAGATAATTATTTGTGGGATGATTATGTTATCATGTTAAATAGAATATTATGGGATATTATTTGTTGAATAATGTATGAATTATATTTTTAAATTCTACTTGAATTTACTTTGGATTTTTGGTTATTCGGGTTATTTAAGAAAATGAATAGTATATCATAAAGACTACATGATTAAGGAATATAGGTATTTTGTATCATACATTAAAATTGATTAATTTTTTTTAAAGATAATTTTTTATAATCTTTGGAAGAATATATGATAATACTATTTCATTCATTGGGTTTCAATCATAGTAAGGACTATTTTGAATAATATTAAGAACAATTATATATGGAATGATTTTGTTTTAACATTGTGTATTACTATTGAATTTCAGGTATTTTGTATTTGATGGTTTATTTGTCTCACATTTTTATAACAATGATGTCTTTGTTTACTGTATAAAGACACATGGAATGTATTTTTGTCCTTTTATATATATTTTTGATCTGTTATAAGTGGATCTCAGAGACCTAGGAAAAAAATCATACTGAATAATCAATGTGTGGAGAAAAAGATTTGATTTTATTGGAAATTTATTAAATGATAAAAGTATACTTGTCAAGTAACTATATTCTTCATTTTTTATCAATATTTATAGATAATAATTATTTTACTCATGAAATTGTGTCATGATTATTAAAATTCATTTCTATTACCAAAATGTCTTATGTGATTAATTTCACTTCACTACTATTAGGTTTATAGTTATTTGGTTTTTTAATTTCCCATGATCATTATATTTCCATTGATAAATGATTGTGTTAGTCTCTATTATTAATCATGAACCATTGTTTTCCTCTATCTCTATATACTTACATATCACTAATGTTATACTATTCTGGAACCTTGTTATGTGTTATTCTAGATAACCTTTATGTTATTCCCTCATTTCAAAATGAATTTATATTAACACTTTTTACGATACTGGATTTAAATAATGATATTTTCAAATGGAAAGATTAAATTATCGAATCATGTCCAAATATAAATAGTTAAATTTATTATTGTGTGGTAGAATGTAACCAAACTAGTTTTTTAAACATTATCATTATGTTCGATAGTGTATATGACGTGAAACACCAAACTTAAACATCCTGAAAAATATATTACTATTATAAGATAACTATTAAATTTGTTGGTATGAATATGATCAAGTGATA
Source organism: Viscum album (assembly GCA_963277665.1). Lineage (NCBI taxonomy): Eukaryota > Viridiplantae > Streptophyta > Magnoliopsida > Santalales > Viscaceae > Viscum > Viscum album. The sequence continues at coordinate 1,482,082,491 of OY728161.1, forward strand.
TATGTGTTATATATATAGTTTTTTTAATATGAGCTTATTTATAAAATCCAATGAAATAATCACTCAATTTTTAGTAAATAAATTATTTCATAGAAAATATGTTTTTTTTGAAAAATGATCTTTATTTATTTTTTCTGAAAACATATTATAATTAATATTTAAAAAATATTTAAAAGTTATTTGATAAAATTAAATTAAATTTTAAATATTAATATAAACATTGACATATAGATAATTTTTTTAACATTTTGGAAAATATTAATATTTCAATGAATAGTGGAAAATACAAATTTTTTTAAAATTGTTATATCTTTTTATTATATTATGTAAATAGATAGTTAAAATGCTTTTAATTTTATTTAATTCTACATGATAACTCTATATTAATATTTAGTGAAATAAATGAATTTTAACAATCATTATCATAAATTTTAGTATATCTTTATTTTTTCTCATAAAAATGCATTTGATGAAAACCATTTTAATATGGATAATATTTATTAAAATTAATTAATTAATATAACCCCAAATATGGAATTAGATTAAATAAATGTATATATTATATATAAAAAAATATGACTTTTATTACATATAATAATTATTTATAATCTTATAGTTAATCAAAGATATTTTTATGAGTGAAAAATAGATTTCGTGAAAACCTCTTTTTCATTATGCCTTTGAGTTTTATTTAAAATTAAATTCTAACACTTCTATAAGTATAATTTAATAAAACTAATTTATTATTTATAATCAAAGTAATTTTTATTTAAAAGATGGTCAATTTTATTTTTAATCATATTGAATTGCGAAATTATTAAAAAAAAATTGATTAAGGTATATATGGGTTTTCCATTGTTAATTATATAGATTTATATGTTAAAATGGCATAAAAAAAATTAGAAATACAGTTTTATAAAAAAAACTACTCCTTATCTATAATTTTCTCAATAATGGTTTATTTTTTAACCTTTTTTAATTTAAAATGAGGGTATATCATTTTCTTTAAAAAAATCCCAAGTGTGTCATCATTCCCTCTTATAAAAGGCACCCCATTGTCCTCTCCTCATAACACCATAAAATTATTTTGGGACTCTTGATACCTACCCAAATAAATTTATTACCTCCATCCTCAAATCCTATTGTTTTTTATAGTCATATATATAGTCTAGGATGTATTTTTGTATAATCATATAGTGGTGTTTGGAAGAAGTGGTATCATTCTTTACTGAGAACTTTAACCATTATACAACTACACAAATTTTTATTATTCCATGATGAAATAATAATATAAGTATATAAGAAATAATTTAATTTTTTATATAAATTTTAAAACCAAAATCATTATTTTCTTCTATCATATGGTAAACAAATCCATCATTCACGTGTACAACGAACTATGTCCTCGCGAATTTATGTAATTTGTTTTCCATCATCGTCTCTTACACATTATTATAGATTTGTATTTAATGTATGTATATTATACTAATGAAATATTTATCATTATAAAAATATTTTAAATTATTTAATTTAATACATTTCCATTTACTAAAAAAATTTAAAATCGTTCATGCATACATGTGGACACCACCTCTACGAAGCTATATGAATCATTTTTGTCACCAAATCTCATTAAAGATATATTTACATATATATAAAGAATAAAAATGGTATTTAATATTTTATTACCATTATTTTGTGATAAAATAATATTTACCCACTTTTTATAAAGATAATTGAAAAATGGAAATGTTATTTTTGCATATGTATGACCTACTATCTACTATATTTTAACATATTTTATTTTTTATAAGAGTGTTTCTTGATTTGATTTAACAGTACACTTTAAATATAAATATTTCAAATATTAAATGATTATTATACTTTATATGATCCAAAAATTACCTCTTTATCCATGGTTGACATACCAAATCCATTATGAAATATAGAACGTAATGTCCTCAATCAACCCAATGTGGACATAACTGGTTAAGAATTTAAATATGTAATTAAAAAGAAATTGTGTAAATTATTTTACAATATGGGATTAAAAATTGAAAATTTTATTGAAAAATCATATTATTGATATTATATTATTATTTAGAAGTTAAAGAACATACATTGATAGTCCGGGCTCTACATAAGGCTTGTGCATATGACTTTTATTTTTATGAGACATATTCCATATTCTATATTTCTTTTTATTTTGTTGTTATTTATTTAACATTAAATTATTTGTTTATTATTTTCATTAAAGTTATATATATTTACGAATTCATGTGATCTTATTTCTATCATGAGGTTTTGATCAAGATATTACTCAAGGAATAAGTGATTTCATCTCAATTTTCCTTCATTGAGGATTGTTTTATTGTTATACATCTTTTTTATTTTATAAGGTGTATATAATAACCATTTTACATGTTATATCAATAATTATTTATAATTAAGGGGATTTTAAAATTTATTTTTAATTATTTTCTCAAAGGGTATTTTACAGGATAGTTACCATGTAGTAAATGGTTTCAAAACTAAATTTTTTCATTGAGTTATTTTACTTTTTATTTCATTATTTAAGACATGATTATATATATATTAATATTTAATTTTTTTATTAATAAAATAATATTTTGTTTTTTATTTTAATTTTTTTTCACATAATCTCTCCATTTATTAATTCTCAATTGAATGATATGATCTTGGTATGGGTTGTCTGTCTCAAAATCTATTTCTATGGGACATATGTTGATGTTATGCACCTGTGTTCTTTAATTAGAATTATATAATAAATATCTAATGTTATATATCATAAATTTTCTTATTTTCATAATAATTATGGTCACATTTCAGAAAAAGAATTCTTGGGTCTAATGATTAAAATTTTACCATAGTAGAAAAGTATTTATGTTATAATCTTATTAATTTTCAGGAATGATTATTTTCATGGTTACTTTGGAAAAAATCATATTTCCATATTTTATTACAACCTAATTATTTTATATTAATTTATTAATTTATTTGTTTCAAATTTTTAGTTTCCATTTCATCTATTATGTATTAATAAAATCCAAAAAATTATTTAAGATTATACTGATCTTGTTTCTTAATTGAGATCAGAAAAATTTTGATTCCATATCCATGATTTCCAAAATGTATTCACTATTATAAAAATATAAAATGTTTCAAAAATATATTTTTCATTAATATATTGTAATTATTTTGTTTGTGTTCTATGAAGATAATTTCTTAAGATACTACCTCATTTTCATAAGGCTTTTTATGGATTTTAATGATTTCATTAATCAAGATTGATATCACATGAATCATGAATATTTAATCATATGAACCGTGAATTTTTAAAATCCTTAGTCCATGTTTCATTATTAATTATTTTTTTATTACTGGGTATGAATTATCATATGTTATTCTCAAGAAGCATGACCATGTTATCATACCCTTATGCTTATCTTTTCTCAATAATGAAATACAATTTATAATGATTATGTTTACCCAAACTGAGCATCTGAACTCACCCGTATTTTGTTTCTTTTTCCCATTTTATTACTTATTATGTAAAATGGTCTACTTATAAAAATGTTTTCATTTGTGAAGATATTATGGGAGATATTGAATATTTAATTTAAAATAAAAAATTCTATGTATAGTGTGAAAAATACTCTCTTCAAAGCATTGATATTTTTATATAATAGTTTATCCCATGTATATGAAGCTATATGCATAAATAATACTTGGGTATGTATGTGATCCAATATTTTATATATTTTTTTGAAAAAAAATTGGCTATATAAATCAGTATCAATCCAAAAAATGTAATGATTATATTTTCATCACCCGATTTGGGAGTAGAGATTTTTGGTTGTTATTTTAATTATAAACATAAACATGATGAGAAAGAATAAGTATTATATCATTTTATTTTATACCTATAAATTGATAACTCATATTATGGATTTTTTTCATTGATGAATAGAAATTCAATTAAAATATCATAAAACATTCATGTTGAAAATAATCATTCCATTTTTATAACTATTCATTAAAATTTAATTTTGTTTCTGAATATTGAAAAAAATTCTATTAAAATTACCATATTAACTTTTAATGGATGATGAAAATTATCTAGTGGTTTTTAATGTAAGAAATTTAATTCATACTATATGAGTTTAAAACAGTAATTTCATACTTTTGTAAAAAGTCAAAAAGTACCTTATTTTGAAAATAGATTGAAAAATAAATTTAATGTTTTTTTAAATAAAACATGGTTTAATAATAATTTAAATAGTCATATAGTAATTTTGAAACATTATTTAAACCATTATTATAAAAAATAGAAATTATTGAAAATGTTTTTTTTTGATAAAAGAGAGTAAAAATATAGATTTCCATTAAAAATGAAATTTTCATAACTTGAGTATTTTATGTTATAAAGATGTTAATAAAACATGTATTATGAATAAATATCTAAATGATAAGAAATATCAGTCTATTAAAAATGTATATATCATATTACTCCATCATTGGTGACATACTCATAAATAATGTCTTTAATCAATGAGATTACGGCATAAAACCCATAGCTTTTTGGTAATTTTTGAATTATAAGGCTTGTGAATGGAGGAACCATAGATGGATATGAAAATACCAATAAATTTAGTAATAATTATAACAATGGAAATTAAAATTTATTATATAAATCGCATAATATAAAAAAGTGCTGAATATAGCATGTGTTCCATGGAAATAAAAGTGAGATGAAAATATATTATCTAGGTCTAACATCCGTCATACATGTTAGAAATTACAGTATATAGAATTTATGTTTATTGAAAATTATTTTTATAACTATAATAATATATATCAACTAATATAATAATCACTTGTAATGTTTTACCACATGTTAATTATCAATTCTTTATTAAATTATCTATTTTGGTTCAGAACAAGAGTATGGTGATGAGAGGCAGGGTCCCCAAATTGTGAGCTCTACCCAAGGTGGGGAAGGAATCTCAGCGGGTCCCTCCACCCTTGGTGTGGGGGGTGGGATCTTCACTGCCTCCTCATATTGATTTCTACTTTCTAACTTTCTCAGATCTCGATTTCTTGCCCTAATTCCATCAAATCTATCTAGCCCTCAATGTTCCCTGAGGATTTCGAAAGGATTATGTATATCTCTATCTCAGACCGGGAGTTCATTGTTTCATCCTACCTAAAATAATTTACACTGATAGAATAATTCATGAAACAACATCTGTCCATGGAATCTTTCACCGATACGTCTTCTATTCTCAGGATTTTCAACAGTGCGCCATTGTGGGGATCCTTGACACGAAGCATATTATGATTCATTTTTTGTTAGAATAATATCTGATTGTTTCATGGTCATCAAATCTGTGATATTATGATTGCCTCATATTACTCATCTTCCAATGAAAATATGATTATGACATGAATCAGGATTCTATGTCAAAAAAAATTGGGTATGATTTCTAGATATACTGCTGCTAATTTCATAATCCATCTATCAATAATATGATTGGGAACCTAGTCAGCCTATATATTTTCTTCGATAGTACAATTGGGAATGTTTACTATCCAATCTCACCAAGGATATGTGTTAAAGTGAACTTATCAAGATCTCTAGTAAAATAATTTTTCATTATTGTCATTGAGGAGTTTATATACAAACAAATGGTTGTGTTTGATTCCTTGTATGAATACTGCTCATGGTTCTTAAGGATTGGGAATCAGATAAAAAAGTACCAAGGCATAGTGGTGGTTCTGTATGATGTATTGGAACAATAGGTTGAGGTAGTCTTGAGCACGCAGTAGAAGAATCTAGAACATGGAAGTGGGGAGCTGGAAAATATGGATTTACCCTGGTAATGTAGTGTAGGGTAATATGGATAAGTAGTGGAGATCTCTTGGAGTTTATAGGTTGATGATTTATTAGATAGACTAAAATGTGACATGGGGTTTTCACATCAAGAGTGGCTAGTGTGCCCCATGAAAGGGGTGAACCCTCAGGTTGTAATGAGGAGGTTAGAAAATGTTCCCCAAGGGGCATGCAGACATGTGATTCAAATGAAGAAAATTTTAATTGGGTGAGGATCCCAAATCGGATGCAGTCAGTTTCTCGGCCGGATGGTGTAATATTGATCTTGGTTATCGCTTTGAGGGATTGTTGAATGAGGAACTTATTCAGTTGTAGAACTAGGTTGATGAACAAGGAACTCCTAATGAGGGGGGGGGGGTATAGTGAACAGGGGTCTATTGACTCTGATGAACTTTTTCATCATTAAAATATCCCATGTCTGAGGAAGAAGAAAAATCAAAAAGGCATTAATAAAGGGAGAAATGTTTATTCATACTTTCCACTCCCAATGGAAGATCGATCTTTCAAAAATAAAATTGATAAAATCTATGAGAGTCATGCTTCTAATGTTTTAGTTTTTTAGGATATGAATTCCTAACTAGAATTTATGGGGTGTGTTTTTATGCATCCGACTGATCTTGTCATGCTCTTTCAGGACGTAATTGATTGGGTTTATAGGATTGAGCCTGTTACTAATCTTTATGAGGCTAAAAATCCAGGAAAAGTCTCTTTTAAATACATTGTTACAAAAGGTGAAGGCATGATCTTTGACCCTCCAAAGAGGAATCCAAGGAAGGAATAATCTAACACACCATATACTATTATTACCCAATCTGAAATTTTAAGGATGATGAGTATTGAGGTGTTCTTGTACATCAATCCAGGTATTTATCCTTCTAAATGGGAAAATGATGAACTTGGCTATGATAATGAATCTTCTTACCATGATTTTTAATCATCTTCATGTTGGATGTGGTTAAGGTGTCCACCCCATCCTCTCTTGGACTATCCTTTATTTTAAAAAATGGATAGGGGTATTACCTATGACTAGTCTTTCCAGGTAACTATTATGGGTAATAATTGCTTCATTTTCATAAATATTTGAGTTTAATTTTTTTGATCCCTTTAATTTTATTATAGTTAAATTGTATTGAAATTTTATTCATGATAATAGTATCATATATTTTATATATATATAATAATATATATAAATATATATACTCACCATTAAATTTTTTGGATAGAAAAATTAATTACACCATTCTTAGAGAAGAAATGATGTATGTATGCTGGAACATTGTTTTCATGTTTAAACATAAAGAAAAGAATTAAAGAACGTAAAAATTTTCAATTTTAAAATTATTATTATGTAATGAAAATAATATATATTAATCAAATCCATATTTATTAAAATATATTATAAATAGACAAGAAGAATAAATCAAACTGCATCATAGAGGTGGAAGTCAATACAAACACATGACCAATGTTATCATTTCCCAGTATTTTTTAATGTAAAAAGATATATATTATATGACCATTAAAGAAAAATATTTATCCCCTAAATATCATATATATATATATATAAATTAAACCCATCAAAATAACCATCCTTGAATGATAGATATTGAAAATTTATTGCATCGTTATATGGAGACGATAATCCATACATATTCATGAGTGATAATTGCACTTATTATTTGATTGAAAGTGGGTGAAGAAATGCATTTCATAATCATTATACCATTTTAGTATTTCTTGAATAATTCATCTATTAATTTTTTTAAATATAATATATTTTTTAGAGAAAAAAGTATAATTAAATATAAATTGATTTATTAAGGTTATTAAATTTTATTTGAAACAACTCCTTTAGATGACCTATTATGTGATTTCATGATTGAATTTTGGGAAGAGATGAAAAATTAGAATGTGAATATGGTATTGTATAAGAAAATTGGTAGTTATTGGTCAATCTTGAATGATTAATGTTGTGTAAAGAAGAAAAATGAGAGGTTCCCATTTATATATAATGGGAGGGGTACTGTAGGTATTTCATAAAATATTATATTCTATAAAATTAATTATCAAGAAAAAATCAACCACATCGCCATATATTAATAGATAACATATGAGGTTATATTAATACCATGAAAATAAATCAATAATTTTTTGTGAAATTTTAAAACATATCATTTTTATTGACCGCTTGGTTAACAAATTTTAACCATAACCATGGTAATATCATCATTACACTTAATGGGTTACAATTTTACATATAATGTTGTAATGAGATCACAACTGGAATTAGGATGATATTTTATACAATATATTATAAACATTAACCAATTTCAATTATTTTATAATTTATAATGAATTTAAGAGAATATCATTTTTATAAATTATCATTAATAAAAATTTTGACGCTATTCATTTATTTTTTTCATCAAATAGAAAATGAAAACGTTTTAATTAGAAAATAATACTTTTAAACAAAAAAATATTTTATAATAATCTATAAATTTTTTGGATCATTAAAAATAATTTAAAATGTATTACTTCTAATATTTTAAAAACAAATTATCAGATTTTTTTAAATGAATAAATATTTTATTGGAGTCCCATAATAATTTACGGTAATAATTTATTCATTAAAATTATAATAATATCAGTATGAATACATGTTAATTATAAACTAAACATCTATTAATATTCATTCAACACATCATTTTATTCATATATGAACACATTAGGTATTTAAAACCAAAAGAGATATATTTTTTTAACAATCATTTATTTAATTATTTTATATTTAATTTTTATGGGAATGATTCCATTAAAAAATAAAAAATAAATCATAATTTTATAATTCTATTATTAGTTTTTTCCAGTTTTATTTAAATGAAATATTATGAAATTATCAATTATTTATAATTTATATTTTCCAAATTTTCCCTTTACTGAGGATATTAATATTGTTACATTACTATTCACAATGAAAAAAATAAAAAAAATATATTACAAAATTTTAACCTTGTAATAAAAAATATGGTATACATTTTTTTCAAATTCAATACCTATAATTAGATAAGTTATTTTTTCAAAACAATCTTGTAAAATGTGATTAAAACTGATTAGTATGAAAATAAGTTATCTAAATATAATACATGGTTTAATCTTATCACATTCTAAGAAAAATTTCAATCTAATGGTAAAATTTTTGATTGAATATATAATATATAAATCACATTTTAATCATTTACCAATATTTATAAATTTAACTTATTATGATAAAAATACTTTATGTACATAAATATAGTTTTTTCCGACAAAATTTGTTTTACTTATAAAAATATCTTTATAAAAAATTCCAACATAATTTTTTTTCCAAACAACATAATAGTATTATTTAAAACAATGATAACTTGTAGTACATTCAAATATTATTTTTATAAATAAATATTCCTTTTCACTAGATTGAAATGAAAATATAGTTTTCAATTAATATTAGTATTTGTTTACTATTCCTTGAAAAAAAGTTTATAAAAAAATATAAAAAATTATTCTTAATATAATTTATTTATGAAAAAATATAAAATGATAAATTTTTTGGTAAAATATATTTTTTTATATTTTCTATAAATTAATTATACTATTTTCCACAAAAAATAATGAAAATGTTTATTTGATAAAAAAATAATTTACTAAAAATTTATTAATTATTTACTAAACATTTATCAATAAATTTATATTGAGTATGAATATTATATATTTTTCTTAAATTATTTAATGATATTCATATTAAAAAATTTAATGGATATGTTATTATTTTCATATAAAAATATTTCATGGTATTTTTTGTCTCGGAGTTTCATAATTTATATGTTATCTGATATAGTTTTCTTTTAACATATAAGGGTGTTACATTCTCCCTAGCATTAATAAACAATTTCTTAATTATGTTAACTTTATATAAGTAATAAAGTATTATATATAAAGATATTCCTTTATTGAAAACCTGTATTATAGAAGGGTTTAATAAAACACCACCTTCAAAATCGATAAGCGATGATATATAGGTCTGATGGAATAACACACAGTTGTGTTCCTAAATAAGATAAAAATATTGAAATGTTAAAATATAGAATTTAAAGGGAAAACTAACTCACAATGATTAACAGATATTGGAATATAATATTTTCAAGAGAATGTTACAACCATAAATCCTAGAAACAATGTGGGGATAAAATAACATCAATTCAAAGGAATTGAATGTTATAGGAAAAAAGGTTTTTCTTAATATCATTTTCAATGAATTCTGGGATTACATTTCTATATATAATAATATGATAATAAAATATACCTAATTAAAAATTATATTATCAACTATTTTTATATTTCCAACAAAATATAATTGGTATGTCCAAAAAATTAGAACTCGTGATGAAATTTTAATTCCTAAAGTACTAAAATCATATTCAATTGTATTGAAAAATTATATCAAAATAATTCTACGATATTTAGGAATTTAAAAACCCCAAAATGGTTATCAGAATATAATTATAAACATTAATAAACCATGATATTAATAAACATAACATTAATCTCAAAATCCATAATTTCCAAAATAAACTCATCATTAAATAATTTTTTATTCTAGTGTCTATATCAAACATACCATCTTACATAATTTAGTATAGAATTGAAATATTTACAAATAACATTTCTTATCAAAATAATGGTCAATACTAATGGTTACAGATACATAAACTCTATGGAACATCTCACCTATATCACTAATAACCATTATATGTTATTGCATATTATTTTAACGTAGTGAAAGTCACAAAAAAATCATGAATAAAATTTAAATAAAATGCTGAGATATAATCCTTATCTTGATCATAAATATATTTCAAAAATTTACATTGTTAATGAATCACTTTTTAACCACAAATATTATCTATATTCCACAATATAGTACACCATAAATAAATAAACATAAAACATAATACCAACCCCAAAGGGTTATTTATAGCTTAATATTGTATTCTAACAAATAAATTGTAAAATTCTAATATCAATTGAAAATATCATCCATTAATATATTAACATATAAGATTTTGCTGACATTGAACATGAGATTAATATCAATACTATATATCCATTATGTAATCAATAACTTTTAAGTTAAAATGCCATTAAAAAATAAATTATTCCAAAAATTGACAGAATCCTAATTCCTCAAATATGTTTTAAAACTATTTAATATATTACATAAATACTAAAATATAATAATAATCATTAATGATTTACAAAATCACTGTTTTTCAACTAATAATTTTTTATTTTTCTAATACTATCCTACCAATATCAATATTTTCATCTTCCCAATGAAACATATTCCATTTAATTTGATCATGACACATGTCTTATATGTTTTATGAAAATTATATCGAAAATATAATTTGTATTACACATACAAAGCATAATGCATAAACACAGATAATTTCACACCATTGGTCATTCCTTTTCCATGTAGATAAAAAAATTATTAGGGTATTTCCATGGATAATTCCCAAATTTCCCTCACATAAGACACTAAAATAAAAATGGTACCTTATGATGATATTCATTTCCCACTATAATACTCCTGATTATAGTCAATAATTACTTTATTTATTCCATTAATTTTGATGTAGAAAAATTATTCATTTTCTTATGATACATTCATTTGAGTTATTCTTCCTACATTCCCTATATATATGAATTTTAATCTTCTATAATTCATTTTATATTCCATCTGTTCTCTCTGTGAACTCTATCCATATCTTTAAGAATAAATATGATTGTTTTCTAGGGTGAATGTGTTTTATCATATACCATGATAAATGACTAATAATAATCACAATGTTTCAAATTCCACATATAATATCATTAAATTTCTAATATAAAAATCATTTCATTGTCCATCAATGTTAACATGAAACCTCAGGGTTCGAACTAAAATGTACAATAAAAAATCACAGTGTGAGAATCAATAATCATAGTGTGGAAAAATGAAAAATAAAACATAGTATTTATAAATTTTGAAACATCATTACAATTCTAGAAAACCATATGTTTAACCAAGGTTATCCATTATCATCATCAAAGAATTAGTATTTAATCCTATACTTAAACATAACCCTAAGGTTTTCACTCATGTTTTATAATCATATTTCCCAAAGGGAAACTAAACTTTTATTTCAGACCAACAATAGTGACCCATAAATTTCTTAATTAGATATTTCATCTTTTTTTATAAAAATTTAGTACATAACATAACAATAAATTCCAAATTAAAATAATTATATTATATTTGGATACATAGAGACTTAAAATAATACTTTTTAATTGATTCTAATTATTTCAATAAAAACATTCACCCTTCTTAAAAATTTAATTCATAAAACCTTCCTTAATTTTCAAGAGAATATAACCATAAGATATATAAATCTAAGATTCTTAGTAATTATAAAAAATGGATGCATAAATTATTACATTAGTACAAAATGATAATAAGTGAATGAGAACTTGATCATAAAATATAAAATTCATTACATGAATATAAGTAATCATAATCTGAATCCATGAAAAAAATCAAGGTAGTTAATAAAAAAATCATTAGGGACTCAAGGGACATAATTTAAGAGGGAATGAAATTTTGTAATTCATGATTTTTTTCATGCACAAAATATTACAAATTTTTTAATATTTAAAAAAAGAAAAAGATTTAGTCATCAAATTAAGGGAATGACATAAGACCCCCATATAATTTTAATGAAATAGACTTCAGTCTATTGAATATTTAATGTACTTCAAAGGAGTATGATCAAAATAAGAATGTAGATACTCAATATTCAATAGGGGTGAATTGTATACTTTAAAAAATTAATTTGGAACCATTAAAGTTATGTTTAACAAGGTTAAACAAACATTCAAAAGACCTCTTAAAGAAACATTTTCTAATTTATTAAAAGATAGATTCTACCTTAAAGCATATAGAATATGTAATATAATCAGAGTAACAGAATTACAATGTACAAGAAAGTTATACTTTATATCTTTAACAAAGTTAAGATACAACAGCGGAATTAAAACAACTATTAAAATAAAACAAGTAACAATAAGATTATTTTAACCCAAAGAGAAGGGTATTCAACAACATTGGATAAAGTTTCCTTGATTTATACTTTCAAGAAATTATGTCTTACCCAAATCCAGGTAAGCCCTCAATACGATGATTGTTATCGGTCTTACTATCCCTGCAAGCCCTCGATTTAGATGGAAATCAGAACCTCTGTCTTCCAAACCCGGAAGCCCACGATCAGAATGATCAGAGTATGCACTTAGGAAGTCTGAACATGTTGTTCACACCCAAACAAATTGTTCACAACATCGAAACGAAGCATTGAGAGTTGTAAGAGACACTCTCTATAGAAATCACTTCATAGTTTTTTCACATGCATCAAGTTCATCCACTCTCTACATTGTGTTTTTCTCGTTCAAATGAGCTTTTATTTATAGGAAAAACATCCCAACGGTCGGATCCTCTCTAACTCTCATATTTCCCTTAAATATTGGAGAGACCTAGACATGTAGAAAACATACAATGTTTAGTTTGTAACATGTTGTATGACATCGTTCAAGTAACAGAAACGACGTTAAGATAATGATAAATGTTATGTATAAAAATATTGGAATTTGATATCATTGAAAAGATGAATTATCCAATTCTAATATTATAAAAATAAAAATCATAAGAAATTAAGAAAATAGATTCTTAGAAATAACATTCTAAATAAATCAGAATCATAAAATCGAAGTCACAAATACACCGGATTCAGTATCATGAATATCTACATCATATATACACAAGATTCAGTATTGAAACTCAGCTTTACATATAAACTGGAATCAGTATTGAAATATAGTATCACATATACACCGGAATCAGAATAAAAAACTGAATCACATATACACCGGATTCGGAATCATAAATACTGAATCACATATAAACATGATTTGTAATCATAAAAACTAGATCATATATACACTGGATTCGGTATTTAGAATCGGAATCATATATACACCAGATTCGGTATTGAAAACCTGAATGAAAAAAATAGAATGACAGATCTTGTAAAAATAACTAAATGGAAAATCAGAATGACAAATCTATAAGTCTAACATAATGGAAAAACGTAAAGATAAATCTGTAAGTATAATGAAATGAACATTCCGGATCTTAAGAAAAAATACAGAACATGAAAAATATTCAGAAAATATGAAAAGTGTTTATGATTTTCAAAACATAAAACCATAAATAATGGAAAAGTCATAAGATATCCTTATTAACACAACAATATCCCCCTTTTTGGAAAGTACAAACAAAATTTAAAAGGAAAAATATATTAACCTAGATAAACAAGTAAGGAATAATATATCCCCCTTTGAATGAGATTATGAATATGGCTAACTCCCCCTTTGGTCATGTTTCCCAAGGGTCGTATTCATGATCTTTAATGACTGGGTTTTCTTAAGGGAATAACACCCCCTTAGATAAACATCACTTCTTTAAAAGAAATCCCCCCTTACGTGGACATTTTAATTTCTTGCCAAACTCCCCCTTAATAGATTCTCCCAATCAAAGATTAAATTCTTCCATTAAATAAATGCTCCCCCTTTGTGATTTTCAAAAAGAGGTAAAGGAATGAAGAAGTATAAGATGTACCTGAATGTTTAAGAAAGCATGTATCTGAAAAAAAATATATGAAATAATTTTCCTTAGGAAATTATAGAAATAAGTTTTATTTTACAATAAAACATTGGAATGTAAATAAAAATCATCCATTCATCTTCTTCTCAGATAACAATTTCTTTATCAGGGATTGGAGATTCTTGAATTTCTTATGATCATATTGAAACTTCTTTAGCAGGATCTCCTAATCCTGGTTCCTCTTTTCTAAAGCCAAAATCCTTTCTTCTTTAGTCGAAACCTGTTTCTCTAATTTTGATCTGGCTTCCTTTTAACTTATAAAAGATTGTGCAACAGAATTGAGCTGACTACCCTTCTTAGATATTGAAGCATTAACTTTTTAGAATTCGGTTTCATAAGAATTAAAATCTCCCTCTGTTGAATCCATGAAATCACCAAACTGTATAGGATCATCATTGATGGTTTTGGTACGGTTAAAATATTTCTTACAAGTCACCTTCTGAGCTTTATAATCAATCAAAAGATTACTGAAGTCTTCTTCTTGCTTCATAACCCTTTCTATAAGCATATTGGTTGATTCTGTCTTTTGATTCAGGGTTTCTTGCATCATTTGTCTCCAGACATCTATATTTTCAAGAACCTAAATGGTACTGACTAACTTTCTTAGAGATAGATTGAAAAAATCATTCTCCATATATGAAGATAACTTAAATACTAAAAAATCTTTTCCTTTCTCAACTCCTCATGTATTTAAGGAAGCTTGTGTCTCTATTCTCTTAGAGGACTTCTGAGGAGCATCTTTATCAGATGTGGTAACCAAAAAATACTTTCCTTTATTAGGATTTTGTACTTTATTTTGCTCATTAGGTACTTGGAAAACATTAAGATATTCCTGTTCCACTTATTCCTTTTGAAAATCTTCATCTTCTTCAGCATGATGTTCAACTTCTTCTTTATCTTCATCTTCCACATCAGTTTCTACTTGTTCTTATTCTTATACTTCAATTTTATCCTTAACTTATACTTATTTATCAACTTATTCCCAAATCTATTCTTTAATTTATTATTCAACATTTTCTCCAATTTGTTATAAAAATTTGTAACATGAACTCGAAGTAGTTTCAACCTAATATTACACATCCCTTAAAATATCATCATCATATTCTTATACTATCTGATCTTATGCTTCCGGAAAAGGTTTTGATAAAACTAATACTTTCTTATCTTTATGGATTTCCAGAGTGGCCACTAGTCTCATTTGAGAAAATTCAGAATCATGAACTTGTTGAGACTTCTTTTCCACAGCTCTTAATAATGGATGGAACACTATAGCATCTGAAGATTTCTTTTTTAACTTCTTATCCTTCTTTTCTTTTTCAATATTTTCATCAAGCTTGATTTTCAAGGCCTTAGCCTCTGTTGGATTCAAACCAAAAGAAGGATCTCCTTCTTTTATAATGGCTTCCATTTCTCTCCACTTTGAAACTATTGCATCTGAATAAGCTTTTAGTTTCTATGCAGGAGTAGGTGCTGATACCAGGACATCAGGAACTGGTGCTGGCAAGCTTCTTTCATCATGTTTTCATTACATTGATATCATCTTTGATGATTCTGGAACATCACTCTTGTTCTGGAAAACGATTTATTCAATGTTTCTGGATTCTGGGATAAACTCTACCTTCATCCTCTTTATAGTGTCATCACCAAGCAACAATATTGTGAACGGCTTCAAGACTGATCCTCAAGGAACATTCATTTCTTGAAGTCACAAAACAATTATCCTTGAAATTTTTGCCGGGTACATAAGGATCTGAGATCTAATAGATCTTCCTTTAATTGATTGGATGGTGAGAAAGATGTATTTCACCAGGTTGATCTTCCTTATGTTGATAAGAAAGTCTAGACAAAATATATCACATATATTCATTGGATCCTTATCTCCCTTTCAAGGAATAAGAAATACTTGCATCCAAAGGGCTACCATCTTGTGAATCGTTGATAGATTCGTAATCTTCAGATTCTTAACAAACCTGAGACCAAGAAAATCCAAAGACTTAGCATTCTCAAAAGAGCCTTATTTCTTTGGGAGTTTTTGAGAGCATAGAAGAGCTTCCCCTTCATACAAAATATTGAGAACATTTGCTTCCTTCTTGTAAGGAATTGTTTATGTCTTATCATTACACTTGAACTTGAATTGATCCTTACCATCCTTTTGGAAGAAGGAAACCGATTCATTGAATTGAATAAGGAGATATAGATAAACTGGATGCTGAGATTTCTCCTTAGAAACACAGATACTTTCCCATCCATTAGATTTCATTACCTTAGAAATAAGGGAATCATATTTCTAAATGAAGTTAAAGCATACCAATATTTCTCTGAAAATATACCAATACATTATCTCCTTGCTAATCGACATCAGATCTGCTAAGTATTCAGGAGTCATTCAGGGTCAAGGAGATGTTTGGAATGAAACTTTTATGGAAGTAGTGCATTGGCACTGAGAATAGTAAGGATGGTGCGATACTTGAGAACAAGACACCCCTTATATAATAATGGCTATGACTTTTCAACTTCCATAAGATAATCAAACGGCTGACAAAATCCTGATCTGATCTGACTGTTGAGAATGGATATAGAATATATGAATTCCGATCATTTGAATTAAAGTAAACCAGAATTTTAGAAATTTTGATATACCAACAACAAAAAACATAAGATAAAGAGAATAAATAGTAAGAAAGAATACCTTTTTGGAATACTCTGAGAGATTCATCGGTATTATGAGATATCTTATTGGGAGTTTTCAAATCCAAAATTTTCAATTTTGAAATTGTCAAATCCGATATTTTCAAATCCAAACTCTTAAAATCCGAAATTTTCAAATCCGAAATTTTTAAATTAAGGAAAAAGCGTTTATAGAAAGAAAATAAAAAACATATGTACTCCCTCTTAAATAAGGAGTAGTTTACTGTTAGGAAATGATTTAAACAAGAAGTAGATATGAATGACTACATTATAGAAATAATTCCTAGCTTTTGTTTAATGTATTCAAATCTATTTGAAGGTAGAGGTTTTGTAAAAATGTCAGCAAGTCACTCTTGAATTCCAATGAATTAAAGAATAATATCTCTTCTAAGTGTGTGAGTCCAAAGAAAGTGATGTCTAATATCAATGTGCTTTTCACGAGAATGATGTGCATGGTTTTTACTTAGGGAAATGGATCTTGTGTTATCACACACAATTTGAGTCATAGTAAAACTCATACCATAGTCTGTAAGTGTGTGTTGCTTCTACAAGACTTGAGTACAACAACTTACAGCTACTATATATTCAGCATCAGTAGTGGAAAGTTCTACAGAATGTTGTTTCTTGCAAGAACAAGAAACTAATGAATCTCCTAAGAAATAGTAAGTTCCGAATGTACGTTTTCTATCCATTTTACAACCACCAAAGTCAGTATCTGAAAAAGTTTTAGGATTAAAATCATTTTCAGAGGAATAAAATAGTCCCAAATCTAAAGTTCTATTTAAATCCCAGAAGAATATGTTTACGGATTTTAAATGGGATTCGTTAGGATTTTCTTGAAATCTTGCACATAAGCATACTGAGAAAATTATGTCGCGTCGACTAGCTATTAAGTAAAGAAAGCTTCCTATCATTCCTCTATAAGATGTTTGATCTACAGGTTTCCCTACACCATCAATATCAAGAGCATTAGAGATTCCAATAGGAGTACTTATAATCTTAGTGTTGTCATACCCAAACTCTTTTAAAAGATCTTTGATATACTTATGTTGAGATATATAATTCCCCTATGGTTTTTGTGCAATTTAAAAACCATGAAAAAAATGGTTACTGACCCATCATACTCATCTCAAACTCATATTTCATAAGATTTGCAAAGAAATTAGTTAAGGATTGCTGATTTGATCCGAATATGATGTTATCAACATAAATTTGAATAATCAAAACATCATTATTATTTTTATTAATGAAAAGTTTTTTTTTTCAACAGTTCCTTTAACATGGTTATTTTGAAGCAAAAATCCCAAAAGTATATCATTCCAAGCTCTATGGGCTTGTTTAAGCCCATATAAATCTTTAGTAAGTTTATAAACATGATTAGGATATTTTGTATCTTCACAGCTAGGGATTTTATCTATATAGACTTCCTCCTATACATAAATGTTAATAAAATCACACTTCAAGTACATTAGATAGTGTTTTAAATTGATGAATGCTGCAAAGGATAGAATAATATGGATAGATTCAAGTCTTGCTATAGGAGCATAAGTTTCATCATAGTCTATTCCTTCTTGTTTATTATAGCCTTTGGCAACCAATGTTTCTTTTTTTCTAACAGTGACTCCATTTTCATCGCATTTGTTTCTAAAAACACATTTTACTTCAATAATAGAAGTTTCCTTAGGTTTTTTGACCAATATTCAGACTTGATTCCTTACGAATTTATTGAGTTCATCTTGCATATCCATTATCCAATCTTCGTCACCCAAGGATTCTTCAGGAGACTCTGGTTCAAATTGGGAAAGAAATACAACATGTTCAACTTCATTTCTTAAATAACTTATTGTAATTACTGGTTGATTAACATTAACCATGATATTATAACTAGGATGATTCCTATGTATCAACTGACATTTATTTTGATAAAATTGTTCATCAACATAAGGAAGAAATTCATCAGGAGTAAATGTTTCAGAAACATTTTCTTCAACATTATCTTTTTCTGAAAAATCTTTTATCAATTATTGGTGATCAGTATTAGAAAATAAATCTGATTTTATAGGTTGTTTGAAAACAAAAGGATCATTTTCATCAAAATTAACATGTATTGTTCCTTCCACAATACAAGTATTTTTATTGAAAAATCTATATGCCTTAGAGTTAGTAGAATAGCCTATGAAAATTATTCCCTAGATTTGGGTGAAAATTTGTGTAAGTTATCCTTGGTATTGAAGATATATAATTTGCAACAAAAAAATATAATGTAAGAAACTTTTGGTTTTCGGCGATTCCACAACTCATAAGGTGTTTTATTAAGAAATGGTCTTATTGAAACTCAATTTATAAAATAACAAGAAGTACTAACAACTTCAGAACAGAAATGTTTGGCTATAGAATATTCACTCAACATGGTTCTTATCATCTATTGATGAATGAGATTTCTTATTTCGATAACACCATTTTTTGAGGAGTTCTTGGGGATGAGAAGTTGCGAGTAATAAATTTTTTACTAATAAAAGATTCAAAATCCGAATTTTCAAATTCTCCACCATGATCACTATGAATAGTTATCAATGGTGGGTTTTTATCATATTTAACTTGAGCACTAAAGATTTTCCAAAAAGAAAAATCTTCATATTTCATTGCGAGAAAATAGAGCCAAGTAAATCTAGCGTAGTCATCAACTACGAAAAACACATAGTATTTTCCTCCAATACTTCCAGTTTGTGTTTGACCAAATAAATCCATCTGCACTAACTTCAATGCATCAGAATTTGTAACTTCACTTATAGATTTAAAGCTAGATTTATGTTTCTTTCCTTATTTATAAGGATCACAGACTTTTGAAGAATCAAACATAGGTTCTGTTAGATCCTGAACAAGTTCTTTCTTTGAAAGATTACTTAGATTCATTAAGTTACAGTGTCCCAGTCTCCTATGCCAAAGCCATTATTGATCTTCAAATAAAATAAGAAAAGGTAGGTATTGACTTCAAAAGTTTTCTAGGTTTGAGGTGTATAAATTCTCATGCCGAAGGGCAATGAAAATAAACTCATCCTTGGAATTATGAACTAAACATTTATTATTTCTAATATTCACAACTTAACATTCATCACATAACTAACTTATGCTAATGAGGTTGTGACTAAGTCCATTTACAAAAATAACATTTGAAATAACAGATTTACCAAGAAGAATAATGTTACCAATACTGACAATTTCTCCTTGAGGGTTATCACCAAAAGTTACCTTTACACCTTTTGTTTCTAAAATCTTATTGAAAGAGTCTTTGTTGCCAGTAATGTGCTAGGAACATCCACTATCCATATACCAAATGTAGTTGGTACTTCCTTCATTTTCCTAAAAAGAAAGAGTTAGGTTTTCAGAATCCAAACATGCTTGGATCTAGAATTATTTGACAATAAAATATTGTGTAACCAATTTTTTTGGAAAAATATGCTTTATGAAACCCAAGGGATTTCACTTTATTTAAAGAAATTTGTTTCTTCAAATGCCCAACACATTTTCATTTAGTACAAAAAAGGGATCTAGGATGAAAAAAATAATTGTTTCTAAAAATAGGTTTTTCATGAGAATAGCCTATACCCTGATTTTTACCATGAGATCGGATCTGAGAATACATCTTGTCAAAATTTTTCTAAACAGAAGTGAAATATTCAAGAAGATTCTTCACGGAATATATTTTAGATTTCATTCTTAGGACTAAATTCGTATCCTCATGAATAATAGATTTAGAGTTACATTTATCCTCTAAAGAATCATTTTATAAAAGTAGAATCTTAAGATCCTCAGAATGTTGATCCTTCTAAGAATTAACATCCTCATGCTTCTTAAAAAAATTCTAAAACAATAATTTTCTCATCAAGATCATTGGAAAGATCCAAAATTTTATTTGTTAAAATAGATTCTCTAGAATTTTCTTTATCATGTTTCTTAGAAACTTTATAATTTCTCTTTTTAAGCAACTTAGAAAATCTAGAAACCTACTCATAAGAAGGAAATTCATTATCATTATCTGATGAAGAAGATTCTTCATCTGAAAAAAATCTTCTATCTGGAAAAGATTCTCTTAAATACATATTGATTAACGATTCGGTAGTTCGTACCTTAGCCATAATACAATGATTTTGAAATGGAGATCTTGCTATTAGACAAATATTCTTTTCCCCAGAAAATTCATATTATGATGATTCATTAGAAGAATCTCCACCACTGGAACTCTATGTGTCATTAGCTTTCAAGACATTATTATGCTTAGATCTGTAGAACTTCTTCTTGTTTCTTTCATAATTCCTGTTTTTCTTGTCTCTC
Source organism: Viscum album (assembly GCA_963277665.1). NCBI lineage: Eukaryota > Viridiplantae > Streptophyta > Magnoliopsida > Santalales > Viscaceae > Viscum > Viscum album. Next base: position 1,482,104,225 of record OY728161.1, read on the forward strand.
TTCTTGAGTAATGGACAATCAGGTCTAATATGACCAGTTCATCTACATTCATAGCATGTCACTTATCAATCATTCCTATCATTTACATATTTCTTCTTGTATATATATTGAATGTTCTTCTACCCAACAATCTTTTTCATCCTCTGGGAATGATTTTCCAACTCATTTTCCAAAGAATCTCATTCACTTGATTTAGAATGAAAAACAACCTTGTTAGTTTTAGATCTTCTAATTCTCCCTAGAGTCTTGAATTTCTTATGATTTGAAGTAGTTGTAAAAGCAACACCTCTATTTATTTTATTCTTCTTAATATTATCAGAAACCCTCTTCATTATCATTTCATGTTGAAAAAGAGTTCCAAATAGTTTATCAAGAGGAATCTGAGTAAACTTTTTTTTTCTCATCCATAGCAGTCCTCTTGGATTCCCATTCATTATCCATGATGTCAATAATCTTGTCTACAAGAGCTTTATAATCTAAACCTTTCTCACCCATGGATTGTAGACTATTGAAAATAGTCAAAAATATCTGTTTTACCTTACATATGGGTTTTCTATAAGGGAATAAGATACCATGATACTCAGCTCTAAGCATGGATCTTCTTGTTTCATTAACATTGAAGTTCCAAAGTGAGTTACTTCATACTTCTTCCAAATAATATTTCCAGCATCACAAGATGAAATCTGGATATATATGTTTCTAGTCATAGAACATAGAAAATTGTTATGTACCTTAAAGTTCAACTGATATTCCACCTTCGCTAGATTAGTAAGGGTTCTATGTTCCTTATCAAAAGTCTTATAATCTCCAGTTAAGATAATGTAGTTTCCTACAACTGTGTTTATTACAAAGGTCTTCATTCTGTCTCTCCAGTAATCACAGTGATTCCCATCAATGATTAGTGGTCTTGTATTATTGAGATTATCTAAAGATCCAAAATGAATTCCTGCCATACTAAAAAGATATTTCTTTCTACAAAACATATTACAATAAAATGTTTAAGAACAAATATGAAGAACTTAAGAAAAGGGAAACTTGAGAAAGAAATATTATATGTGGATATAATTATTTAAGAAACTTTTGCAGATACCAATTGTAGGATCGAAATAAGAATGTAGATGCTCAATATACATGAAGGGGGTGAATTATATACTTTTAAAAATTCATTTGGAACCTTTAATGTTATGTTTAAGAAGGATAAACAAACATTAACAAGACCTCTTAAAGAAACCTTTTCTAATTTCTTAAAAGATAGATTCTACTATAAAGCATATTGAATCTATTATATAATCCAAGTAACAGAATTAAAAAGTATAAGAATGTTATAGTTTCTAACTATAACAAAGTTAAGATACAACAACAGAATTAAAACAACTTGTAAAAGAAAACAAGCAACAATAGGATTCTTTTAATCCAAAGAGAAGGGTATCTAACAACCTTGGATAAAGGTTCCTTTATTTATACTTTCAAGAAATTTTATCTTACCCAAACCCGAGTAATCCCTCAATCCGAAGATTTGTATCGGTCTTTCTATCCCCACAAGCCCTCGATTTAGAAGGAAATCAGAACCTCTATCTTCCAAACCTGGAAGCCCACGATCAGCACGATCTGAGTCTGCACTAAGCAAGTATGAACAACTTTTTCACACCCGAACAAGTTTTTCACAACATCATCATGATGCACTGAGAGTTATTAGATCCACTCTCTCTACAAATCACTTCACAGATTTTTCACATGCATCATGTTCATCCACTCTCTACATTGTGTTTTTCTTGTACAAATGAGTTTATATTTATAGGCAAAACTTCCCAATAGTCAGATCCTCTCTAACAGTCATATTTCCATTAAATCTTGGAGGGACCTGGACACACAGAAAACATATAAAGGTTAGTTTGTAACAGATTGTACGACATCATTTCAAGTAACAAAAATGACGTAATGTTAAAGATAAATGTTAAATCATGGAATCTGATATCATTGTAATGATACATTATGCAATTATAATATTATCAGGTAATCTTAATCTAAAGAAATCAGGAAAACAGATTCATAGAAATAACATTCTAAAAAAATCTGAATCATAAAATCGGAGTCACAAATACACTGGATTCGGTATCATGAATATCAGCATCATATATTCACCGGATTCGATATCATGAATTTCAATATCGTATATACACCAGATTCAGTATTGAAACTCGGCATCACATTTACACTAAAATCGTTATTGAAAAACGGTATCATATATACACCAGAATCAGAATCATAAAAACTAAATCACATATACACCAGATTCAGAATCATAAAAACTGAGTCACATATACACCGAATTCCAAATCATAATAACTGAATAATATATAGACCAGATTCAGTATTTATAATCGGCATCATATATACACCCGATTCATTATTTAAAACCGGTATGAAAAAAAAAACAGAATGATAGATCTTGTAAAAATAACTGAATGAAAAATAGGAATCACAGATCTGTAAGTCTAACAGAATCGAAAAAACATAACGATATATATGTAAGTATAACCGAATGACAATTCCAGATCGTAAGAAAAAATATAGTACCTGAAAAATATTCAGAACTTAGGAAATGTTTTTGTGATCTTCAAAACATAAAACCATAAGGAATGGAGAATACATAAGATATCCTTATTGACTCAACAAAATCTAGGTCCACACATATAATAATGGAAAGGATAGAAATGTCCACACACAACAGTATGGACATGAAAGATATTTTCATTCATAATCATATGGATATAAATGTTAGGTCTAGGATAAATCTTATATACATGAAAAAATACACTTATGAAATTATGATAATGAAATTTGGTTCACGAATATCGTATTTCTCTCTTGATGTCTCAATATTTATCCAAATAATTTTAGATATGTTTCCTTCCAACCTATAATATGTGGTCCATATTAATATAAAACATTAATCAAATTATAACTACTAAAAATAAATTGAATTTATAATGATTTCATTAGAGTATAACCTATAGAAAAAAATTGGATTATATATAAAATTTTTCATCATGAAAATTAGTAATCTATATAAATAAATATTATGATATCATTTGATTATATCCATAGTATAAAAATTATTGTATTATGGTCTTTTGATATTCCTAAATAAAAAAATACCATATTAATATCATTGAAAAACTCTTTAGAGAAATACCCTTTCTATTTTTAAATCACATATTTAAAAACAAAAAACAATCAATAAAATTATATAAATTTTTTTATTAGAAAATAAATAACAAAACCTATAGTTGAATCATCTAAACATTTAGTGGGTAATATGGCATGAAATCATATTCATGTTTTAAAATTTAAAAAACATTCCTTTTTTACTTCTATAAAAAGTCAAAAATCACATCACGTAGAAAATGACAAGAAAAATCCATTTATTTTTTTTAAATTTAAATCAAGGGAAAATTTAAATTTAAAAATAATAGTTGTATCATAAAAACATTATTTAAAGTTTTTTTATCATTCATATGGAAGAAAACGTTTTTTTGACCAATGAGATAAACCAAGTCAATTGTTTCAAAAAAAAACTATATTTAGTAATAAAATTTAAAAAATTAATTGAAACAAGAAATATAAATATATAACAATATTAACAGGAAATTATTGTTTTTATTGTGGGGTTTATAATATTATTTTATTATTTAATATTTATTCATAAAAAATATATATAATAATGAGGTTGTAACAAAAAACCCTTAATATATTTGGTAGGTTTGAGTCATAATCCCTGTAAAATAAAAAACCATATATGGATACATAAATCCATATGAAATACATAGGAAAAATAATAAAACACATTTATTTCTTGTATGTACAATGTTGATAATAAACAATTGGTGAATATGGAATTTTTTCAATGAACTGAATTTGAGAAGAAAATCTCGTACCTTTGGTATGACTTCTTTCATACGCTTTGGAACCACATGTATAATAATAATTATTTTATTATAAATTTATTATAGCTATATAATCATATATATAAAGACATATATTATTTATTTATGACCATTTATTACTAATTTATTTCCAATTATTTATTAAAATATCTATTCTTCTAGATAACTGCTTTATTTTTCATTAATGTTTTTTTTGGTAGTTTCATTCCATGTACATTTTTCATTGTCAAATCATATAAAAAAATTATCATGGTGTTAATATAATATATATTTATTGTATTTTTTTTATTTCTATTCATCCATATATGTTAGAGATTAAGAAATAAATTACATTATCCATGGTGGTGGTAAGTCGTATATATGCATACATATAGTTTTCTTTTTTTGATTCATGGTATTAAATAAGGGAAAATATTAATTAACGTTTGTAAAATAATTATTATTTAAAAATTAATTCATATATACAGAAAATACATCTTTATGATCATCCATGTAAAATAAAAATGATTAATGAATCACATCACTCTATAGAGGTGGTAGTCCACCCACACGCATGAGGGACATTATCGTTTATGAATGGTTTAGATGTAAAGAATGTATAATTGAAATTATTTTTAAAGGAGAATAATTAGGTCATAAATACCATTAATAATCAATAAAACCATTATAATATCATTCCATTAATTATGGTGGTGCAAATGGAATTGTATCGCTACGTGGAGATGGTAAGCTACTTGTACGATGAGTGATGATTTCACAACCCATTTAATTATAAAATGACGAATAAAAGAATTTAATTTAAAAGAATTAAAATTAAAAAATATTTTCATATTTAATTTATTAATTTTTGAATTATAAATAATATTTATTGGAGGTAAAATAATAATTAAAAATAAATTGATCGGTTAAGGTGATTTCCCATATTCGAAAGAACTCATTTAGATATCATCTGAAGGGACATGGGTTTGGACTTTTATGAAAAAAAATATATAATGTGTATATGGAAGTGTATAATAGAACATGGAATAGTTTTTTCAAGTAATTAAGATCAATTTGGTGTGATGAAGAGAAAGGAGAGGTGCCCTTTTGTAATGGAGGGAAGTGGATCTCTAGGGATTTCATAAATGATTAAATGATAATAAAGTAATTTTGATGGTAAATTTTTACAAATTCACATAAATTTGATGAAAATATATAATTAAATTTTAATGTAATCTACTAATAAAATTGGATAGTATTTTTGGTTATTTTAATCCTTATCTTTTTTAGTAACTACTTTTCTAACCAATTTTTACATTAACCACGGTAACACATTTATTTACTCATAAAGGATTATAATTTAACAAATATGGTAATAATTGGATAATAAATGGACATGGAATGAATTTTAGACCATATTTTATACATATTTACCAGTTTCAATATAATCTTTATTTTTAAATAATTTAATAAAATATTATTCTCATAAATTATCATTCATGGTAATTTTTACAGTACAAATTTAATTAGATTTAAAATACATGAATAAAATGGAATAAATTGAATATAATAATTTTATAATTAGTTAATATTTCATATTCATCAATAATTTTTTTTAATATAATAAATCACTAAAATAATAACACCATCAATATTTTTAAAATCATTTATTTTATTTTTTTTGAATAGAATAATTAATGCATTTGTGTTTGGAAAAAATGAAGGTTATTATAGTATTAATAGAATTTAAAAATAATTTACCATAATTATAATATTTTCATTATTGAAAAAATTACCAAAAATATTAATTCACTAATTTATTTTTTTAGTAAGATAACATATTAATTAAATATAAAACAAAGAGTATTACATTTTATAAAATTCATTGATTTAAATAATATATAGTTAATTATCATTTAAATGTTTCCATAAAACTTATAAATGTCTAGAATGATATGATAGAGGTCGAATTAAAATTAAATAATAATAATTATGATGATAAATTATGACCATATCACTTAGCGTTGCGCTTGATTAACAAGATTTAACCTTTATTGAGGTTGTAAATAATTTTGTTGTTACAGTTCACATTGTACAAGAATATAAAAGGATTATATTAAAAAATTACCCTCACAATTCCAAATGTTTAATATAATTTTCTAATTCAATTCTTATATGTTATTTAAATTAAAATTAAAAATTACCATAAAAATGCAACAAAACCCGTTTTGGGGAAATTTATTTTTAAATAATAAAACGTGGTTAATTATTATCCATTCTTTAGGAAAATATATATTTAATTTTAAAACATTTTATTTAATATATAATATATGGTTTCTATTAAAATAAATAAAAAATATTTATTCTTCTTATTTAACATGACAAAAACACATTGCACACATAAAAATAGTTTTCATAACAAATGACTTCTATGTAACGAAATGTATTTAATAACAATTACATCATAAAATAGACTCAAATAAACATAATTAGATTATCTAAAATATAATATAATATATTCAAAATTGAAAACAAATTTATAATTAATGGAACTTTTTATATGATTGAAATGAATGTATTGTTTTCAATAAAAAAAATTTATTTAGTAAATTTAATTAAAAAATCACACATTTTAAAAAATGTAAAAAATTATTCAAAAGATAATTTTGGAATTAATAATTAAAAACTAATATCCACTTTATCAATTTTAATTTATCAATTTTTCAGAAATTATTATTCATATTTTATTAAAGAATAACATTTGTTGAAGAATAAAATGAATTTAATAATAATGAGTTATGATTTACAAGAAATTTTTCAAATATATTTATATTTAGTTTCAAGATTATATAATTTTTATGTCAGTTAATCATATTCATACTAACCAATTTAATTTATAGATTGTAATTGTTATATAGTAATATGTCATGGTTCATTTATGATCAGTGTTACATATCATATACACTAAAGAAAAAATTGTTCTTCTTATATTTCTAGGTGTTACACAACCCAATACCTTCTTAAATGTATCACTATAGATTACAAACCATTATTCTCTATAGGATAATGTAATCATAGGTGTGATGAATAGCATTATCTTTAGTTTTTTTTATTTTTCTTCACATTAATTTTTCTGAAGGAACATGGCTCCCTTCCTAGATAACATGATTTGTGGATTTTATAGTCATGTAATTATTTCCTCGAACTATCAATAATTTATATCCAAATGAGGAAAAATGTGTATCTCTATAAAAAATTTTCAGTCTTGGAAAATGTTTATAAAGGTATTTCTTTTACAGATCCTTATATAGACTCTATCATGAGATTATATGACTGATAAATTAATTAGTTTTTAATAAAGATTCACAATAGGTAAATTATTCATACAACACCTCCTTCCTTAGCTTATATAGCCTAATTCTTAATTGATCTTTATTATCATCCATTATTTTAGAATGTATAAAAATATATTTGATAAATATTACCAAAAACAGGTCACGGTAGTCTATAAAGACTCTATTCTTTTGATATATGAAGATAATAGAGGATTTAGTAAGACGAAAAGGCCTCACCATATATTCATAGTGTCTATTAATTTTATATAATACTATCATGGGTATATCCTCATTATTTTTCCTCAATTTTTGTTATAAAAAATGAAGATTATTTTTGTAAATGTATTGATCTTCGCATAGTTTATCTAACAAGTCCTCAATATAATATTGGGGATACTTTTTCTTGATTGTGATCTTGTTTAGTTACCTATAATAAATAATGGATATGAATATTCCATTTTTTTACAAAACATATTGGATTACCCAATGGTTATACACATGACCCCATAAATAAATTTTCATGGTTCTCTTATTATTTATTATTTAATTTCTACAACTCTATATATTCTATTCTACATAAAGTATTTAATATAGGAATACCACCACGAATGAGTTATATTTAAAACTCAAATTCATGATTTGGTGGAAGTCTATGAATCTATAAAAAAAACATCAATAAACCCCAATGAAATAAGAATTTATTTGATGTTTATTTTCTTCCCAATCATAAGGGATAGACCAACATTTTTAATAGAAAACATGGTCCACACAATGGATGCAATTTCAATTGAAGTTCCATATTTATCAATACACTCATTGAAAATCATAGTTTGGTTCATTATATCAATCATAACATCCATTACATGGAATCTAATATGGCATTTAGGTAGAGAAAACAAATATAATCTTAAAGTAAAATAAAATTCCACAAACTGTATAATGAAATTACTTACCTGAATCGATTTAACACAAATATAATCCGAAAAATAATCCAAAACATTAGATGTGATCATCATGGAATTATGGGTTTTCACAATGAATTACAAATATTCTAATTGAGGAGACAAATTATTAATCCCCGATACATTTACATATTTATAAGAATTCATACAACTATGATTAAATTGGGTACATTAATTTTTGAGCATAAATGTGACCACATCATATTTATTATTCATTATTTAATCCTTCAGTAAAAACTAAATAGTTAAGATGATCATATTTCATCATTGATCAGAGTGATCCATCATAAAAAATCATATAGAGGATTTATAATTCTTGACACATTACATTCAATCAATGAATCATTATATTTATCCTAGATCATTCCTAATCATCATATATTGAAAATATTAATGAGAGTTCAATAAGAATATGTGAATTAACCTATGAATTTCACTCAAGAGTGTCATACGAGGTCTACAGAAAAGGTGTCCTCACCATGAACCAGAATGATATATGGTATATACTAAACCAAAAGATTTTGAGTTTATAACCCCAATATGAAAGTCATCCCAACAAATGACCATTTTTAGTATCTATATAATAATGATATTATAAGAAAATCTTATTTATTTATATACCATAACATAGGATGATATTCTATACATAGTATTATCATAAGGGTAATAACTATATTCCTCACAACCTTGATTCCAAAGTTTAATTAACGAATTACTTGATTCAATCTTTATATATCCATACTTTTTATACATTAATATCATATAATAGTACCTGAATATTCTTTAAATCAAATAATAATACATGTTAGAATCATATTTGTCTAGTGACATTAAAAGGTTGAACAATTAAACAATTTATTCATTATAACTATCATCATTCATAGTCATATCATACATAATATCATTCTTCACTCCCAAGACTCTCATAGTGGAAAGAGTCACTTACTAAACTTAGTTCACTCCTCAATCCAATACTACTTATCTCATGATATATCCAACAACACCCAATTCATTGGTGTAAAATATAACTAAATATACAAAAATAAAATAAATAAAATCATACATATGTTTTACATGGGATCCTGGACTATTCATCACTTAATAACCCATTAAAATGTAATGGTTTTTGTAGTCACTTCATCATAGAATAACATTTGGAAAAGAAACGAGTTTCATAAACATTTCATCTTTAATCACAGCACAACCCATAGAAATGAAATGGATTTCAAATAAATATTGAAATCACGATCATAAACCATATAGATAAAGAAGTATGATGCTATTATTGAATCATATTCCTATTAAATATTAAGAAAAAAAATCATATTATGGAATATTATATAGAAAATTATAATAAATGACCATGTTGATTATTTATGAATTAAGATATTCATTCCACATTAAAATCAAATATTTAGAATCTTCAATGTTCACAAATATTAAGGAAAACATTTTGCATTGAAAATACCATTAAACAATATTAAAAATAATTTTCAAATAATAGAGTGGTCATGATAGTGTATAAATTAGTTCATGCCACATCTGTTATAACAAAGATTCCATTTAGGTTTTCAGAAAAAAAATACCAAGTAAATCGTTCTAAAAATGAAAAAAAAATTCATTTTATTCATTATTATATAATATTTTCAAGGATAAAAAATTACAATAAATAATAAAATATTTATTTTAAATCATTTTTATAAAACATGGATATAGAGAAAAATTATTTTTCGACTGAAGAGATAAGTAATTTCAGTTTTTCTTAATAACATTCATTTGGACTCATAAGAACATAAATCCTATAAAATGAATTGAAACAAATATAATTTAGATATATGAACATATGTGAGGAAAATTCATGATTTTCATGAGAGATAAATTATAAGCTTTCATCTTATAAAGCTTAATCATAAACAATCGTGATAAAAAATGACGTTATAACATTAAAATATTACCAAATTATTATACTTTTTATCATAATAACCATGAATTAAATAACCTTATATTGGTATGAATATACCAAAATTTCATGATAATATCCATAAAATTAATTCATGTGTATTATATACACCAAAAAAAAATAATCAAGTGTTGAATTTGACATGTATCATGTGGGAATAAAAGTGAGATGAAAATCCTTTACCTGAGGCCTCGATTTTCTTCAAACATATTATAAAAAACTATATAATAAAAAAGGTTTTTATTGAAATATTATATCCCTTAAATGATATATATAATACCAAAAATAATTTATATATAACCATTTATCACCATTTTATTAACAATTCTTTACTAAAATCATTGTTCTATGTGATAACTACTTTTTTATTTTCATATATGTTTTGGTTTATTAGTATTTTTCATTGTATTTTGATCATGGTTATATCATATCCATAACACTGTTATTAGAATAAATATCAAAAATATTCAATTTATACATATTATTATTTATCTATAAAAATATAAACTGACAAATTAATTACACCATTCAAGGAGATAGTAGGTCGTACGTATACATGAGTGTTGTTCCCATTTCGTGATGGATGGAGTGAAATAAAGGTATATAACTTTTCACCATTGTAGAATCTTTTTTAAATCATAGATATGAAATATTTTCATTAAATCTTTCATTATTACCATACATGTCAAAATTAAATGAAAAACGCACAACATAGCTTCCTAGAGGCAGTAGTCAACATGTACACATGATCAAGGTTATTGTTTTTCAATAGATTGAAAGTTAAAAAGGTAAATTTTATAATAAAATTACATTTTTACAATAAATTCAATAATAATATTACATATATATACTAAAATCTATAATTATATCCACATTTGATATTTGGTGTTAGAAAAAAATCATAACCTTGTAAGGCGATAGTGATATATTCACACGATCGACTGATTCCTTTCCTATTTGATGAATGATTATAATTGTGTTCTTTATTAAAAAAAATAACACCTTAGTAGATTTAATATATTTAAATTTTTAAATCGTTAGTTTTAAAAAATAATTCCTGGAGGTGGGAGAAGAAATAAAATAAATATGCTTGTTTAAGAATGACATATCTTCTTTCAGTGTTCTTTTTATATTAGCACCAAAAGAGTTCATCAGTGTTTTTAATTAGAAAACCAATAATACTAAGATGAGGGGATATAATTATATAATTAATTAGTTTAGAAATATTATGAAATAAGAGGATCGTGTCATAAATAGTGTTGAGGAGATGGGGTGTACATTGGTAAGTGGGGGGAGGAACCAACTAGGAAATTTCATAAATGAATAAAATATATAAATTCCTAACCATTACAAATTCTAACAATTTCTGTTATATTTTAATTTGGTATAATATATGGTTGAAATTAATCCATGAAATAGAATTTATATAAATTTTAATTGGAAAATTTACCATTTTATTTTTCTTAAACCACTCCTCCTAGTAAACCGATTTCAACCATAACCATGATAATTAATTTTTTTGTTACTATTTATATAATTCATTGTGATAAAAAAATAAGTTAAAGTCATTTTAAAACAATAATAATGAAGATATATAATATTTAATACATTTTATGAATTTCAATTCATATAAGTTAATGTATATACTATAAAATTAAACACATACATATGACCAAAAATGTGTTTCCAATGGAATGTTTCTCATAAATGTAAAATGTGATCTAATAAAATATGAATATAAAATTAATTATAATAAAAAATGTTTTAATAATAATAAAATTGATCTAATTTTTATATTAAAACCATACTAAAAAAACTAAAATGTGTAAATGGTATGAAATAAAATATAGTTTTTAATAGAAATCAACATTTATCATTATTCTCTAAAAATTATGTTGTTCAAAATATTATTGAAAATTGAATATATGGTAATATTATTATGTTTATTTATAAAAAAAGTAAATTTTCTATATAAATTTTTTAAATTTGGGAAAAAATTATTTAAATAAAATATACAAAACAAAACAAAACAACTTTTAAGGAAAATATTCTATTTTAGACTAATACTAGATTAATTCTTATCCAAAGAATAAAAATTATTTATATTGAGGATAATTTTTTTATTAAATATGATATTTAAATTTACATAAAATAATTCACAAATAGTGAATAATTTAATTTATTATGATTATAAAAATATATGATTTCATAAAAATATTTTTCTTCGAAAACATTTCTTTTACATTCACGAGATGTTAATTATCGTTTATAATGTCATTATAACCAATTAATTTATTTTATATGTCACGACCTATCCCCCAGGGCCCATGATGTGACTACCCCAAGCCCACCATCCATAGGCTAGGTGCTGGCGAGTAGCACCAGAGGCGTAAATCCCTAAAACTATGAAGGCAATGCCTTTATAAAGAGTAAACACACACAACATAGTACAAGAAGGAAGAAAACCACTATGTAAAACTGTATAACAACTGTTCTGAAAGTAAAGGGGACAGAATACAATCCCAATAAGAAATTACCAGTACAACTGAAAATGAGCACAACTGAAGAAAGGTAAACAGCCGCAGGATCGTCCATGAGGAAGTCCTTCTAGAAAGGTAGGTACAGATAGCCTCCATAGCACTCGAGGTCAGTCCATCTCTTTCGTGCACAATCACGCCGCATGTTCTACCTATGGGTACCATATATTCCCACTACTCCGATCCTCAATATGTGCTGTCTGTCTTCTGAAATCAACACAACGAGGAGCAAGAATAGCCCGTGAAGGGGTGAGTATAACGATACTCAGTAGGGAGCTAGAAGCCCTCAAGGTCTCACAAAATCCAATATGGATAGATCAAAAAGTATGGAATCAACAGATAACCCCAGTTAGATATATGCCTATACATATACCCAGTCACACTATCGAAACCTCGACTGCTGGAGAACACCACCTCTATCGAGTACAGTGGGCTTGCCACGCTCACACAGAGGTGCTTCTCACTAACCTTGGATAGGTGAGGTACTCCTCCTGTCGAGTATCGTGGGTCTGCCACGCCCACACAGAGGAGCTCCCCACCGTGGGTCTGTCGCGCCCACAGAGAGGCACTCCCCCTCGTAGCCTGCTGAGGTACTCCTCTTCTCATGTACTGTGGGTCCGACAAACTCACACAAGGGCACTCCCCACCGTGGGTCTTCCGCGATACCAATGCGCTCTCCACTGGGCTAGTCGAATCTCTCTGAGTCGAATCTATCAGGATTCGTCAGGTTTTAGCCATCTACTAGGTCTCCGCACAATGCACGCTCATCTCTAGGAGGATCCACTCCACAAGATTCTGGTCGATGACACAACTGTATGGAAGTACTGCTTAGAATTATCTCAAAGTCATGCCATGTCATAAAGGTCTCAATGAAAAAGACGGCGCGTCAATCGGACGCCCGGTATGTGAGTTATTATCATTTTAGTCCCGGGGGCCTGGTTGGATTCGTGCATGATCCAACCTAATTGTATCTCAATATTACCCCAAACTCTAGTGGGGTATACTCAAAGGGACCGTCACACTCGAAGAAAACCAGTGTCGCTGAAGGTTCGTCAAATGGTCGTCTGATGCCAAAGATATGGAGAAAAGAATGTAAAGGCTCGGTAGAGGGCTCAGATCCGATCCGACCCAGTCGGGCCGACCCTGCCTAACCTTATTTGGGCCGACCCAGTCTGTGTTGACCCGGTCAGACATGTTGGGTCTGGCCCAGACCATTGGACGTGCCATCATCTTAGGATCAGCCCCACCCATTGGGCCTAGCCCAGCGGGATGTGTGGGCGGTTCGGCTAGGGCTCGGGGCCAGTTTAGCCCGGAGCATCACGAGGGTACAGCCCGACACGGCTCGGGCCAAAGGATGCGGCTGGCCCGGTATAGCCAATGCGCCGCAAGGGGGGCCGTATGCCGGTTTTGGTTGCCGGGCGGTCGGGAGAAGGCCGGGCAGGGCGCGACTAGAATGGAATGGGGCCAAGCAGGGTGCGAGAGGTCCCGGCGGGCGGCCGGGCAGGGTGCGACCAGACCGGGAGGTGGCCGCACAGGGCGTCATGTGGGCCGATGGGTGGATGGGGACGGCGCGGCCAGGCGGGGCCTCCTTCGGGCCGACGGGCGGCCCGACAGGGTGCCACACGGGCCGTTGGGAGGCCGGGTCAGCGCGATCGGTCTGGCGCGGTTCGACCAGGGCACGCGAGAGGCCGACTACGGTGCGGCCGGGTGCGCGGGAGGCTGGCAGTGGTTTAGCCCGCAGAGCCGGCTAGGTCGGGGCACCAGAACGCCGCAGGAGAAGCGTGGATCATGGAGGCCGCGGGAAGAACGACCTTTGCCCGTGCCTTTGTCGCATTCGACGCTGCTTTGTCACAATGCCGATAAACAACACAAACAAGAACGAAGAAGGGGTCGGGCCATGTTGGTTTGGCTCGCACCCTTAGCATTTTGGGTGGTAACACTTGGCTCATCAAAGAGTAAGAAAGAAGAACAAAAATTGTTTTATAACCAAGCAACGATTCCTTTCCAATCCGAATAAGAGAAAAATAAAAGGAATGTAGCACAAAAAATAAACCCCTACCTTTGATTTTCGGTCATCAATGTTGAAGTCACGGGAAGAAGAAGGAGTTTGTTGTTCGTCGCATCCACCAAGCACTCCAAATCCTGAGCTATGTCGGCTCGTTGAAGACGATGCCGAGGGTAGGTTTGTTGAAGACCCTCCATGTTTGTAGGATCTGAGGAATGAAGTTGAAGTCTCTTCTCACCAGTGTTCTTCATTCTTCATTCTTTGTTCTTTGTTCGGAGCTTTTCTCTCAATATCTTCTCTTACGAAGCTCCAGAAACAGAGAAATGAAAACTAAAAATAATAGATTTTCTACTATTTTAGTTTTTGGCAAAAAATTCAAATTAGTGAATTAAATTTAATTGGCCCCACCTGATTAATGTATGAGTGTGGGAACAAATTAATTAGTGAAGTTGGCACAAATTAATTAAAGAGGAGGTTAAGAGGCTCTCCATCATTAATGAGGTAGAGTTGAGAGGTTTTACTCTCCTCCATCAATATGGGGGGTTTAGCCCTGTTTGGTTCCCAAGCTGTAACCTCTCGCGGGAGGTTGGATTCGAGTGGGGCCCACCACCATAACCTCTCTTGGGTGGTTAAGGTGTGGTGGTCTCACCTCCAACTTCTATTAGGAGGTTTTAACCACTAAACACACACAAGGCAGCTGAAAGAAAAATAAAGTGAAACTCACTTTATTTTAATAATTTCCACGAAATCCCAAAAACAAACATTTATTCTCGACCAACTACAGTAGAAGTGAATGTCTTCTTAGGAGAATACTGGCACTACGTATTCAACGGTGCCTTCAAATTTTAATTCCGAGCACCAGTTCAAGAGATATAAAAACAGGCTCATACGTTTACTGAACGTACCCGACACAAAACGTTAGAAATTGATTTCAGGATCATCGGGCTACGGAATCATGCGCCATTAATTTTTGCGGACTCATAAAATTCCCATGTATTTAAGAAAAACTATCCACGGTAATCATGGGTCTTTTCATTCTCCCCGCCTCTGGGCTTTAAGTCCCTGTAAGCTACAACTCGATCTAAGGGAATAAGTGAGGGTACGGAACATACATCTAAGCCTCCCGCTCCCATGTGCCCTCCTGGAGGTTCCTGTGCTGCCAGCGAGCACGCACCAGAGGTATCGACCATCCATGTAGGACCCGGTCCTGTTGATCCTCAATCACCTCTAGAACTTTTGTGAATGTCTCCCCATCATTGATGTCTAACTCTCAATGGTCGATGATTTGATAAGTGTTGTGAATATATCTCATCAGCTGAGATACATGGAAGACATCATGCAACCGGTGCAACTGAGGTGGAAGATCCAAGCTGTATGCCACCTCGCAAACCCTGCTGAGGACCTGGAATAGTCCGATAAACCTCAAAGATAACTTGCCGCCTCAGCCGAATATCCATAGGCCTCTTCTAGGTGATACCCAAACAAAGACATGGCCTCCATCACCATACTCTAAAGGTATTCATCTCCTATTAGCATACGACTTCTTCCTACTCTGTGCAGTCTTTATCCGCTCCAAGATGATATGCACCTTCTCTATGGTAGCCTGTACCATCTCTGGTCCCACTATTGCAAACTCCCATGGATTTTTCTAGCACAAGGGTGATCTGCATGGTCACACATATAACTCCTCAAAAGGTGCCATACCTATGGTGGAGTGATAGCTGTTATTGTATGCTTTCTCCACCAATGGTAAGTGTTCTTCCCAGTTGCGACCTAAGTCGAGGATGCATGCATGGAGAATATCCTCAAGAGTCTAAATGGTCCTCTCAGTCTGGCCATCCGTCTAAGGATGGAAGGCGGTGCTCAAATGAAGATGTTTCCCAAAAGATTCTCACAACCCCTTCCACATATGAGAATTAAATCATGTGTCACGATCAGAGACAATCATGGATGGTACTCCATGTAGCTGCACAATATCCTGCACATAGATGCGCCCCACGATCTCTACTGAACCCTGCTCTCTGATCAGTAGGAAGTTGGACGACTTGGTGAGTCAGTCAACAATCACCCAAATCGAGTCATGACCCCTGGATGTACGTGGAAGAACCGTCACGAAGTCTATGGATATCCTATCCCACTTCCACTCTCGGACCTCTAAAGGCTGAACCGAGCCTGCAGGTACCTGGTGCTTTGCCTTCACTTGCTGGCAAAGGAGGCATTGAGAGAAAATCTTTGCTATTTCCTTCTTAATACCTGTCCACCAGTGATATCATTGAAGGTCCTAGTGTATCTTATCCACTATTGGATGTACCGCTAGAGGGGATGTGTGGAACTCTCTCAATAATTCCTCCTAAAGTGACACTAGTACTATAGTGCTTCCTATGAAGAGGATAATGTGCTCCCTATCTTCAGAAATCCATCTGGTGCTTTCCATGTGGATATCTGAGAAAGTTGTGTCTTGAAGTCAGCATCCCCATGTTGTCCATCCATGAATCGGTGATGTAGTGGGGGGGTAACTGTAAGGGACTGAATGAAAGCTGCTCCATTTCGATCCACAAAGGATATATGTAAGGCATCCAGCTACTCTGTCACCTTGCCTAGTAGTTGTATACCAGATCTATTGCTGAGTGCTTCTGCTACAATGTTTCCCCTTCAATGAGTATAGACTATCTCGAAGTCACAGTTCTAGAAGAAATCAAGTCGTTTCCGTTGTCTCAGGTTCAGTTCCTTCTGAGAGAAGATATACGTGAGACTATTGTGGTTAGAGTACACATTAAAATGTTCTCCCATAGGATAGTTCAACCACATCTTCAAGGGGAAGACCACTACTAGTAACTCCAGGTCATGGGTAGTGTAGTTCGTCTCATGTTGTATCAGCTACTGAGAACCATATGCGATCTCTGCTCAATCCTACATCAAGAAACACCCAAGTCTGGTACCTAATGTGTCGCATTAGAGTACATACCCTACACCATCCTCCGGATGCCTCAAGATGGGGGTACTAGTTAGCCTCTGCCTCAGAACCTGAAAGCTTATCTAGAATCTCTCCGACCACATGAATGGTTGCCTCTTCTTCCTCAAGGCTGATAGTGGTGCTGCAACTCTGGACAAGTCTGGAATGAACCTCCAGTAGTTACCAACCAAACCCAAGAAAAATCGTACCTCTATCACACTCCTGGGTTGCTCCCAAGCAAGTACCACCTCAACCTTCACTGGATCTACTTCAACTCCAGCCTCCGAGATGAAATGTATTATAAATTTAACCTCGCGGATCGAAAACTAGAACTTCGAGAGATTATTATAAAGCTGATGCTCTCGGAGTGTGTCCAGTAATACCTACAAATGGTAGGCATGCACCTCTTCAGTAGTCGAGTAGATCAGAATGTCGTCAATGAAGTCTACGACAAAGCGATCGAGGTACAGCTGAATAATCCTGTACATGAGTTCCACGAATACTGCTAGAGCGTTGGTCACACCGAAAGGCATAAACAAGAGCTCGTAGTGGTCGTACCGACATTTTAAGGCCATCTTCTACACATCCTTGCCTCGAACTCTGAGCTGGTGATAGCATGATATGAGGTCTATTATCGAGAACAACTGTGCTCCCTTCAGCTGATCAAAGAGGCCGTCAATCCTCGGGAGTGGGTACTTGTTCTTCACGGTCACCTGGTTTAGGTGACGATAGTCTACACAAATCCTCAAGCTCCCATCCACCTTCTTGGCGAACAAAATCGGGACTGCCCATGGAGAAACACTAGGCCAGATGAATCCCTTCTCCTACAGGTCCGCTACCTATACCCGCAGCTCGTGAAGCTCTGTGGGAGCCATCCGAGATGCTGGTGTAGATATCAGTGTCATCTTGGGGTTCAGGTAAATGTAGAAGTCCACCTCTCTGTATGGAGGTAGTCCTGGATCATTATCAGGGAAAACATCTTCATACTGGTCCACCACTACAGGATAGCTCGGACAATACACATCAACTGCTCTGAGGGTAAGACAGACCAACTGATGACTAATTGGCTGCGCCCTCCTCTGATTAAGTCTGTCATGTGCTACAAAGGCTCCCTTATCACTGGTGAATGTAAAACTGGTCCCATCCGTGTGGACACATAACATTTTTTCCTAAGAGAGTCGATCTGAGCATGGACTGTAGATAACCAGTCCATACCCATGATGATGTCATAAGGCCTTGATGCCACTATGAGGAGATCCCAGCTAAAGATCTCACCTCCTAGAGTAATCTCACACTGCTGGCACCCATGCATAATCGTCAAGTCTGCTCCCGTAGGAGTCTCTAGATGTATGGATCAAGACAATAGCTCCATCGGAATCTCCGAGATCCGAACGAGGGATGTAAAAATGAAAGAGAGACTGGAACATGTGTTTATAAGAACTGCAGCTATGGTGGACTAGACATAGATTGTACATCGAATCACTTCTGGAGCGTCGTGATCATAAGCCTTAGCTTCCTGTAGCGGAGCTCTCCCATGTCCACATGCTCCCTATGGCCGGGGTGGTTCTCCTGGTGGTGGTGGTGGTAGCACGTCAACACGTCGCCCACCGCCAGCTACATGGTCAGCTACTCTGCCACGTCCACCTTCTCCCTACAGACTGCCTCGATCGAATATCTTTCTCTTCCTGGGAAGTCCTTCGACCATCTGCTGATCATCTGAATGGTCGGTCGAACAGTCATGAGCCATGTGACGATACCCTCCGCATGAGTAACACTGCCCGCTCATGGAATGTGTGTCTTTGCCCCGGGTTCCCAACACAACTGATCTTGAGTCATGTGGTCTTCCACCCATGGGTCTGGTCCTCTTGGACCTTTGCGACATCTGTCTAGTACCAGCTTTTGAAGACTTCATTGTGTGTCAACTAGTGGTGGATCTCGTTGTTCGAGACTACTCAACAAGAAAACTCTCTACTAAGAGGGCTCTCTCCAACACCCCCACCTCCGTCGGGATGATAAAAGATATCATTGAAGCTCTGATCTCTCACATGAGCCCCTGCTCAAATGTCCATGCCCTGAAGAATGGGTCCCGCCCCATATCTTTGGAGTAGCGCGAGAGGTCAGTGATCCTCACTGAGTACTATGCGACCGTCATGATTCCCTATTGTTGGTGAAGTATCTCATGTATTCGTACCACAAGTAGGGTGACTAGGACAAACTCAACCCGAGAGAGGCTCTCAAAGTCTTCCTAGAGTTGTGTCATCTCATCGTGCACCTGGAGAATCTGGATCTAACATTTGCCCGCTGCTGCATGTAGAAGGCTGACAACAAGAATCTCCATGATTTCTACTGGTGTCCCTACTAGTCAGAAAACTCTCACCAAAGCCTCTAGCCAATCCTCAACAGCCTGTGGTTCTATCTCTCCCCTGAACCTGAGTGGCCTCTAGCACTGGAACTCATGAAACACGCTCAAGAAGTATGCATCGTCTACTTCTGGGGCTTGTAGCATCGGTGGACCAACGTAATGTAGTACCACTAGTGCCTCTGCTAGAAAAGGGAACTACACTAAGGCCTTATCGCTCGGTGGGCTATCAGTGCGTACAACCCTCGGGACTCTCGCCGGTCGTCTGCAGGAAGGAATCCAGAAAGAAACAGATGTGGCACAGTCAATGATTATACATGGTGAACTGACCTAGTTGAGTTGACTTAAAGAAAACATTTTAAAGCACACACGTAATTAGTGTTTTCATGCACTGATTCAGAAAAAAGAAGTCAGGGTCCTGATGTATGGATATATCAGCCGCCACACCAACACTGGACTCCCTAAACTGAGAACCACACTCATTACCCTTAACATTGTTGCTTCATAGAAAAGAAAGATAAAATTCCTATGTTCTATGGTAGAATCGACTCCTCTGATACCAATTTGTCATGACCCATCCCCTAGGGCTCGTGTCGTGACTACCCCAACCCCGCCTTCCATAGGCCAAGGGATGTCGACTAGCACCAAAGGCGTAAATCCATAAAATTGGGAAGGAATCGCCTTTATAAAGAGTAAAAACACACAATAGAGTAAAAGTTGGAAGCAAAACATTAATTAAAACTGTATAACAAGTGTACTGAACGTAAAGGGGCCAGAATACAAGCCCAATAGGAAAGTTCAAGTACAACTAAAAAACAAGTACAACTGAAGAAATGTAAATAGCTACTAGATCGTCCACCATGAAGTCCTACCTGATAGGTAGGTACGGATAGCCTCCACATCACTCCACGTCAGTCAGTCTCCTCCGTGCACCATTACGCCGCATGGTCCACCTCCAGGTACCATCCAGTCCTACTACTCTGATCCTTAGTCAGCGCTGTCCATCATCTGCAACCAACACAAAGTGGTGTGGGCACATCTCGTGTAGGGGTGAGTATAATGATACTCAGTAGGGACCCCGAGACCCTCAATGTCTCACATAATCAAACAAGGATAAATCACAATGTATGAAATCAATAGATACCCCCTTAGGTATACACCCATACATATACATAATTTATCAAGTAATCCATATCAATCATGATGTAAACAAAAAAGTTACTGACTCAGCTCAAACCGGGATTTTATTCTAGTGGTAGTATCAAGTTACATCCCCAGTCACACAGTCGAAACCTCAGATACTCGGGAACCTCTCTTTTAGCGTGTACAGTGGGCCTATGTTCTCACATCGAGTCACTTCCCACTAACCATGGACTACTGAGGTACTCCTCCTGTCAAGTATCGTGGGTCTGTCGCGCTCACATAGAGGCGCTCCCCACCTTGGGTCTGCCGCCCTGAAACAGAGGCGCTCCCCCTCATTTCCTGCTTAGGTACTCCTCCTGTCAAGTCCTGTGGGTCTGTTGCGCTCACACAGAGGCGCTCCACACGGTGGATCTACCGTGACACCATGTATCTCTCCACTGGGCTAGTCGAATCACTCTGAGATGAATCGGTCTGCAGTCGTCAGGTCTCAGCCAACTACTAGGTCTCTGCACTATGCTCACTCATCTCTGAGAGGATCTGCTCCACAATCTACTGGTCGATGATCCAACTATTAGGAATTCCTTTGTAGAAGTGTCTCAATGTTCCACCACTTCAGAGAGGTTTCAATGCAATAGAGGGTGCGTCAATCGGACGCCCGATTTGTGAGTTATTAGCCTTTTAGTCACAGGGTCACGAACAGATTCATGCACGATCCAACCTGGCTGTACCTTAAAATTACGTCGAACTCTAGTGGGGTATAATCAAAGGGACCGACTCGCTCGAAAAAAATCAGCTCTGTTGACGGTTCATTAAACGGTCTTTCGGTGCCCAATATATGGCCAAAAGAAAGTAAAGGGTCGGTAGAGGTCCCAGGTCTGGTCTGACCTAGTCGAACTGACCCGGCCTGGGTTGACTCGATCAGACCTGTTAGTTATAGACCGGCACATTGGATGGGATAGCCGGTTTGGTTCGGCCTGACACACTGGGCCCGACCGAGTAGGCCACGTGTGTGGTTCGACCCGAGCCCGGGGCCGGTTTGGCCCTGGGCGTCACGAGGGTACGGTCCGGCGCGACTCGTCCCGAAGGGCGTGACTGGTCCGGTTTGTCCAGGGCACCATGAGGGGGGCCACATGCCGGTTTGGGAGGATGGGTAGACGGGAGGCATCCGGGGAGGGCGGCATACGGGTCGGCGGGCTGCCGGGCAGTGAGCGGCCATGCCGGGAGGCGACCAGGAAGGGCGCCAGATGGGCCGACGAGTGACTGGGCAGGGTGCAGCCAAGCCGACAGGTGGCTGAGAGGATGGGAGGCCGGGCCGGTTTGGTTCATCACATCACGGGTTAGCGCTAGCTGGTGGGGTTTAACCGGGGTGCATGGGAGGCCAGCGGCGGTGCGGTCGGGTGCGCGGGAGGCCGGCGGTGGTTCGACCCATAGAGCTGGCTCCATCGGGGCAACAGAATGCAGTGGGGGCAGCGCGGTTCATGGAGGCTGCGAGAAGCATGGCCTTTTCCCGTCCCTTAGTCGCCTTCAACTCCGATTCGTCGCTATGCTGAGAAACAACACAAACAAGAATGATAGAGGGGTCGGGCCATGTTGGTTTTCCCCACAACCTCTGCATTTAGGGTGGTAACACTTGTCTCGTCAATGAGTAAGAAAGATGAACAACAATTGTTCTAAAACCATGCAATGATTCCTTTCCAATACGAAGTAGTAAAAATGAAAAGGAATGTTACAGAAAAAATAAACCCCCTACGTTTGATTGCTGGTCATCGATGTTGAAGTTACGGGAAGAAGATGAAAAATTTCATTGTTCGTTGCATCCTCCACGGACTCCAAATCTCAAGCTATGTTGGATCATTGATGATAATGCAGAGGGTAGGTCTATTGAAGATGCTCTACATCGGTAGGATCTGAGGAAGGAAGTTGAAGTCTCTCATCGCCGATGTTCATCATTCTTCGTTCTTCGTTCATTGTTGGGAGCTTTTCTCCAAATCTCTTCTCTTACCAAGCTCCCCCAAATGAGAAATTCCAACTAAATAAAATATATTTTCTATTATTTTAGTTGTTGGTAGAAAATTCAAATTGGTGAATTATATTTAATTGGACCCACCAAATTAATTCATGAGCATTGGAAGAAATTTATTAGAGGATTTGGCACCAATTAATTAATGGGGTGGTCAAGAGGCTCTCCCTAATTAATGAGGGAGAGTGGAGTGGTTTTACTCTCCTCCATCAATAGGGGGGTTCATCCTCATGTGGTCCCCACGTTGTAACCTCTCACGAGAGATTAGATTTAGGTGGTCCCCACCACCATAACCTCTCTTGGGATGTTATGGTGTGGTTGTCCCACCTCCAACTTCCATGAGTAGGTTTTAACCACCAAAATCCAACATGGTGGATTAAAAAAAATAAAATGAAGGTCACTTTATTTTATTACATTCCATGTAAACCCAAAAACTAACTTTTATTCTCAACGAACTATCGTTGATGTAAAAGTTTTCTTAAGAGAATACTGGTGATGCAAGTTCAAAGGTGCCCTGAAATTTAAATTACATGCATCGGTTCAACAGTTATAAAAACCCGCTTGTATGTTTACTGAATGTAGCCGAACAAAACATCAGAATTTAATTTCGGGCACACTAGGGCTCAGAATCATGCACCGTCAATTTTTGCAGACTCGTAAAATTCCCATGTATTTTAAAAAAATCATGGAAATTACGGGTTTTACATTATATATGTATATACCATATAATTTTTTTAATTTAATTATTCATATTCATAACCTAAAATATAAATTTTTTGATATAACCATCACATTAAATAATAATAATTTCATTACATATTATGGATAATTTCAACATGGTGTTTCGTGTAACACAACATATCTTATATATTTAAATTATTTCAAAAAAAAATTCTAAATGTTTTCTTATTGTACACTATTGGTCTCTAATTTCAATCCCAATGGATATTTTTCAGTATTTCTTTAATATTAAATCACATTCTATCCTATAATTTTTTATATACCTTTGAAATTATGATAAACCATAGATTAACATTCTTAAAATTATCCTAAAAAATTCTTAATCTGTAATGTTTTATAATGAATATGGTGATACCAACTATAAACAACCGTACTTATCCATATAGTGATTACATGACTTAAGGAAAATATTTCAATAAAATATATTCCAATGATCATTTAGGATCCATTTTTTATATAATTAGGAAAAAACATTAACTAAAAAAACCCATATTCTTCTTATAAATTGCTTATTTAACCAAATATTTAAGAATGTACTTAATACCTAATTATTCATCAATATATCTAACTAATTATATACATAATGATCATTTATATTCATTTCATACATTTTTTATCCACATAACATATATAAATTAAGACATCAGATAGGTGTGACTTTAGATTCTCAGTACGGGTAGACATAAGTGATTAAATTCAAAGATCATAAGAAATAATAAAAATTAATATGTCTTTAATAATTAAACAAAAGAAAATCATACCCAATAAACCATAATTTATAATCATGGACAAAACCTAACATTAAAAAAAATAAACCAATCAAAAGAGTTTGTTAAAAAACATGATCAATGAGAGCATAACATGGAAAGAAGAATAATCCATGATATAAGGAATTAAATTTAACGAATATAAAAATATGACACAAACATAAAAATAGGAAAACCATTGTTATAAAATGCATTATTAAGAGGACTATGTGAACAAACTCATTATTTATATGATATAAAATATGATCAAACCATTCATTCCCACATTCCTACAATAAAAACTCATTATGACAAAGTATAGATATTTCATGAGATATTAACATAAACCAAATCATTATAGCATGGCATAATACCTAACCCATCATCATTAATACTTACGTGTTGCACTTGATATCAACCATAATAATATTGGAATTAAATAATTGGAAAAAATTTGTTTCATAAACCCATTACATTATATGAACTGCAAAAATCATAGGTTATCAATATAAATATCATTTTTCCAAAAGGGAATAAATCATTGATAGATAATTACATTAAATAATCCATTATAGAAAATAATTTTGAGGTTAATATTTTATGAATAAATTTTTATTATGAAAAATATTTATTAATTAAATAATAATTAAGTGAAAAAAATTCTTTTTATGAGTTATCAAAAAATCACTTGGTAAATATGAAACATATTTGATATCTTGAATCTAATTTAAATGAAAAAATTATAAAATTTATAGATAAATATGTTATTTTAAAAATATTAACATATAGGGAATTATTCATATAAAATTTCATAGTCAGTGAAAATATGTGTTCAGATGGAATACAAACAAAGAATGATTATGTAGAAAAAGGTTTCAATATTATCGTAAAAAGATGAAGTTACATGTAACTTGAAAAACTATTTTATAATAATTTATTTAAAAACATTAAAAAAATAAACATTATAAAATAATACTGAATAATAGATCCTTGATAACACATAAAGGCTATCAAAATATATGTTGTGTGGAAGATAAAACATTTTAATTTTATAGTATGGATACCATTTTTTAAAAATTTGAAATATTTATCTCATAAAAAATCACTTAATTAAATAATTATTAATGGGGGAAACTGGGCCATACTAATAACATCGATACCCCACCTTAATATGGTTATTGGTTCTTATCACACTAGGTATCACCAATGGCCCCACAGACAAGTGGTACCCTCAATAGGGCCCACCGACGATCCCAAATGGTTCATCAGACCAACAATTAACCCCATAGGCCAATATATGTTCATTCTAGTTTGATTTTACTCACTCGTACACAACCTATGAAAATTACAATGAATTAACCAATTTTTATCACTAATCAAATTCATGAACTCATAACTATGGATTTCTGATCAGGTAGACCGTCAAAAAAGAGTGGTTCCCCCTATTAACATGATTCATAAAATTTAATCAGTTAACCCTATATGATTATTGGATGTTACATTCACCACCCCCATTTATATAACAATGTATTCATTGTGGACCTTATATCTCAACCAAGGTATTGCAACAACACTTAAGGATAAGTTTCTACTCTGATAACAAGGTAAAAACTATACGTCACTGAAAGAACATACATCATTCCATAATATGGCAGTTGGTTCTTGGAACTCTAGGTACTAGTAGTTTCCATGTATACATATGTTCCCCTCCCTAGGGACCACCCACATGCCTAAATGGGATATTAGACTAATGGATATCCACACAGTACAACACATGTTCTTTCTATTGTGTTTTCCCAACTCGCACACACCCGAGAAAACATCTAAGGTTGTCACCCATCATGATCACTACTATAGAAAAATTACACATAACTATGGAATTTTAATTAGGTAGGCTCTTTAAATGAAAATTTCGCATCATTGACATGTGTTATTTGATTTATTAATTTAACTATTTATCATTATATGGTGTTATAATGATGTTTTATTTTGAAAATGGATAAAAATGTTATGATAATAATAAAAAATAATCCATATTAAATTTCCCATGAATATAGATGAATATTTGTGGGAATAAAATATATAGACATCAAATATTAAAACAATTAGAAAGTGGAGGTTTTTTCTTGATTATATGACTATTCTATTCGATATGAAAATCCAGTGGGAAGATTTTTATAAAATGATAGAGCCTCCATAGAAAGATAAAAGATAAAAATATTAAATATAATATAATATTTATAAAAATATTATAATGGTGCTCTATTTTCAAATTGGAATAATTAACATGGTGTATAAAAAAAGTCATGTCTCAAGGAAATCAAATTTGAAAAAAAAGAACCTCATTCCTTTTTTCCCAAAATAGTCGAATGAACATAAAGCTCAAATAAAAAAACATTGTGACATATTTTAAAACCTTTCTGAAATAAATAAAATTTTATAAAATTATTTTACAATTATTCTGTTCATGTATATAAGTTTGTTATTACATATTTTATATGTTGGGTGTGCGTAATTTGGATTATTTTGAAATTATTTTGTACTAAAGGTAATTTTTCATATGATTGATAATCTTCACCAATAAATTATGATTATAATTAAATTAATAGTTCAATTATAATTATTAATGAATTTAATATTTTAATTCCCGAGTACATCGGAATTTATTTTTGAAGATGAAATCTAGAATGATCATTGTCCAGTGATTTTTAACATACAAAGGTAGTATTCTAAATAACTGATTCAAATATTGTAGTTACTTTTTGAGGAACCAGAAAGTAATTGATGTAATATTTATATTTTTTATAACATAATTTTAATTTTTATAGTGGTCAATGATATAGTTTATAGCATTGTTCAAGTAGGTGGTCAAACCAACCCAATCATGAACAAATATATTTTTTTGTTCATTATGAGGAAATTTAGTTTTAATATCATTAAACCAGTAAAATAATGATATCAATTAGTGATTATTAGAAAAAATATTATTGTTATTGTTGTGTATTTATAAGAATATATTGTTGATTTGAAAATATTACATAATTTTTATTCTAGATTTTTGCTTTAATACATTTGTTTTAAACAATTGAATTAATGATAATCGATTATTGGTCATATCATTAATAGGTTATCTATATTTTCATATCATAGACCTGACGATGTCATTAAAAATATTTCTCCACTATACATTTTTTCATTAAATCTCTGGTATTGTGTTGAGGAAAACTAAAATGGAAATTAATCGTCCCACTGATGTGGTAGTCAACATATACACATGGATGATTATTTTACTTTCCATAGAAAGGAAAAAATGAATAATATATTATATCATATTAGAATATAAAATATTTTATAAATATAATTATTATATATTAGCTACCTTGTTATGAACATCCTTTTATGGTGCTGAAAGTAGACGAATCATGTTGCATCCTCGTGGTGGTATCATGCACAATGCAAGATTCACATTTTTGTTTTAATTAATTGAAATGTGAATGGTGTTAATCAATGTACCATAATTTTATTAAAATTCCATAATGAAAATGATATCGATTGTATCATTAATATATTGTGAAAATAAATTTAAAAATTATGTAAATCACATTACAAAACCTAAAAAAGTTATTTGGATCTTATATGTAACTTATTCTATTGACTTCTTTTGTAAAAGAGAATAAACCTTCTATGATTTTTTTTTGGAAATGAAAAAACATCCTTATAGTTTCTATTAGTGGAAGATATTATTTAGTATATTTTTGGATTATCTAGGGTGGTAATTTTTAGGGGATGTGAGGGATGAAGTGCCCCTTTTCTCGGTGAAAAGTAGTGACAATTTTGTAAATACCCAAATCATTTCAATAATAGGATGTCACTCTGAAAGAAAGTGTCCCCAAAATTAAAAAACTATTTTATGGTAGAGGATTTAAGGTCGTTACACACCTAAAAATTTCAATTTTTTTTAGGAATTTATAACATTTAACTCTATGGATACTCAATTTTTTCATGATAGGATTCACTATATTATCTATTTTGAACCTACATAACTTAATATTTATGCCCAAAAAAATTAGACCTTATTATATAATTTGAAACTAATGATTCCAAATTATAAATTAATTTTTAACTTATTTTTTAAGAGAAAAAAATTTAATTATATAATTATATATTTATAATGTATAAATTTTGTAAAATATAAAATCAATTTTAAAATTTCAAATGTGGGATTATAAATTAAAATCAAAAATTTTAAAATTATAACTTCTCTTGTAATTTAATCATTTTTTCATAAATAAAGTTTTCTAAAATATTATATTCTTAGTTATTTCATTATTATAAAATTATTTATAAAACAATATTGTTCGTAGAGATATATAAAAAATTATTAGTATGATAATTTTGACATTATAAATCCATAAAATGAACTTATTTTTTTCTAAGTAATATTATAACATATATATTTATATATTTATTATTTTGATGGAAAAAAATTTAGAATAATTTTTTTAAAATATGGAATATTTAATCATTATGATTACTTATAGTTATTTCATATCAACATCCAACTTAAAATATGTTAATATGTTAGTTTACATGTCAAATTTTAAAAGTTTTAGATTTAATATGATATGAAAACATATAAAATTTCTAACAAGAAGGATCATTGAACAATATATTATTTTTATACCAAATATGAATTATCAAAATCCATTACATTAATTATTTATATTTTAAAATTTTATTTTACTACACCATTGATATTATAATATTTATTTTAACTACACATATACATTATATTTAAAGTGCCCAAATCAGTTTTAATCACTAAGAGGGGGAGGGGTGAATCAGTGATCCCTTTAAATAATTTTACTAATTTATTATTTTCAATTAATTCAATATTTCTTGTTAAAACCTCGATCAACTCTACTTGTGTCTCTAAGTCTTACCTCGAATGATGTTGTAAATGTAAAGGCAGAAAACAGAAGGATTTAAAAGGCTCAGTTACACGAACTACTTCTTCTTGTATTGGTTATTATTTCCAATACAGATCCTCCACTATAATATTATTATAAATTGAAATGGTTGATACAGAGTCCCATTGTATATCTCTTTATTCTCACATAATGTTCTTTATACCGCTTCACATAGTGTTACCAGAGTCTCATTGGCCTGCACCGGAGTCTTACTGATATGATATTCTTCTCCCTGAATCACATAGGCTTTTTCTAACTCTCAATTCACATGTGAAGATTTCTTATTTGTTCTTTCTTAATCCAATTTATATGATCTTTTTCTCTTCCCACAGAGGATTTATGAATCAAAATTCTATGTCTATCTCTTCAAGAATCTTCAGCATCCATTGGTACGATATGTTGGCCTTGCTCAATAACTCTGAACACATTTCTGATTAGTCCATAGTTCCATAAATCTTGGGTAATTATTTCTTCTTCTGATGAATACACGACATCACTAATGGGTGTGAAAATAGTTCACATAACCACTTCATGAATGATAGAATATTTTTGGCCAATATTAGATCGGTTTTCAGTAATAGATTCTAAAAAACTGTATAGTTAGATAAAATGTCTTCTTCAACTCTGTCAGGATTTTGGCTCAATATTCACTCACTTCAAGCATGTATTTAGTGGCATCCAAACTTCATGTTTTTTTGGAAATCTCAAATAATTATTCTTCATGCATAAGTTGCATCGAATTTCTTCTTCTTGTTTATACATGTGAATTAACAATTGAGATTCGCCCTTTTCCGTGTCTACACATGTGCATGTGCATGCACGCATGCAAGAACAATCCCTATCATATCTCTTGCTTGTTTGAAATCCCAAATGGGTATAATTATTTGAGCACACACAATTAATCTTCTTATTTTACCCTTTTCATATTACCTTTTTATTCTTATCAGAAAAACATTAGTTATTTTTAATTTTTGTTAAATAAGCGTGTCTTCTTTTTTATTTCTTCCACTTTCCATCTACACAAGTGCACACAGATTGTATGTTGACTTTTTTTCATGTGAATGTTCTCAATGCATGCATGTTTATGCATGTACACAAAGCAGATGATACTTATTATTTTAAAAACACTTGTGTGTCTCAAATCATGTGTGTGATTTCATGTACATCACACTACCCTTCTTATTCTTCATAAATATGAGTGCATGCATGCATGCACTACTCCTTGTCATGAGTTATTTTCTTCACACAACCATGCACACCCTTAGTTAATCTTCTTCTCCAAGGGCAGTGTATGTGTACACTATCCTTTTATGAAGTCTTCTTCTCTTCGTGAAACCAAGGAGGTTCATAGCTCAGATATCTTTTCAACGTATCACAAGGTTGCATTCACATGTTGTATACATATGGGAATGCCTCCAAAAATCACGACATGGGTTTCTCAAAACGGTCCATTTTTTCATGGGGTTCCTTCACACAGAGGGTGAACCTTATTTCATGATCTACGAGGTTTGTGGTTATTCGCTTCAAGAACAAGCAGTGGTGCACAAATATCCTTCGTGAAAGGGGTGCACAAGACATCTTCTTCATGAGACACTTCAAAATTGTGTCGCACTTGTCAAAGGGAGGTGATATCCTCTTCTTTTTCAAATATCCAAGATGAGTGGTACCTACAACTTTCAAGAACCAGAGAGGTTTTATTTAGAACTTTGTCATCATAAAAATAGTATTTTATTCTTACGAAATGGAAATACCCCATTTTGACTAGTTCATCTCCTTTTATAAGTGATAATGTGTGTTCTTATTCGTGAGGCTCATTGATTGGAAATTCTGATATATTCTTGATTTTAAAATTTCAAACCATGGATCATGATTTTCCAATTCGTTTGGTTTGTTTCCATTCAATGAGTCTCCTTCTTTCTCAGTGAGAACATCACATACCTGCGTTTATAAATTCTGGAAACCACAATCACGAATACCCTAGGTCCATATAGTGGCCTTGAACCTTCAGTTGCTTCATCCACATGCAATATTTTACATTATTTTCATGCATGAAAATGTAGTTCCAGGAATGATATAGTGTTTCTGAGATGATCATTATGCATGGAGGTTGGAGCTTTATCAATGGACAATGTTTGATCAAGTAGGACTAATAGTGGTGATGATGTAATGATTCACGTCGTGTAGCCAGAGGTTGATGACGACCCACTGAAGGATATTTAGGATCCCAAGTTTAAAATGGTGAGATGCATGATGAGATGAGCACTGATAATTAGATGCTCAGATCCAATTTGAGATGTTTAGATGTGATATCACGTGAGATTACGTGGACAGTGAGGATTGTGTCTATTGGTTAAATTGTTGTCCCATATAGAAACCAATATGTAGGATGTGGTCCTTTATAATACAAGGAGCATAATACTCATCTGATAATTCTTTCCCCCCCCCTCTCCTGGTGCCACCCCACACTTGTTTTCTATAGGTTCTCTTCTGAACCATCCATTTATCTTTTGGGCGCGCTTCAAGTGCCAACTATGCATCCCTCAAGGCTTATACAGGTACTCATACGCCTCTTGAGGGCTTGCATCGAGACCTTCCCTTTGGGATCAGTTGACTCTCATATCATGCATATACCTTAGTTGAGGGATAGATATGGCCTTCTTCATTAAAATACCATGGATGGTTCTTTTCTCATTCTTCATATTCAAATATTATCCTTTTTTTGAATAATAGATCCATGATCTTCAATATTCTTTCTTTGATTCAGTAATATATGATGCATGGATCTTTTCATCACCACATGCATTAAATCATAATACATGGAATCATTTTTATGAGTGATTTTTTTTCTTTTAAACACATGTATTATTCTTTGAGGATCGTAGAAATAATTGTATGATTTAATTCACAACCTTCATCTAATTAGAATCCATTGAATGGATATTCCGATTTTATCATACAATATATTATTTTATAGGGTTCTTCAAATGTTTTCATAATGTGTCATTCATTGACACATGATTTGTAATGTAATATTAGTTCTATAATATTCTAAATTGTTTATGGATAATGTCCAAGCATGACATCAAATGAAATTTCATACTGATTCTCCATGTGACATAATTTTTGGAAGAACTTCCCCTCTTAAATCATCATCACCACTTCTTCACTACCTTACTATACACATATAGACACCATATTGACAACAAATAAAACACTATGCTCAAGAATCTCCCCCTTTTTATTTTTTTTCAATATCACCTAATTACACATTCTATTGGTCAATATGAAGGCCAATATTTTCTACACCTTATTAGAGACCAAATTCAATGGTTTAGTGGTCTCTCTATAAAATCATTTTCTCCTCCCTTTAATGAAAATATTCTTGAATATTTTTTAGAGAGGGGTAATGTCACACAATTTAATTAAGAAATAGCATTTATTTAATCCACTCTACATCTACTTAGGCTAACCCGATGTAAAAAAAAGATAGATTTGACCATGGTTTTGATTGTTGTCCATAAATTACCTTACATGTGTAATCATGATCAAAGTGTATCAATTTGTTAACCAAGGGGTTGGAGATAATAAAATTTATCAATGAGATGATAAACCAAGCACATAATTCACCAGGATTATTATAATGTACAATTTCAAAGATAATTCTCCCCCATTCATCTCATATTGTCATCAATCAAGCACCCCCCCTTAAATTACATGATAAATACAATTAACAATAAGGGATGAATGTGTGACTTGAATTTCTCATGTTTCATCTACTAGAGGCGATATGAATTCCAAGATTAATCATGAAATAATCCTTTAAATAATCTCTATCATATTTTCTCCGCCTTTAATGGTTGAAATCCCATTGATTTACCCTTTTGGAAAATAATCATCAGATAATCTTCAAGATATTCACGTTGATAATCTTCCACTATGGAAAAATTCAAGTAATTATCAAATCATAAATAATGAGTCCAACTTGTTGTTATCCACTTTTTTTCATTCAATGATAAAATTGAGAATGAAATTTTACTTCAATTCCCTAAAATGTAAGCACACACATAAAACAAATATATAAGGGAATAAGATGAAAGAAATGTGATATTCTTAATTAGTGCAACACGGATTATAATTTCCTATCAACCAAAGAACTCCTTTCCTTTTAGATTTAATTAGTCTAATACTCATCATGAAAATGTCTCCTCTCTTTTTATCATTTTTATATTTCATTATCAGCATAGACCCTTTAATTCCATTCACCTTAAACTTGTGTGAATGTTTTTTCCATAATTTTGTCAGTAGTGAAGTAGATTCCATTGGTTCATGTTTATCAATTTACAACATATCCCATTAAAATCAAAAAATAGTTATTTATTTGTTTGAAGGATTTCCAGCTTACATTCACCTTCAATATAGTTTTTTTGAGACACATGGTTGGTCATGTGCTGAAAACCTGTCATGAAATTTGAATTTTCATTAATGTGGAATGACCTATTTCCCTTTTCCTTATCTTTATCTAGTACTTCATTTTCTGGTCTTTGTAGTTATTTATAAATTATTTATTGATTTTTCCAGATTACAAAACACTATTTCTTGGTATCTTTTGGCTTAAAAATTCCACACTGATTCTTTAATACTTTCATGTTACCTTTCATAGGAATATTATCATCAGTCAATCATGTATTCTCTGGGATTTATTTTCATTTTATGCCTGTCTAGATTCCATTATTTTCCATGAATTTTTTTGTAGTGATCCATGGTATTAATTCCCTTTCAACTATAGAATGATTTTGTGTGGTTAGTTCTTTTGTATCCAAATTCTTTCAAATTCATGGATTTAGAATCCATGCACTTCTTACTCTTAATTTATGAAATCTTCATTTGAACATATTCATTTGAACCATTATTCTTCTTACAACCCAAATATGTTTCTTATTTCTTAGAAACCATATGTGATATTCTTTTATTATCATCATTGGATACATGTTGATATGAACATGTACCAACCATACGACTACTTCCATTGCCTACATCACATATATTATTAAGCATTCTAAATATGTTTTCAATGTAGATATGCTTTTAGATCAGTGAATATAGATTCCTTCTCTATTCCTTTCTCCCCCTTGAGTTGTGATTCCATTTTTCTTTTTTATATAAAGGATTGTACCATAATTCTAATGCACAATTCCCAAACATGTCCCAACAGCATCATTAACCCATAAATGATGTCTTCTAGATATATTATGCATGATATTGTTGGGTCTCTTTCTTGATGTGTTGTGTTCTCTATATGGATCCATATTCCACCTTTTTCTTCCTATTAACCCTAGTCATGGTGGTAGGTTTTTATCAACTTCCCTCATCAATTATTTTTTGGAATTCTTCATTGAACCAACAAATTTTTTGTTGAAAAACATTTAGACATATGAGTACAAGATGGTATGGATGATATCTTTTCTTAAGAAGATTTTATATTGTATTAATGGATGAATTAGAAATTTTTTTTGGAATCATTATCCTCAAAGAAAACATTAGTGGAACCATATCTTGTTATAGCTAGTTGGAAAGTTTAATCTTGGGGTGATTGCTGATTTTTTAATATCACCTCAAATTAAAAATATTTCATGTTGAGAAATTTATTATCATCCTCAACTAACCTCAGTTTTCATTCCCAATTCATCTTCATAATTATCATTTTGTCATCATGAATTATTTTTAATTATTACAAATAAATGTCAAGATACTTTACCCTACTTTATTTGTCTACTAATTTAGCAGTGTTGACAACCATTGAAACATTGTACAACATTCAAGTGCATGAAATGATTCAAAAAATAAAATCTCAGATAATTAATTCTCTCAAATACTACCTTGAAATTATTCAGTAACTTAAGAATGTCTTTCCTAGAGAAGAGAAATTTATTTTTTCTTTACCATTACTAGTTTTTTCAATGTTTTGGATATGCCAACCCTTTTAGCCAATGCTTCTCCCATGGAATTATCTTCTTCTAACAACTGTAATTTTTCATCTTGAAGAGAACTAATTCTTGAAATAATATGTCCTTCCACTTCTATATATATTTTCATCATGTGATCTTTGATTGCATACTAAAGATAAATGTTTGATCTATCATCATCACAACTGGATCATGCTTTATCAGAAGAGTCATAATAACAAAAAGAATTATCACATATTGTAAATTTCAGATTAACCTTTTTATAAGGTGTCTCCCCATTAGTAGTAAGATTATTCTTCATCTCACATTCAAGTATCTTATTTCTGTTTTTATGAGTCATGGATGAAATCTACATTTGTGGTTGCTCCATCATTTGATGAAATATTTACTTCATCAAGACTACCTAGGATCTTTTAGAGGTATCCTCCCTTTGATTCCAATTGAAGTGCCTAAATCAGTGTGAATCACTGAGAGAGTGAAGGGATGAATAATTGATCCCTTTAAATATTTTTACTAATGGATAATTTTCATTAAAACCACTATGGATGGTTAAAGGATTGATCCACTATTATTATGTATCTCAGCCTTACATCAAATGATGCGGTAAATATAATGGCTTTTACAAAATGATTTACAAGGTTCGGTTCAAATACCTACTATTTTTGTGTTTTTTATTCTACCCAAAATAGATTATATTGTATAATTTTATTATCAAATGCAAGGGATGATACAGAGTCCCACTGTATCACTCATAAGTCCCAATTCAGGCTCTTTATACTTCTTCCCACAGTGTAACCAGAATCCGACTGGCCTACATTAGAGTCTCACTGAAGTATTCTTATCCTCCCTGAATAACAAAGAGTTATTATAGCTCTCGAGTCACACGAGAAGCTTCCTTATTTGTTCTTTCTTGTTTCTCTATAAATGATCATATTATATCCCCACACAAGCTTGATGAATCCGAATTTCTTGTGTATCTCTTTATGAATCTTCAAAAAAATTGTAAGGACTGTTGGCCATGATCAATAACTCTGATCACTTTTTAGATTAGTCCTCAGTTCCAAAATTCTCTAGAAATTCATTCTTCTTCTGATGAAGACTCTGCCTCAATGATGTTTGTGAATTTAGTGAACACAACCTATAAAATAATTATATAATACTTTTGACCAGTATTAGCTCTATTTTCAATCATAGATTCTCAAATATTATATATTCAGATAAAATATATTCTTTAACTCTATAGATTTATTATTAATACTCATTCACTTCATGCATTGATTTCATGGAACCTGAACTTCTTATTTTTGGATATCTCAATTAATTATGCTTCATGCGTGACATGAATGGAATCACTTCTTCTTGATTACAAACATGCACTCACAATCACGATTCTTCCTTTTAGGTGTCTTTACATGTTCATGGGAATGCATACATGAATTCTCAATCCCCTTATTCTCTCTTGACTGTTTGAAAACCCTATACATCATTGAGCACAGACACTTACTCTTCTTCTTTCCCTTTTTATTCTTTCCTTTCTATTTCTTATCATAAACACACATGTTATTTTAATTAGGGTTCAATATGTTTGTTTTCTTTTTATTTATTCCTCTTTACTTCTTCACAAGTGCACACAAATTGTCTTTAGTCTTATTTTCATGTGAATGTTCTTAATGCATGCACGCGTATGAATATACACCATGCATTTGCAACTTATTATTGTACAAACACCTGGGTGTCTCAAATCATTTGTGTGACTGCTTGTACATAACACATCCATTCTTATTACTTGCAAATATTAGTGCACATACTCATTCACTACTCTTTCTCACATGTTCTTTTCATCAGACAACCATGCACACCCTCGATACCTCTTCACCTCCAAGAGCTGTGTATGTGTACTCTGTCCCTTTAAAAACACTCCTTATCTTCATGAAACCTAATAGGTTCATGGATAAGGTACCTTTCCAGGGTATTAAAAGGGTAAATTCACTGGTTTTTTACTTACTAGAATGCCTCCACAAAGCACGATGAGGGTTTATTAAAACTGGTCGTGTGTTTATGGGGTTCCTTCGCACAGAGGGTGTGCCTTTTTTCACGAACCTAGTGGTTCAACATTATTATCTTCACAAAACATGAGTGGTGGATGAATATCCTTCACTCAAGGGGTGTGTAGGACTTATTATTCATGACACCCTTAAAGAGTGTGTGTCACTTGAATAATGGTAGTGGTGTCCTCTTCTCCTTTGGGTAGAAATGTTGTGTGGTACCTCTGCCTTTCATGAATTAGAAAGGTTCGCCTAAGCTTTGTTACTTTAGAGATACATGAGATCCCTCTTATGAGATGGATGCACCCCATTTCGACTTGGTTCATCACCTTTTATAACTGAGAATGTGCATTAGTATCTATGAGGATCAAAGATTTGAAAGCCAGATATATCCTCTATTTAAAACATTCAAACAACAGGTCAAGAAATTCCAATTATTTATATTGTTTCTATTCAAATAGGTGTTTTCTTTCGTAGTCATATTATAAGACACACACATTTCTAAATGCATGAACCCCTCAATCATGAATTCCTGTGGTCCATGATGTGGGCCCGAACCTTCAGTTTCTTCGACCACATGCGATCTTCTTAATTTGTTATATCCATGCAAATGTTATTGACTGTTTGGTATCATGTTGCTCAAACGATCATTATCCAAAAATGTTTGAGCTTCAACAGTTGATAGAGTTCGTTCAAGGAGGCCGGATAGTGATGACGGTATACTAGTTCACACTAGGTGGCCGAAGGTTGACGACGACAAAGTGAAAGAGATCAGACGGTCCCTGTTTAAAATGGTGATATGTGGGATCAGATGGGAAGCGATGATTAGAAGATAAGATCTGGATTGAGACGTATGGCCAATGTCTCACGTGAGATCAAATGGATGACATGGATTTCTTCTATGGGTTAAAATGTTGTCCCACATCAAAACCAACACACGGGGCCTATCTCTTCTATAATACAAGGGACAGTATCCTCCGCTCAAAATTACCTCCCCCTCTCCCAATGCCACCGTGAAACGGTGTTCTGTGGGAACACTTTTGTGCCCACCTTTTATCCTTTGGGTGCACTTAAAGTTCCAACTACGCATCCCTGCATGATTATACATGGACCCATATGCCTCTTGAGGGTTGGCTTCGAGGACTTCCCTTTGGGTGCGATTGACTCTCATGTCCCACATATGCCTTGGGTGAGGGATTCCACTGGCCAACTATATTAAAATCTCATGCATGGATCATTTCTCATTATTCATATTCAAAAATCAACTTTCTATTCTTTTTGGAAGAAAAAATCCATGATCTTTAATATTACACTTTTATTCAATAACAGATGATACATTGAAGTCTTCTTCAATACATTCATTAAATAATTATGCATTGAAACATTGTTGTGAGTGATGTGTTTTATTTTAAACACATGTCTTCTTCTCTAAGTATCAGCACAAAACATTATCTGGTTTAATTCACAACCTTCATACAATTAAAGTCCATGTGATGGATCTTCCACATTCATCATGAATTGCATGGTGTTATTAAAATTTTGTAACATTGTGTCATTATTTTACAAATGATTTGGAACTTAAGACCAATTATACAATCTTATGAATTTTTTATGTTGAATGTACAAGCATGACATCCAATATAATTTCATAATAATTCTTTATATGACAAAAGAATTGGAAAAACGTCCCTTTTTCAATCATCATCACCACTTTATTATTAACTTTCTAAACACATATTGACACCTTATTGATTGAAAATGATACATTATTATAAACAATATCTTATTATAATAACTATAATATTTATATTTTTATGTACCGCATAAATATTTATATTTCTAATATTTTAATTTCATGTTTTTATTTCATTGTTACATATTTCATTATAATGATATTACATAAAAAGTAAAATACTCTAGTATACCAATTGGATATATGACCAATGAAAATATTAGAAATTACTACATTTCCAATGACCATATTTCATTCAAACATATAGACTTACTAATTAATTAATTAATTATACTCTCACTTAACAAGTAATAGTTATTATTTAATAATAGATATTTTAAAGGATACATCCTTATTTCAGGGTACAATATCTTATTATGGGGTTTTTTAGTCTATTGGTGATCCCCATGGTTCAATATGATCCACGATATTTCATTATCCTGATGATTTTATTCTTTTTAAATGCTTTATACTATTAATTAATGCACTTCTAATTGATGTACTTTATCCATGAACAGTAATAATATAGAGTTTGAAATAATTATTTTTACACAATTCTACTATCATGATTACTTTGGAGTTAATAAAGTGTTCAATTAATTCATATCAAGTATGAATTATTTTAAAATAAATTACAATTCCATTAAAAAGATTATAATTATAATGACATGTTTTATAAAATAATATTCCCCCAGAAAACCGTGTGTATTAAAATGAAACATATGGATAGAGTCTTATTAAATTAAATTGATGAATATAGTGGTGGAATTAAATAATGTTGAATATGTAATAAAATATTCCATTAAAAACTTTCTAATGAAATTTAATAACAATATAAAATAACTAGTTTAAAAAGAATTTAAATTGTTACATTAATTTTATTATAAAGTAAACATAAATAGAGTTTGAAAATAATAAATAATTCAAATAAGGATAATGGCATTTAAAAAATAATGACTTTGATAATGGAGGAGAAATATTCCCAATCCAACTAGAATATATTATGTTGGATTGATATACCGGCATAATTTCAATCGAATTTTGAAACCAAAAATGTGAAAGGATAAGATGACATGTAAAACCCATGTATGACTAGATGGTAATAGAATATATTGATTTATATAGGAAGAAAACAAATAATTCTTCAAATTAATATTTACTCCCAAACAATCATTATTTCAAATTGTGATAGAAAAAAATATTAGGTACTAGGTTACATTTGAATGAAAGGACCATGAAAGATAAAACATTAAAAATTTTTGTTAATATCATTAATATTATGAGAAATAAAATAAAAATTCATCAAATAGAAGTATATTCCACATAAAGAAACTGTTGTAAATAAGAAGCTTATGTCATTAAAGGGATATTCATTTGAGAAGCCAATGTTATAACTCATTATGTACCTGAAGTCACAGTAACCCATTGATAATAAACCTAAAAATATTTATTAATTATATTAAAATATTATTCATATGAATTAATATTTATATTCTAAAATTATAATCATTAATGACACATATATTAGTTAAATTTTATCTTTTTTTGCCATTATATATTTTTAATTTTGTTTATTTTATATATTCTTCAGAATAGAAAGTCTGATCCTTATTAATTGATACCAAGATCATCATTCTCATATTAATAAATGTATTGGGATCATTTTTGATTTAATTATTTATGTATTCACATATATATTTTATTGTGGTAAGAGTATATATGGTGGAATGGAATCCATGTTGATAATGTTTCAGGTAATTTAGAAAAAATAAATTACCTTATAATAAATATTTATTTTGAGGAGAAATTATACAAGGATATTCCCAACATTAAATAAATATTAAGATAATATATTTCATGCATTAATATCTATATTATTATCTATGATGAAAATTAGGATGTCGGTATATCATTGATCATGTAGGTGGTTTAACTGAAACAAATAAAAAGATGAACTATTAATGAACGATTACGAATATATATATATATAATAATATCATGTTCTCATAAGAATAATTATGTTAATAAAACATCATTAGAGATGATAGTGAGGGTTATAATTACTCTATATGGGATGGTAAATAAAAATTATATTAATTTAATATATTATTAATTTAATGAAATTACTCCTTTTCAAAATCGGTTCCATTAGAATATAGGATAATCACATAAATCATGGTTATAGAGACTAAAAAAGAATAAGAATAATTTTATAGAGGCCAAATAGATATTTATTCAATACATATTATAATTTATATAGTGTTTTATGAAGGTTAGAGGAGTGTTCCTTTTATTGATGACTCATGGGTGGAATATAAATAGAAGCATTCCATAATGTATTAGGTTTTCATTTTATAATGAAAAGTTGAAACAAGTTATTTTTTTAACTGGATGAAAAATGGGGTATATAGTTGATATATAACCACATTTAATAAAATATAATGATGATATTTCATGTCATTACCCTTTGGTTGAATACATTTATCTCATTTAACATTCATTGTAGTGACTCAATTTTAACCTCGCTAAATTATTCATCTCCTTGAAAAAACTGACCATATTAATACAATTAGAGATTATAATAAACAATATGAAATCAAATTTATTTCATATAGAATTTATGTATGATATAAATTAATTTTATTTATATTAATTCATAATGAGTAATTATTTACCAAATATTCATTTTTACACATTAAATGATTATATTCGTATATTATTCATTATAATAAAAAATGAATGATAATTTATATGTTTTTGTGCATTATCAATAAATTTCATTTAAATAATTATTTATTAAAAAAAATTTTAGTTATTAACATATAAATACATTACACAAATAAAAAACCCTTTAGAAAACATGTATTTCTGTCATTTAATGATTGAATCATTATTTCTATCTAATTAAAAATTACCAAATAAAAGTTAATTCTGATTTTTTTAATAGATAGAAAATAAAATTCCATAAATTTCATACAGAAAATATGAGAGTTAAATATTTTAAATAAAAGATATAATATGTAATATAATGTTGTTTTTAAATAATTTTTAAACTGTTAATAATGAAATTAGTTTTCTATATAGTTATATAATTAATTCATGGATATTATTTACTTATTTATTTTAATATTCATTCATTATGATTTCCTATACATGAAATCCCATATCTGGTGTTAAAAATAATTATATACTATCCAACATTAAATAAAATGTCAGATAACCCATGATTTTCTAAAATATATTTCAATAATTTAAATATTAATTCTCACAATAGTTATAAAAAAATATTGGACTGTAATGTTTATATTGTTTGAGAACTCTATACCTAAGAGTTAGGATTTATAATACTTGTGAAATTTTATCTATAATTGAACACCTATAAGTGCCATTAAAACTTCTCACAAGTTAGATTCATTTTCAAAACATAATGAATGAAAACATAAACAGGGGAAGATATGAAACACTTCATATGATAAAACTAATATTACTAATTTTTGTATTATATGAATTTAAAATGACAGGAGTGTGAAATAATTTTATTATTACGAAGGACATAAAAAATATGTGATTTTTTATAATTCATAATATATATAACATATAATCTTAATATAGTAACCATTTTTTATGTCAAGCTAGTGAGACATGATAAAAAAGATCCCTGAAACATAATCATAGGATTTTGAAAAAAAATTATGGAATAATTATATGCATAGAAAATTGTAATATTAGATACAATGTAATGATAAATCATGTCTAGGAACAATCCCACGAATAAAGAAAAACCCAATAATTCCCATTCACAATCATCTTAAAAAATATATATGTGATCTTGTATACACAACATTATATGAACAGAAATATATGTGATCATGTGGACACACAACATTGTGAACAATGAATAATGTGATTATATCCATATACATCCTTGTGAATAATCATAATGTGATTATTTCTACATACAAAATTGTGAGAATAGAAAAACAAGATCATTTCCATGAATTATAATTTGAATAAAGCATAACATGATTGTATCTATATACACTATCATGATCAAACAATAACCGGATCAAGTATATATATAATAATGTATACAATGAATAATGTGATCCGGACCACACAAACCATTATTATCAAATGACATATTAAAAAATCAATGCATTATATGTTTTTAGAGATCATCAAACACTAACAAACATTAGATATTTATTCCACATGATGTCAATAATTATTGATTCCCAAATTAAATATTTACCATATAGAAGTGAGATGGTTTTCAAGATGACCTTCACAGAAAGATTCATAAGCATGATAGTGAAATACGGTGTATTCTATCATAATAAAATATCTCCATTATAACATAAATAACATCAATGTAAGTCATGATATATTTAAAAAACAATTTAAATTAATTGGATAAATCACCTTGAATAACCATAATATATATGCATTTTTGAAAATCTTGAAAACTCCATCAAAATAATTTCTTCTAAAAAATACATTGATACTAATAATATTTTTTTAAATTAACAATTTAATTCAATAATGGTTTCTTAAAAAAATATTAAGGAAAAATTATTTTAAAAATAATATTTGAGAAGATATAATAACTCAAAATAAATCATTCTTATAAAATAAAAACAATGTAATACATTTTAATGTAAATATGCATTTTAGAAAATAAAAACATTTCTTTTAAAAATATATTACAATATTTATTTTCATATTATAAAATATTAATGATTTAAAATATTTTTAAATCCATTTTTTGACATTAAATGTTGTCATAAATTATAATTCTCATAATAGAGAAGGAATCCAAAAAAAAGTTTTTTAAAAATGTTATTACCATAGTCATAAAAAATGATGTTTCTTATCAAATTAAAAATTTCTTTTCAAAAATATAATATGAATTTTTTTGAAACAATTTCATTTAAAAATATTCCCAAATAATAAAGCTATAAAATATTTAAATGTATTTTCAATAGATCAATGTAGTGGATTATAAAATATATAACTCATAAAGAAAAATAATCCCAATATTTTATAAAATTATATTATT
The DNA here is from genome assembly GCA_963277665.1 of Viscum album. Classification (NCBI taxonomy): domain Eukaryota; kingdom Viridiplantae; phylum Streptophyta; class Magnoliopsida; order Santalales; family Viscaceae; genus Viscum; species Viscum album. Next base: position 1,482,148,681 of record OY728161.1, read on the forward strand.
TATTCTATCATTGTAAATTGAGTTATAAATATTTCATATCAAAATATTTATAGTGAAATTTTAAAATTATTGAAAATTAAACAATCATTAATTCAAATATAATAATGGAAAATGTTGGATGGATGTATGAACATTAATATGGAAGGGAATGATATTATTTAGAGAGAATGTGATTTATTCTTAACATCGTAAATTTTTATAAATAATATAAATTCATCAATTTGACACCCCCATTAAATAAGAGAGATAGGAATTATAACAACATCATAGACTAGAAGAATAAAATCTTATAAAACAATTTTGAGAAGGAAAAATTTCTATTACCCAATAAAATAATATGAGTCATGATAACACGAGAGGAATGACGAAAAGTTAAAACAAAAAATGCCTTAAGGATAGACCATGAAATTTATATTCAAGTACCATTATTAAAAGATAGATTATGATATATAATGGGTATAATATAAAAAATTTAAATGAAATTAATTTCATAAATGAAGCTTCTAATAATAAAATGTAATTTAGACGAACCACATTTATCATATATTACTATATAATCAAACACACTCTATCCTATTTTATAACAATAATAAATTTCTAAATAACAATTTTTTAAAAAAATTTATATATATTATCATTGTTATTAATAAATAAAATTTATTTTTTACACCAACTACTTTTTATTGTTTTTTTCATCATATGATTATTGCAGTTTCAATTATTTTTCACCTTTTTTGAAATATCATTCTTGATCTCTAGTATTTATATAAACACAATAAATTATAGAATTTTTAATTTGTGTGAATATATTGTTGATAATTACATATAATAATTCATTTTCCTTCTATAAGAGTATTATTTTTGTTTTATAGAGATGGAATAGATGGTTTGATGTATCAGTATTTTTTAGGGAACGCAGGGATGTATATTAATAAGAAGTTAAATGTAAATATAACCTTTCAAAAACCATATAAAACAACTTTTTATCATTGAAAAATAAATATATTATTAATAATGAACCCAAATTATGTGAACATATATATTTATTTAATTATTCATGAATGTGGTTTTTCTAACCCAAAATGGAAATTGTTATAATCGATGGATGTGTATGGTCAGTAAATTGATTATTTCTGGAATAAAATCATTACTATAGGTTCATAATTATATTATATGGAATTTTTGTGGTGTTGACCTATAATTTTGAAATTTGGATCAACAAATAATGTCTAGATGAAAATAAAAAAACATTTTGTAGTTTAGATGGATGTTTATACATAAACAAATATATCATTCTCATTTTCCACAAAATTTAAAGAAGTATTGAAAAAATTTTAATTATGTAATATTATATATTTTTTCAGTATAATATGTTTTTCATTTAAAAATAACATTTATTAAACCATGCAAAGTTGTTATTAATAATAGATCATGTTGATTATAAGGTTGGTAGTATATAAGTAACATAAATAATTTTTTTAAATGTTTGGGAGGATGGTAAAAATTGGTTTACACATAAAAATAATAAATTTTTAGTATAAATATGATTCTATTATAATTTTTTCAACATGGTCATCTGATATTTATGTGATGTACATGAATAATCATATTAAAATAAATGAAAAATGAGTGATTAATATTTTTACCATACTCTAGGGAGGAGTACCATCGAAAATTGTATTTAAACTTCATAAGGAGAAACTATGATAATAATTTATACTCTATTAACTGTCTATGTGTTTTAAGGAGTTATTTTTGATGATTTTATTGAATATTATTATCTTGGTGTTTTACTAGAAGTGGTATTGTGATTGATTATTTTATATGGGAGGGTGAAAATATTTGTAATTATATAAAAGGTAAAATCACAATTAAAATTTCAATTGGATCAAAAAATTGAAAATAAATGATTTTGAGAATGGTAATTCTATTGAAATCATAGAAATCTAATTAATCACTTTTTTCTATTTTTTATATCATTTACACTTTGATTCCTCATATTTATAATTTTTTGTGGTAACTATTTTTTTACTCATAAAAATAAAATGAACAATATTAGATAATTTCTAACAAATGATTTTTCACATGGAATTAAAAAAACATATATCATTATGATATCAATTAATTTTTATTTTATCAAACCAAAACCTTAAAAATCATTTTTATAATTTTTTTAATCTATAGAATTAGGATTATGATAAAATTATTAATTTTATCAATTTATTTGGAACTAATTAATTTATAATAAATAAAATAAGAGTTCTATTTCATAAAGTAAAAAAAAAATCGATGTATTCCATGTTGATACATCCTTAAAATAAATAAACAAATTAATTTTTAATATAGTAAAATATTATAAAATAATTTCAAATATTTAACATTTGTTTTATTAATTCCATTTTTAAATTATTTATCATTATTTAAAAATTTATATATTTTATAGGAAAATTATTTATCAAAATTGAAATCAAAATTTAATTTTGAAATATTCATAAATTTGACAATATTTAAAAAATAGAAATTTTTTATTATTCACAATAAAATTATTGATTTTTAGAAAAATCTAAAATATTCATGAGGAAAGAATTATTTCATGATAAATTAAAAAATTGTTTTATTTTAATAAAATTATAATTAGAAAATTAGAATATTTGGTTTTAATTTGAATTTTAAAAAATAAATACAACTTTTATTCAAAATTGTCATTTTCAAGTACTGTTATTACAATATATCAATGAATAATTTAAAAAATGTTAATGTATTATTCCGTATAAAATTATATTTTAAGAATTTATATTTTATATTATTAGTATATAATATAAAAAACATTAAAAATAGATTTTATAGAAATAGAAATACATTAAAATATTAAATCATACTTATCAATTATAATCTTAATATATGAAATTTTCCTTCAGAAATAGTTTTTAAGTTACTAGGGATTTTATTACTTTGATAATATTCATTGTAAAATTCATATTATATTTCACGGATAAATTTAGTTATGTGCTTCAAATTGAGAAAGATATAAAAACATTTTTTAATTAATGATTTAGAGTAAAATATTATGGTATTTCATTCTTTACCCCTAAATAAATTGAGTCCTCAAAATTTCAAATATCCTTCACTAATAAAATTAGTTAAAGGGGTCTATATGAAACTGAAGATATATGTTCTACTAATATATCATCATCATAGTCATAGATAAAAGGAGACTCACCATTTCTCACATGAGAACAGTGCATTTAGATTTCTTTATACCTCAATAATTTTATCTAAATCTGCTATGTTATTTGGATAAAGGAGTTTTTTTTGGGAAAACCCATTCCCCACTTTATGACCATGATCCTATTTCCAAAATATTTACCTAAACCAAAATGGGTATAATAATATCAATGTAAATTTATGTAAATAGTCATATGATTATAAAACTCAAAATTTTGATATCTTATCTATATTCACCTTTATTTCAACTTGTGATACTTTAATTTAAATTATGAAATAATTAGACCATCCTATCACTTATTTTGTCTAGACTGTGTTTTCTATTGTTATTTTCTATGATTTTAAATCTCTCTAGTTAAATTTTTTATTTATATTTACAATTTAAATCCATCACAATGGTTCAAAAAAAATTGTGATTCGTCAAATAATGTCACCTATGATTTTATATCCTATAGTCTAGTCATACTCCCACTCATCATTCACCATGTGAAGATTGAGTGGACAGTAAACTACCTTTTTTTCAGATGAATACCTCTATGTGAATCTTTCCCCTAATCGTATCTATGTTTCTATATCATGAAAGGGGTGTATTTATTTAAAAAAACACATTCTAAAAATTGAACAGAAATTCTAGGTTGTTATATTAAAATTAAGTTCATCCTTGGGTTTTTGTTACACACTTATCAAATTATTTGTTACAATTATTATAATTAATAGTAAAAATTAACTAAAAATGGATCTGATACCAAATGTGATGACCTGAAACCACACTCTATGATATAGTGTAAATATTGAATCATTAAAAAAAATTAATGAATACGAAGTTATTTTTCCCAAAAAAACATATATATTGATATAATTTAATCATTTGATCTCAAAAAATCAAATAATCCTAATATTATATTTTTAGTGTCCTTGAGTACAACTTACATGACCAATGTGTTTTGTAATACTTGTGTCCTTTTCTACAAAATTTATCTTCCATAGATCCACTTATTGAATTATAATAATTTATTGTGATCTTTATAAACTATATAATTAAAATATAAGAAAAAATTTGGATCAAATTATTGGTGAGAGAAAAAAATCATCATTATTTCATCATGGATAAAATTAGAAGAATACAAGAAAACAAGAGCATTGTAGAATTATCTTATTAAAATTAACATAAAACAGTTGGAGAACGGATATTCAAACATAAAACTTTATCATATGCCAATTTTTATATGATAATTTCAGAAATGATGTTCAATTTATGAAATTTAAATTATAATATTTGTTGATTATAATTTTTATTGAAAATAGAAAATATAATGAATTTATATTCTATTTGAATAATATTATTTTTAAGTTCTCTTAATATTCATTTTTATCAATTTATAAATTAATATTTTTAATATATAACTTAATATAAAATAATATTTAAAATTTTTTTGAATTAAATTTATTAGGTTAATATATAAAACCCATTAAAAATATATTTTTTTCGTAAGGAACAACCAATTTCAATATTAAATCAAAAGTTCATTTATCATTTAATATATGAAATTTTATTTTACTAACATCTTTTTATTTAATAGAGGTTTTATTATTCATTTGATTTTCATTATAATATTTATCTAATATACTAGAAAAAATTATTTTCTTTTTTTTGTGTGTAGTAGTCTATTAAACAAAATTTATTTATTAAAAGGAAATATAGACAGTAAAATATTTTGGAATTACAATCCTTTAATTTTTTCAATAGATTTTTATTAATATCAATAATTAATATTAAAAAGAATGAAATAATATTTAATTTCAATTTGTTTTATTTTTTTAGTAAATATGATTTTAGTAAATGAATTAACATCTCTTAATTCTATTAGAAAATTATATATTTTACTAAAAAAAATATTTAGATGGTAAATATATATTTTCTTACATTCAATTAGATAATTTTATTTATTAAATATATAAATGTAATTCTAAACATGTAAGATTCATACTATTATTATACCCAATGAATATATACGATTTTATAATTCCAATGTCATACATATATTACCCTCCTATATTCTTATAAATTCCTCACATTATATCTCTAAAATAACAGTTTTCATTACAATTTCTTCTATATTTGATTTTATAGCATACTTTATCCTCTCAAGATGTTTGTTTTTCAATTTTATGTATAGTTCTACTACGAGTGATTTTAAATCGTGAAGATAGTCTAGGGGATTTTCAACAAGAAAAAATATCATTATTTATATTTATTAGCCCTTTTTAGTTTATTTTCTATTAAGGGATGTAATCATCCATGACATGTAAAAAACTATGTAATATTTATTTTTATTTACATTTTTTACATTTTTCTATTTTGAGTGTATAAATTGATTTTAGATTAATTTGAATCATGTGTAAAGAAATTTCTACAAAAGTTTAACTCTATTTATTGAATTGAAATTCATATCTAAAAAATATTATAATTTTTAATAATGGGGTAAATATTTCATAAAACATGTAGTGAGAAATTATCCCCTTCAATATATAATTTATTATTGATTTTAGTTATCTATAACTAATAAAAATATTGAGGGAGTCCACAATATAGACATGGATGAATATAAAATTTTTAGTGAGATATCTAAAATACTATTTTCTATAATAATATGAAACTCATCCTTCCCCCAAAAATATGAAATTTTTTTATATTTTAAAGTTTTATAACCATTAGTGGCAAATATGCTTCTATATCATTAATGATAATATTACTTATATTATATTCTTATCATTTATTATTTAATTCTTCATGGACCATAATTTGTTAAGTGATATAATCTACCCCCATGTAATTTTTTAAGAGGGCACATCCCAATCAATATTTTGAGGTGTCATTGTATATAAAAAACCTTCTCCAGTGTAATATTGTGTGAGTACATGTATAGTGACCAACCTTTTGTTAAATTCATTTAAATTTTCTTCACATGTTGATATCCAAATAAACAAAACACATTCTATGTAATGTTTTATATTGGATTTTATAGTCATGAAAAATGTCATAAAAATTGTAGATAGTATCCATCCAATCATACAAATCAATGGATTTTTAATAACATAGTTTTTGTATACCATTAATTTATTAGCCATATCTTAAAATAATAAAAAACTACACCCTCACGTGTAACTAAATTACTCAAGAATAGGACAATTTATATCTATAAATCACACATTAAAAAAAGGGAATTGAGTTTTTATTATCACCATGTCTTCTTTATAATCATAAAATTATGAATCTTTCCTTTCATTCACTTAGCATATATGTGAATATAATATACATATAGTATAACAAATTCATCACGGTAATTTATAAAGAACTTATTAATACGATCAATAAATATAATTGACATATAATCATGTCTTAACGTCATCATTATAAATTAATAATATCATTGCCTTATACAAATGGTGGTCTTGGGTACATCCTTCTTTTTTTGAGCCTTAATTATATATATTTAGATAAAGGGTTATACTTTGAAATGTATCGAGCTAGTAATATTTTATCAAACATCTAATCAATATTGGGTAGATGGTACTTGTTCAAGATCAGGATTCCTTTATGATAATGAAAATTATTATGTAGAAACATTGATCTATCATTATTATTTACAAAGAGGACTGGTGAAACCCAATTTTAAGAACATGAGTATATAAAGCTATTATAAATGTTCTATTGATGTTTTTTCATTAATTATTATAATTAAATAGGGGTAACACTACAAAAGCCATTGATTTAGGAAAATCATTAGGTATGGATTTTATGAAAAACTCAACCCCCATATATAGTGGAAGACATGGAAAATATTTAGAAATAATTTCAACGTATTAATTCAAAATCTTTATATACTTAATATTGTGTTCCGTATCAAAAAAAGTATCTAAATTCACCTATTGAATTGGTTGAATGACTCATATAATGGAAGTGATATCCATAAAGAGTTCAATGTACACCTCACAAAAATAGGATAACATGGTTTGATTTAGGATATGAAATGTGCTTTCCCTATCCAAAAATCATATCTCAGATATAGATAAGGGACCTAATCAATGAACAAAATCATATCAAATTCTAATAAAGGGTAAATAATAAGAGCTTTTTGGATCAATACGACGATAAACGCCAATCTCCACAGATCGAATCACAGAAAAGACTAAGAAGAAGGTTTGTCCCGGAATCACAAACAAGGATCCTTACAAGTTTATTATAATTAATTTAATCAATTGAAAAGAAATAACTTTTGGGTGTTCTTTCTTCATTTATGTTCTTAATCACGTTCTGATGTGATTCATTGTTGCGTCACAAAAGCCATGTGTAGACTTCCTCTAGCGGTGATCCACACGTGTACCTCGTATCTCGAGACATCGCCAAAGGAGTCATCGGGTGCTAGCGTGGAGAAACCATTGCTTGCGTTGTCCGCCTTAGATATTATTGATCTGATGGAAGAGGATCTCTCTCGGTCTTGAGAGAGTTCTTGGAGGAAGAGGTTATTTCGGGATTGAATGAATTCTCCATAATTTTTGTGCACAACGATTGTCTTAGGTGTGTGAAAAGAGTTGGGGATGTGAGGATATTTATAATCGGGTTTGAGGTTGTAGAGTTATGACAATAAATAAACGCGTTACGCGTTTTATTTATTTCATTAACTCCCTTTTGAAAACCCCATGTCGAGTCTTTAATTCCTTGACATGCACCCACACTGATTATAATAAATATCATTTAATAAAACGATATTTCCTCAAAATCCTGATTGGAAAAACTATACGGTGTGTATTAATAAATACACGGTGTGTACTGGTTTTTCATTGAAAACTACACGGCATCTATATCTTGTTTTCATTTATTCATTTTCTTTTCCATAACGAAAACTACACGGCATGTATTTATTAAAACACAACGTGTACCGATTTTCCATGAAAAACTACACGTCGTGTAATATTTAATACACAACGTGTATATCTTGTTTTTCATGTCCTTATTCCTCAATCATTAAAACAATTTAGGTTTCCTTGAATAGTTATTAAACCACGTATTGGAATAATCTTTATTCTACTTGAGATACTTGAATACACATAGTGTGTGACCCTCTAGGCCTCTTTCTCGTTTGCATTAGGCGAGCTTGCCTAAAGTTCAAGATTACTGTCAAGCAATGGGTCAAGGCACCCAAGAGAAAGATGTTGACGCCAAAATGACGTATTATCTCCTACGAATGATTACTGTGTAATTTAATCCCTTTGTCTCGATATCTCATCAAGAAGGTTTCATGGTAGTGTCATAAACCTATATGCTAGATCCTTTGTTCTTTGACTACCTGAAATAAACTCATCGTTTACACCATGGCCATGGAATATAATTCGACAGTTCTATTTCAATCAAAGGGCCGAGATATCAACTTCCATAAATGGAAGGGACAAATACTACCTCGAGTTATCCATTAACAACATGTCACTCGTGATGAACCCAACGTACCCTAATTCCCGCCAACTGTCTGTGTGACGACTTTCATCAGTAAATCTAAGTGCGCGAGTCATGACATGAGTTAATGATAATCTTCCAGTCTAAGGACCATTACACATGCTCACACATAGTAATGTCTGATGACACCAAGACATGCAGAATTACTACTGGCGGGTCTGTTTTCATAATATCCCATATTCGAGATTGCTAAGTGTGAACTCCATGAGAGAGAGTCTCGTCTTCTTATGAGTACTCGCACATGACGGTCTGTATACTATGTGTCCTATCATAGTATGTAATCCAACAACAAAACATTATTTAAGAATATTGTTATAGAGTTTCAAGTTTCTCATCATAGAGGGGATCTTCCATGACCTTATTAATGCAACAAATATTCCAGGACATTATTATATTATTGTCATGCAAAACAATTAATAATACAATAAGTGAACATTCATGTAATCAAAGTACAAAATAGTTGGTTCTCAGGACACCATCCCTTACAAAATCCCACGTGGACTAGAGCCAACTGACTACAACTTTTAGTCCGCTAGACCTCACATGATGATCATGTTTCTGCTGAGTCAAGGATTTAGTCAAGGGGTCCACCACATTGTCTTCTGTGGAAATACTTCTCACTGAAACTTCACCTCTCTGAGAAACATCTCTCAAGAGATGATACTTTCGATGAATGTCCTTTGTCTGCTGATGTGACCTTGGATCTTTTTCAAGTGCCGCCGCTGTAGTATTATCACAATAGAGTGTGATAGGATTTTTAATACTCAGTACTACATCCACATCCTGGATGAATCTTCACATCCACACTGCTTCATTAGCTTCCTCAGAAGCTGTGATATACTCAGACTTCGCTGTAGAATCTGCCACCACATTTTTTTTGAGCTCTTCCAGCTCACTACACCTCCATCCAAACTGAATATGTATCCAGTCTGCGACTTCATGTCATCTAGATCAGTCTGGAAACTAGCATCTTAATGTCCTCTTATGACTAGTTCCTCATCTCCTTCATAAACAAGGAAGATATCCTTAGTACGCCTTAGATAATTAAGGATATTCTTGACTGCCATCCAATGGCAGTCTCCTTGATCATCTTGATATCTACCTGACGCACTTAATGCATTAGCGACATCTATCCTTTTACATATCATATCATACATGACTGACCCAATCGCGGATGCGTAACAGATACTTTCCATTCTCTTTCTTTCCTCATGTGTCTGAGGACAAATTTTCATGGAATGATGAATGCTGTGTGACACTAGCAACAATCCCCTATTGGATTGATATATACTGAATCTCTTCAGTATCTTGTCAATGTATGTACTTTGACTCAGGCCCAATATTCTCTTATATCTATCATGATGGATCTTGATCCCAAGAATATATACTGCCTCACCTAAGTCTTTCATGGAGAAGCATTTATGAAACCATACCTTAACTAACTGTAAGAGAGGTACTTTTTTTCCAATTAGTTATATGTCATCAACATATACTATTAGGAAAATGAATGCACTCTCATAAACCTCTTGTAGACACAAGGCTCACATTCGTTCTTAACAATGACAAATTCTATTATTGCTTCATCAAAACGAATGTTCCATGACCTTGATTCTTTCTTTAATCCATAAATGGATTTCTGCAACTTGCATACCTTGTTAGCATCTTTTGGAGTCACAAAACCTTCAGGTTGTGTCATGTTGACATCTTCCTGGAGGTTCCTGTTAAGGAAATCTGTTTTGACATCCATTTTCCAAATTTCATAGTCATGGTAAGCAGTAATGGGCAATAGGATTTTGATGGATTTAAGCATCACAACTGGTGAAAAGGATTCATCATAGTCAATTCCATGACGTTGTCTAAAACCTTTTGCAACCAGTCGTGCCTTATTGGTGATGACTTTCCCCTCCATGTACAATTTCTTTTTGAATACCCATTTTTACCAATAGGCTTTAGATCAACTAGAGGACCTACCAAAATCTAGACTTTGTTTTGGTACATGGAATCCATTTCATAATTCATGGCTTCTTGCTACTTGGAAACGTCTGTGCCTTCAACTGCTTCCTTGTTGGTAAGAGGATCATCATTATCAACCAATAATGAGTCACCATCCTCAGTGACAAGAAAACCATATTGTTTTGGTTCTCTCACCTCTCTCGTGCTCCTACACAGTTCTTGTGTCTCTAGAACAAATTGTTCTTCCACAGGGCATTGTGGAATCTGTTCCTGTACCAACTCCTGTGTATCTTGATCCTCGACTTCATCGAAGTCTATCTCACTCCCACTATCTCTTTTGGAGATGTGCTCCCTCTCAAGGAATATGGAGATTCTTTCCACTGAAACCTTTTTGTCTGAGGGGTTGTATAGGTAATATCCCCTTTTCCCTTGGGATATCCTATAAAAGATACACTTTGTGCCTCGGGGTGCATGTTTGTTACCTAAAGAGGACTTAACAAATGATTGGATGCCCCACACATGTAAATTCGATAACATGGCTTTGTGTCCACTCCATAACTCGTGTGGAATACCATTTATCGATTTAGTTGGTACTTGGTTTAGTATGAGTGCTGTTTTTTGTAATGCATATCCCCAAAAGGATAATGGAAGACTCACATGACTCATCATTGATCTCACCATGTCCAACAGGGTGCGGTTCCTCCTTTCGCTTACACCATTCAACTATGGCGTGTGAGGATGAGTGAGTTGAGATAGAATCCCAAACTCCCATAAGAAATCAATGAAGTACTAATTAAGATATTATCCTCCTCTGTCTGAGCGGAGTTTCTTAATCATCTTACCAAGCTGGTTTTCAACTTCATTCTTGTATTCTTTGAACTGATCAAAATAATCTGACTTATACCTCATTAAGTAGATATATCCATATCTACTAAAATCATCAGTAAAAGTTATGAAGTATGAGAACCCACCCCTAGCCTCAACGGGAAATGGCCCACACACATCTGTGTGAACTAATTCTAGAAGATCATTAGCTCTTTCACATTTCCCACTAAATGGGTCTTTGGTCATTTTTCCTCGTAGACATGCATGACATACACCAAGTGTTTTTAGTTCGAAATAATATAAATACCCATATTGATATAATTTTGTAAAACGTTTCTCATTGACATAGCCTAGCCGTTGATGCCAAATTTGGGTGTGGTATGAGTCATGTGAATTAACTTTGTCATTGATATACATTACTTGGTTTGTGTAGTCTAACACATAAAGGTCGTTATAAAAATGTGCCCTACCAAAACAAATTCTATCTTTATAAAAGTAGCAACATCCACTTCCAAACATGAAGATGAATCCATCAGTATCTAATCTGGATATTGAAATAATGTTTCTGGTTACAGAGGGTACATAATAACATTCTTTCAAAACCAAGACCATCCCTGTAGGCAATGTGAGATGGTAGTCTCCGACAGCTACAACAGCGAGTCAGGCTCCGTTGGCTACTCGTAGATATACCTCCCCTCAATCAATCTTCTTGAATCTACGTGGTTCCTATATTTGGATACAGATGTGAGCACCACAAGTAGTATCTAATACCCAATTTGTAGAAACAGATAGATTGCATTCGATGACAAATGCACCTGAATCTTCCCTTTGCTTCCTAGGATGGGTGAAATTTTAATTCCAGTGGCCCTTCTTTCCACATGAGAAACAAATAGCCTCATATTCTCTTGCCTCCCCTTTGATATTCTTTTTCTTGGAAGGCCTTGAAGAAGCATTGTGCTTAAAGCTCTTCGCCTTCCCTTTCCTTTTATTCACCATAAGGACAGAAGGACTTTCACGCTTCATGTCATTATCTACATGGAGAATAAGTATAAGAAGACCAGATAAAGATTTCTCAATGTTGTTTATGTTGAAATTAACAACAAAGTTCGAGAAGCTCTGGTGGATTGATGCAAGTATGAGATCAGTGCCCAGTTCTTCAGGGAGTTTAAACTCTAAAACCTCCAAGCACTCAATGTAGCCAATGGGCTTGACTACACGAGGCCCATCTGGGGAACCCTCTCCAAGCTTGCTTTGAAATAGATCCTTAGAGATCTCAAACCTTTCCTGTATTGCTCTCTCCTGGTATAGAACATGGAGGTGCTCGATCATGCTATAGGAATCCATGTCTTCATGAGACTTCATTAGCTTACTAGACATCGATGATAACATCAAACATTGAACGTTGAGAGTGTTGTTCAAATGTTGATCATAGACCAGGAAATCTTCATCACTCGCCCATGGTGCAGGAGAATCAGTAAGTGAGGACTCTAGCATATAAAACTTTCGTTCATGGCATAGGATAACCCGAAGGCACCTAACACATTCCTAAAAGTTACTGCCGGTGAGGATATTTTCTTTATCCAGAATTGATTGCAGAGAAAATGTGGTTGATGAGTTTTCCATTTCGATTCTACAAATTAAAAGAGAATATTTTTCAGTACATTCTTGATTACATTTTATAAAAATAATAAATGAATTTATTAATTATCCCACTATTTTATCAATCCCCAACGACCCTCACCATTGAACTCAGAATGTCCAGTTTCTTTGACATTATAGTGGCATGGATCCATATTCCCCTTCGCATAACCCCAACAAGGGTTGGTCAAGCTATTTGAAGGTATTTAGGTAGGCAGGTCATTGCCAACTATGAGCTTACAGTTCCTTAACCTATTGAGTGGACTCTCCAATCCTGAAATCATGAAATGGATTTTCTCAACTCTTGCCTCCAATATTACATCATGTCTAGCAAGGGCTACTCCACTTGATGTAATATGGTTAAGTCAAACCGAAACCTTTTATAAGGGCTTCCATTATTAAAGTAAGTGTCCCAACAAGGGTTGGTCAAACATATAGTTTTATTGAGTATTTTCCTTAATCAAGTAATGGAAGGCTTGGTCCGACTTAATATTGTATTGTGGGATTTTAATCTTTTATGTGAAGTTTCACATTATCACATGCTTGTTAATATTATGTGATGCTTGCTTAAGTGATTAACCATGTTTCGATAATGTTTATGCATAGTATAGTTTTTATTTTATTCCATATTTGCATGCTTATTTATTTTATTAACTATGTGATCACGACAACACATACATAATAAATAAACCATGAAATTTAGACAGAAATAAAATAATATTGCATGATCATGAGCTTCTATTGGTTATCTTATCTAGCAGTTTTGATAAGCTAACCCTGACCTAGGGAAAACACCTTGAAACTGATGGTTCGTGTTTTCCAGCTCCCACTTGTCCACCATTGTATCTTCTTGCGTTAGTTAAGCTTCGAGATTTGAACCGTATCCTCTGGCTTGGGGAGATCCTCCAATACATGGGTTTACATTAAAGAAACCATGGGCACACAGGTCCTACATTTCATTGGAAAAAGGCTCGCAGGCCAACAAATTTAAATTAAATAAATTTAAATGAAACTATAAACATACAAAGGGTCTTTGGTCTAGCTCATGATCATCCATATCATGCAACGACATTTACGAATATTTAGAATTAAAATTCTTTTAATCATTGTTTCATTTAAGATAAGTCGCGCTTGAATTCAATTAATATTGATCTTATAATTAATCAATCCTCTATCACAAATTCCTCTGTGATTTCCATTGAGATACTTCTCATCCGTATTAATTGTCGGGTCTTTGTAGATTGGAGGAAACCTGGTGAAATTCCATTTCTGGAAAGTACACTGCGTTTAGTTTTTAATGACACGTCGTGTATTTCTTTTCACTCTTTATCCAAAGTACACGACGGGGGCTTTGGTGTGTTTTCTGTACTTTGGAAATTTTGGAGTACACAGCGTGTAGATAAATCATACACAGCATGTACTTCCTTGTTATGCGGTAACTAGCCTGGAAACCCCATGTACGCGGTACGCAGCTTAACCTTGTACACGATTTCACCTATGCCGAAACGAACTACACGACCTGTTGCTCCAACATACATACCGTGTAATCCAGTTCCATGCGTCATTCAGTTCTGGTCAACACGGCGTGATTAATACCTAGGCATATTCAATTCACAAGGCGTGGTTTGGAGGAACAGTGCTGGTTCATTGAACCTAAGTACATGGTGTGTAGTTTTAATTAAACGCCGTGTAATCCCATGTTGTACAAACAGAAAGAGCAGCTCTTCCTGATGATTTCCACATTTTTATTTTAATCAAAAATTAAGATTAAAAGGTCATTTCTATGATATGAATCGATAAATGAAGGAGGAAGAATAGATATCGTTTATTCAGGTTAATAGAATTATATATTTCTAATTGAATCAAATATAAATGCGTAAATTTTCACCGAAAATTAAATAACTATAATCAATATTGTAACCTCCCTCTGATACTACTTGACGGTTCCGGGCACAGCGGAAGCGCGTGGGTGGATGTGCCCACTTGGATTTTTTTCATTAGCAATGATCAATCTGGGATCAATACGACGATAAATGCCAGTCTCCAAGGATTGAATCACAGAAAAGACAAAGAAGAAGCTTTGTCCTAGGAACCACAAACAAGGATCGTTATATGTTGATAATAATTAATTTAATCAATGGAAAAGAAATACCTTTGGGTGTTATTTCTCCATTGATGTTCTTAATCACATTCCGATGTGATTCATTGTTGTGTCACAAAAGACAAGTGTAGACTTCCTCTAGCGGTGATCCACACGTGTACCTTGTATCTCAGGACGTCGCCAACGGAGTATCTAGGTGCTAGCATGGAGAAACGTTTTCTGGCGTTGTATGCCTTAGATCGTCTTAATCCGATGGAAGAGGATCTATATCATTCTTGAGAGCATTCATGGAAGAATAGGTTCTTTCAGGCTTGAAATAATTCTCTAGAAATGTTGTGCAGAATGATTCTCCTAGGTGTGTGAAAATAGTTGCGGTTGGGAGATTATTTATAATGGGGTTTGAGGTTCTAGAGTTATGAAAATAAATAAATGTGATACATGTTTTTTTTATTTCATTAACTCCTTTTTGAAAACCCCATGTCGAGTCATTAATTCCATGACATGCGCCCACACTGATTATAATAAATATAATTTAATAAAATGATATTTCCTCAAAATCCCGATTGGAAAAACTACACGGCGTGTATTAATAAATACATGACATGTACTTGTTTTTCATTGAAAACTACACGTCGTGTACATTCAATGTACACAGTGTGTATATCTTGTTCACATTTATTAATTTCCTTTCAATAGAGAAAACTACACGACATGTAATTATTAATACACAATGTGTACCTGTTTTCCATGAAAAACTACACGGCGTGTAATATTTAATACACGGCATGTATATCTTGTTTTTCATTTCCTTCTTCCGGAATCATTAAAATGATTTAGGCTTCCTTGAATAATTATTAAACCACATAAGAGATAATATTTATTCTACTTGAGATACTCGAATACACTTAGTGTGTGATCCTCTAGGCCTCTTTCTCGTTGGCATTAGGCGAGCTTGCCTAAAGTCCAAGATTACTGTCTAGCAACGGGTCAAGGCACCATAGAGAAAGAAGTTGACGCCGCAATGACGTATCACTTCATACGAATGCTTAATGTGTAATTTAATCTCGTTGTCTTGATATCTCATCAATAAGTTTTCATGGTAGTGTCATAAACCTATAGGCTTGATCCATCATTCTTTGACTACCTGAAATAAACTCGTCGTTTACACCATGGCCATGGAATTTAATGAGACAGTTCTATTTCAATCAAAGGGCCGAGATATCAACTTCCATAAATGGAAGGGAAGAATCCTTCCTCAACTTATCCGTTAACAACATGTCACTCGTGATGCACCCAATATACTCTAATTCCCGCCAACTTTTTCCGTGACAGTTTTTATTAGTAAATCCAAGTGTGCAAGTCATGAAATGAGTTAATGATAATCTTCCAGTCTAAGGACCATTACACACGCCCATAGATAGTAATGTTATATGACACCAAGACATTCAAAATTACTACTAGTGGGTCTATTCTCATAATCTCCAATCTTGGAGATTACCAAGTAAGAACTCTATGAGAGAGAGTCTCGTCTTCTTACGAGTACTCGCACATGACAGTCTGTATATTATGTGTCCTATCATAGTATGTCATCCAACCAAAGAACTTTATTTAATAATATTGTTATAGTATTTCAAGTTTCTCATCATAGCGGGGATTTTCCATGACCTTATTAATGCAATAATTATTCCAGAACATTATTATATTATAGTCATACAGAACAATGAATAATACAATAAGTGAACATTCATGTAATCAAAGTACACAATAGTTGGTTCTCAGGACACCAACCCTTACAGTTTGATTTAGGATTTGAAATGTGATTTCCCTATCCCAAAAGCATATCTGAGATATAGATAAGGAACCTAATAAATGTCCAAAATCATATCAAATTCTAATAATGGGTAAATAATAAGAGCTTCAGGGAAAAAATTCCCACAAATATCTATCCTGGAGGACATTCAGACATGGATTGAAATCATCATATAGCAATTATATTTCAATGAATATTAAATATAGATTAATTGGGGATATGAATTAATATTCGTAGAAGTCATTCAAGATATTATTGAATTCGCAGAACCATGATAAATAATATGATATAAATATTGATCGTATCATTGACCACCCAATCTTAATTATTCTATCATCATTTCCTTACTAAATTCAAGATGGTTAGTAATAGTATCATATTAAAATAAATAGATTAACGGATCTTATTTTGAGTAAAATAAATCATAAGTCATATTAAAATATCAAAACATCATTTCATCCTAGGTAATATTAGATTCCTCCCATATAAATGTTTAAGGTATATTTTTTTGTTCTATCCTTTACATCTTTATAATATATTCCTTTAAAATAATAGAGATCTACATTGTTACAAAATTAGACGAATCAAGCACATAGTATGTGTTTACTGTCTTTTGATATCAGATAAATAAACATATTATTCTAAAACATTTTGAACATTTCTCTATAGTGTCACTATAAATACCATATTTTATACTCTTCATTATAACTTTGGGAATGAAAATATGAGAAAAGGATGAAATCAAAAATTTTGTATTTGTAAAAATAAGAGATAATAATAAAAAATCGCCAATGAGAAAAAAAAAACCTGTGGGATTCAGAATATAATCATGGTACATGAACATAACATAAGGAAATCACACCAAATAAAATAAATATCACTAAATTTGATTAATTAAATGAGGCTTTGGGTGTAACATAATAAATGAGTCACTAAAGTGTGAAACAATGCATAAATGAACACAATATTGATATTTTACATAACATAAAAATGTTGTATAAATATAAGAAAAGTAATCATAAATAATTACAAGGGTAGAAAACTAAACATTAATATAATAATAGACTATGAAAAAAATATTCCCAAAATTATCATATGATAGTGGACATAGGATAAAAACCCATGCCCCATAACAATTTGGACTTGTCATAACCATGTTTAACTCATAACATTTTTCACATGTGTTGACCACCCACACCCCATAACTATTTCGACTTTGGGAAACAACTCTCACCCTCTATCCTTTTGGATATTAGTTAACAACTCATGTCCCATAATTTCATCATGAGGTATAAAACCTTACCTAATACATTTTAGGGATATAATTTACCTAGAAGTATAAAAATTATATTTCATATATTTATAAGAAATGTGAACATAAAAAAATTCATAATCTAGGCATTTATTAATTAAATCATGAGTAATAAAATAGTTTCATAATTATTTCCCTAAAATATAATTATAAATCATATTTAAAAAATATTTTTGGGTAATGTGTTATTATATTCTCAGTGAATCAAAATAATCATTATTGGATGTCGACATAGATGGGAAACCTTTTATTATGGAATTATAAAATTACTATAAATATAAAAAATAACACTTTATGTATTTAGTAACATTTATTTCAATTGTATTATTTTATAAAGGAAATGGAATTATAATTTTTTTTTGAAAATAATGAAAAATTAGAAATGAAGCTTCGTCATGAAAATTAATAAAGATGACATGAAAATGTGTTTATGTGGAATATGTAAACATGATTCATTTTCACCATAATATATATATTCAATGTCAATAGTAAATAACCCAAGTATAAAATAATAAATATTTATAACTTTAATATTTTTTAGTTAAAAACATATAAATTAGAAAATGACATTTTTAAATCCTTGAGGTATTAGGAAAAAATTATATATAATACAAATAAGAAAATTTATAAACAATATAAATACTATAAAAATGGATGATATATATTCCTATCAAAAATAGAAAAGATATAGTTGGATCCAATTAGAAACATTCTTTCAGTAATATTTTGAACCAAAGGAATGTGATATGGTACAAAAAAATATAAACAAAAAATAACAACCATTTTAGAAAAAAAATATATTGGGTTTTTAAAGAGATATAATATATAATTTTTCCTTGATGTAATTTAAATCTAGAATATCATGATTTCAATATGATATTGAAAATATTCCCATATACCTATGCGAACATATAAATGATGATATATTGAAACAAAAACCTTGATATGTATTATTAAATAATATTTATTTACTTATATTTATGATAATAATAATATCATGGGTAGTATATACCCAGATAAAGCGAATAGTAGTGGTAAATATGAAGCATTTCAAGATTATAAAAAATCAAGACTAGAAACACATACCAGTAATCCTGACTTGAAAAAATCATTTTAAACAATGTAATGATAAACATAACCAAATTAATATCTTATTTGAGAACATTATTTTTAGCTAATAAATTTTATAATCACTGATTATAATGATTCATTACATATATAAAAGATAGTTATTTTCTAATTTCATCATCATATGTTTTTAGTTATGAATATTTTTATATTTTTCATAATACCAATATAAATCTGCATTCATTGTTACCATGTTCATTATTGAAAGATGATTTAGGTTTGCTAAATAAGATTGATTAAATTATTTTCACATCCCCATTTTCATTTCTGTGAATGTTGGAATATGTATTACAAGCAAGGTATCCAAGATTACCATGTTCGGGGTAATTTGACAATCACATCAAGTTAAATTTTAAAGATTATACAATTATTCTTATCATTTTATAACAATATTCATAACATTAATTAATATTTAATATCATATATTAACATTATTAATTTCTAAATATTATTTTATTATGAAAATGATGATTTTGCTATTGTATCACTCGGGGAGGTAGTCAACCTAACCTAAGAAATAACATCTTTTAGTAATTAATAAATAAGAGTATATTGTTATATAATAGTAAAATAAGAATTCTATAATAATTTAGATTTTAATAAAATATATTTAAATGTTTTAATGGGATGTTGAATTATTTTAGATGAGAGTTTAATTGAAAAATATGGTGAATAACTAGATACTTACTTTGATGAACCAAGTCCTCTTCTAAATTGGATTCCTTAAAAATATGTATTTAATATATATTTTTGCGAGAGGAGTTTACCAAAAATATGATAATATTATACCAATGTAAAATTACTTTGTTATTAGATATTTAACTAAATGTAAATTGTGTATTAGTTGGTTTAGAGTAATACTTCTTGTATAAGAGAATTTTTTAGTTGCATGTTTACAAATACCCATTCCAAAATGCATAAGGTGTCCATTTTAAAAAGGAATGTGGACATCAACTTAAGAATAATAGAGAATGGATTGCTATAGGTTGATCAAACCATCATCCTAACATTTATAGTTATGGTTTAATTATATTTTATGTCATTATCCTTTAGATAACCCATTTACCTCTTTTATCATCACCATGGTTACTCAATTTCATCCTCAGTAGCTCATTTTTATTGTAAACAATTAAAATAAACATATTAAATAGTTAATATATTAGGATTCAAAATTTAAAAACAATTTTCTTGTATTCAATTTCAAATTATGATAAAAATTATCTTTATGAGAAGAACACATATCATGTATATTTTTAAAAAAAAATTATTTTAGAGATTATGTTATATTTTTTATAACATTAAATATAATAAAAATTATTATAATTTCAATTTATTTGAATTTTTATACTATAAATAATCAAAATTAAAACATTATTTATTATGAATAACACAATTTATTACGATAAGAATAAATTATAATATAAAAACCATAAAAATTATTTCTTTCTATAATTAAATGATGTTATTTTAATTTATAATTATCTAATAATAAATTCATGGCTTTTTAATTATATATTTTCATCAAAGTTCACACTCCAAATTTGTGAAATTTATCTATTAATTTTTTTATTCATCCATGAATAAATAAATCAGTTTTTAATACTACAAAATAATTATTTAACGAATGTTATTATTTTATTTAAGGATTATTCCCAGAAATTTTTAAAAAGATTTTATTGATTTTATTTTTCAATTGAAATAAATTTAAAATTAATATATAATTTATAAAAACAGTTTCTTTATAATGAATATTTTTTTTGAATTTAATTCATATATATTAATAATTTTTAAAATAATTTATTTATTTGGAACAAATTAATTATGAGGTAAATTTATATTTTTTTCAAAATATAATAAAATATTTTTTTATATTAACTATATATTGATATTTCCAAATTTTAACATGTTTACTAGTATTATACTCATTGACAATATATACATACATAATGGTTATGCAACAGATCTATTACCACCATAACATCAAATAAATTTATCTCATTCTATCTTTAAAAATGACACTTCTCATTCCTATAAGTTTATTTTTGGATTTTACAACATTCATTCTCCATTAATGATGTTTTCTATGTCATTGTAGTTTAATTTATTTTAATGAAGATTCTTCAAGAAGAAAATGAACCAGATTATTTCCATTTATTTTAATATTATTATTTTCTATTCATTATCCAAATTTAATATTTGTACTTTTTTAGAATCTTCCCTTCTATGTATTATAACATTCCTTATAAGACAAGGTTTTATGTACTTTTTCATAATATTTACATATAGAAGAATATATTATAGTTAGGTTGATTCATATTTTTATTAATTATTTTCTAATCAATTTAATTTTATTAGAAATAATAGAAAAATGTATTAATTATTTATATAATTATTATTTATTGTAAAAAATTATTCCTAATACCAAGGGTTTTATATCTAGAGGCTGAAATCTAGTGTTGGGGGATAAAATAACCATTGGGGATTGAATTCCTTTCATATAATTTAACTATAACGAATGAACATGAATTATAATATATAAATAGACATTTATTTGAGATATTTGGATTTTAGAAGAATGCATATGACTTATTTCCCCCCAAACTACTGTACAAAAATACCTGCTAAATCAAATTCAATGAATACACATATCTCATGCACATGATATTGATTCTAGGGACCCTTGCCACTATATCATCATTTTTTATATATAGATCCCCATATAAAAAGTATAGAACATCACCTTTATATACATTGTGACCAATTATTTCTTCATTCCCACAGAAGTTTGGATATACATGGTGAGAATATTATTTATAGAATTTACCCATGATTCCAATAAATACGCATATATATGAAAAACCATCAATTCAGTTCTAATAAATTATGATTAATTTAAATAATTTTATTGAAGTCATTTATTCATTAAAAATAATTTTTAAAACATAAAAACTAAAATCCATGATATGAAATAAATTTTAAAGCAATAATTTTCATAGACAATACCATAAAATCAAACCCAAATTCTACTCACATTAATGAATTCCTTTCTTCTATAAGAATAATATTTTAGACAACCCAATTTTTTTCATGAATCCCATGAAAAACATTAATTTTTTTTAAAATAATAGAAAAATCCATTCTAAGCATAGTCACTAGAAAATTTATTTGTTCAATACTAATGTGTCTAATATTAATTATTCCAAACCAAGGAAAAATGGTGTTCACATAGATTTGAAAAAGAATGTTGGTTTAATTGAGTATCTCAATTGGGGGTGAATTGAGTACCCAATAGTCTTTTGTTAAAAATAGATTAATTTTAAATCACCGAAATTTTTTAAATAGCACTACTTATCAAAATATGGAGATTGATATAGATCTTGATATTTATAAATATATAATAAAGATTGATTAGATCTCAGATGAATAATATACAATATGATCAAAATATTTGATATCAATTTATAATATCAAAAGTACTATATAAAAACGAATTAATATAAACTATCCAATTGAATAATTTATTAACAGTTAAAAAAAAGTCAATTTTAGAAATGGAAATAATGGAAAACACACAAAGTGGAATTTGAAACAAGAGGTTCAGTCTAAAGGTGAGAATTACTCCTCTCTATTTAGAGATCACAAACCACGAAGATTTTTATATCAAATAAAGTAGTTGATCCACAAAATGGTTCTGTTTTGACAAGATTATACAAATTATCTAGCTCACACATGACCTCCTCCATAGTTTTAAATTGGAGGATAAAATAAATTGGCCATAGAAGGACCCATACCACAATTATCCATAGGAAAACAAATGAAAATAGTTTGAGAATATATCATGTATCTTATATATATTAGAACATGATACAATGTGTGTGTGATAAAATCAATTATAAAAAAACATTTATATATACGTAATAATAAGAGAATATAATTGAGAAATCTAAAATAGTGGAGACTGAAATACTAATTCTATTGTAGTGTAGCTAATGACTCTTGATTTGATTATGTACTGAATCTTGATTCAGGTTCTCCTAAAAAACATTATATGAAAGAGTGTCACAAACTCATGTTCATGACTGGTGGAATTTAGTAGATGTGATGAGTTGATTTTGTAATTCATATTCGAGAGTAAGCTAGGAATCTTCTTTTTAATCGAGTTATGCTCTATGCATATTCAGTAAGCACAACAACTCAACATTATATCATCATACATCATACCACACCGCATAAGGGTATCTATGTACTGTCTTAGTATTAGAATCATGATGAATATCCATGCGTATCTGGATATCATGCTTCCTCATACAGTTCTTCTTACACTCTTTCAATTCATTTTATACAAGAGTAAAGAGAAAATCATTAAAATATAAATCAGCATTTACTTCAATAATATAAGTATTATAATTATTTTTCATATGCATAGCTTATGAAAATAGTGAAAATATTTTAGATTGGTAGTGATTCATTTCGGTGGTGTCTTAGGGTTTATCAGTGTCTCTATTCAATGGTGAAATATATCTAGCAGTTATTGTGCTTCTCCAAAAAGAAATTAGGCAAGAATTATATTAGTTGATGGTCAGCATTCTTTCTCATGGTGACTCCTTCGTTGATAGGTTGGGCTGGAGGTGTCTCATACCTTTCTGTATTTATATTATGGTGGCCGTAAATCTTGATAGTGTCACATGAATTTAAATATTTCACTCTGGTAGTATTTCATCTGATGGAATCTCAAAATTATTGATATTTCCATACAGAGAGCGCATTAAAATGACTATGTTTCATAATTTTTCCAAAATTTGTTTCTGTGGGGACGTATCCTTAGTGGTATCTTAACCTCAATGTTGAATAATACATAAGAATATTCTATAACCATATCCCAATAAAGGAAACATACATAGAATGATAAAACTCATTAATATCATTATAATCACGATTTATTTATCAAAAAAACTATAAGGTTAATAATCACCCCCTTTTGATGCATAAAAATCGAGGTCTCAAATAAAAAAGACTAATGTAATTAACAATTTTACTAATATAGAATATGGCGTAAATGGTATGTAAAAAAATTACAAATCCGGACTAATCATTCATATTATGTACAGATGGTATTAAATATAAATAATTAGCACATTAAGCTTTGTATCAAGTATTAAAGGAAAAAATGTTAAATACAACAAGTTATACAAGGAAACACAATTGAATAAATTTAATATAGGAATTTATCACTTCTTTGGGATTATCAAAAAACATAAACAATTAGAAGTATAAAGACATGAAATGTAGGGGAAAAGTTGAATAATAAAATAATAGTTTTTGAAGGATGTAAAAATGAGTATCAAAATGTTACTAAAAACCAAGTTCTATTAAAGGAAAAAATTTCTAAGATGAAAAAAAGGAATGTTTTATGATGGTGTAGAGGCATCTATTGTTTTATTTTCCATTTATTTTACATTCACTTGTTCTGAGTAAATAAAGTCAGTATGATGTAGAATAGATGGAACTCCAAAAGATATTCTATCTACATCATGAGGATGATATTATATAAAGAAAACTATTCAGAGTTGTCTCCAAGAATTAGTAGGAGACCTTATAAAATGCATGAATATAGTAGGAATATGTGGTAGTGGATCTCTGGATAATCATGGTCCAATAAACTACTATTGTGTAATAAGAAATTCTTCATAAGAAAAAACTTTTTTCACAAGAACATGAAGAAAAGGTTCCATGTGATTTATAAAATACATGACAATATAGCCACCTCTTAATATATCACCAAATGAATAATCCTTCTCATCCATAAATATATTCCAAAAAGAAGTTATCTCATTTAGTTTCATTACTTTCTCTTTAAATTAATGAGTCATAATGGTAATCCCCAATTTTCGAACTAAGAAATTGAAATTTTCATTGATTATATTATTAGTATAATTCCTTGATAGATATTATCAAATAGACTTAGTAATAGTTTCTACACCATCCTTCCTGTCATTATAATAGTTTATAATATGCTTAATAACATAGTTAGAGTTATATCTAATTCTACATAATGCCTCATGTGTTGAATACATGAAACTATTAGAGGAGTTGTGTATGGAATCCCTATACTATTATGTGATAATAGATATGATCATATTACCATCAAACATCGAATAAGGATGGGAACATGAACTAATTGCCTCAATCTAATATTTTTAGTCATTTTAAGAATAGAATCCATTTTTGATTCAAATAAATATTATATTCCTTCCATAACAGCCTTTAATGATTATAGTTCACCACTAGTCTTCTTATTTTCAATTTCATTCTTCTAAATATGATACATCATCTTTTGAATAATGTGGAATTCCACAAAATCCAACAGATACTGATCATCAATTTCAAAAAAATTGTTCTGCAGATGATATTGATTCTTTAAACACTTATCAAAATCAGAAAGCAACATTTGACAAAATTATTTCAACTCACATTTTATGAATAAATCATCTAGAATAATATGAGGGGATGGAGCCGAAGGTACTAGATTAAGTTTATTATCTCTCATTGTGGAAAAAATTTCTTATATACCACCAATTAAGATAAGATCACTCATATATCTCATAGCATCTCCTTCAAATTGAAAATCATTTCCACTATCCTTTGGTAGAATCTGATAAATTGGTCTCATTATTAAAACATGAAATTAAACCATTTACCATAAAACATAGCTACAACTCATGAATTGGAAGGAGGGACCACAAGAATAGGTAAAAACTACATTATTAAAACATATGAGAAAAAATAGATTTTATACAACTAAAAACTGTACAATATTAGAATGAATTTTATTTGTTTTATAAGAATCATTGATCTATGAAACTGCACTGGTAGACTCTGGTTCTCACAGTCTACCAACAGTAGGAGCACCTAGCATTTGAACATATTTTTTCTAAAAAAATAGGTACAACATCTACAAAACTGTCAACTAGAGTTTTTTTAATAGATATAACAACCAATTGATCTTATCCATATTCTTCCTCAATAATAATCTTCCTTGATTGTCCAGATACATATTGGTCTATAGTAGAAATAAAACCCATTTTATAAAACACAGAAGAAACATACATAGATTGATCACACCAATTGAAATTCATTTTATTTCTTTAATACCTATAAGGGGACTTCTCCCCCACAACTAGTGCACCTTTTCTCATAAAGTAAAAAAGGAATATCTTCATATCTTCATATATTCCATCTGTTTCATCAGGGTCAAAGTGTCCATCATCATAATAACTCCCATTCCAATTTTTATTATCCCTATTTCTATTTTAACTTTAATTTTTCAATTCCATTCTAATCTCCTTAGTCATCATAACCATTATAATCATTTTAAGTAGCATAATCATATTCTTCAGTTGATTTATAGAATTTTAATTTCTCTTCACGTGAGACATTACTCTAATCTTCATCACTTTTATGTGAATTCACCTTTTAAGAAGATACCATGGTGGAATGGTTTCTACAAATGTAATTGGTGAATATTTGGATAATTAGTCGAGATCACTCCCTTAATAAACATAAGGTTCTTTTTAAACTCCTTCTTTTTTCAAAATTATAATCCTCTCATCAATGTAAACGAAAGTCTCATTAGGTTCTAGACCTAGGTCAATAACATCCCTTAGTCTGGTTGGACGATCCACTGGGTTTAATTATGTATAAGTCTTGTCATTATATCAAACCCATATTTTTTCCATGGATTCCAAATAATTTTCATTATATGAAAAATAGATCTTGAAATATATATGCCACTATAGTCTATAATTGATTATTTATCTTTAGGACTAGTCCCTTGGGAATTGATATTGCATTAATCTTCTTTGGATACGTCAAGGAGTCATATCATGAAGATAGTATTATCATCTAAGACATCAGAACCATGAGATACCTATAGATATTGATTCTGTGACCTCATTTAATAATATGGAGTAAAAAAATATCTTAGTATATCATTATGGAAAAATATTTTTTCCCTTGGGTATTACATGTGTTTTATGAACATAAACAATGTACTACCCTCCCCATCAAAATATGAAGAAATAGTTCTTCTGGTTAACTAATTACCAGTGAGTTCTACAAGAGTATCTTCTTAAACAAAAAAGACACTGTCCTCAAGGAATGTTCCTTAAAAGTCACCAAAAATTCATTAATGGATTATACCAAGACACTAGGACAACTTTTTTGATTAAAATAAAACTATTCATCCATTTACTCTGGCTCTCATCTAGTACGGTTCTCCATTACAAAATCTTAAAAAAACATATTGGTTTAATAGTTTCACTAACCTTGGATATAAATGTTTTTTATTTGAGTAAAACCAATATAGACATCCTTGGATCTATAGCACCATCCTCATAAGAGACATACTAGATTTAAAAAATGTATCTTCTATATATCATTCATCCACATCGATTCTTTTGGAAATCTCAAGATTTACTATTGAAACTATAGTAGGAACATTCAACTCTTATTAATTCTCCATATATTTTCACAACTAATCAAAATAGTACTTATAATTATGCTTCATACTGGTAGTGGATGTATGTGTGGTATGAATAGTTTAAGGTTGATAGAAAGGATGTATAATTGAGTGTTGGAAGAGAATGATTTTCATTAGGATCATGAAATATTGATACGAGAGTATCACGATGGCTCATGGTGTGTTGGAATTAGATATAGATTATTTTTTTGTATCATTTGGAATTTTGGTTCGTGAAAAATAGAAATAATACTAAAAATATAATTTTGAATCCCAAAATACAAACATATCATGTTTTGAAGATAAACTAAATAGAATGAAAATAAATTGGATGTTCAAAACATAAAAAAGAACGAATTTGTTTTTTTAAGGTCATGAACAACCAATTTTCATACAATCGACCGTGAGATAAGCAACAATGTGTCACACTATGGTGTGTCACCCAACTATGTGTCACTGAAAAATTATTCACCCAATGGTTTCTCATCCAACATTGTTTCCTCATACATTGTGTTACTATGAATTAAACATAACCAAAATTATACATTCCTAAATCTTGTTTGGTATAGTTCATTATCTCAAAATTCAAAGAATTCATAAATATATCATCTAAATGATTTTATGTTCCAATAAAATAATGAGTGATATATATTTTTTGAATATGATCCATTAAAAAGTGTGGTGTTATATCACTATTCGTTTTCTAAGAATGTGAAACATGATTATTGGAAATGTTAATAGAACATGTGTTTTCACTATAATGAGGACAGTTTAGAATTGATATATACTCTCATAAAGCGTGTTTCATCCAAAAAATTTGTCCATAAAAACAACCATTATATATGTATTCAACATCAACTATAGATATTTTTTTAAAAAAAAATTAATACACCATGAAGCGATAATGTTTTATAAAAAGTGACATGTTCTAGATGTGAATTTTCTATCTTATGTGAATCCAAAAAAATCTGCATCAGAATAACTCACCAAATTAAATTATTTTCCTCTAGGTTAAAAAAATCATAAATTTTTTATAAACATATAGTATTAGAAAATTATTTTAACAGAAATAATCAGTCATTCTATAGGGGTTTCTAGAAAATATTAACAAACACATACACTAAACAGTATATCAGTCTGGCTAGTAGTAAAGTAGATAAGAATACCAATCATACCTCTTAAACTAGTTTGTTCCTCTGGTTTCATAGCCTATTCTGGATACAATTTACATGTGGTTCTCATAGGAGTATCACTAATCTTAGATCTATCCAATTTTAACCTTTTTAAGAGTTATTTTATTTTTTTATTTTTATTTATTATGATATTATTCTAATTTTGAAATATTTTAAATCTGAGTGATATTATTTCACCTGTTAAACTCATTTAAAATTAATTTTTTTATCAGTTTGGAAATATTAGTAGATGAATAATTTATTGAAAATACAAAAATAATATCATCAACATATATATATTGTAATAATACATATGTTTTAAATATTTTTTATAAAATGGGAAGAAACAACTATACCTTTTGAAAAACTATTTGAAATCCAAAAATTTCTTAGCGTATCATACAATGCTGAAAGAGATTATTTTGACTCATATAAATACTTTTTTAATTAAAACATGAATTGTAAAATTAGGATTTTGAAAACTATGAGGCTATTGAAAGAAAAACACCCTCAATTATAAATGCATTCAACAATATACTCTTTATATCAACTTCATAATGCTTGAAATTTAGATGTGTTGTATAAGAAATAAGGACTCATATGGACTCAAGTCAGGATACAAATAAATTGTTTTCTTTGTAGTCTATTATTTACTTTTTAAAACAACATTGTGAAACTAGTCTAGCATTTTTTCAAAATATAGTGTCTAACATGTAATCTTTATTCCTAAAAACCCATTTTGTTCCAATAGTCAAGGTGTATTTGGGTATATCTATATTTTCCCAAACATTTTTATTTAAAAAAATTTAATTATTCATTCATTGATATTACCTAAAATTAATCATTAATAACTTCATCAAACTTCTTAGGTTCGTGGTGAGAGAAGAATGTATTATGATTAGACTTTTTTATTATAAATTCTCTAGTTTTTATAACTATATTTATTTAATATAATAGCATATAAGGTGTGATATTTATGTGTTTTAACCACTCTATAGAAATTAGCAAATGTCACTTTTGGTTTTAGAGATTCATGTTCTAGATGTTTTGAAAACTCTTCAGGACATAATTTGTTTTCTGGATGTTTGATAATCGAATCTAAATTTTAAGAATGTAATTTTATAGAATAAAAATCATACACATGATTTCTAAGTTAGATCATAGTCTCATGTGGATCAACCTCATAAAATATTACATGAAAATATTCTTCCATAGTTTGGGACATTTTATTAAAAACAATAGTGAATTCTAGTGATTGAATATACAAAGAAAATTCCTTCATCACTTTTGGAATGATTTTTTTAAAATTATCATTTATGTAAAGAAGAAACACCTTGAAACCAAAAAATATAAGGTAATTAGACTTAAGTTTCTAATTGTTAAAAATCTCATAAAGGCCTTCTTAATGATAGGTTTTTTCATAACTTATCTAATAATATAGCTTTCTGAATTGATAGCTTATTCCCAAAATTAGATTTGTAGGTCAAAATCACTCAATATCATATGAGATACTTCTTGTAATATCCTATTTTCCCTCTAAAATGTTATATTCTAATGAGGGTTCCAAAAGAATAAATGTTATTATTTTAACCATTTTGTATATAAAATGATTAAAAATCCTGATTCTCAAACACACAACCTTGTTCACTACATAATTTATTATTTTACGTCCACTATGATTTTCTATAGACATAGAATACCTGGTAAAGTATGAGCAAGCTTCACATTTGTGAGCTAAAAAATGTACCCATCTATAACTAGATAAATAATCCACAAAAATATAAACATAGTGTAACCTATTAAAACAATAAATTCATGAAGTTTCAAATAAATCCATGTGAACAAACTCCATTGGTTGAGAAGATGACACATCTTTCATTAATTCAAATGAAACATTATGTTGTTTCATTTTTTGATAGTGGATACAGAATTTTTTAGTTGGGAACTCAAGCCTAGGATGATATCTAAGTAGCCCTTTCTTAGTTATCTTCATAAGTGAATGAATGATGCAATTTTCTAGTGGACTGTTCCAAATAAAATATTCTTTATTAAAGGTACATTATCATAAAACATTTTAAGAATAAAATTAATTTAAACCAATAAAATAGACATAATAATTTTTCAATGAATTAAATATTATTACATTTTTATAATCATAAAAATTAAAAGAATAAAATTAAAAATTTAAAGGAATTCAATCATAAAAAAACAATAAAATACAAATTAGGTTATACATTAAACCATCAACTAATAAATCTTTATAAGTAAATACTGAAATATTGTAACACTTAGATGTTTCTATGAAATGTTTTGTTTAAATAATTTTTAGTCTTTAATAGCTTGATTTGGACACAATAATGAGTTTAAAGGAGCCTAAATATTACATTATGATAAAATTACCATTATATCTTCGCAATTAGGTTAGTATGAGTAATTATAACTAACTTATGAAAATGCATTATGAATTCATTGGCTATCAATTATTTATGAAAAATATAATCACTTAAGTATTTTTTTAGTGAATTAATTTTTCTAATGAAATTAATGAGATTTATATGTGTTATATACTTAATAAAATAATTTTGATAATCATTCAATGTATATTATATTCATAGGGTATGAATAAAACCTTATTTGATGTATAAAAACGTATTTTTAATGGTTTATTTTACACCTTTGAATAGAGAAACCATTTTAAATTAATATTTAGACACATTAATAATTTTTATATCACAACCTAAACCTATTATGTTTGATCGGGATATATATAAATTTAGTTTGGATAATTTTCTAGTGTTTTTTGATAAATCTCGGGTTTTTATGAATAGTACAAATATGTTAAATTTTAATTAAAACCCACTTTTTTCGTCAAGATGATTTATATAGATAAATTATAATATTTAATGGGTTTAATTTAAATATTTAATATATTTTAATCATTAAATACACTCTATTCTATTAGCATTAATTTTACATTTAATTTCTTGGTAAAAACATTTCAATCATTTGCAATGTTTTAACATAAAAAACATGTTTTCTCATTTCAACAATGGGATTAATTTAAAATTAATTAATAAAAATTCTATGTTTTTAATTTTGGGAAATTTATTCCATATTTGGAATCAGTAGTTCCAAATTATGTTAATGTTCTACTTTTATTTTTGGACATTAGGAATAGTAACTTTGGTAGTTATTTTTTATTACCATGATTAAATGTAAATAAGTTAATTAAAGGAAAAACAATATTATAAAATTATCTTAAAACCTATAAAATTTATATTGGATGACTAAATTCGACCCTTATCTCCTTTTTTCTAAATCGAATCACTTTATGGCCACTTACACATGAAATTGATATGAATGTAACAAAAACCAATGAATGTGACCAAAAGTGAAAATCTTATATATATAACAATAATAATTTTAATATATAGATAACTAGGAGATAATATTTACTATATATAGTCCCTAGAAATTACGACGAATTAAATATATCATAGGAATTTATATATAATTTTTAGTAATTAAATAATTATAATTAATGACACACAATAGTGATGTAAAAATTATTTTATACATAATAATATCTATTAAATGGTTTTAAAAATATTAAAATAAATATCATATGAACTAATTAAGGAGTTCCTCAAATTTTATAGGTGACTATGGAATTTTATAAGGGTATTGATTAATATTTTTTCAAATTTATCTCATATGTGGATTTTATTTAATGTCAAATAAATAAATACTGTCAGAATTGACACTATTAATATTTGATGAAAATAACATACTATTAAATTATTTAAATATCATAAAATTACTTAAAAATTACAAAGTGAAAAATATAAGATACAAAATTTCATTAAATATACATTTATAGTCAATTAAAACCATATATTTAAATATATTTAACCATTAAATATTTGAATATTATTACCACAATTAAAATTAAAAAGAATAACTAAGTGTAAATTAAAAAGTTATAGTTTAAATTGAAAACATAACTTGTCCAAAATTTATTGGTTTATGTGACTACAACCCTATATCATATATTTATCTAAATTGGGGAATTTTTGTGTTTTATGGGTTTGTTATTATTTTATTATAAATTATTATTTATGGAGTTTCCAAATGTTCCCATCACCTCATCATTAAAAGGGAACCTCCTACCTCGCCAGTGTAACTTCATTTTGAGACTTCATGATCTCCCATATCCTACCCTTTTTCCTTATCAACTTTCCTATTTTCATTATATAGTTTCTGGTCATCTTCAAAGGCCAACTCTGGTGATCTAAGTGGAGATTTAGTGGAGGCAGATCAAAGAAGAGGTAA
Source organism: Viscum album (assembly GCA_963277665.1). Lineage (NCBI taxonomy): Eukaryota > Viridiplantae > Streptophyta > Magnoliopsida > Santalales > Viscaceae > Viscum > Viscum album. The sequence continues at coordinate 1,482,182,207 of OY728161.1, forward strand.
TATCAATTTCTGATTCCTTCAAACATCATTCTTATTCTGATTCTACTTTATTAGTTGTTTGATTATACTGTAATAAAATATTTATCACTCATATACTGATATTTTATTATTAACATGAAACAACCATAGTATACCTTCCACCCATCCTATGAAAAATTAAATCACCAGGCGTTCATACGTACGACTTACCATCTCCATGCCGTGGTGTAATCCATTTTTCACCACCACCTTACATAGATGGGTATAAAGATAGAATTAATAAATATATATTATTGATATTGAATTATTTTTATTCTGATGTAATATACATCATACACTTCAATACCATTCAACAGTTATTGGAATGATATCATAACTCGTGCGTACATACAACTTTCCATCTCCTCAGTGCGATGTTATTCTTTATACATAATCTTCATTAAAACATGATTATATAAATGAATTAAATGAATAAATATGATATTTATTATACTTATACCATTAGTTATATGATATAACTATAACCTATAAAATATAAACAAGAACATATCTAAAAAAAGATGTATATGTACTAAAAATATTTAATACCCGAATAACAAGTGACAATGTAATGTTACTAAAAGTCGAATAAAAGTATGATAAAAAATGTTATCATAAAAATGATTATGATTATGGTATAAACCATTTACATTAATTAAATCATTATACAGGAGGTTCAAATATATACTAAGCATATCAGACCAAAGGAAAGGGATAACTTTGTAAATCTCAATTTTAACAGAGATTGATTATTTGTTAGTATTTAATGGGGATAACTATCTTCCATGTCCATGTTTCCGAAATATCTATTTAAAAATATAATTTCTATCTTTTTATAATTGTTAAATCTCAATTTTACCCATTGTTATATTATTAGTAAATGGTATGAATGGAATCTTTTTTTTGTTTTCTATACGAGGTACTTTTTGACATTTCTAAAAAACTACGAGAAATTTTTTAAACTTGTACAAGACGAATGGATTTTTATGATTTCATAATGGCTTATTTCCTTGAAGCCTATACTTTAATCATAAAATTTTATTTTCACAAAAAATGATTTATTGTTATTTGTTTTGGTATTTTTAGGATGGAAAACATTTTTAAATAAGAAAGGATATTTTATCCAGAATCAATTTCTAGTGTTTTCTAAAAATTATTTTCTATCAAAGATGACACTATTAAAATAGGATTTTATCTATATATATGTTTTTACTATTATTTGATTTTGTTGTGATATACTTTTATAAATTTTTATATCAATTATGATGGGATGATATTTAAGAAACCCATTTTATTTCAGGGGTTATGATATGGTGGATGTTTTTTTGTATTTATGGCACACATAAGAATAGTTTCATTATGATATGGATGGGACCAATACATACATAAAATTAATTGGGTAAATATTTATATCTCATTGGATAGACATAAATAGAATATAATGTAAAATTGGTTCAATAATACAAGTATGGAATGAGGAAGAACACAGTTTAGTAATGGAAATTATCCTCTATGACGGTATCGAAAATGATCCTTGACTAATATGAAATTATTTTTAATACATATGAATGTATTACAATAATTTTCATGTCTTAGGTTATTATTATTGGTATTAAATTATAGTTTTATGAATTATCACATGACATTATATTATGATCTTGTATATGTAGAATATGATTTTTAAATGTAATGTTTATGGTTGATATTTCCCTTGATTACCCTTACTGAAAATTTGAGCTCTCCATTTCAGATGATTCTTTTCCCCAGGTCCTGAAGAAGGGTATTACGTAAGATATTTCAATAGGGAGTCTAGTTATGATGAAATTATCAGGAGACAATGATGTCGTTTTTTGAAGAAGTCGTTTATGTTTCTGTGTTTTTTAAAGACACAAAACCTATACGGTCATGGCCCAGTTTTGTTAGGTTGTGTAATAAATATTCATCAATGATTATATAATATATATATGTAATTTATGGGCCATTATATTTGGTATCAGAGAAAATTTATAGTTATCCTTTGGAAACTAGGATGAGAAAACCTTAGTAAGAACCCTAAGGATACGTCTAAGTATAAGTTACAATCGTATCCTGGTGTTTTAGAGATATTCAAGAATAACCTAGGGTAAAACCTATTGTGTCTTCATTTGAAATTTTATTCTTGATTATATTGTTTTACTATTGTAATTAGTGTTTCTCACACCATGATTCTTGGTTTTAGTCAATGGATGTAACCTGAGGGAACAGCGTTAACGCTAATTGCGATGGGAATGAAATGATTATCCCCCTCAGCAACCAAATGTTATTTGAGTTGGAATGAAAAATAATATATCTATTATACCTAAAAATTCTCAAAATATGAATAATACCGGACATTAAAACGAGAAAAGGAGGGTAAAATATTCTATTGAGTCCTTCATGCAATAGTGTCCACTTTCATTAAGTGGGTATTCTGATCCATCAGTAGCTGAACAATGGAGAAGTACCACTAAAAAGATATTTTTAGTTTTATAATGTTAGGAAAATGATAATTTCATCATAGTATTATATAATTTGGAAGGAAATCTGATTAATGGTAGAATTTTATCCAGACTACAAGGAAAATATATGAAATTGAGACCATGGAAAGGATTGAGTTCATGCACGTATTTTTCAATAATTACTTTCCATGTATGATTTTAAAAAAGATGGATAAAGAGTTACTCAAACTTAAATAAAAGGATAATGAATCCATTAGTACCTAAAAAAATATTTACAAGACATTCAAGGTATGTTTATAGAATTTCTATCCATCTGGTGATTAAAATTGATTGATTCTTCAGTGGCTTATAACCGATTCTCTAAAGAGCAATTACCATAAAATATTTCGATAGCTACAAAGAAATTGTTCATTGTGATCTCAAGGTTGAAATGGAAATTGGAGTAACCCAATAGTCATATGGTATTGATAAGAATAGAAAAATGAATTCAAAAGAAAATTTAATGATTACAATGAAAAGAAGATGACTTATCAATTATGCTCAATGTGTGGAAAGAAACATAGAATGAATTATCAAAAAGGGACTAGTAAATTTTTTGGGTGAGTAAAGAAAGGTCATAAAGAAGTTGAATGCTGATGTGATGGAAAAAATATGTCTAATGATGTGATCAATGAAAGGGATACATTGAATGCACCTACTACACTTCAATGTTACAAGTTCAAGGAAATGGGGAATTGTGCTAATAAATTCACTAATCGAAGAGTTATTGATTATGATTGAAATTAACAAAACCTTAAGGACAAATAAGATGTAATGTCACATGAAATCACTATCGGCAATGTGAAGTATGAAAATAAAGTGGTGAAAGGTACACAAACCATCCACTCTAAAGAAGAAAATGTATTATTTGATTTTGTATCCAACCACTCTATTATTTATGAAGAATTTACTAAGGGTATTTCTATATTACCTCAACAATTATATTTTGAGTTAGTTGTGACAACTCCTAATGGAACAACAGTCGCATAAAAAGTTTATATTTCTTATCATGTTGCTTTTTTGTGGCAAAGTGATTCCTGAAAATCTTGTGATCCTTCATATAGTGGAATTTGATGTGATTCTCATAATGGATTGGCTTTATCTATATTAATACAATATCAATTGACAATTAATGGAAGTCACATTTCATATTACAGATCAATATATTATCATCTATCAATTCAAGGATGAATATAAACCTTCCCACAGAAATTTATTCCATTTTATCGGTCTTGATTCCAATCAATGAAGGTTATTTATCTCAAATGGATGGAGAGAAACTGTCAATGAAAAATATTTCCATTGAAAATTAGTTAGATGATGTCTTTTTGGAAGAATTTCTAGGTCTTCCACCAAATCTAGATGTTGATTTTTTAATAGAACTCATACTAGGTGCTATGCCTATTTCAAAGACACCATATAGAATTGACCCAATTGAGTTGCAGGAATTGAAGGAAAAACTCCAATATAATATGTATAAAGGGATTAATATGACCGAGTGTGTCACCATTGGGATCACATGTTATAAATGTTAAGTATAAATATGGATCAGTGAGAATATTCATTGGTTATCAAGAACCTAACAAGGTCATTATAAGGAACAATTATCCACTTCCGCACATTGATGACTTATTTAACCAATAATGCAGATCTCAATAAATTTTCAAGATTGATCTTCATTCAGGATATCATCAATTAATGATAAAAAAGGAGGATATAGCAATGAAGACAATCTGCAGAAGGTATATACACTATGAATTTATAGTGATGCCTTTTGGTATTACTAATTACCCTATGATCTTCATTGATCTAATAAATAGAGTCTTTAGAGAATATCGTGATTAGTTTGTGGTAGTATTTATAGACGATATTCTAGTCTATTCAAATAGAAAATAATAACATGATGATTATAAAATAATTGTAATAAATCCCCAAATGAAAGGAGAATCTTTATGAAAAATATACCAAGTGTGAGTTTTTACATCATAAAGTTTCATTTTTGGGTCATATAATCGCAAAAGGGGAGATATTTATGGATATAGAAAAAATTGAGGTTATTGAAAGATGTCTAAGACCAACAATAGTAACTATGATCTGAGGATGTTATGGTTTGGATGGATATTATTTACGTTTTGTGAAATATATTTCATTATTATCTAATCCACTCACTAGGTTGAATCCGATTTGAGTTAAGTTCATTTGGATTGAGGAATGTGAAGAGAATTTCAAAGAGTTAAAAAAATGTTATCCAGTGCACCTATGCTCACACTGACTTATAGTGGAGATATGTTTGTGATCTAAAGTTATGAATCCAAGAAGGGGATGGGATGTGTTCTCATGAAAACTGATATGATTATAGATTATTCCTCACTATAGTTGAAAAATAATGAGAAAAATTAACCAACCCATTTTTTGGAGTTAACTATGGTAATTTTTGAATGAAATATACAGGTGATTTATCTTTATGGATAAAGTTGTGATATTTATACTGATCGTAAATGTTTAAAGTATTATTTTACATAAATGGAGCTAAATATAAGCTAAATAATATAGTTGTAGTTGATTAAAGGATACGACTGATCAATACATTACCACCCTGGGAAAAGGAATATGGTGGCATATGCTTTGAGTCGAGAAGACTTTTTTAGCTTATCCATGATGAGGATCATAAAAGATCTAATATTTATGGGGTTTTGAAGGATGGATATTAAAATTATAATGGAAGTGGATTAATATTACCTTTCAAAAATAAATTTTCAACCACATAATCTAGATAATATTGAAGGGGAATAATAGGAAGGTGTATAGTTACAAAAGAATATGAGAAATATAACTGAATTAAACCACGATTGTTATGAAATAATAAGGTTCAAGAAACATGTTTTTATTCCTCATATATAAAAAAAAAGGGATATATTGGATGTGGCTCATAGTTTATCATTATCTATTCACCATGGTAGAACAGAGATGTACATGGACGTGAATGAGTACATATTGTGGGATGGAATGAAAATTGATGTCTCTAAATAGTTTTATTGATGCTTGGTTTTAAATCCAGTTAAGGATGAGAGATAGAGGTATAAGGGGAAGTTACAACCATTAGCCATACTAGGATGGAAAAGGGAAAACCACACTATAGGCTTTTTCATTAGACTTTCCAAAACATCCAAAGGCAATAATGTTATCTTGATTATAGTTTATGGACCTACAGAGTTGGGACACTTCATTACTATTGCAAATGATTTCTCATTGGATCACATGCTAGGATAAGTGCAAAAAAGTTGTAAGATTACATGGAGTACCACACTCCATTATGTCCAATCAGAATCTGATGTCTACCAAGATGTTTTGGAGATTTCTTTAGTATTATCTAGATACAGTGTTAAGATTCATAACTTATTATCATCCTCAGACAGACGGTTAGTCTGATAGGACAATTAAAACTCTGGATGAAATGTTGATATCTTTCTATATAAATTTCAAAAGGTGTTTGCGATCAACACCTATCATTGGTGGAATTTTCATATGAAAAATATATTTCACTCTAGTATACATATGACTCTTTATGAATAATTTTACATAAAGAAGTGCATAACTACAACTTTTGGGATGCATTTGGTGAAATAAAGTTATTAAAACATATTATTGTTGATGAAATAGAAGAAAATGTAAGATTTATTCAACAACACAATAGAGAAACTCAGAGTTTCCAAAAATGGTATGCTGATAACGGAAGAAAAGAATTCATGTTTTAGGTGGGTGATATGGTGTTCTTACGAATATCTCCATAAAATAGAATAATGATATTTGGAAAATAAGGGCATGTTGATCCCTAGGTATATCAGTCCTTTTGAAATTATAGATCTTGTTGGGAAGGAATCTTACCGATTTCAAATTCCACCAAATATCTCCCAAGTTCTTGATGTGATCCATGTATATCTCATGTGAAAGTAAATACCCTATCCTTCACATGTACTATGCTCAAAAGTCATACAGCCAGATAATGATCCTTCTTAAAAAGAACAACCGATAGAGATTCTAGATCACATCAAAAAGTTAAATGAAACAATACCACTCACTTGTTTACAGTTTTATAAAGGATCCAACAACTTGAAAAAGTTACCTGGCAATATGATGATATTATGAGACAGAGGTATACCCATCTTCTTGTTTCCAAGTGACGAATTTTATGGGTGAAATTAATTTTAAGGGGGGTATAATGTAACACCTAGATGTTTCTAGGAAATATTTTCTTTAAATAATTCATATTATTCTGTATAATTCTTTGCACAAAAATGTGTGTTTAAACGAATTGAGATATGAACTTATAATATAATTAATGATATATCATAGCCTTAGGATAGTAGGAATAATTAAAACTAACTTATTGAAAATGAATTATAATTTCATTGGCTGCAAATTGTTTATAAAAAATATAAACCAATTAGATATTTTTATTTTAAAGTTAAATACGTTTTGTAATTATTTTAATGAGATATATATTTGTTATATAATTAATAAAATATATTTTATATTTATCCAATGGATATTTTAGTGTTAGGGTAGGAAATCAGACCCTATTTGATGTATAAAACCTTATTTTAAGGATAATTTTACACCTTTGAATGGAAAACCCATTTCAAATTAATATTATTGCTCATTAATAATTTTTATATGACAACATGGACATGTTATATTGCTTAAGGATATAAAAAATTTACTTTTGATAAATTTTTGTTATTTTTTGATAACTTTCATGTTTTCATGAATAGTAATAAATACGCTAAATTTTAATTATTTTTTTTCATCGAGATAATTTATAAGGTTAAAATATAATATTGAATGGTTTTGACGTATAAATAGAATTTATTTTTATCATTAAAAATAATTTGGTTCCTTATTGTTAATTTTACATTGAATTCATAGTTAAAAACATTTCCATCTTTTGCAATGTTTTAACTTTTAAAACCTTTTTTATAATATGAACAATGAGATTAATTTTAAATAAATTACTGCAAATTATATGTTTGGAATTTTTAAAAATAATTTCATTTTTTAGAATTAGTAGTTTTTAATTATTTTAATAGGCTACTTTTATTCTTGTGCATTACAAATAGTATCATTGGTAATTATTCTTATTACTATGGTAAACGGTAAATCGAGTCATTAAGGGATAAAATAATACTATAAAATTATCTTTACACATGTAAAAATAATATTTTATGACTAAATTAGACCCTTCTTGCATATTTTTTGAAATGGAATCACTTTATGAAAACTTGTCTATGAATATGACATTAATGTTACAAAAACTATCGAATGTGAAAAAATGTCACAATCTCATTATATGTTAGAATATTAATTTAAATATATGGTTAAAAAGAGATATTATATAATATAGATAGTCACAAAGAATATAATATAATGAAATATATCAGTGGGAATTATTTTTAATTTTTAGATATTAAATATGTATAGTAAATTATCACACAATAGTGATGTAAAAATTATTTTATTATTAGAAATATAAAATAAATGGTTTTAAAATTATTAAAATAAATATCATATGAACTAATTAATGTGAACCAAGAGTTTTCTATGTGAATATGAAATATTATTAGTGTACTTAATAATTTCTTTAGAATTTATCACTTGTGTGGATTTTTTTTGAAGTCAAATAAATGAATAGTTTCAAAATTGACACTGTCGATATTTTATTAAAATAATATTTTATTATATTATTTAAAAATCATAGAAATATTTAAAAATTAAAAAGATATAATTATAAGATATATAATGTCATGAAATATCTATTTATATTCAATTTACACAATGCAAGTAAATATTTTTAATCACTAAAAATTAAGAATGTTATTACAACAATTAAAATTAAATATAATAACTAAGTATCAATTAAAAATATATGGTTTAAAATGAAAAAATAACTTGTCCAAAATTTGTTTTTTGATGAGATTACAAAACTATATAATATCATCTATAAAATTGTGACATTTTGATGTTTTTTGGGTATGGTTTTATATTATTAGAAATTATTATTTGTTGACTTTCCAAAAGTACACCCTCAACTCAATTATAAAAGGGAACCTCATCCCTCATATTTTAACTTCTTTTTAGCCTTTAAGATCGGACATACCATACCATTTTTCATTCTAAACATCCAAATTTTCATTATATAGGTTCTTCTCATCTTTAAATACCAACTCTAGTGCTCTAAGAGGTGATTTAGAGGAGGCACATCGAAGAAGAGGTAAAATTATATACAGATTTTTAAAACATCATTCGTCTTATACAAATTATTAATTAGTTATTTCATTATAAATTAATAACATCATTACCGATCATATATTTATATTTTATTATAAACATTGAACAACCATAGTCCACCATCTACCCATGCTATTAAAAATGGAATCACCACGTTGTGGTGTAATCCGTTTTTCCCTACCACCATACATGGATGGGTATAATCATGGAATTTAATATATATATATATATATATGATTTCTATAAAAATATTTTGATTATGACATACTATACACTATCCACTTTTATACCATTCAACAATTATGGGAAAAATATCATTGATCATGCGTAAGTACGACTTACCATCTCCACAGTGTGATGTGATTCATTCTACATAATCTTCATTAAAGCATGATTATATAAATTAATTGAATGAATGAATATAATATATATTATAGTTATACTATTATTTAAATGATATCTATATAATATAAGTAGAGGAATAATAAATTATCTGGAAAAAATGAATAAGAACACAAAGTAGTTAATACCTGAATAACGAATAAAAATTAAATGTTACTAACAAACAAAAGAAAACATGATCATAAATTTTATCATTAAAATGATTATAATTCTAGAATAAATAAATAACATTACTTAATTAATTATACTGGAGGTTCAGATATATAGAAAACATATAAGACTTATGTTAAGGGATAACTTTTCAAATCACATTTTTATCTGATATTGTCTATTTGTAAGTATTTACTGGTGTATAATTATCATCCACATACATTTTTTCAAAATATGTATTTCAAGATATTCTTAAAATCATTTTATAATTTTTAAAATTAAATTTTACCCATTGGTAAGTTTTTACTAAATGGTATGAATGTAATATTTTTTCATTTTTCGAATGAGGTATGTTATGACTTTTCTAGAAAAAGTATGAGAATAATATTTTATAACTTGTACAACATGAACAGATTTTTAAAATTTCATAATTGCATATTTACTTGATGCTTTCCCTTCAATCATACAATTTTATTTTTGACATAAAACTATTCTCTCTAAAATTTTGTGTCGTTTTGGGGATGAGAATATTTTTTGAAGAATAAATGATTTCTTCCTCTCGAATTCATTTCAATTGTTTTGTAAAACATATTTTCCATATATTATAATACTCTTTAAATATGGTTATATTTCTATCCCAATTATTACTATGATATTATTTTTTTATGATGGAATGTTAACCTTTTTTATATCAATAATGAGGTAATAGTTTTTAACAAACCCGTTTTATTTCATGGGTTATGCAATGGTGATTGTTTTTATGTTTTTGTGGCACATGTAAGAATGTATTCATTAAGAGATGGGTGGGAACTATATATCCCTATAATTCATTGTGTAAATATTTATATATCATGAGATATACATGAGTGGAATAGAATATAAATATGGTTAAGTAATACAGGTCTAGAATGAAGAGTGAACCTTGTTTAGTGTCGAACATTCTCTACTACGATGGTATCTACAATGAACCTTGACTAATATGAAATTAATCTCTATTCTTATGTGTGTTTGATAAAAAATTTCATGTCAAATTTTATGACTGTTGGGATTACATTTAACTATAATGATTTATCCCATGACATGATATTATGATCTTTTATATGTAATATAAGATTTTAAAATGTTATGTTTCTGACTGATATTTCCCGAGTTTTCCCTCACTGAGATATTTTGATCACCCTCTCATATGTTTATTTTTGCAAGGACCTGAAAATTGGTACTATGTAATATATTTCCAAAGGAAGTATAGTTAAGAAGAAATATGTGGGAGATAATGTGGATGTTTAATGAACCAGTGGTTTATGTTTCCTAGTTTCTCAAGAAACTTAACCTATATTGTCCTGTCATGGTTTTGTTATGTTATGTATTAAATATTCTTAATTGTTTAGGAAATATATACATGTAATGTATGGGCTGTAATAATTATTTTTAACAATTTACCTTTGGCCGATCATATTTTTTTTTATAAGAAATTGTGACTTGACCACCATCAACCTTAAAATGGATCTTGATTCACGGAAAATATCCTTTCATATGTATTTAACAACAACTATACCAGTATTGTATATGTATAATAAAGGTCTTCAAGTAATTTTCAAACAATCCATGTTTTAAACAAGATATGATTTTGGTACCCAAATATTTTTGTGTCAAAAAATGTTATAAATTAAAGAATTAGGAACCAAAAATTTCTTGTGGATTTCTAGTAAAATTATTACATAATTTTTTTAAAAAATACATTGTTAAGTCTGTTAAAAAAATAGATTTCAAAATATGTCTTTGGATTGGATTTTGGAAAAAACATACACTTTTTTGTTTTCCTCTTTCCTAGTAGATCTCCAATTATAGTGACATTCATATGTGAATATTTTTTACCGAAAATATATCAGAGTGTCTCCCTACAATTTTAAAATTTTTATAGTCCCTTATTTAATTTCCCATTTGATATTTTATTTTCATTATTCCCATTGAGTAGTAGATTAGGTTTCTATTTTTCAATAGATAGTTCATATTTTCTATTTTTAGTTAATGTATTTTTTCCTTTTTAATTCTTATTATTTATATTTATTCTCATTAAAGGTGTATTTTTATATATTGATAAAGTCATATAACTCTTCATTTTATATATTATCATCAATATTTTTTCATTTTCAAAATCATCAGAGTTATTCACAAATAGAATATTATAAACTAGTTGGAAAGTTTATACCTGTCTGACTTTAGACATGAAACACATGTTTCACTTGTCCAGTTTCTTCTCATATGATAAATATGAATCACTGGTTCCATCCTCCAAAGAATTCATGGTGACCTGTATATAATTTTTTTCGTTTTTTTATATTTATTTGTATACTTCATCTTTAGACTATCTAATTTTATATGACCTTTCCTCTTATACATATTATAAGGACCTAGCCTTAAACATTACATATTATTGGATTAAATGAATAATTCACATTGAGGATCATTTCAGGTTTAGTGTTTTAGAGAATTAGGACATAACTATTACATCTCAAAGATTACAAAGTATACACATCTACTCAGCTTCCTTTTTTTCACAAAATAAAAACACTTGAACACAAGTGTCATGTCTAGTTCATTGTTTTAGATAGCCTGACATTTCCATGATCCCATCCTTGACCATATTCATCTTTATGTCCTATGAAAACATTTCAAAAAAACTTGTGTTGAGCATAAAAAGCTCAGTAAAGGATACATAATTAATGAAAACGATTAGTTTTTCAAAACAACAAGTAAACCATGTATACTTTATCAAAGTAAAACTTTTCTCCTTTATGAAGCAGTAAAAAACTCTTCACTGATTAAAAGATCATTACTTTCCATTTTTTAACCAAAATATTACCATAAAACCCATATAAAGAACACATAACATATAAAGGTAACTTGGGACATAAGCATACTTAAATGGAATAACCATAAGGTCAACTTCCACACATACTTAATGGAATAGCCATACGGCCGACATCCATACCCAATGCATTGGAGGTTATAAAGTAACCACCCATCTTGGTATTCACGGCACCACCCATCATATTTTTTTTCACATAACCACCCGAAAAATTTCCAAGTACCATTACAAAATCATAATACATAAAACAATTATAAATGAAAGAAAACATTTCCATATTTAAATCACAGTATATCACTTAAATATATTGACTCAACAAATCCATTATCAAAACCATTTTTATTACCAAAATACATAAAAGAGTATATGGTATTTATTTACTTATAAAAATATTACGACTTGATGAGGAAGCCAAATATCAAATAATACTCGCGGCGGCAGAAAGGTCGTTGTCACCGCATATGTTAAAAGAAACATACTTTTTGTCGTTTAGTAAAATGATTCGTATAACAAAGATTCCATTTGAATAAAATTAAAAGTCAAAGGGGTTTATACACTGTATAAATAAAGTTATATATAAACAAAATATGCCTCAATGAAAAGAGATTGAGACGATGTCCCTTACCGAGGCGGTATCTTAAGATTAAGGATAAACCAATTAAATAATTATTTGTTACAAATGAATACACCAAATATAAGTGGATATTAAGTTTAAAACAATCAGAGTTCATTCACACATATTTATAAAATGACATATTCAAGGAGTACAAATTTACCCCTAGGAATCAAAATTGGGTTAATAAGTTCCCTTTCAAAAATTCGACAGCCTAACGGTGTCACTTCAAAATTCAGAAAATGAGTTGATGAGAGATAAAAATGGTATCTCATCACTTGGAAATAAAATTTACATAAATAAGGATATAGAATAACATATCCCAACATAATAGTATGTTAATTAAAATACATAACAAAAGAAGTATTTTAGAAAGAGGAGGGTGAAAGGTTCCCTTACCGAGTTGGGTAACTTTCGAAACGTACTCCCCATGGAAGAATGGTCATACAATGAAGATGTAAATAACCATAAATGAAATTATACTACAAAAAGTGTATAATAATGGTATGTACATACACCAATCAATGGAAATAGTGGAAAACGTAGCATAAATCTCACGGGAATAAAAGTGAGATGAAAAGTCCCTTATGAAAACTCGGCTGCCTAACGACGCCACTTAAAACTTCCAAAAATGGATTGATGAGATCGAATAGGGTCTCTCATCATATGAACATAAAAATTACAGTAAGTGTAATATAAAATAACATCCCCAAACATAATAAAGATGAGCTTCAAAGAAATGACATAAAAGAGAGTGCTTAAAAAGAAAGAGAGAGGTAGGATCCCTTACCTCAAGTCCGACTTGTCTTGTTTGTTTCTTTATATTCATGAATAATAAACATTGGTAAATTTATAATTTCTTAAGGACCTATTTTAATGATTATTATTCAGTTAATATCACATATTATAATTTTATAATAATTGTTTAATAATGTGAGTTCATATCAGACATTTTTGTCGATGTTTGGTACGTGAGTCAAAAATGAAGTTGATTGAAAATGATTGTCCATGCAGTTATAAGTAAATCGTCTCCAGAATAGTATTGATGATTTAAATATAATATATATCCAGTACATATTCATTTTATACTACTCAAAATCATTTGTAGATAAAAATAAATTAAATGCACCGTTCATGAAGACAGTAGGCCGTATGTACGCATGAACGCTACTTTCATTTCCTTGTCATATTAATGGAATTAAAAATAATTGAGTGATATATATATTATAATTACAGTATAATATATATGTTATATAGGTCACATATGTCCATTAATTTAATTCTTTATACATTCCATGTATTGCATGAACGAGTCACATCACTTGAGGGGGCGGTAGTCCACACTTCCTCGTATGAAATTATCACATTTGCACAACATGAAAATCATAAAGGAATGTTTTAAATATAAAATTCAGAAGAATATAGAAAACATAAATAATATATATATCATATATAAAATATATCTACATCATAATTTCCACCATGAAAGGTTTTAAGAGAAGATTGAACAATCATCGTTTCGTGGGGCAGAAATTCTCCATCCATAGAAACAGTATGTTATTTAACTATTAGACGAAGGTGTGTGTACGTGTATCTCGAATACATAACATAAAAACATCCTAGTATATTGAAGATACTGGTTTTGTTACAAAATAAAGGAATAAAAATATTTTAGAGGGTTGGAGAAGCAAAATAAAACATAATAACACAAGAGAGGACACTACCTTTAAACCGGGTAACTCTCTTTGATTTGAGCTAAAAGGCTTAATTGGAAAGGCTTCTACCCAAAGTGAGGCTTCAATGATGAGTAGAGGGATGTGTAGAGATTAAATGGGCAGGGGTTGGCCGAGCCAAAGGCTTGAGAGGTGTGGGAAAGGTGATATAGGTGGGGGCATTTTATAATAGAAAAGGGGGACACTCTTGGAAATTTATAAAATATTACTTTATTATATAATGCTTTTCGGATTTTAAAGGTCCAAAAATGATATATTTCTAGGATAAGGTGATAAGGATTCGAAATACACACATCCAATAGGTTTTTGACAAGTGTAGGTCTTAGATTTTACATTCTCTTTTCAGTTTAATTAAATCGTTAAATAATGAGGTAATCGCTGCATCATCATGGTGTCATAAATAATTTAATTTATTTAATGTCTAAAAATTATAAAAAAATGTCATTATGTAGGAAATATTTTTATATTTCAAATGAATATTTATAGTAAAAAACATGACATGTATATCCCCATTTAAGATTGTTTTTGAAAAACCACACATGTTTGTGACATTTTAATTTTAACTTTAAATAAAAAGTTATTAATGTCATTTTCCAAACAAAGTGGCTTCATGGGGTCCCCAAGTTGACACATGGATTGTATTTGTCTTCCATGACTCATACAATAAGGTTAGTACATGTTTCAAGGTCATTTAATATTATTAAAACATTATTTTTGCCTTAATTTACACTAATTACCTTTAATCGCGATTAAAAACATAAAAGTTACTATTCACCAAAAAATTATTTTAATCCCATTGAACCACATTTTACATCCTAATGACAAAAATGTATGTCGTATGTTCGAAAATGAAATCACATAAGTGGTAATCTTTCATTTAATGGAAAAATCAGTTTTTAAACTACCACTTAGTGGTTTCACTATTCATCTAAAATTGAAGTTTTTCAGAAAAATACCAAAAATTCACTCTAATATATATTTGATATTACAAATTCAAAAATTATGTCTATTTTACAAAAATTAAAAACATATAAGTTTCATTAATTAATTTAATAATTAATTCCCGCTGTCGAAACAAATAGCGTGTTTTTAAGAAATAATATCTATTAAAAGATTTACACAAGTTTAAGTCCAAATTCAAAGTGAAATTATTTCCAATGACCACTATTGGATTAAATGGTAAAAATATATTCTAATTTCACTTTAAAATCTATTAAAAATATAATCTAATCATGTAAATAAATTATATTAAACAGTGGTTTTGAATTAAAATACAACATTTTCACTATTCATTAAAAATAAACTTTATCGGAAAAACACCAAAATTTTACACAATGTAAATTTTGATGTCCCTATTCTAAAGAAGAATTTTATTTTGTCAAATATAACACATAAAATTGTCAAAAAGTGGATTTAAAAGAGGTTCGCCATCAAAAGGCTGTTAATCGACCTTTTAATGAATATTAGAATGTTTACGCTTAAAATTGGATTTATTCGCATTTTTAATCCTCTAACATTTATTGTAAAAAGTAAAAATATTTGACAAACATATATAATCATTTTTTATTTAGTTTCGTTCTTTCCCTCCAATACAATGGCTAGGCGTTAACTACCATTTAAAATAATATTATTTTATTATTAGAGTGCAACGTAAGATTTCAAAGGAACTCGTTGTCACGTATTGCGTATTCCATCGAGCATAACGTTCCCTTTAAAGTAATATTAATATTTTTATTCACAAATATGGATAAATATAAAAATTTCATATTCTTTATTAACCTGGGGTGTTACATCCTTCCCCCCTTTTGGGAATTGCGTCCTCGCAATTTTAAAATTTGGCTCTGAAACATCATTGAAAGCCCCGCATCGGAAAAGGAGTAAATTAAACTATCACTTTAAAAGAAAGAAAGGGAAGTACAAAGGTCACCCGAGTTAACCCATACTAGGATTCCATGTATGAAAACATGGATATGGAAGAAAAAATAAAGGGTTATGTTCTGAGGGAGTGTGAAAGAAAACATGTTTATGAGAAATTTAACTACAAGAAAATCACAAACTTGTGGTGGGTTAAACGGTATTCGATTCCCCAATAAGAAAAGTTAATAGAAAATATTTTTTTAGTTACTTTTCAATGAGGAATTTATTTTTGAGCTTAACTATAACATAAGGAAACATACATAATTGTCATGTTGACTTTCAACTTTTACTAGATTTATTACATGAACTCATATTTTCTCCAAAAGATGAGTATTTAGGATGAATTTTTTACATTAATATATCTATAATCAACATCTAGAGAATCACCTAATCCATAAAATAGAACTTTATACTTCCCATGTCTTTAGACATTAACCGAAACCAAAACCAAAAAGGTTAGTACAAGATCAGATAATCCAGAAAAGGATAACCCTTTATAAAAAGAAAATCTATTCTTAATCTCCAAAATTTGTCCAACAAAACCCAAAGTTCAACGAAGACCATTCGATAAAAAATTTGTCCATAAAATTATTCAAAGTAAACCAAACAAAAGATTGAAACCCAAATATTTTAAGGATTTAATCACATAGTCTTCCAAGTTAAATCGTATCATTTATCTCAAACAACATCAGTTTCTCTTATAGTCTCATATTGAAAAGTAATTAACCTAATCACATATCGTCCATGATAGGTTAATAATTTCCATAGATAACCCAAAATGAACTTACTCTTAATTCATAAAATCATCTAACTAAAAAGAATTAGTCAAAATAACTAGGTACTTCACGTAGTCCAGTGGTAGGTGAAAAATACCAGTCGCACTTTGGTTCTGGGTTCGATTCCCGCAGCTTTGTCCGATGCGACGGGTTGTCACAAGGTCAGTGTGTTGTCCTTTTTACAAACTATATAATCCTCAAATCATTCCCCAAAATGAGATAAAATCATCAAAAAAAAAACAATAACATAATTTAACCTCAATTTTACCTCATGCCTTTCACTTTCCATCATAACATATAGCAACCCATAATTACCTCAAAAGTAAGGATCATATAAACCCAAGTGGTTATTTATAACTATGTCCACCAAAGAACATATAAATATTCCTTGAATAAAATTTTTATATATCAAACATCAGGGATACACATACTATAAAAAGTCTTCTAACGAAACCCCATCATCAAAAGAGACTTAATACTCTTATGAATTTCACCATAACTCTTGAAGCCCTTATATGCTGACTTCTTACTCATTCAACATTCTTCATGATCCATTAACCATTCCTTTCAAACTTATTCTAAAATACTTCTTTCCTAGAAAAAAAATCATGAATCATATCCTAATATTCCAAAATAGGAAAACAAAAGTTAAGAAATAAATCAATACCTTTCATTGGTCATTGTATGTTTCTTTATCCTCAATAGGAATGGAATTAGGTATTAGTAAATGAATATTTGTATGATCTTGGTGATCCCATTCCCAAAACTTCTTCATAGAACATGTGTTTTCATAATGACCATGCACACCACATTTAAAAAATTCAATTGATCCCTCAGAAAGAACTTCTTTCCCTTTCCTCGAGTCAACTAGATGATTCCTTTTTCCATGGCATGTTATTTCTTTATGACCTTCATTCCCACATCTATAGCATATTTCTGTCCATTTGAAACATTTTCCTAGGTGTTTCTTTCCACATCTTTGACACATAGGTTTTTGAACACACTTACCTTTATGATTATTACCTGTAGTTCCGTAGGGATTTGTTTCCTGCATATATGATGCCTTATAGAAATCACCAAGGTTTAGGTGGTCCATCATGACTCCAGATAGTTGGTTGAGGATAAACACAAGAGTTCTCATTGCAGCTCCCATATCATTCAGTTTCTCGCTCATAAAACTGTCAGAGTTTCCTTCACATCCACTGTTACTTTGGTGCCCGCTAGATCCAACCATTTACTAAAACCAAAAAGGTCAATGTGAGTATATTAACAAAACCATCATGTACTAATGATGAAGATAAACACTAAGATATACTTACTCATTCACTTTATCTAGAACTAGGACTCTTTCTGAAATCCTAAACATTATGTTAATGTCACTTACGCTTAGAGAATACCCTAACCTCTAAAGTTATCTAAACCGACCTCTGATACCAACTATAAGGACCCGACCTTAAAAATTACTTATTATTGAATTAAATAAATAATTCACATTGAGGATCTTTTCAGGTTTAAGGTTTTATAGAATTAGGACATAACTATTACATCTCAATGATTTCAAAGTATACACATCTACTCAGCATTTTTTTTCACAAAATAAAAACTCTTGAACATGAGAGTCATGTCTAGTTCATTGTTTTAGACAGCCTGACATTTCCATGATCCCATCCTTGACCCTATTCATCTTTATGTCATGGGAAAAACATGTCAAAAAAACCTGGGGTGAGCATAGAAAGCTCAGTAAAGGATACACAATGAATGAAAACTGTTAGTTTTTCAAAAAAAAAACAAGTAAACCATGTACACTTTATCAACATAAAATTTTTCACCTTTATGAAGTAGTAAAAATCTCTTAATTGAATAAAAGATCATTATGTACCCTTTTGTAACCAAAATATTACCATAAAACCCATATAAAGAATGAATAACAAATAAAGGTAACTTAGGACATAAGTATACTTAAAAGGAATAACCATACGGTCGAATTCCACACATACTTAATGGAATAGCCATACGACGGACTTCCATAACCAATGCATTGGAGGTTATAAAGTAACCACCCATCCTGGTATTCATGGCACCACTAGACATATGTTTTATCACGTAACCACCTGAAAAATGTCCAAGTACCATTACAAAATCATAATACATAAAACAATTATAAATGAAAGAAAACATTTCCATATTTCAATCACAATATATCACTTAAATATATTGACTTAACAAATCCATTATCAAAACCATTTTCAATAACAAAATACATAAAAGAGTATATGGTATTTATTTACTTTTAAAAAATATTACGGCTTGTTAAGGAAGCAAAAGATCAAATAATACTCGCGGCGGCGGAAAGGTCGTTGTCACCACGTACATTAAAAGAAACATACATTTTGTCGTTTAGTAAAATGATTCATATAAAAAAGATTACTTTTGAATAAAAGTAAAAGTGAAATGGGTTTATACACTGTATAAAGAATGTTTTGTATAATCAAATTATTCCTCAATAAAAAGAGATTTAGACGAAGTCCCTTACAAAGACAGTATCCTTAGATTAAGGATAAATCAATTACATAATTATGTGTGACAAATAAATACACAAAATATAATTTGATATTATGTGTGAAACAATTAGAGTAAATTCACACATATTCATAGAACGACATATTCAAGTAGTACAAGTTTACCCCGAAGAATCAAAACTGGGTTAAGAAGTTCCCTTGCAAAAATTCGACAGCCTAACGACGTCACATCAAAATTCAGAAAATGAGTTGATGAGAGATAAAAATGGTATCTCATCACTTGGAAATAAAATTTACATAAATAAGGATATATAAGACCATATCCCAAAATAATATTATTTGAATTAAAAGACATAACAAAAGAAATCTTTTAGAAATAGGAGGGTGAAAGTTTCCCTTACCGACTTGGGTAACTATTAAAACGTACTCCCCATGGAAGAAGGGTCATAAAATGAAGATTTAAATACCCATAAATGAAATTATACTACACAAAGTGTATAATAATGGGAAGTACATACACCACTCAAATGAAATAGTGGCAAACGTAGCATTAATGTCACGGGAATAAAAGTGAGATGAAAAATTCCTTACGAAAACTCGGCAGCCTAATGGCACAACTTAAAACTTCCAAAAATGGATTGAGGAGATCAAATAGGGTCTATAATCATATTAACATAAAAATTAAAGTAAGGGGAATATAAAAGAACATCCCCAAACAAAATATAGATGAGATTAAAATAAATTACATAAAATAGAGTGCTTAAAAAGAAAGAGAGAGGTAGGATCTCTTACCTTAAGTCCGACTTGTCTGGTTTGTTTCTTTATATTCCTGAATAATAAACATTGGTCAATTTATAATTTCGTAAGGACCTCTTTTAAATATTATTATTCAGTTTATATCACATATTATAATGTTATAATATTTGGTTAATAATGTGAGTTCATATGAGACGTTTTTGTCGATGTTTGGGTCATGAGTCAAAAATGAACTTGTTTGAAAATGATTGTCCATGTAGTTATAAGTAAATCATCTCCAAAATAGTATTGATGATTTAAATATCATATATATCTAGTACATATTCGTTTTATACTATTCCATAACATTTGGAGAAAAAAAGAAAAAAAATGCACCAGTCATGGAGACGGTAGGCCGTACATACACATGAATGCTACTTTCATTTCTTTGTCATATTAATGGAATTAAAAAAAATTGATATATATATATATATATTATAATTATATTATAATATATATGTTATATAGGTCACATATGTTCATTAAATTCATTCTTTATACATTTCATGTATTGCATGAATGAGTCAAATCACTTGAGGGGGCGGTAGTCCACACTTCCTCGTATGAAATTATCGCATTTTCACAACAAGAAAAGCATAAAAGCATGTTTTAAATATAAAATTCAGAATAATATATAAAACATAAATACTATATATATCATATATAAAATATAGTGACATCATAATGGCCACCATTAAAGGTGTTAAGAGAAGATTAAACAATCATCGTTTCGTGAGGTAGAAATTCTCCATCCACAGAAACAATATGTTCTTTAACCATTAGACGAAGGTGTGTGTAATTTTAGCTTTAATACTTCACATAAAATCATCCTAGTATATTTAATATACTAGTTTTGTTACAAAATAAAGGAATAAAAATCGTTTAGAGGGTTGGAGAAGCAAAAAAAAACATAAGAACACAAGAGAGGACACTACCTTGAAATCAGGTAACTCTCTTTGATTTTTGCTAAAAAGCATCCTTGAAAAGGCTTCTGCCCAAAGTGAGGCATCGATGATGAAGAGATGGATGTGGAGAGATGAAATGGGCAGGGTTTGGCCGAGCGAAAGTGTTGAGAGGTGTGGGTAAGGTGGTATAGGTGGGGGCCTTTTATAAGAGAAAAGGGGGGGCACTCTTGGAAAGTTATAAAATATTACTTTATTATATAATGCTTTTCGGATTTTAAAGGTCCCAAAAGGATATATATCGTGGATAAGGGGATAATGTTTCTAAATAAACCCATAAAATATGTTTTTGACAAGTTTAGGTCTTATATTTTACATTATCTTTTCATTTTTTAGATCGTTAAATAAAGAGGTAATTGCTGCATCATCATGGTGTCATAAATAATTTAATTTATTTAATGTCTAAAAATTATAAAAAAATATCATGATGTAAGAAATAGTTTTATATTTCTAATGAATATTTATAGTAAAAAATATGACCTGTATAACCGCATTTAAAAATTGTTTTAGTAAAACAACACATGTTTGTGACATTTTAATTTTAACTGTAAATAAAAAGTTATTAATGTCATTTTCCAACCAAAGTGGCTCCATGGGGTCCCTAAGTTGACCCATGGATAGTATTGGTCGGCCATGACTCATAAAATAAAGTTAGTACATGTGTTAGGGTCATTTCATATTATTAAAACATTATTTTTGCCGTAATTTACACTAATTACCTCTAATTGCGATTAAAAACTTAAAAGTTACAATTCACCAAAAAATTATTTTAATCCAATTGAACCACATTTAACATACTAATGAAAACCATGTATGTCGGATTTTTTAAAATCAAATCACAGAAGTGGTAAACTTTCATTTGAACGAAAAATCAATTTTTAAACTACCACTTAGTGGTTTCACTATTCATCTAAAATTGAAGTTTTTCAGAAAAATACCAAAAATTCACCCTAAGCTATATTTGATATTCTGAATTCAAAAATTATGTCTATTTTAAAAAATTCAAAACATATAAGTTTCATTAATTAATTTAATAATTAATTCCCGCTGTCAAAACAAATAGCGTGTTTTTATGAAACAATATCTTTTAAAAGATTGACTCTAGTTTTAGTCCAATTTCAAAGTGAAATTAATTTCAATGAATACTATTGGATTAAATGGTAAAAATATATTCTAATTTAACTTCAAAACCAATTCAAAAGATAATCTAATCATATAAATAAATTAGATTAAAAAGAGGTTTTGAATTAAAATACAACATTTTCACTATTCATTAAAAAATGAACTTTATCGGAAAATATACCAAAAATTTACACAAAGTAAATTTTGATGTCCCGATTTTAAAAAAGAATTTTATTTTGTCAAATATAAAACATTAAATTTTCAAAAAGTGGATTTAAAAGAGTTTCTCCATCAAAAGGCGGTTAATTGGCCTTTTAAAGAATATTTGAATGTTTACGCTTAAAATTGGATTCATTCGCATTTTTAATCCTCTACCATTTATTGTAAAAAGTAAAAATATTTGACAAACATATATAATCATTTTTTAGTTAGTTCCGTTATTTCCCGCCATTACAATGTCTAGGCATTAACTACCATTTAAAATAATATTTTTTTATTATTAGAGTGCAACGAAAGATTTCAAAGGAACTCGTTGTCGCATATTGGGTATGCCATCGAGCATAGGGTTCCCTTTAAAGTAATATTAATATTATTGATCACAAATATGGATAAATATAAAAATGTTATATTCTTTATTTACCCAGGGTGTTACACTCATAGTAGATAACTTACTTGGAATCATCATCCTTCATCCAATCATTCTTAAATTTTCCTTTGGATTCGTATCACCCATTATTGATTGGTTTCCTAAGAAACTTATTTTTTGTATTTAATTTATTGATCCTTCATTCTATGTGATCTATCTCTTCATCACTATCATGTGTATATTTACAATCATTTGAATCTACATATTTGACTATCATCTTTTCATTTTAATTCAATTTACGTCTCGATGTAGTAGTCTTGAAGGATACTGGTTTTCTTTTAGGCTCTTCTTCATCTTCACAATTTAACTTTTACTCTTATTAATACATAATATGTTTAAAAATCAAATCCTTCATTGGAATCTTGATAATTATACAATATTCTATGATTGATACATGTGTTCCTATCCACCTTTCAGTAAAATATATATGCAATCTCATAATCTAGTTCTCAAGGGATACTAGTTTTTCAATGGAGATCATTATTATAAAAATAAAATTAAACTTAAGGAATGTGTCAGAAATAAGTTCATTAGTCTTCATTTGTAATGTTATCATATTTAATAGTATATGTATTAAGGCTTATCTCTTTACCCTTAGAATTATGTTCATTGGAAAGAGAAAAAGTATCCCAAATCTCATAAGAAATTTTACATTATTAAATTAAATTAAGCACATCATATCATAGTCAATAATAAAGGTAATTCATATATTTACTATTATTATTTTAAGCTAATATGGTTGCTTCATCCCAATCACTTCTATAAGTATCATGCATAATATATTCATCTTCTATAGAAGGCCAAATATCAAAAACCATAATTTCAATTTTCATTTTCATTTTAATCTTCAATTTAACATAATTTGTTTTATAAAATAAGGCAGCTCTATTAGTAGAAGAACCATCATAATTATTATCCATTTTAATGAACTAAATATATATTTGAAATTAATTTATGATAATTTGAAAATATATAAAATCACATATGAAATGATTTGAAAGAATTAATATAAGAGAATGTATGACCTATGATACCAAATTTTGGTCATAATAAGTATCTAAAGAGGGTTTTAATTAAGTATCTAATAAAATGTTCTATTAAAAATTGATTAATTTGAATTCCATTAATTTTTTTATATCAAACTAGCTAATCAAAATAATTATTATTATATAAAATTAAATCATTATAAGGTTTCCTTAAACATTGAGTAGGTATTGGATAAATAATACACAATATGATATAAATCATTAAAATCAATTTACATGATCAAAATACTATATGAACACAAATTAAGATAAAATATAAAAGTGTATATTTTTTTACATTTAAAAAAAATTTCATTTTTAAAAGATGAAATAATTTAAAAAATCACACAATAAAAATTTGAAATAAGAGGTTCAGTCTCAATCTGAGACATTGTCTTCTCCACGTGGGGATATCCTTCCAATAAATAGTTTATATAAATGAAACCATATGAGCCACTACCTGGATAATTTTATATAATAGTTTAAAAACTATCTAGGTCACACACAACCTCTTCCACAATTTTACATGGGATTAAAAAATAAATTGGCCACAAATAGACATATACCACTATTATCCATGGGAAAACAAATAAAATGTGTTTGAAAAGATATTTATTATAATATAATTTAACACAAGAGATAATGTGAGTGTGATAAATTAGATTATGTAGACACACCGCTAAAAATGTAAAAACAAATGAACATAATAAGCAAATATCAAACAATGGATATAGAAATTCTCAGTATATTTCAGTGTAGACTATCACTCTTGAATTGATTATGTTGTGAATCTTGATTTCGAGTCTCCTAAAAAAACATCAGATGAAGAGAGTGACGCAAAATCATGTTCTAATCTTGTGGAAGTCAATAGATGTGATGATGTGATTTTATATTCATAGTTGAGTGAAAGCTCTTTGTGTTATTTTTCAACTGGGCCCAGTGTTGTGTATGTTCAGAAAGCATGAGATCTCTAAATTCAATCAGTTACCTTCATGCCCCAACACATGATAGGAACTAGCTACATTCTTAATTGTAGAAATAGGAAGAAGAACCATGTGTATTTAGATTAACTACTTCATTGTAATGATCATCTGACACTCTCTTCTATGAATTATGTCCATCAGTATAGAGAAAATCATTAATTTATAAATCATCATTAACCTCAATTATATAGCTATTATAAATATTTAAAAAAATTATATTTCATGAAAATAGTGACAATTTCCTAAACTCGCGGTGATTTATTCTAGTATATTCTCTATGTCTGGTGGTATCTTCTTATAACAGTGGAATAGATACAGTGGTGTCTTATACTTGTCCAAAAACTCACTTGGATGGAGGTATGTCAGCCGACCTTATTCTATATTTTTGGTAGCGACTCCATGGATAGTAGGAGAGGCTGAAATTGTCTTAGACATTTCCATTTTTATGTTTTGGTGGCATGAAATCCTAATGGTGTCTCATAATTTACCAATTTTTTACTCTACTAGTATGTCATTTGATCACGAATCAAACATAGAAATATTTTTATACTGACATTGTCTTAAAATGATAGTGTCTTAGGATTGGTAAAAAAATATGACTTGGTGGAGACTTATCCTCATTGTTGTCTTAATCTTAATGGTCACTCATACATAGGAAATTTCATCACATGTTTCAAAATACAACATACATATAGAGAATCATGGAATTCATTAGAATCATTAGAATAAATATTTTTGATCATTAAGACTAGTATATAAACTCTTTTTGTTGTATCTTATGGATTATTAAAATTCATTAAGTTCCAAACAAGAAATATGATGTGGTAGTATTATTAAAACAATGGTAGTCAAGAACTAGTGGTCGATATTATCACTAGGTGACAACCAATGTAGCATAATATGGATGTATGGAAGAAATGATTCGATTATTCAAGAATAACAATATTAAATATGAAGTAGTAAATATATGTTTTTGGGGATATATCAAATTATTTTTAGGGAAACATGATTGTGAAAAAATGAATATCTCTTTTCATCAGATTTTGGATGTTGAGGCGGTGGTCAGGTCGGTGAATTTGATCATGTTAGGGGACTTTCATTATGATCATATAGTCGTGTAATTGGAAGAAGGCTCTGAAATTTTATATGAATAGATTATTTTGTTCACTCATTAAATTATCTTGTAATTTTTCATTCTTTATATTTATAATAAGTAAACAAATCTATAAGAATTTTTTCAATTGATTATTAATATGTTCGACCCAGATAAATACACTTATTCATCATCGTATCTTTTGAGTATTTTTATTCATATACTAAAGTGTGTTTTTAATTTTTTACATAGATTGATTTCATTTTATATGATAAATTATATGATATTTCGATTATATGGATATTGAAAAGGGGGTGATTGTAGTCTTAATATGTTAAAACCATGTTATTCAATAGGTAGGAATTTAGATTCTATAGGATGATGATTTTAAACTATTTATATCAAAAGGATATTGAGAATTCATTGAAAGGGGTAAAACCAAAATCAATAGAAAATTTAAAAAGGAAAAAATTTGAATTATAATTTGATGAGATATTTTATATTTCATTTTCCTAGATACCCACATTCAACATATTGGATTTGAAGACAATGAAAAGACTAATGTCCACACATTAAAACATATTTATAGAAATATTACCTTTATGATCAAAGTGTTTAGGGTGAAATAATTATTAAATATAAATTCTCTATAATTAATTTTGATTTATTATCATATCAATGAAATAAACATGATTTAAATTCATCTCTAACCTATTAGCATAAATATCAAGGAATTTTTGTGGGAATTAATACTTCTTTCATACTTTCCTAAATATTGGGATGTTATGGTTACTATTGTGAGTAACTCTATAACTAAAATTGGATTTGTGTTTGGTTAATTATGATATACTATTAAAAATGAGGAGATATAAAAAAATTAATTCAAATGTTATATCAAAATAAAATATCATTCATCAGTTTGGGTAATTTCAACTCAATGGGAAAACCAAAGTTAGAATATGGAGAAATTGAAATGAGAGAAGAGACAAAGAAAATCAATTGTTCCAGACACATGATGATTCATTATTGAAAAAAGGGAAACATGAACAATGATTAAGATATAGGTGGATATGTTCTTTAATGTTCAATTATGAATTTTATTTTTTAAATACAACTTTTAATTAGGAATGAAAATTTTAACTATCTCTCACCATTCAATTCAAGTCATTGATCATTATAATTAGGGATTTATTTCAATCAACATATAAGAGGGAGAGCATAAAGAACTATGTGACTAAAAGACAATTCATGGTAATTATTATCTTTTATGTACCCTTAATATTTTTTTAAAAAATTAAACAAGGAGTTAATACATTATGGAGTTGTGAGAGTTATAGTATATACTAGTGTTTAGGAAAAATTTGAAGATATTTCATCAAAAATATAATGAATGTTCCTATAAATGTTTTTAGAATGTACCTTTAATGATAACACATTGTTCTTTGGTTATAGTTAGCGGCATTAAGGAAGATAAATTACACATTAATGATAATTTAAAAGGTGAACGACCTTTCAGAAAAACATATTGAACTGTGAAGTTAGATTATGATCATCTAGGTTAATTGAGTTAAAATAAAATACAATTCCTAGATATAATGAAATTATATTAACATTACGATGATTACTATATAACATGTGAAGATTTTTTCCTTAGTAGTTAATTTACTATATCATTAAATAAAAGAGATATGATACCAAAGAACAAGAAATTGGGGTTTCTATATATGGATATACATAAATCATCAAAGGTTAATTGCCATTGATTGTACCATGCATTCATACATTCATCAATGATGTGAGATTGATGGTGGTGGATTTCTTTCTCAACAACTGGTACGATGTTTCAAAAACATCATTATGTGGATATGTGTGGTGAAGATATATGATAATTTTAAAATTATGTGTTTCATGTTAGATATTTAACTAAAATGTTGTTATAGTATTTTAGTGTTTTTCTAGAGGAAAGGATTAAAGAATAAGAATTGGGATTCATGAAACACCGATCAAAACAGTATGGATGTGTAGTGAAATCAGACACAATATAAGAGATCTAGGATAATGGTAATACATTATATGTTTCACAAGGACTTTTGGGTAGAAGGCATGAACGGTGTTGCATAACACATTAATAAAAGTAATTATGCACCATATGGGTAGAATCTTTTTGATGATTTTTGGATAAAATTTAATTTTATTGTATAATACTTCAATTTAATTTGTGAAATTTCCCATGTCCATGTAAATTAAATGGAATGAGGAAAGATAAAAGAATACATTGACCATGTTTATTTATTGGATATGAAAATGATATATTTGGATTTGGGAATGGGATAATGATCTCTATATACTTATTGTCTTCTTAAATATTAACTTCATTGATGGTTTCTTATAAAAGGATCGGTTCTTGATGGAAGCTGCATTGGAAAAATGAATTAGTGATGAATGTAATGTTTTAAATTAATGAATGTATGTTTTTTATAGTTATTTTATAAGGCATTAAATCTCTAAAAGATCCTAATATTATCAAAGGTAGAGCTCTATTTTGATTTTAGATACTATTTATTCACTAAAGACTAGATGAATTAAAATTTTAATGATGATATGATGTTAAGGGAGAGTTTGGTAAGAATTATTTTTGCAAGAAACATAATATTTGGAGTTGAGGTGTTCTACAAATGATAGAAAACTAGTAAAATTAATTGAATTTAATTTCGATTATATACATTTCATATATATTGGTGGATGAGAAAAATAATAAAATATATCCAGTCACAATGACTCAAAATAATGGGTGTTTGTATAGAATGAGGAGATAATAACCTTACATTCATCCAGAATAATGAATATTTTAGAAAATCGTCTAGAATCATAAGTAATAAAAAAATACTCTAGTAGTACAATATAAAAGATAATTATATGATATGATTCATGATGATTATAGTTGTGAAATGATTCAATTAAAATAATAAGTGTATTATTAACAAATTTATCCTCTATTTATTAAGAGAAAAATAATCATTCAAGGGCATAGAGATGTTTCAAAAGTAGATTTTATTATGAAAAAATTATCATGAAGAAAAATATTATTCATGGATATTTATAAGAATAAATTTTTGTGAATAAAAATAATATTTCATAAGAAATAAAATGGATGGATTGAATTTCATGCTAAATTTATGTTGGTATGTGTTAAATCTGGGACCCTGGAAATGGAACCATATATTTGATGACATTATGCTAGACTGAATGATTTCCTAGTGGAATACATCACTTTACTACTAAAAAATGTTTTCTGAAGATGGGAAAATCATCTTACATGTATTATATAAAGATGAAATGATCATATAATTATGAATAAGGGTAATATTGAGGGGATTTAGACAAAATTATATGAATGGTTTGAGATGATGGATCTTGTGGAAGCTAAAACTATTTTTAGGATAATGATATATAGGGACTATAAGAATATTAAATTAATTCTTTCTTGATTTGATTACACTGTGATAATAGTTATAAGGTTCATAATGTCTATATTAGAATCACAATCTTCCTCATTTTCCCGAATATAATGTTATCTAAAAATATATAAATTTGAATACTTGATTTTTCAATGTACATGAATGTTATTCCTCCTGAATTAACTATTATAATTTTAATCAAATCAATGATTTATATGAGGTAATAAATCTCTTAAGTATTTATATTTGTTATTATGTTTATATAAAATTCATTAAGTGGTCATTGACAAGGGATTAAGTTTAACCTATAGTATTTTAATGGTTTGAACGGTTTTCCCAATACTATGGAATAGATGATCTAGTATGGGGATATGATGACTCTATCATTATAAGATATGAATACACAAGAATAAGTATAATGTTTCTTTTATTTACCTATAATAAACTATAAATTTTTTAATATTAATAATATAATTTCTAGTATTAAAATAAACCATGAAAAAAAATTAATGAATCTTAAGTAGGAGAGAAGATGATATGGATGATGGGTTTTTAGAGGGTCTTGAATGGAAGATATGGAATAAAAAATTATAGTCTAATTGTCAGTGAGTGACCAATATTTTAAAAAAATATGATTTTTTACTTAATGATGAATCACATTTATCTAATGTATCACATCATATTTAATATTGTCAATGATAGTGTACTATGGATATAAAATATAAGGGTCAGGTATAATCAAATCGATATAACAATGATGATCTTGTTTTGGGAATATATGTGGTCAATCTGTGACTTAGTGGGACTTGAGTGACTATAAAGAATGAAAGGGAAACACACTAACACTTATTATTGTATGAATGAAGGATGAAATTAATTAAGTGAACTATGAATCATTTATGTGTGGTTATAAAAAAATCACTATGTATATTTTCTTGGTAACTATGATTTTTTTTACTTATATAGGATTTATATATTCTAGGATTAACATTTTCTCAATGTTTTATAGTTGAACTAGATGATAGTTTTTTTAGTAAAACTATTGTTATATAGAACTAAAAGAAAATGACAGTGTTAGGACTAACTGAGATACTAGGTGATGGAAGTGTAGATAATGTTATTGATTAGTGTAGGAATAATCTTTTTGAATAAGTAATATTAATAGTGAATTTTAATAGGGATATTTAAGAATATTCAAAGGACCGTTTAAGGGTAAAATAGAATACATTAACTGTTGAACATGTATTGGATACTTTGGATGATATTTTGTTAGTTTCATTGATAAATTGGTGGATAATAGTGAAGAAAAAAAAGGTGTTCCACCAGAACAATTGGAATGGCATATCTATAATTAGACAATTACAATCACACGATTCTATAATTTTTACATGTTCAGTAATTATAATATAGTTTTTATAATAAAATATACATCATTTATCCCGTCAAGTTGGATTATTTTATAACAATGTAAATCCATTCGTTGCTCCATGGAAGTCAATGTTATGTTGGTCTTTTATTAGTGTGTGGAATCTAGAAAATTTTCATCAAGGATATTGAACATTAGATATTTGAGCATTTTTCATTCATAGAGTCATTGACAATGTGTTTTTCATATTTCTAAATGTTCTAAAATAGTCCAAAATTGATGTTCATGATTGTTTGTTATAAAATATAGGATTATTGAAACATATAATTCATGTTTTTCTCACATAATTGAAAAATGTCCATTTTAAAAAAATCACTATAAAATTCTTATTTTCCGGAAGTAAATGTAAAACCCCTTTTTTAATAATAATTAATGTAATTAAATTAAAAACTAATACTTTCAAAATATAAAATCACACTTTTCACCCAATCCATTTTCCAAATAATTTTTACCATACAATTAAATGTTCTAATTAGTACATTTAAAATCAGTTTAGTGAAAAATAATCACTCTAACATGAACTTTTTTCCAGAATAATTATAAATGAAACATTTAAAAGAAAAATTATGGATTATAAAAAAATATCTATTAATCCAATTAATAATAAGACTGTTATTAATAAAAAAATATGTTTATTATTTATAACATAGATAGTTTTGAATACACCTACATTAATGATCATTTATTATTTTCGTACAGTGCCTCAAGTGAATTATCATCTAGGGTGAACTTCTAAGTACATAATTCAATGAAAAACATCTCTAATTTTTATTAAATTTTCACTAACCTTGTGATCCATTATCCAATAGTTTTTTAATATTTTCATTGGTATATAAAAATAGTCTATTTAATTTTAACCAATTATAATATTTTTAGACTATTCCACCTAAATATTTTTTTAATGAACTCAGGTGTACATATTTAAAGGGAACAATTCTACCCATTAATTTCCCATATTGTCTATATAACATACTATTTAGTTCCACCCTTATAAATCCATCATTAATATCATTTTCAAAATCTATCAATATAAAACATGTCAAAAATCATAATAAATATAAATAATCCCTCATGACATAATATATTGGACCCCATATTTTTCCCTTCATTTTTTAATTATAGTTTATTACACATTTTAAATTAACCATGTCAATATTGTTACTTAGTTTCATAGATAACATGCAAAATTTATTATAACAGGTTCATTCATTCTAAATTAGATCATGAATTCCCAAAATTATATCAATTATTTATAAATCATAATAACATAATGAATTGATATTCATATTCAAACTATCACAATTATGAATATTTAATTGTGACAATATAAAATGTTATTAAATTACCTAATAACGATCAAAGGATGATATTTTAAATCAATTATACACATGTAGTAAAATTAATGGATGAAACAAAAAACTATTTTTACCAGAATTAATGATTTAATTGAAATTAGTATTATAGAATTCATTAAAATTATGATAAAAATGATAAAATCATGATCGTGTGAAAATAAAAAATTAATTAATCCATGTCATAGATATAAACCTATAATGTTTTTTATTAATTAGAGAGTTTATTGGAGTGAGAATTTGATGATGTTATAAAAAGTTAAAAATATTCTAAGATATATAGATCTTCATTAAATAATAATGGTTGATATAATTGAAAATTAATTGGTCATTTGGCATTCCACCCATATTTAACACATTTTTTGAGGATATGATCAATTATTTTAATGAATTATATACATATGGAGGTTTAACAAAAAATTATAAAAGTAAATAAGATCTAATAATCATAATAATGTGTCTTGTTTTATGATACATGATTTAATTGATGCAAAAAAATTATCCACAAACACTACAAATCAAATACATGACATGCCAATGATTTAATCCGAATTAATTATTTATTCCTAAAATAATTCAAAAAGGTATAATATTATGACTCAAAAATTAAATATATAAATGTAAAGTAATTTTATATGAATATTTATCAAATATAATTATGATCTATGATAGAACTATTGATGTTTAATGTCATTGGAAACCCGTATTAATAAAAAATTAATTATAACAATATATATAATGTCCCTCAGGGTTTTTTCATTTAGTATCTTTCTTAGGAATAACATAATTAAACCTTTTTTTGTATCCTGGTGGTTAAAAAACCTACGAAAATATAGGATCAGAAGATTAGTAAGGGTAATGATTGAAGATATCAGTAAATGATCATTTGGAAGGATAACATGCACATAAGGGTTTGAAAACATGAACATAAAAATAAGAAATCAAACCCAAAAACTCATATATTATAATAATGAGTCTTGTATTGAATCATGGTAGTGAATAAGAAATGAATCATATAAGAATAAAAATTCAATAACCTTGAGAACATATTGTTGGTTGGAGTAGTTAACTCAAGAGGGGAGGGGTGAATTGAGTTACTATAAAAAAAATTTGTTTAAAAGAATATGAGTTTTACAAGTAATGATTTCCCAAAAGATAGATACAACCCAGTTAATCAAGGTTATACTGTTATAAGAGTTTGAATATTTAAATAAATTCATAGAAGATTGATTAATTCTCAGTAATCTTAATTGGTATTATTAAAAATACTTTTGAAGTTATCCTACGAGGAAAAATCAAATATAACTTCTTTCCAAGACTAACTATCAAAGTGAATTTAGTGTTTTTTTTGGATTAGGAAGTAAAGTAGTGAAAAAGTGTAGACTAAATTTAAATAGAATAGCGGATATAAAACAAGTGGTTTAGTCTCAAGATGAGACCAAATCAACTCCACTTGGTGATCACCTGCCACCAAGTAGTTTATATAAATAAACTCTGATCCACACCCTGGATCGGGGTTAACAATAGTACATAGACTGTCCAAGCTATGTAGGGACCTCTTCCATAGTTTTTGTGGGTAAACAAAATAATGACGTGGCCACACAGGGGCCTATTCCACAGTTTTCGTGGGTAAAGATGAGTAAATATTTTGGTGTAAGGATTTTGAAATCCTTCAGTTCAACGTAGGAGTGAGTGTGTATGTAAAATATATAGAGTACACGCGCTACTCGAAAGTAAAATAAATGAATCACTAAGAGTGATTAAATATGAGTGTAGAATACTCTAGTGATTAGCAGTGCAGCTATGGGCTATTTGGATAAGACAGAAATACTTCTGAGTCCCTCTCTGGTTTTTTTTGTTGAAAAACAGAGTGGTGTGTCTCATCTTGTGTTCTTCAAGAGTGAAGATGTTCTCTTGATCCCAGTGTACTTCATTTGTTCTTCAGTAGAGTCAAATTGTATGCATGAGACAATTTCTTCTTTAAGATCTCACGATCTTCTCTTTGTGGTCGTGCTTGTCATCTTGTTTTTATGTTCATTACAGTGAACTCTCGTTTCTTATGTTGTCGCATGTTGTTCTGTATGTGTTGTATCTTGCTCTTTAACACTCTTCTCTTTATCTTCATAATGAATGAGCTTTACCCAACAGGTTCTATATATGTCTTACCTCGTACCTCGTACTATGTCTACAAGAAAACATTAATTATGTCAGTGCATTAATGACATCAAATATGACCGTTAAAAAGTTAAATTGAAATATGACAAAATGGGTTAAGAAACGGTGTCAGAGTATGTTATGCAAATGGTGTCTTCTTCACGGTATCTCCTTTTCATGGTGTCTCCTTCACGGTGTCTCCTTCATGGTGTCTCCTTCCCGGTATCTCCTTCCTGGTATCTCTTTCATGGATTCTCGCTTACGGTTTATGGCTTCCGGTGCCTTGCTCATAATTTCTGGATTCAAGGTGCCTTGAAGAGTGTGTATTGCTAACTATTTCTAGCACATAGGCAAACATAGTGTCTGGATTACGATGTCTTACCCACGGTGCATAGCTACAAGGTGTTATATACTTAGGCAAATAACTACATTTAGAATTAAATAGAAATATGCATAAAATGAAATGAACTTAACCATTATAAGTTATGAGATAACTTGAAACATAAACACACATGATTAATAAGATTTGTGATATTTGTGATCATTAATTAGATATGTAATTATTATTGAGATTTGTGATCATTAAGACATGATTAATACATGAGAATTCCAACAATCTCCCCCTTTTGATGATCACAAATCAAGTACAGTTAAAGGGTAAATTGAATTAATCTACCGAGAAAATAACATACAAAATATAACATCTCACTTTTTCTCCCCCTTTTGGGATTATAAAAAAGTTAAAGTAAATGGTAAATAGTTCTTATGTCATTAATAGTGTTAAGAAGACAACATACATTAGAAATACAAAAAAAAATCAATGACATCCCCATAAAAATTTAGTAGTCACTGGGCTTTTTCAGGGATTGGCCTTCTCTTTGCCTTTATCAGCTGTAGAATAAGAAGCCATAGGGGCAGTTGATGATGTAGAAGAATGCATAGAAATGGTAGAAAAAGAAGGTAAAGGGAGACCATCAAAGACTGATGAAGCCAATGTAGGAGTTGTAGAAGATCGAGGATGTTTCTGGTCAAGGATGAAAGGCCTGATCTGACTAAGACCATGGCCAATAGACATGGTTGTGGATTCTAAGGAAGAAGTAAAAGTAGGCAATCCATGTCTGAGAGGTGCAACCACTGGAGAAAAAATTTATGTTCTTTGAACATGAAGATACTGTCTCATAAGTTTAATGAAGTCTACAATAATCTCCCCTCCATACTGCATGGCCTTTTGAAAATGATCTTTATTTTCCATGAACCTGTCTAATAATCCGGTAAACTCGGTTAGCTTCTAGACTTGGTTTTTGAAGGCTTGGGTTACAAGAAGAATGATCATATTCTCTACAAGGTATTTGAAGTGATTGGTCATATCAGTCTTGGAGAATATCTGGTTGAAATATAATTCCACTTTCTTAGAGATCTCCAACTGAGCATCATCGACAATCTTGGAGTGAATTTGAACCAGGTCAAGCACTCTATCATTGTTCATAAAAAATTTATATAAAGGCTCCATATCAATGCTTCATAAGGCATTTTGAACCTCTTCCTTGACTATAGATCTGAGTAGAGAACTATCCAAATAATGAGTAGAGGATTGAACAGAGGAAGTAGAAGCTTTTATAGCTGTGGTTAGTGACTTGAGCTATTTCAGGACCTTTTGAAGATAGCCAGTATATTCATCAATGAGTTTGTTCAAGTTCTCCAAAAGCTGTCTGATGTGGTGAAACATCTGAGTGTGACTTTCTCCAATATTTTCATCAATGGATAAGAGGTATGGATGAATCTGATACACAATTTATCGAGAGGTGTTTGAAACATAAGGTTCAGGAGATGCAGGAGTAGGTACATGAGCAGGCTCTGATCTTGAATGCAGTTCTCTCTATAGGTCTTCAACCATGCTTTTCTGAGTTGCAACATCAATACTGAGCAACTTGTTTTCAACCCTTACTTCTTGAATTTCATGAATCGTCTTCGGTTGAATGTTCTAGATAATACTTTCTAAAAGTAGTGAGGCATCTTACTAACTCAATTTGGTCACAACACGAGTTTGAGAGGACAAGAGTTTCTCAACACCTGCTAAGATAGTGACTTAAAAGACATTCAGATCATCCTTGCATACAAAAGACTACTGATCAGGTAATAGTGCAGGTGCAGGAAGTGGTACAGGTGCAAGCTTAGGTGCTGGTTCAGGTTGAGGTTGAGGTTCAGGTTCAGGTGGAAAGTATGTGGTAGATTTCAGTTGAAACAAGGATGAAATATCAATCCCAGTTACAGTAACCTACTGAGATTCAATGACATCATAAAATCTAGGGAATATATACCAATTGTACATAGAATATGACTCAGTAGGTTGAAATTCTTCAACAGACTCAGTTTAACCAGTCTAAATATTTTAATGTTCCTCCCCCTCAATAAGTGTTTTCTTTTCAGGACCTTGAGACTCAATTACTTGTTCTTAATCCACTGGTTCATCTCTACTTTCTTCATCCATTTCATGCCTAGGAAACTAAAAGGATATCTCCATCCTCTCTTCAGAAGAGGGTATTAGCTCAAGAACATATTTCTATTCAGGAAGTTCATCTTGATATTTATCTTCCCTAACATGATTTTCTTATAGATTTTCTTCTTCCGTAGCAGGGAGTTGTTCAAGATTTGTTTCTTTTATAACAGGGATTTCTTTTTGAGTTTCTTATTGCACAGTAGGGAGTTCTCTTACTATGACCTCTTCCAGGTCTTTCTGCTCAGATCATGGGACTATTAATTATCTTACAGCCTCAGGTTGGTTTTCCATATTAACATCATCTCTAGGGGAAAGAGGTTCTTCTTCAAGAATAGAAGGAGGAATAATTGGAATTTCTTCCTCAACACCAACTTCTTCCCATTGAGGTACATCAGACTCATCTCTGTATGGTATTTCATCTGCCTCTTCCTCTTCTTCTATATCTTCTGGATAAACAACAACTTCATCTGGTTCCATACAAGGATCAGAAATGTCCTTTGGCCTTGTTGGATAATCCACAGGATTATACTTCTCGTAAGGATTATCATTATCTTCAACCCATTCCTTCATCCATGGGTTCCTGTTTATTTTCATCATTCTGATGGTAAGTTTAGATAAATAATACTCATAGTCCGTAAGTACTTCTTCATTGGGACAACTACTCCTTTGGCAACAAGTATTGCAGAAATAAGCCAAGAGTAAAACAGAGATGTGGAATTGGATGTGACCTTGATCAATTCACACATATGGTGAATGATATATTTGCACAAATTTATTTTGTGACCATTCTTCATAAGATGAATAATAAATACATCCTGATACATTAAGACAAAAAATTCACCTTTCCTTAAGCTAATCAGATTTTGAATAAATTTGAATAGTAGCCTTGTATCTCCATCATGATCATCAGCTATGGCCCTTCTCTTGGTTCTATTTCCAGTTAGGGTTTATAGTGCATTTTCTAGGTCAATTAAATTGGTTTTAGGTGGGGGTTCTCTCTGATGATCATCACAGATCCCTTCATGAGAAATCCTAAGGCAAGCAACCCATAACCTCGATGAGAAGAAGCATCTTTGTCCAGTGATCCAGCTTCTCACAACAAAAAGTTCACCAAAATCAAAAGAAAATTTTACATAATGATAGAACTAAGCTACCAACCTCAGATAAATGGGTCTATCCTTCC
Organism: Viscum album; assembly: GCA_963277665.1. Classification (NCBI taxonomy): domain Eukaryota; kingdom Viridiplantae; phylum Streptophyta; class Magnoliopsida; order Santalales; family Viscaceae; genus Viscum; species Viscum album. Next base: position 1,482,220,701 of record OY728161.1, read on the forward strand.
TAGAGAACTATTCGAGACAACCTTGTTATCTTAAATCTTTTAAAACCAGATATTTTCTAGACAATATCCACTCGGGGAAAATTTCCTTTTTAGGTACAACACTACGACTTACCAGGTTTGGATTCAAGGGTCCTTCGGGTGACAGCTTCGGTGCTCTCTTCTTCTTCTTCGAGCTACAATTCATAGGAGTAGATGAAGATAGACGCTTCATCCTTGGAATCCACAAAAGGTTCGAGAAAGGGGGAGAGTGAGAACAGGTTGCTATGTTGAAAGGGTTCGAACAGAGTGAGTAGGAGAGAGTTTGGGTGAATAATCGAGTGAAACCCTTTTGTTTTATCATTTGGGAATGTCAAACGTCACAAAAGTAAAAACACAGGAAAGTAAAAAGTGTTGAAATAAAAATTACAATGATAGAGATTAAAAGAAAAACAAAAATAATTTTCACGGTGAGACTATGAATAGTCGTTACGGTGCCATGGTAAATGGTCTTCATGGTGAGACAGTCAGTGGTCGTCACGATGAGACACCGAATAGTCTATTATATCAGGATGAGATAATAAGTCAACTATGTTCAGTCATAGTGAGACAGTCAGTGACAGACTGTGAATACAAAGTGCTAATTGTGAGACCGCAAACATTAGACAGTAACTGAGAAACTGTGAACATGAAACAATAAAGTAAAATATAGTAAAAGATTAAACAGTAAGACCAGTAAGATATATATTTATGATTGATCATGCCAAGATCATGTATGATGTAGTCTATTCTCTCAAAATTTAATGGTTTAGTGAATATATCTGGAAGTTGATATTCAGTTCCAATGAATTCCAAGGTGATATCATCTTTTTGATAATGATCCCTCAAAAAGTGATCTCTTACATCAATATGTTTTGTCCTATAATGTGTAATATGATTTTTTGAAATGTTAATAGCACTTGTGTTGTCACAATTTATTGGTACATATCCGAATTGATATACATAATCTAGTAAAGTGTGTTTCATCCACAAAAATTTTTCACAACAACTACCAGTAGCTATGTATTCAGTTTCTATAGTAGATAATGCAACAATTTTTTGTTTCTTACTACAACATTATACTAGTGACTTGTCTAAAAGGTGACATGTTCTACATGTGCTCTTTCTATCTAACATACATCCATCGAAGTCAGCATTAGAATAACTGACTAGTTTAAATGACTGTCCTTTATGATAGAACAGTCCTAAATTGGGTGTATGCTTGAGGTATTTGAAAATTATTTTTACAGCATGTAAATGAGATTCTTTAAGATTTTCCTGAAAACAAGCACACATTCACACACTAAACATAATATCAGAATGGCTAGAAGTTAAGTAAATTAGACATCCAATTATTCATCTATAAATGGGTTGATCAACATATTTTCCATTTTCCTCATGATCCATCTTACAGGTGGTACTCATGGGAGTATCACTACTTTCGTTCTATCCAATCCAAAAAGTTTTAGAAGATCTCTAGTATACTTACCTTGAGTCAAAAAAAATCCATCATTATTTTGAATGATTTTAAATCCATGAAAGAATTTTAGTTCACCCATTAAGCTCATTTCAAATTTGTTTTCCATGATTTTAGAAAAATCAATACATAATGATTTATTTGAGGATCCAAAAATAATATCATCTACATAGATTTGAACAACTAAAACATCATTAGATATTCTTTTTAGAAAGATGGTAGGATCAACTATTCCTTATGTAAAACCTTTGGAAATTAGAAAAGTACTTAATCTATCATACCAAGCTCTTGGAGCTTATTTTAAACCATATAAATCTTTTGATAGTTTAAAAATATGATTTGGAAAATGTGGGTTTGTATGTCTAGGGGGTCGTTAAAAAAACATCTTTAGCTATATACCCATTTAAGAATGCACTCTTAACATCCATTTGATACAGTTTGAAATTTAGATGTGCTGCATAAGCAAGTAGAATTCTAATGGCTTCATGTCTGGCTTCTGGAGCAAAATTATCCTCATAGTCAGTTCCTTCTTCTTGACTATATAACTGTGCAACTAATCTATTCTTATTCCTAACTATATTTCCAGCTTCATCTACCTTATTTCTAAACACCGTTTTAGTGCCTATGAAAAAAGTGTCCATTATTCTTTCAACAAGTTTTCAAACATTATTTGTTTAAAAATTATTGAGTTCATCTTACATAGTATTTACCCAAAATTAATCATTGAAAACATCATCAATGTTTTTAGGTTCATGTTGTTACAAGAAAGATTGATGTTCAACCTGATTTTTAAGAAAATATCTAGTTTGTGTTCCTTTCTATAAGTCTTCTACAACAGCATCTAAGGGATGGTTTCTAAGGGTTCTAACCTTTCTAATAATAGAGGGACTAGTGAATTCAGTTTCATCATTAGATTCAAGTACATTATGACTTGATTGCACAGAATTTCCAGAATTGGAAGTTTTAACAGGTTCACTCACCGAGGTATTTGAGGATTTTGAGTTGATGTTCATATTTGATACATCATCCTCCAGATTTTCTAGTATGGTTCTAGGCTCATGTGGATGTCTTTCATCAAACATGATATTAACAGATTCTTCCACACATTTAGTTCTCTTATTGAATACTCTATAATATTTTCTTGAAATTGAATATCATAGGAAAATTCCTTCATCACTTTTGGATGAAAATTTGTCAAGATTATCCTTAGTGTTGAGAGTAATGAATTTAAAGCCAAAAACTCAAATGTAATTTTCCTTAGGCTTTAAATTATTTCAGAGTTCATATGGGGTCTTCATGAGAATTTTTCTAATCAATACTATATTGATTATGTATCATTCTCTGTTAACAACTTCATCCCAAAGGAAATTAGGTAGGTCATATTCACTATGTATTGTTCTAGCAATTTCTTGCAAGGTTCTATTTCTTCTTTCTATAACACCAATTTGCTGAGGTGTTCTAGGGGAAGAGAAATTGTGATTATAACCATTTTTTGAGCCAAAGGATTCAAACTCTTGATTTTCAAACTCACGGCCATTCCCACTTCCTAAAGATTTAAATTTAATTACACTATGATTTTCTACAGACATTGCATACATAGTAAAATAAGGGCAAGATTCACTTTTGTGAGCCATGAAAAAGGTCCAGGTATATCTAAAAAAATCATCTACTAGAACATAAACATAGTAATTACAATTTAAACTAGAAACTCTAGATAGTCCAAAAAAATAAATGTGAACTAATTCGAGAGGTTGAGATGTAGAAACTTCCTTCTTCGGTTTGAAAGAGATTTTGTGTTGTTTTCCCTTTTGACAACGATTAAAAACTTTTTCATTTGGAAACTCAAGTTTGGGTAAGTCCTTAACTATGACTTTTATATTTAACTTTCTAAGGGAGTGAACATTACAGTGTCCTAGTCTTCTATGCCAAATCCAAGATTCTTTATGAAATACACTTAAGCATGAAACATTTTGAGAAGTTAAGGAATCTAAATTAACAGAATTAACATTTTCATTCCTTGATGCAGAAAATACTAATTCATCTTTAGAATTAAATACATTACAGGAATAATATTCAAATTTAACATGATATCCATCATCACACAATTGTGAGATACTAAGAAAATTATATTTTAAGTCATTAACAAACAGTACTTTAGAAATTAGAATCGATTCAGAGTTACCAATCTGGCCTAAGCCAATGATCTTACCCTTTGCATTGTCACCAAATGTGACATGTCCTCCATCTACTTTTATCAGATTCTTGACGCATGAGTAGTCTCATATCATGTGCCTTAAACACCCATTGTCCAAGTACCACAGATTTATGTAGGAGCTCTTTAAGCATCTTTCCTATAACATGATCATGAAAAGACATATTTTGGAACCCATACTTGATTAAGTCTAGTGACATTAGTAATAAGTGATTTAGGAACCAATATTTGTCTCATAGGTTTCCTATAAGAATTATATAAAGTATTTGAAAAATAAAGTGTATTTTGTCCACAAAAACATGAAACAGTGGTGTATGTATCATGACTCGAGCTTGATGAGTTGTGTCCAGAACTGGGAACAAAACTATATGTCCTAGACTTGGAAACAAAATTTTCTCTACCAAGGTTTCAATTACCAGGTTTATAACCAATTCCAATATTATATTTAGGAGCAATTTTTTTTCCTAGCATTTGGGTAAGGGTACTTTTCCCATTTCTAAACTTTTCTATGTCACATTTTAATTTCTCATTAGACATTTTTAGTTCTTTGTTTTCTTTGAGTAGTTGAGCATTTTTCTCTTTTTCAGTCGTAAGTTTAGATTTAACATTTACAATCAGAGCATGTTTTTTCTTTAATGATTTATATTTATCTTTTAATTCCTTACATGTCTCTTCAAGAATGTTGCAATATTCAAACATTTATTTTTTAGTCATATTTTCAGAGTCATTTTCCTCTTCAGAATTGTATAAATTATTCAGAGAAGAGTTTAGTGTAACCTCATATGTGTTTGTCATATAACACTTATTGGATTTGTGAGCCTGTTCATCATGTGATGTGTCTGAGTTGCTTGAACTATCCTCATAGGAATTCCAGGTTTCCTTCATTTCCTTTTTTTACTTCCTGTCCTTGACCTCATACTTCTTATTATATTTGATCTTTGGAGAGTCAGCATTTATATGTACTTGACGATTATATTCATATCATACAATCTCATCAATTTTTTCACTTCTTTTCCAGTCTTGTTTCCAGCTTCCTTTTTTATCACACTTTCCCATGAAGTTAGGCTTTCTGAAAATGTTTTTCTTCTAGTAAAATCGTTTGAATCTTCTGTCCAGTTGATCCATCTCCTCATCACTTTCATGTGATGATTGTTCAGTAGTGGAATTTTCTATAGAAGCATCCAATTTTCCTTTGTCTTTGTGCTTTGATAAGGTGGTCTTGAATGCTACAGATTTCCTCTTTGGTTCATCCTCCTCTTCTTTGTTGTCTTTTAGCTCTTCCTCATACATCATCAATTTCCCAATGAGTTTCTTTATAGGTAGTCTGTAGATGTCGCATGACTCTATTATTGAGAAATAGGTTCCCCTCCATCAGTCAGGTAGACATATGAGAATTCTCATGATCTGTTCTTTTGCAGTGACTTATCTTCCTAGTGAAATCATTGTGTTGAAAATCTCATTGAACCTGAGATACATATCAAAAATAGGCTAATCAGGTTTCATCATAAAATTATCATACATTATAGTATATGTATTAAGTCTCATTTCATTTACACTAGATGTGCCTTCATGTGAGACAGACAAGGTATCCCAAATTTCATGGGAAGTTTTACAAGCAGAAATCTGATTAAATTCTTCATCTCCTAAGAAATTTTATAAAGCATTCATGGATTTTTAATTATTATTATAAGCAAGTTTGGTTGGTTCATCCCATGTAATTCTATCAGTCACTAGAAGTTTGTATTTCCATTGAGTATAGTCTGTTCCATTAAAGAATGGCGGTCTGTTAGTTGCACCACCTTCTAATCTATTGTCCATAATAAAAAATTACTTTAAAAGAGCTATAAATTTAGAATTGATAGAAATTTACCGATCATTAAAGTAAAACTATAATGAGGGTAGAATAAGATTACACAAACTCCGAATAAAGCAAACTTTGATACCAAATGTTTGTCAGAGTAGTTAACTCAAGAGGGGAGGGGTGAATTGAGTTACTATAAAAATTTTATGTTTAAAAGAATATGAGTTTTACCAGTAATGATCTCCCAAAAGATAGATACATCCAAGTTAGTCAAGGTTATACTGTTATAATATTTTGACTTTTTAAACAACTTCTTAAAAGATTTATTAATTCTCGGTAATCTTAATTGGTATCATTAAAATTACTTTTGAAGTTATCCTACTAAGACAAATCAAATATAACTTCCTTCCAAGACTAACTATCAAAGTGAATTTAGTGTTTTTCTATATTAGGCAGTAAAGTAGTAAAACAAAGTAGACTATATTTAAATAGAAAAAAGGATATAAAACAAGTGGTTCAGTCTCAAGATAAGATGTAATCCACTCCACTTTGTTATCACCTTCACCTAGAAGTTTATATAAATAAACTCAAATCCACACCCTGGATCAGGGTTAACAATAGTACATGGACTGTACAGGCCACACAAGGACCCCTTTCACAGTTTTCTTGGGTAAACAAAATAATAACCAGGGCACACAGGAACCTCTTCCACAGTTTTCATGGGTAAACAAGAGTAAAGATTTTGGTGTAAGGATTTTGAAATCCTTTAGTTCATCGCAATAGTCAGTGTGTGTGTAAAATATACAGAGTACACACAATGCTCGAAAGTAAAATAAAATAATAACTGAGAGAGAGAAAATATGAGTTTAGAATTCTCTACTAATTAGTAGTGCAGAACTGGACTCATTGGATAAGACAGAAATGCCTTTGAGTCCTTCTCTGGTTTTTGTGTTAAAAAACAAAGTGTCGTGGTTCAACTTGTGTTCTTCACGAGTGAAGATGTTCTCTTGATACCAGTGTACTTCATGTGTTCTTCAGTATATTCAAATTGAATGCATGAGACAATTGCTTCTTTGAATATCTTGCAATATCCTCTTCATGGTCGTTCTTGTCATCTTGTTTTTCTGTTTAGTACAGTACAGTATCGTTTCTTGAGTTGTTGCGCATTGTATTGTATGTGTTGCATCTTTCTCTTTATCACTCTTTTTTATATATTAAAAATGCATGAGCTTTAGCTGATAGGATCCATATATGTTGTACCTCATACCATGTACTATGTCTACAAGAAAACATTAATTATGTCAGTGCATTAAAGACGTCAAATATGACCATTAAAAAGTTAAACTGAAAAACGATAATATGGGTTGAGAAAAGGTGTCACAGTATGTAATGAAAACGATGTCTTCTTCATGGTATCTCCTTGTCACGGTGTCTCCTTCATGGTTTCTCTATCATGGTGTCTCCTTCACGGTATCTCCTTCACGGTATATCCTTCACAGTGTCTCGCTTACGGTTTCTGGCTTCTGGTGCCTTGCTTGTAATTTCTGGATTCATGGTGCCTTGATGACTGTGTCTTGCTAACTGTTTCTAGCACTTAGGAAAACTGAGTGTCTGGCTTTCGGTGTCTTGCTCATGGTGCCTAGCTTCACGACGTCTTATAGTTAGGCAAATAACTTTATTCACACTTAAACAGTAATATGAATAAAATTAATTGAGCTTAACCATTATAAAGTTTGAGATAACATGAAACATAAAAACACATGATTAATAAGATTTTTGAGATTTTTGATCATTAATAATATTTGTAATTTTTATTGAGATTTTTGATCATTAAAACATGATTAATACATAATGAGTCCAACAAATATCATAGGCATATGATCATGTCATAAACTAGGAAAATAAATTGTGGAATAATAATAATCATATAAATCATTTTCAAACCTCACTTCCATTTCAATCAAGAATTAGCATCAAAAAACAAATTATGGGAAATCCTACTTGGTCCATAATAACATTCTCATAGGATTAACATTCACCCAGTTAACTCTGTCATTATTACTAAATATATAAGATGGATATAATTGACCCACCCATCATATAATCATAATATTTTCATTTTTATGCAAAAATATCATGAAACCATTTTTCACATCATCACAATATATCCAATGTAATATCAAATTAGATTCATCAATATTTCATAATTATAATCATTATCACATTCATCATGGATTAAATAAAATTTGGAACAAAAACATGCTTTATATTAATTCTCATACAATCACTACCCATTTTAAGATAGAATCTAGATGGTATTATAAGAGAATAGATGTAGTTAATCATATGAAACATTGACAAGATTTGACATAGATAAAAATATATTTTTAAAAACATTTAGAAAATTTATTTGAAAACATGGAATATATCATTATTTGATATATTTAAAACTAAGAAATTAGATAATATTGGAATAATTGTTTTGTCAGATAATAAACATAAAAAATTATTCGAATCTTCTTGGAATATAATATTCAATGCCATGAACAAATCATATAATGTAAATAATATTAAAAAAACATTTATCATACATTCTTTAAAATTAAAAATGCAACATATTCTGAATATAATAAGAAGATTCCTTCTAATTTTTTTAAAAAAATGATAACATAGTTTATAATTTATTAAAACAAACATTGGATCATAAGAAATAGCATTCAATAGAAAATATTATAATATATGGACATTGATGAAAAATATCCCAAAAACATGTTAAAATATGTACATTTTTCTATTAAAACATTTATCCCTTATTTAAGAACCACTAAAAGAAAAATGAGATGAAAAAAATGAAAAAATTACAATTAAAATTTTATAAGAAAAATATTCTTCATTTATACTAGTTAATGAATATAATACCCTTAATGAAAATATAAACATAAATGATCCCAATTTAAAGTGTGTTCATATAATTAACCATTACAAATTTGGTAGCTTTTGAATCATAAAATCATGAAAATATTAAATTAAATGAATAATTACAAATAATGATAATTAATAGATTTCTAATCCAAGCAGTCAAATGGGTAGAATTTAAACCTTATAAAATAATATCGTTATATAACATATGTCCCAAATATGATGATTTTTGACGATAAATCCATTCAATAATGGTAACACTCAAATCAATGGAATTTTGATAAAATATTTCCAATTTTATAATTAAATAGAATTAATTAACATGTATCCATTATATAAATGTCATCATTTAAGTAAAAACACCACATAAACATCGATATATATCTAACATAAAAAATATCTTAATGAAACAATATTGAGTCAGTGAAACACATATCAAATCCAAATTTCATTACAAGACTTGTAAGATAATATATATTAATTTTATCATTGTTATTATTCAATAATAGAAACCTAAAACATAAAAAAGATTATTTATTATCCAATTATAACATTTAATCATCAATTTGAAAATATATCTTTATTAACATTGATATTTTTTATTATTAATTGTTTCATTTTCCCTGGAAGGTTCAATTGAAAAGTTATTGTTCTTGAATCATGACCATGGTTCCATAATATATAAAATTTTAATTATTATATAAGCAAAATATATATTTTTTATATAAAAATATATAACATTCCGTAAAATAAATATATATAAATTTAATTATACCATTCACAATGAAGGAAGTCTGTATGTATTCATAAAAATTGCTTTCATTTTATAAAAATGAAAAGTTAAATAAATAATGTTTTATCATTATATAATCATAATTTAATCATTGATATAGTTTATATTTGTTAAATTCATCATTATAAATTTCCAGGTGAGGAAAATATAGGAAATTATTTATATTACTTTGTGGAGGTGGTACTCTGCATTTATACATGAGAGATATATTGATTTTCCACTTGATGAAATAGTATAATGAATAAAATTGAACAATTAGCATAATAATATAATATTAGAGATTACATATATATTACTTTATATTTTAAAGTCTAAAACATAATTATATAAGGTATAATAAAATGTAAAATGAAAGAGATTGGTTAATATGATTACCTCAACAATGTGAGACCTCATTTTGATATACTGGTAAAGGACCCTATGTATGATATTGGTTGGATAGTGAAACCTATATAACATCGAAAATTATTTTTAGAAGTTTCTTTGGTAGGATATGATCTGGCTATGTGGTTCAAGGTTGTGTGAATAATATAGTGTATATTCTGTAATTTTATAGTGAAAAATAATACACATTTGGATTTTCTTAAAATATTTTAAAATAATAAATTACTTTTCTTGTGGATGTTTAACAAAGTGGAACAAAATTAAATATTAATATTTGATGATAATTTCCATTAATAAAATAATATTTTCACATGTTTATGTAACATTTTAAGCCTCATATTTTGATAAATCCCCATGGTTACACTATTATAACCTTTAAATTTTTTTTCATTTTTAGAAGTGTTATAAATTCACTTCTAAAAAATGGATAATAAATGGTTAGGGGTAAAATTTTTGACCATAAGAATCTTATTATACACAGTTGGAATTTTTAGTATTTTAAAATAATTTAATAAAATATTATATGACAAAAAACTAATTAAAATCATTTCAAAAACTATTCTCAAAATTTAACATTAATGACATAAATGTAGTAACTAAATTAAAATATAAACACTATAAATATAATTTAAAAATTATTATTAACTATATTTTTGTGTAACCATAATTATTAAAAATAATATTACTTTTTAATTTTTTTTAACTACTTCATTGTATTTTTATACAGTTTCTAGAGTCATTGTGTCAATATAGTGCAATAATTAAATGTATTTATACAATCCCTAAAAATTCAAAATAAATTCCAATATAATTTATAATTTATTTTTTAAAAAATAATCTTTTATATTCATTCCTAATATCTTATTATCACATTGTGACTATAAAAATATAATTAAGAGTAGTAGAGTGGCATTTTTGAAATTTTTAACTTAAAATAATTTAAATTTATTCATTGAATAATAATGGAAAAATGAAATATTGTCCAATATTTCTAGTGGTAAATAGAAATAAACTCATATAATTAAATATGATAAATTTTATGGATGATTTATAAGAATTATCTCATAGTTAAAACATATTTATACCTATTTTTCCCATACCGAGGTGAAAATATGTTTAATAGTCATATTATTCATTATCTCCAAAAATAATGTTTACCTATTTTCCAAATCAATAAAAGATAAATCAATATATGGTTTAAATTTTTTCCAAATTCAATACCTATAAAGATAATAAATAACATTTAAAATAAAACATTAGAATGTCTCTAAAAGTGAATTCCAAGACAAAAGAAGGTTTACATAAAAATTTGTTTTTATATCAAAATTAAGTATAACGTAAACTCCAAATGCATTTATTGGATTATGATTAATAAAAAAACTCCATTGGAATATTTAAATAAATTCAAAAAAATTATAATTTTTAATTTCTTGAATGAATAATATATTTTTCTATAAAATTGGTATTTTTTAATATTAAAAAAAGTATACTTTTTTTAAAAATCCAAAAAATTCACCATTAGATAATTTTCATATATAAATTTCATAAATAATATTTATTTTATAATATATAATTTCGAAATGTTAAAACAATTATAATAATATATCATTGAACCAAATTTAACAAACTTTTCAGTAAAAAGTATTTTAGATGTACATAATTACTTCCCTAAAAAATGAGTGATTAGTTCATAAGAAATCATAAACGAAATATATTAAAAAGGGACATTACACTAATATTTAATAATATTTTCACTCCTACGCATATTTTATAAATTAGTAGATATGTTATAATTGTCACATTTATTTAATAATTTTTTAATATTGTATCACAATTTTGTTAATTATAGTAGTTTCTTTTTAATAAATCCATAAAATTTATTTTTATTTCAAACAATATTTTATGGTTTTCATGTTTTCCAATGTTATAATAAATTAATTCCTTGTAATTTTACATCATCTATACAAGGCTGTATATTTTACAATACCATCCTTGAAACTCCAATTTAGAAAAAGGAGTACTAAAATTTCTTTTAGAAGGAGAATTTTTAAGCATAATGGGTAACTAAAATAGAAAATAGTCATGTTCCCATATAAGGATAAATTTTTTTAGAGAGTTAGAAAATTGATATGTATGATAAATATAATGTCAAGTGAATAATATAATGTGATAGTGAATATGATCAGGACATATGTTTATGACCACAAATCTATAAATTGGTGAGGGTGAAAGAGACTATCAATTCATCAATATTTCTATGAAAAATAATATTTTAATTCTTATGTTAATTTTCTTAAATGTAAAAAATTATTTTATCTTTTCATATGATTAAATATACAGACATTATTTCCAAAAAAATATTTGAACAAAATATCCTCTATTTTGTTTTTAGTATTGATTAATTTTCCCCACTTTTCATCCAATATTCCAATGATGAATTAGAAATATTAATTTTTTAATACATAAGCATAAAAATAAAAAATTAAGTAGATTAAAATATGTATAAGAGGATAAATAGTGATTCACCATATCTTTATTTATTTATTAAAATAAAAAAATGTTTATTTATTCTATGATAAAAATAATAATTAAATATCATTTGAATTATTATTCTAAAATATTTCAAAAATAATACCAAAATATATCCTAATGTTTTTCGGAAATACATAAATTGCAGAACACCTAAAATAGTTCCTAACTAGTACTCCAATACATAAGATATATTATAAATGATTAAAAAATATCAAATATCAATTTTATATTAATCATCCAAGAACATAATATATATCACAATGTCACATTACAAAAAATAGTATATCATGATCATATATTCTCCAAAATCAAGATAACAAACTAAATTTCTATAAAAACTCAATGATAATATAAATGTTTCTAAAAATTTCCTCTATCCTCAATCTTATAATGAAATTATAGAATATTTAATATAATTTATAAATATAAAAAAAAATCACCATTAATGAAAACATAAATATAATTTTAATGAAATCACTAATCATTTTCAATGTCACCGATACTATCCAATTTATATTATCAATACCAATATTCACTTAATACCAACTAAAAATTATTATATTATCATCAAGAACATATTGAGGGGTATATATCCCTCAATAAAGGTTCTTCCAAAAATATACCCATATCAATAAGTCACTTTTCATGTTTATCAGTACCAATCAACATTGAATAAAAATACATTAATAAAATCTATTATAAAATAATAATTTGATGATTAAACATTCTTATAAAAGGAATTAGATTTATATAAAACATATAAAATGTAATTCAAGAATACTAACCTATAAAAAACACATACAGTCCTCTTCAATTATTTGTGCTATGTATACCCTACATTGGTCTAGGATTAACCAATATATTAGGGAATTAACATAGAGAATTCATGAGTTTTTATTCACGTTAACCCTTAGATTATAAATTGTAATTGTGAATGTAATTTATTTCTCTATATCGAACTCTTGATTTTTCCACATTATAGGGTTAAATTATACTTATATATTCAATTATAATACGTCTTCTTATTTCATAATTACATATCCCTAGGTGATTCTTCCCTTATTATTAATAAGTAGAGAGATGAATCTTTCTACCTTATAAAACCAAATTTTCTTCTTATTTGATTCATTAGAAATCTTTCCTTTGTTTAGGAAGTTTTTCATATTTTTAGATAACTAGTTTTTCATAATCAGAAGATTTCTTATTCCATACCCATTTAATTTTTGTTTTTATTTAGTAAAATCCCACAATTATACATCAAATTCATTATCAACAGGATTCATTTTGGATCCATGCATTTACTAAAAAATAAATTAATGGTTTGGGAACCAATAATCAAATTGAGTTACAATATAATAATTATAATCATGTATAGTACATATTAACCATGAATCCCTTTTCAAAATCTATAACACATTAGACTAAACCTAATCCATTAATTGTCATTTTCAATCCAAAATAATAATAATTTTTGAAGAAGATAATATAAATTAACTAAATATATACCCCATGAGTTTCAATCAATGTGTGAAGACTTACTCCCAAAGATCATTTAATGGTAGTGATTGATTTTTTACTCAATCCACCCCTTTCAAAAATTTCCCCCCAATCTGAAATTGTGAAACAATTATATCCAAATGTTATTGTCCAGTAATGGATATATTCTATAGAAAATGAAAATAATTATTTACGATAATATATTATATTATTTTATAATTATTCTTTTTTGAATAGTTCACATTGAATATTCCTCATCATAGTTTCCAATAATTATTAATCTTATATCTAATACCAACTATAAAGACACAAAAATTAAATATATAAAAATTAAATTATTTTTATGAAAATTCATCACATATCATCATGATTAATTACAGAATAGTGTGGGTTTATTTTTTATGGAATTTTGAATGCATAAATATGAATTTCTTAAAAATCGATATCATCTTCCATGTTGTTTTTCACATCTATTAAACTTTTTGGAAATAACATACATAATACCATTATTCATACTAATGTTAATAGAATACATAATAAAGGGTGATCTAAAATACATAGGAAGGGTAAAAAGGAATATATTATTTAAAAAAATATTTATGAATATCATGAGAATAAGGGAAATTAAACATGGGAATAATAATAGAAAATCACACAAAACATTCCTAGATCAAAATCACAACTTATGGAATATGTGTTGGTAGATAATAGGATATAACATCAAGGAGAAAAAAAATTTAATAACAATTATAATATAATATATTCATATGAAACTATCATAAAATATAAGAATAATGTGTAGAATAATCACAAGCATTGATATCATAATTTACACTCACTTCTAAGACGGTCTTTGATTAGCGTACACAAACTCATTTGGGAAAATCCTACCCTATCAAATACAATATTCAATTTGGAGTAACATACCCAAAGTAACTCTATAATCATTATCTAATTAATTGGAGGGATATAGTGGACCCACCCATCACATAACTATTATACATTTATATATAAGAAATGATATCCCAAAAAGTTATCATTTAATTATACAATAACCCATGGAAAATAAAACATGATTCTTTATTATTTCATAATAATAATAATAAATGAATTAATTATCTATTTATTGAACCATGGAAAGAAAATGATAACATACCAATTTACACATCATAATAAAAAATACATAGTAACAATATTGATGGTATCCTAAGAACATATCCCCATTAGATAATTATAGACATAAATGTTTGTTGACATGTAATAGAAATTCTTTTAATAGTGCATTTACTAAATTTCATTAGAAACATGGAATTTATTCCTTTATTTATATATATTTTAAAATAAAATATTTTTGAATATTAATGAAATTATTCATAGAATGATAACTAGGAAAATAATAATGGATTTTACAATAAAATGATATGTAATTAATGTGGAAAAATATTCTTATGTCACATATAATAAAAAAATTCAATCATACTTGGGGGAAAAGAAAAAAGGATACTTAGATACAAAAGTGTTAAAATAATAATTTTAAAATTTTGTGTAAAGAGTAAAACATAGTAAACAAATAATACGTAAAACCATTGGAGCATTGAAAATATTTTAATGATAAACTAAAATATGGATATTGAATAACAAAACCCTCATCTACAAGGAAAAATATTGATGGTCATCTTTCAAAATATTAATTAGGAATTATATTATTACCAAATAGAGAAAAATATAATGAAAATTTGAAAATATTAAAAGTAACAATGAAG
Source organism: Viscum album (assembly GCA_963277665.1). Taxonomy (NCBI): domain Eukaryota; kingdom Viridiplantae; phylum Streptophyta; class Magnoliopsida; order Santalales; family Viscaceae; genus Viscum; species Viscum album. Next base: position 1,482,236,094 of record OY728161.1, read on the forward strand.
ATAATAAAAGAAAATTTAATTTTATAATAGTATTTAAAAATAGTTCCCCAAATGGAAATATAAATATCATTGATCCAAATTAAAAAGGATATAAATGAATTAACCATTACCTATTTAGTCACATTTCAAACATAATCCCCCTGAAAAAAACAAATTAAATTTAAATATCACAAAAATAAGCTGATTTATTTTATTACCTAAAAACATTTAAGTATTTACTCTTTATAAAATAATATGAGTATATTAAATACGTCCCAAAAAATTATTTGAGGTGAAAATCATTACCATTTTGGAAACTTCTTAAATCAAAAACCCCATTGATGAAATAATCTCTACTATTTATATAAATAATAGAAATTAAGAAACCTATCCATGATATATCATTTAAAGGGTTAGTATATGCACCTCAAAAAAATAAAATAGAATAAAAAGTTAAACATTTTTCAATGAAACAATATAGATTTGAAGAACCCATAACTCACATCCATATTTAATCATAAGAGCTCAAATATAATGTAAAATAAATTTTATTTTAATAAAATTATATAAAATAACAATATAACTACATATAATATATTATATGATCAAATTATGACAAATCAATACTAATTTATTAATAATTATATATTAATATCATCAATTTTGTGTTAAATAATTATTTTTTCATGTAAGTTTTTGTTCAGTAGTTCTGAACATAACATCATTATTATGGTTCTATTGTCATAAGAATATTATTAATTATAAAAATTGAATATATAGTAATTATATAAATTTCTAGGACCTTCAATAATAAGTAGATATTGAAAAATTAATTAAATTATTCATGAATATGGAAGTTTATATATATGCAGAAATAATGTTTTTATTATTTTATTGAAGATATGGAAAGAAAAATAAACAATAATTTATCATAATAAAAAAAATATCATTAATATAATATATATTTATTAAATCCATCATTTTAAATTTCTATGATATGTGGTGATCAAAATTGAATTGTATCTCTTCATAGAGATGGTTGTTCAATAATACAAACGAGATATACATTAATTTAACATTTAATGGAAAAAGATGAATGATAAGGTTATTAAATAAAAATAATAAATTATAACTATATTGGTGAAACTAATTTATTTATATTTCAATTTTTTTGATAGAATTGAAATTTGTATAATAATGAGTAAAATTAAAGACATCTGTTAAGACAATCACCTCAACTTTGAGGAAGCCCCTTTGAATTTCTTCTTCATGGACTAAGGGATGTTACATTTAAGATACCATAAACTATATAAATTGAATAATTATTTTATAATATGTTTTATGGTTTTTCATAATCTATGTGGATTATGTTTGTGTGAGGAAAATATGAGAGGTGTTGTCATTTCATAGTGAATTCAAGGACACAGTTGGAATTAATTAAAACATTAAAATATTATATGTTTAAATTGATAGTGGAATCTTGTGTTAAAATATTAAAATTTAAAATATATTAATGTTTAGATACCTTCAAATAATAAAATATGAATAGGATTTAGTATAATTTTAAATCATAACATTTGGTTTTACCCCTTCGATAAACAATTTTAACTCTATCAACATTTTTCACTATTAGATTTTTATAAATTGTTATAAAAGGTAAAAATTTAGTCATAAATGATCAACATAAGGAATTTTAGAAAATATATAATCCATACTACCCCTTTATTTATTTTTATATATTTTAAATAATTTAATTAAATGTTATTCAACATATAATACAATTAATTCCATTTTAATTAATTTTTTGATTTCCTGACTTTAAAGACATCCAGATTAGATCCGAATTAGAATATAAACTACTTAATTATAAAATATAAATTATATATTACTATAATTCTCATTATAGTCCATAATTCAACCAAAAAAATTACTTCTTATGATTTTAAAATCATTTACATTAATTTTTTAAATACTTCCACAAGATTTGTGTCCATGTTGTGTAAAAATTTATAATATTAATATCATGAAAAAAATCAAGTATAAATAAAAATTTGAGAATATTTTTTTTAAATAACATTTAATATTATTTCATAGATTCATAATATTCCTTTTGAAAATAGTTATTTGATATTATAAAACAAGAGTGTGATATTTTTGAATTTTTTATTATTTAAAATAATTTGAAGGCCTTTTTCAAATAATATCATCATGAAAATGCCATATTTATAATATTGGAAATGTTTGGTAGAATTATAATCAAATCCTAAAATATACTCATTTCTATGGATTGTTTTTAATATTTATTTCATTGTTTTACCATTGTTGTAAGTATTTTACTGTTACTATGGTAGAAAGATTTTTACAAAGGTTACAATTCACTATGTCACAAATTATTGTTGAACCATTTTTCAAATTTTAATGTGATGATTAAAAATATGGAATCTATATTACTAAAAAATAATATAAGAGGTAGAAATTACATATATCATAATCCTACAAAACATGAAGAAAACTGGCTTTCTTGAAAAATGGTTATTAATGTTTAAAAAAGTGTTCATACAAATAATAATATTAATATAGATTGCAATGAAATATATTATAAAAAATTTAATAATAATAATCTAATTAAAATATAAAACAAATTCATGAAATGAGATTTTTTAATTACATGAATAGAAATTTCCTTTTTCTATAAAATCATTTTTTTCTCAATATTAAATAAAAAAATTAATTTATTCAAAAGAATCCTATTATTTCACCTCAAGATAATTTTTATAGATTTATTTAAAAATATATATTATTTAATAAATTTGAAGGAATTAATAGAATTATTTTATCATGAAAATAAATAAAAACAATGTTTGAATAAAAAGATTTTTTAAAGCATGAAATGACTTCACTATGATATGAGTTGTTATTTCCTGGGAATTAATTATTAATTTTTTATTTAGTATGGAATTATAAATATATTTCATAATTTGTTTACTCCGGTTCATAACTTCTATTTCAAAGGCTACGGTGTACCAGTCACATTTAATGGTTAATATTTTTAATTTATTTTACAATTCATATAATGCTCGGTGTTGCGTGTTAATCAAGATTCCAAATTTATTATTATTTTTAACAAAATATTTTTTGGGTTATGTATTATATAAAACATAAATTTCACTAAATTAATTACCACAAATTACATACTCTATTAAATATACCTATATTTTTACCATAAAATCACACATTTTAAATGCATTGATTATATTTCAATCTAATAATTCCATAGTGGAACAAAAATATAATTATATTAATTAAACACTACTATGAAACCTAATACTATTTCAAAATTTAAAATTTAAAACATAATACTTATGATTTAATTATTTTATTATATCAACCTAACTTATGGGGAAAATAATATAATTAATTCCAATATTTAATTTTGAATATTTCACTTGGTAAAATTTCTTCAAATCCAAAAAAATATTCAAATTCTACATAAATATCTATAAAATCACATAAATCATACCATTATTATTCTATATCTCCATTACATCAATAAATTTTAGTTTATTGATTAATTACTCTGAAAAAATGTTCATAAAACTCAATACATCATGTTCATCCATAATAACTCAATGTCAATTTCTACAAATAAATTAATTTTATAAAATACATTGAATTATTTATTTGATCAAATAATTATTTAAATTCTAATAATCCTGATAAATTAGAAATTAATTGTAACACCCCGATATTTTATGAAAAATATTATTTTAATTTCATTAATGTCTTGTCTTTCATGCTACACCAAGATTACTTTGCGCTATAGGCAACACCGTATTAGCTTACAGTATACGCAACACTGTTCTTGGATCGTGTTACACACAATTTTGGTAATAGCTATTCTACGCAACATTGAGTATATATATATATTCAATATATAAATGAAATATGGTTGGATTCTGTTATATGAAACAATGAAGTATTCTTGCACAACACGCAACCCTGACTTGGCTTGCATTACACGCAATCACGACCTTCCTCGATAGCGTGTGTTGTACGCAATACCAGGTTTTACTAAACAACGATATATTATTATAATATTATTATGAACTAGCCGTTATGAATATTGTTAAATAAATTTTTAATTTTATGACATTAATATTCATCATACACATTTTCTAGAACATGGTATAAGAACAAAATACTTTTTTACGGTAAAATAAGTTTTTTTTTTCAAAAAATGCAGTTTTGCCGCCTTTTTGATGGCGCACCCACATTAAATATAGTTTTTGACTTGTTTATAAGTTCAATTTGATAAAATAAAATTCTTCTTTGGAATCAAGAAATAAAAATTTACTTTGGATAATATTTTCATATTATTCTAGTAACTTTCATATTTTGATGAATAATAAAAACACGCTATATTTTAATTAAAAACAACATTTATCATCGCAATAATTTAAATGGTTAAATTATAATATTGAATGGTTTTAAAGTATAAATATAATACATTTTTACCATTTAATATAATTTATGTCATTATCATTGATTTTACATTAAATTCGTAGGTTAAATCAATTCAATCTTTTGCAATGTTTTAAATAAAAACCCGTTTTCTTTCAACAACAGGATTAATTTTAATTTAATTTCTACTGATTTTGTGTATTTAATTTGGAAAAATGGATTCTATATTTGGAATCATTGGGTCCAAATTATGTTAATAAGATACATTTTATTTTTGGGAATTATGAATAGTAACTACGGTAAATTTTATTTACCATAGTTAATGATAAATAGGGTAATTAAGGGTAAATATAATATTAAAAAATTTCCCTAAAACAAGCCAAAATTCTATTTTATGGCTAAAAGTAGACCCATATAACCTAAGGGTCGGATTAGATTCATTTTATGGACTTTGGACCATGAAAATAATTTAATTATTATTATAACCAAAGAAAGTGATAACATGTCACTCTCTTAAATCTTCTAAGTATAATAATTTTAATTTAGTGATAAACATCATAAAACTTCGAAAATGAATAGTTTCCAGAAATCTAATAAAATTATCTACATCATGATAATTTATTTATAATTTTTAGGGATTAAATAATTGTCATTAATGGTGATACATTAATGATATAGAAATTATTTATTAAGTAAAAAATAAGTAATATAGTTTTTATTGAAATAATAATACCCATTAAAAGGCCCACAAACCTGACAAAAACATATTGATAGTGTATATCTACACCATAAGCATCCAATTACCTAATATATAACCGTTTGGAGCCTTATAAGAGTGATTATGACACTTATATTATTTTATTTTAAATGATGCCAAAGTTGTCACCTTCATAATTTAATAAATATAACAATTTAAATATTGGGATTTTAAGATGATAAATTTAAGTAAAAGTGTTATTATGAAATTTAATAGATTTATCTTCATCATAGGATTTTATTTTTAATTTTTATGCTACAAATAAGTATATTAAATAATTATTCAAAAATGTTGTAGTAATTATTTTATTAAGAGATAAACCAAATAAATGGTTTTAAAAAATACTAAAATTAATATTATATGAAGTATTTAATGTGATCCACTAATTTTATAGATACATATGACCTTTTATAAATCTATTAAAGCTTTTAGTTTGAACATATCTTCTGTATATATTTTATTTAAATTCAAATAAATGAATAGTGTCAAAATTGACAATATTGTTATTTTATAAAAATAATATATTATAAAATTGTTTAAAAATATTTAAAAATTATAAATTTAAATTTATATGGTTTAAAATGTTATAATGTATCCAATTATGGAAAATTCACAAAAAATAAGTAATTATTTGTTATAATTAAAAATTAAGAATTTTATTACCACAAATAAACTTAAATAGATTAAATAAGGGTAAATCAAAATGATATGGTTTAAAATAAGATCCAAAAATGTCTAAATTTGATTGTATGATGATATTACAACCCTATCTCATCTAATACTTGAATATGAGTCAATTTTTGAGGTTTTTAAGTGGGGTTAGATTTATTATAAATTAATATTTTTAAGAATTTCAAAGGTGCCCCTCTCCTCCCTTATAAAAGGGAACTTTCTCCCTCTCTTCCACACACCACATTGAGCCTTCATGTTCGGCCAAACCCTGCCCAATTCTCTTCTCCACTTCCATAGAAACATCTTAGAGGTCCTGGTCTTCTTCAAAGACCAATTTTAGTGCCCTAAGAGGAGGTCTCAAAGAGGCGCTTCAAACAAGAGGTAATGTCCGTTACCGATTCTTTCACCTTTATTTCTTCTTCCACTTCTTATTATTAGGTTGTTTAATTATGAAGTAACAACATCAGTATCACTCATATACTTATATGTTATTATAATTATGAAACAACCCAATTTCACCATCTATCTGTCCTACGGAAAATGAATTCACCGTGCGTGCGTACGTACGGAGTACCGTCTTCCCGCCGTGGTGTAATCTATTGTCCACCACCACCTTACTTGGATGGGTATAATGGTGTAAATAATGTCTATATATGATTATTGTAAAGTGATATTTATTATGTAATAGTATACATACACTCCAATAAAATTCCATGATCATGGTAACGATATCATCGCTCGTGAGTACATACGGAATACTGTCTCCACGACGCGATGAGATTCATTCTCAATGATTAACCATTCATAAATGATTATAAAGTATATATAATAAGTAATCATGAAATATATGACATAATAATGATACTGGATTTATGTATATATATATGTATGTCATCCAATTAATTCCATTCAATTCAATAAGGAAACGAAAACAACATTCATGTGTTTGTACGGCCTACCGTCTCCATGAACGATGTATTTCTTCCCATTTATCGATCCATTATATATATATTCTGAATATATATAATATATAAATCTTGTTTTACATTCTGGATGAATGTAATCATGATATAATTAATCATATGAATAATTATAATTTAAAACACGAACGACAAATGAAATGATTTTACCCAAAACGCTACTTTAACATGAATTTACAAAATAACGGATAATATAAAGTCATATGTGAACCATATATGATATAATAACAATGAATATGATTCGGTAATAAGTAAATGACACTATTTAAATCATTATATAGGAGTTTTGGATACGTACGAAGCATATCAGACCTAAGGTAACATATAATTATTCCAATCTCATTCTTATCCGAGATTGTTTATTCGTAAGTATTTAATGGGGTTATTGTTCTCATCCATGTCCATGTTTCATAAAAATGGTTTCATGTATGTTTAATTTCCTTTTTACCCATTTTTTAATTTTACTACATGGTATGTATGGAATATTTTATTTACGAGGTACTTTTTGACTTTTCCGGAAAAAGTACGAGTAGAATGTTGTTTACTTATACGGCACAAACAGATTTTTACGGTTTTATAAAGCCCTATTTTCATGAAGCTTCCTCCAAAAGATTTCATGACTATTTCCAACAAAATACTTTTTTTAAAAATTGCACAACATTTTGTGAAAAGAAAATGATTTTGACGAAGAAAAGATATTTTCCTCAAGAATTCATTTCAAGTGTTTTATCAAAACCTTTTTCCATCTAAGATGACATTATTTCCTATGTGTATGTTTCAAGTATAAAGTATCTATGATTTACATGGTTTCAATTTTCTTATAATGAAATGATATCCATTTCTTTGATATGGATTATGTGATTATGGGATGATGTTTATGAAACCCATTTTATTTATTGGGTTACTATGAATGATGTATGTTTATTTTGTGGCACAAGTAAGAATGATTTCATTATGAGATGGGTGTGACCTATATCTCCCTCCAATGCATTGGGTAATGATTTATATCTCATGAGATAGACATGGCTGGAACAGTAAGTTAATCTGGTTTAGTATTACAGGACTGGAACGAGGAGTGAACTCGATTCAGAAAGGGACTCTGTCCACTAAGATGGTCTTGGCAGCAATGCCTTGGCTACCATCGAAATCATGACATGTGCTTAATGGATTACACAATTACATGTTTTATTACCATGCTATGTTATCATTATTTATGTTCCATTATGATCTATGCCTTATTTACTTCCATGTTTTAAGTCGTTGCTCAAGATTTTGATGTTTAAACATTATGTTCATGTTTTTAGGTTCAAATGTGTATGGTATGTTTTATTTTATACATGCTTACCCTTACTGAGCATTTGAGCTCATCCTTTATATGTTTTCTTTTCCCCATGATTTAAAGAAAGTTTTTAGGTAAGGAAACAAAAATGGGAAGATCTTTATTGGGAGATGTTGAAGATCTTTCACCACGATTAGAAGATTTTATTTCGAGTTTCCAAAGACACTAAACTATTACGGTCCTTGTGTGTCTATTTTTGTTATGTATTATGTATTCCGCAAAAGAAATGTAATGTCCATGTACGTCAAGATTCGGGTCTCTACAGTTGGTATCAGAGGAAAGGTTTAGTCAACCTTTGGAAACTAGGATGCGAAAACGTTAGTGATATCCCTAGAGATATTTCTAAGGTATGTCAAGGGATGTCCCTAAGGATCAGTATACATATAGGATACAGTCCTAGAACTACGGTAACAATCATAGAATTTAACCTAAGATGTTAGATATTGAGGATACTCCCCCTTTACTATGTTGTTTTCCCTAGCATGATTTTTTCCTCTCACACTATTCTTTTTGTGTTTTGGAAAATGGCTGGGAACATGAAGATTCACGATAATGGAGGATATGATAGACAATGGAATGATTTTATTCTTGAGAAACCGAATGAAACGGGATCTGGAAGTCCAAGCATCGTTATTATGCATAATCAGAAATCTCATAATATGATCAATAATCTCAACTTTGGTAAGTTTCCCGAATCAGATAATAAGAGAAAGATAGAGTTTCATGATGATCATAAAGGAAAGAACGTTCAATTTCCCTCATGTAAATCATGTGGGAAGAGGAATCATGGAAATTGTTTCAAAGGAACTGGAAGATGCTTTGGGAGTGGAAAAGAAGGACACAAAGCCAGTAAGTGCAAAGGAAAAGGTTCAGCTAACACCATGGATGTGGATAATGGTATTGCTATGACATCAAAAATGGTTAAATGTTTTAAATGTGGAATATACGGGCATTATGCAAACCAATGCTTTAAGGGAAAGTCTCATGAAGAGAATCAATATGGTCGTATGGGTAGTATTTATGTTGATGATGATGAAGAGACTACAAATGATTTGTGAGATGAAATAATTGTTGAAGCTTGGTCAATGGTTAAAGAAGGTAGTGGAATGATTACATGTTTATCAAGTGTAATGTTGTATAAGTAATCTCAAGATACTATGGAATAAAGAGACATCTAAGGATTGTTACACTGTTGTCTTTCCTTATGTTTTGAAAGTATATGTTGAATGGTACCAGTAACCATGGAAGGTTATTCATATATTTTTGGAAAGTAGATGATATGCACATAATGAAGGAATAAGAAGATAATGAGATGTTTGATTGTATTCATTAGCTCATGATTGATATAAGGACTAAGTGATATCATGGTTTGAGTATATAGAATTTTGAAGATTTTGGTATGTGGAAAGTGTTAACTTTTAACTGCATTCATGTTTTCACTAAGGTTCAATGGGTATTAATTTTTTCAAGAGAATACATGATTAAGGCCTTCGAATGTTTGGAATGTGACCAACAAGACATATCTTATGATATATGGGGATCAACGATGGTATTAAATCTCTGGTAATCGTTTTCACTATATTATGAGAGTGGACTTCAGTATTATGGATAAGCCTAAAGATTGTAATGGATTATGTTGGTCATAAGTTAGTATTGTTTAAGGATAGAAGTTTTTTCGATATTATTGATGGGATGTTATAGTAATATAGTTTTAGAAAAAGGACAACCTGCAGGACGGGCGACAGCCCATCGCGTCGGACAAGGATGTGGAAATTCAACCCACAACCGAAGTGCGACTGGCCTTTATCACCTACCACTGCCCTACAGGATGTCCCTGGTTAATAGAAACTATTTTTATTTTATTAAGCTATATGATATATAAAGTATAAGTTTATTTTTGGAACAATATATGATTAATCTAACCATAAGATGGACTTATAACATTTTCTAACCTTTTGTTTGAAAGATATAGAATGACCCATCATTCTATCACATGATCTTCTAACACATCACGAATAACAAATTAAACTTCATTTCTTTAAGGGATGAAGTGGAAATTCTTCAATTCACGAACAACAGTGAGATTGTACCAAAATCATGTAAGTTTTTCTTTTAATTCATCAACTTTAGGGAAATGATATTGAAAACAAACAATGTTTTCCTTGTTCCCTTATATCTGATGAATCAGATGGTACCTTAGATCATCACAAATCTATAGCATTGTGATTGTTGGCTTTTTTATAGCCATGTTCTCTACCACTCTCCATCAGAACTTGATGGTTAGATTTTTTTTCCATATCCATATTTTCACCTATGTTCTCCTACGTAGAAACCGAATGATGATTTAATTTGGGTAACCATTACATTTCATACTTTATTTTTTAAATCCATGGTTTGGTATTCATTTTTACGATGTGGGTTTTTATTAAACAAACTTTCGAGTAGTAAAACATTTATAACCCCGACGAATTTCGAGGGCGAAATTCATTTTAAGGGGGGTAGAATGTAACACCCCGAGATTTTATGAAAAATATTCTTTTAATTTCATTAATGTCTTGTGTTTTATGCTACACCAAGATTACCTTGCACTATAGGCAACACCGTATTAGCTTGCAATATACACAACACTATTCTTGGATCGTGTTACACACAATTTTGATAATAGCTATTCTACGCAATATTGAGTATATATATATATATATATATATATATATATATTCAATGTATAAATGAAATATAGTTGGATTCTATTATACGAAACGACGAAGTATTCTTGCACAACACGCAACCCTGACATGGCTTGCATTACACGCAATCACGACCTTCCTTGATAGCGTGTGTTGTACGCAATACCGGGTTTTACTAAACAACGATATATTATTATAATATTATTATGAACTAGCCTTTATGAATAGTATTAAATAAATTTTTAATTTTATAACATTATTATTCATCTTACACATTTTCTAGAACATGGTATAAGAACAAAATAATTTTTTCGGGTAAAATAAGTTTTTTTAAAAAAATGCAGTTTTCCCGCCTTTTGATGGCACACCAACATTAAATCTAGTTTTTTACAATTTTATAAGTTCAATTCGATAAAATAAAATTCTTATTTGGAATCAATAAATAAAAATTTACTTTGGATAAATTTTTCATATTATTCTGGTAACTTTCATATTTTGATGAATAGTAAAAACACGCTATATTTTAATTAAAAACAACTATTTTCATCACAATAATTTAAATTGTTAAATTATAATATTGAATGGTTTTAAAGTATAAATAGAATATATTTTTACCATTTAATATAATTTATGTCATTAGCATTGATTTTACATTAAATTCGTAGGTTAAATTAATTCAATCTTTTTCAATGTTTTAAAAAAAATCCGTTTTCTTTCAACAACAGGATTAATTTTAATTTAATTTCTGAAACATTTGTGTATTCAATTTGTAAAAATGGATTCTATATTTGGAATCACTGGGTCCAAATTATGTTAATAAGATAATTTTTATTTTTGGTAATTATGAATAGTAACTACGGTAAATTTTATTTACCATAGTTAAAGGTAAATCGGGTAATTAAGGGTAAATATAATATTAAAAAATTACCCTAACACATGCCAAAATTCTATTGGATGGCTAAAAGTAGACTCATATAACCTAAGGGTTGGATTAGATTCATTTTATGGTCTTTGGACCATGAAAATAATTTAATTATTATTAAAACCAAAGAAAGTGACAACATGTCACTCTCTTAAATCTTATAAGTATAATAATTCTAATTTAGTGATAAACATCATAAAACATAGAACCTGAATAGTCCCCAGAAATATAAAAAATTATATACATCATGATAATTTATTTTTAATTTTTAGGGATTAAATAATTGTCATTAATGGGGATACATTAATTATATAGAAATTATTTGTTAAGTGAAAAATAAGTAATATAGTTATTATTGAAATAATAATACCCATTAAAAGTCCCACAAACCTGACCAAAACATATTGTTAGTGTATATATACACCTTAATCATCCATGTACCTAATATATAACCGTTTAGAGCCTTATATAAGTGATTATGACACTTATATTATTTTATTTTAAATGATTCTAAAGTTGTCACCTTCATAATTTAATAAATATAACAATTTAAATATTGTAATTTTAAGATGATAAATTATAGTAAAAGTATTATTGTGAAATTTAATAGATTTATAATCATCATAGGATTTTATTTTTTATTTTTATGAAACAAATAAGTATATTAAATAATTATACAAAAATGTTGTAGTAATTATTTTATTAAGAGATATACCAAATAAATGGTCTTAAAAATAATAAAATAAATATTATATGAAATATTTAATGTGATCCACTAATTTTATAGATACATATGACCTTTTATGAATCTATTAAAGCTTTTAGTTTAAACATATATTCTGTATATATTTTATTTAAATTCAAATAAATTAATAGTGTCAAAATTGACACTATTTTATTTTATAAAAATATTATATTATAAAATTGTTTAAAATTTACAAAAATATTTACAAATTATAAATTTAAATTTATATGGTAGAAAATGTTATAAAGTATCTAAATATGGAAAATTCACAACAAATAAGTAATTATTTGTTATAATTAAAAATTTAGAATTTTATTACCACAAATAAACTTAAATAGATTAAATAAGGATAAATCAAAATGATAGGTTTAAAATCAGATCCAAACATGTCTAAATTTGATTGGTTGATGATATTACAACCCTATATCATCTAATATTTGAATATGAGTCATTTTTGGAGGTTTTTAAGAGGGGTTAGATTTATTATAAATTAATATTTTTATGAATTCCAATGGTGCCCCTCTCCTCCCTTATAAAAGGGAACCTTCTACCTCTCTTCCACACACCACTTGAGCCTTAACGCTCGGACAACCCCTGCCCAATTATCTTATCCACTTCCCTAGAAACATACTAGAGGTTCTTGTATTCTTCAAAGACCAATTTTAGTGCCCTAAGAGGAGGTCTCAAAGAGGCGCTTCAAAGAAGAGGTAATGTCTGTTACCGATTCTTTCACCTTTATTTCTTCTTCCACTTCATCTTAATAGGTTGTTTCATTATGAAGTAATTACATAAGTATCACTCATATAATTATATGTTATTATAAGTATGAAACAGCCCTATTTCACCATCTATCCGTCCTACGGAAAATGAAATCACCGCGCGTGTGTACGTACGGAGTACAGTCTCCACGGCGTGGTGTAATCTATTTTCCACCACCACCTTACTTGGATGGGTATAATGGTGTAAATAATAACTATATGTGATTATTGTAAAGTGATATTGATTCTGTAATAGTATACATACACTCCAATAAAATTCCACGATCATGGTAACGATATCATCGCTCGTGCGTACGTACGGAATACCGTCACCACGACGCGGTGAGATTCATTCTCAATGATTAACCATTCATAAATGATTATAAAGTATATATAATAAGTAATCATGAAATATATGAAATAATAATGATACTGGAATTATTTATATATATATATATGTATGTAATCCAATTAATTACATTCAATTCAATGAGGAAACGAAAACAACATTCATGCGTACGTACGGCCTACCGTCTCCATGAACGGTGTATTTCTTCCCATTTATCGATCCATTATATATATATTCTGAATATATATTATATATAAATAATTTTTTACATTCTGGATGTAAGTAATCATGATCTAATTAATCATATGAATAATTACAAGTCAAAACATAAACGACAAATGAAATGATTTTACCCAAAACGCTACTTTAACATGAATTTACAAAAGAACGGATAATATAAAGTCATAAGTGAACCATATATGATATAATAACAATGAATATGATTCTGTAATAAGTCAATGACATTATTTAAATCATTATACAGGAGGTTTGGATACGTATGAATCATATCAGACCTAAGGTAAGGGATAATTATTCCAATCTCATTCTTATCCAAGATTGTTTATTTGTAAGTATTTAATGGGGTTATTGTTCTCATCCATGTCCATGTTTACTAAAAATGGTTTCATGTATGTTTAATGTCCTTTTTAACCATTTTTTAATTTTACTACATGGTATGTATGGAAACTTTCTTTTACGAGGTACTTTTTGACTTTTCCGGCAAAAGTACGAGAATAATGTTTTTTTACTTATACGGCACGAACAGATTTTTACGGTTTTATAAAGCCCTATTTTCATGAAGCTTCCTCCAAAAAATTTCATGACTATTTTCAACAAAATCCTTTTTTTTAAAATTGCACGACATTTTGTGAAAAGAAAATGATTTTGAAGAAGAAAGGATATTTTTCTCAATAATTCATTTTAAGTGTTTTATCAAAACCTTTTTCCATCTAAGATGACATTATTTCACATGTGTATGTTTCAAGTATAAAGTATCTATGATTTAAATTGTTTAACTTTTCTTATTATGAAATGATATCCATTTCTTTTATATGGATTATGTGATTTTGGGATAATGTTAATGAAACCCATTTTATTTATTCGTTTACTATGAATGATGTATGTTTATTTTGTGGCACAAGTAAGAATGATTTCATTATGAGATGGGTGAGACCTATATCTCCCTCTAATGAATTGGGTAAAGATTTAAATCTCATTATATAGACATGGATTCAACGGTAAGTTAATTCGGTTCAGTATTACAGGACTGGAACGAGGAGAGAACTCGATTCAGAAAGGGACTTTGTCCACTAAGATGGTCTTGGAAGCAATGCCTTGGCTACCATGGAAATCATTACATGTGATTAATGGATTCCACAATTACATGTTTTATTTACATGCTATGTTATCATTATATATGTTCCATTATGATCTATGCCTTATTTACTTCCATGTTTTATGTCGTTGCTCAAGATTTTGATGTTTAAACATTATGTTCATGTTTTTAGGTTCAAATGTGTATGGTATGTTTTATTTTATACATTCTTACCCTTACTGAGCATTTGAGCTCACCCTTTATATGTTTTCTTTTCCCCAGGATTTAAAGAAAGGTTTTGGGTAAGGAAACAAAAATGGGAAGATATTTATTGGGAGATGTTGAAGATCTTTCACCACGATTAGAAGATTTTATTCCGAGTTTACAAAGACACTAAACTATTACGGTTCCTGTGTGTCTATTTTTCTTATGTATTAAGTATTCCACAAAAGAAATGTAATGTCCATGTATGTCAAGCTTCAGTTCTCTACATTAATAACCCATCTTTCATAATTAATTAGTAATTCAATTGAACCACATGCAACCAATAATTATAAATATAAATTGAAAAATGATCTCACTTTTTTATTCATCATAAAAATTCTTGTTTTATAATTTTCATATATATAGTGTTTGAATATTAAAATGTTATGGAATTAGGGGTTTTTCACATTAATAAATTATATATGTTTACATAAAATTATAATAATTCAATAAGTGATTTATTATTTAGACTTTTTTAAATCATTGTATTTTATAATTATGGATTTTAAATTTTATTTTATTAGGAATGTAATATTTTTAATTAGTTTAATATACAGAAAAAATGTATTTAAATTTCATTGACTGGTAATGTTTTTAACATAATAATATAATTTTTTTAGGAAATAAAATAATTCTGAAAGATTTATTTGAACATAATTACATAATGAGATGTGAAATTTATTATATTATGTGTTTTTATTTTAATTTATACTTTCTAGTTGGTTTTTAAATTATTCCAAAACCTTAGAATGTTTTGGTTTTAATATTGTCCATTTTTATAAATTTAAGAAAATACTGTGTTTTGAAAATGGTTGTAAGTAAGATGTGAATATTATGAAATTATTTATATTTTATACGATTAGATAAATATTTTATAAATTGATTTTTATATGAAATGATATACAATGTTTTGAAATTAAATAATAATTACATTTAATTCAATACGAATTTTAATAATCATTATTAAAAATAATATATTCTATGAATTAATTTTTTAATACATAGTTTGAAAAATATTTCATATTTAATTAGCAAAATTAAATGACAGATTTTAAATTCTTTTGAGGTGATTATAAAAAATTCATACTATAGTGAATTTTTTCAAACAGTAAAAATAAGGAAAATATCATATAAGATTGGATTTTTTATAATTATTAATGATTTTAAAAAAACCTTCAATTGATTCAGGTTTTTTCATAAACAACCATATTTTCTTATATTTGTTATAAATTAGAATATGTTTTTGGTGTTTTTAGTGAATCATTTCAAATCAATGATTGGTGGAAAATTTAAATCATTAGCTACAATGAATATGATGATTTAAAAATGGTATTATTCTAAAATTTATTTGTTATTATAACCTTCACTATATATATATATATCTGTATGTAATTTTTTTTTAAATTTTATAAAAATTATATATACATAAAACCATCACCAATTAATTATTTTTGGTATAGAATTATATACCAGTTGTCAAAAATACCATTAATTTATAACTGGGGTTTAATATACAATATATATTATAAAAAATAAATAGTAAATATTCTAATTTTGAATATGAAACTACATTCAATTTCATAGTAAAATATATCCACCAGTGAAGAAATTAGTACATTCAAAAATTAAATAGCCAAAAAAATGAGATGATAATTATATATTTTATATGCCACCATGGTTCAAACAAATTTTTTAATAAGATGTTGCTGAGACAATATATAAATTATAATGATAAAGAAATAACACATGAAAATTGGCATCCAAATTCATCCTTACACCCCTATGGTAGGATAACTACTTTTGGATGATGCACATCTTCGATTTTATTATCCACTATTATCTTCTGTTGTGTCTGATAGCTACATTAAATATAAGTAATAATATAAATTAGTTTTAAAAACATATTGTTCATAAAAATGTATTTAGAAAAATTATTCTAATAATAAATAAGGTCATGGATGATACATTAAATGAAGTAACACACATTCCCTTAGTCTAAAAAGATATATTTCACCCACCCATTTAAATGATTACTATCTCTATTGATATCCTATTACAATTTTAAATCACATAGGCCTAACATTTGATGGTTAGAAAGGTTATTCTTCCCAAATGAAAGGCCTATTTCCAACATCTAGAAATGTTCGAGTGTGTCCCAAGGTCTACACACCTAAAATAGAGTTGGCATTATTCTCACCATCACTGTAAGATGGTCATATTAAGTTATCTATCTTGACTCATATTACTATATTTTATTATCAATGATCGTAATTATATTTTTTAAGTCCTAGTGATTTTGAATTTTAACATTAAATAGACCATTAGGATGATGTATCACAATGAATTAAGATGATATTATCCTACAGATTCGTGATGGGAGGGGGGGGGGGGGGTTGCCAACCCAATAAAATAACTAACTTGTTCTATTCCATGAAAACAATGGAAATAACATAATTATTTGTGACCAATTAAAAATTTAGTGGAATTAAATCCCATGCCTCATTATTTAATTTATATAAATTGAAAGATAATTAATAAAATATAATCCATTAAAATTTCTAGTTATTAGTAATGTTTTTAACTAAATATTTCTCATAGGTATATTTATGTAATTTAAATCAACAATATTTTACAACAGAATTCATCACTCGATTTGACCACAACCCTGACTAACATCATTCAAACATATTATCAAATCATGAAATTAATTATTATAATTATTATACTACATAATATGAAATATTGTATGCATAATAATATCTAATAGATTAAATTATTTGATCTTCTCCAAGAAAAAAAATATTTCAATCAGTTTTGTCTAGGAATAATTGTTTGTATGTTGATAAATATTTTATAAAATTCCATGAAAAATTATATTTATTTTTTATAAAAACTAAATTATTTTAAATAAGTTCATAAAAATATACTAACATGGTGTCAAAGACCTTTTTTAAATCTGAATGATGCTTTTATATAAAGGTATTCCATTAATCATATGCTATCCCTTCGGGTGAGTTTTCAAACATTTAATATTGATGGGATGGTACATCATCTAAAATGCTAACTTATACAATATCTTCTTGTACAATAATTTTATATCATCTCTGGGTACCTCATTTATATCAATTTTCGCAACTATATTCATTATTTTAGCCTCCATACATTTGTTTCATTCAAGTTAAAGTTTTTTTGTATAGATGTCTTTTTTTAATAAATATATGTAAATTATTTTATATAGTGGTTATTAATTATTTTTTCATCATTAAAAATTAAATAAAAAAATGTTCACCCACCAATACCCAAATTATGATAACTATGATACCATATACATTGTTGATGAACACTACTCAATCACTTTATCCAATCTCAGTGACATCATTGATGTAAAAGGTGATGCATGTGAAGTATGGAGCTTACATAACATTTAATGAATTACATCTGGTGGAAGATAATATAATATAGTGGTTATTCCAAAAAATAAGAAGTATGCTTGATTTTAAGGCTGTGGAATATTAGATGGATCTGATAGTGAAAGAGTTGGAAAATATCTATTAAAATATTCAAATCACTTTTTTCTCAATACAATATTCAGTATGATTATAAACCAATAAATAAAATTATTTTCAGTACAAAATAATTAATTTACGAAAAAATACTTCAATTCATTGAATTATTCTATTCTAAAAAATTGATATGTTAAAGGATGATGTTACATACAATCCAATAAGTCATCATTGACCATATTATTCTCAATCATCCAAAATAACTTGATTTTATCATGTTATCCCTCCCTTTCATGATCATTATTTCAATATTATTATTGATAGATATATAAATATCATATTATTAATGGGATTTAGGATCAAACAACCATTTCTTGAACAATATCCTTGATATCATTAAATTAAATCGAATTGACATGGACTAAAAAACTCAAACATTATTCAACTCTTTCGTCAACATCATATAATAGGTTTGATTTTCTAGCCATAAAATTGGATCATCTTCATTATTCTAACTAGTATCAACCAACCAAGTTATGTTTACATACATAACTTTTAAAAAAAAATTCTGTATGCCTTTAAGAATATCATACAACGTCATTTTGAATAATATAAATGAAAATAATACATGATAATTTAATCATATAATTTCAATAAATTGTCCACTATATCCCAACAATAGTAATTTTCTCAGTATAAAACAATTTTATTTTTCCAAACCATCCTTGTGAAAATTATTAAATAACAAAAAATGTTTTATGTTAAAATTATTGAATTCCAAAGGCTACTTCTAATTTACACAAAAAATATATTTGAAATTGTATTTTACATCATCTAAATTTTCATTATTCATGATTTACATATAAGATTATAAAATATTATTAGGTTGATATGAATATTTTATCCACATATTAAGAATATTAAATATATTATGATCTTACAGAACATAATAACCAATCAAAATATATTTTTAATGATTTTTTCTCTTACCATTTTATGTTCGAATATATAGTTTATAAATTTAACATATCAAATTAGTTAATCAAGGGATATGTAAAATAAATAGTGATTAACACATATATATTTGGTTGTATGAACACTCTTTCTTTTTTGGAAACTAATAATATTTTAAAAACCTAATGAACTAACATTGGAATGTTTGTTCACTTACTGTAACACTTAAAATGATTTATGTTCTCATCAAAAAATCTAAAACTATTAAATATTCTCTCACTATTATTATAATACCTTGAAACAAAAGAATAGGCAAACTTTTCCCACATAACCTTTAGAAATTAATCCATATAGTTGAACATTATTTCTCCCAAAATACATTAAATAACCAATATTCATATTTTAAAAATATATAAAATATAAGTATAAACCATATATGTATTGTGTTTGAAAAAATATATATTTTAATGACAAAAATAATATAAATTTACCTTTATCAAAAGGATTAGTACATAAATATTGTTTGGCCCATATAAATTTAACATACTTGCTCAAATAAATAGTTATATGAATCATCATTGTGAATAACGAAGGGATAAATGATATCTACATTGAAAATTGATTTTAAAATTATTTATTATTGTTTTCAAGATCATTCGAGTTTATATTTCTCCCAGAATAAAATATATAAAATATGAAAATCTCAATTAAATGTATAATTATTTTATCAACTAATTGAACTTTTTATTAACGTGAGAGTAAAGGACCCATCAAAATGTGGTACTCATTAATTTGAATCCCATTGAATATATGATTTTTTTTAAAAAATAATTTTTAATTTTCACAAAAATTTCCATCATGTACATTAATAATTTTTTAATTAAATAAAACTCATTTATCCTAATTTTTTAATTTAAAAACATTTTCATGATAATTTTTATTTTCATTTTCTTATTGCATATATTTTAATGTAATTATTTTAATGGTTTTACGGGAATTATAAGGTTATTTGACATTCTATGATCATTTAATATTTTAAAAATGAAATTATTACGTACATTCATTTCAATATGTATATAGTAAATATTATGATATAACAATTTTTATATAAATAATTTAATTTAGAATAAAATATAATCGTTGTCTTTTACCAACAATATCTGACAATATCTGATGTATTTTCAAAAACAATGTTCAAATAAAACGGTTTAAAGTGTTTTTATCCATAGTTGAAAAGTATGCCATAATTTTTAAATGAAATAAAAATTATGGTAATGTCTTCAAATACTTTCATCCATTGAATAATGTATTGTAAAATATTTATGTATGATATGCCTAAAATAATTGATGGTCACACATGAAACGATGATTTTTACTATATGGTACTATCCTATATTTGATTTTATTGTAGAAAAATAGAAATAAATAGATATTATTATTATTCAAACCTTCTAAATCTCACCAACAACATTAGTTAGTAGTTTTATTTATTAAATAATCAAACATTTTGAGTTTTTCCGTCTTCAATGAATCGTGAGTATCTACATAATTTTCTCATAACTCATGATAGTATTTTGTAGTAAACTAAAATATTATATTAGAGTCATTAACATAATTTTTTTCCCTATAATATTCATTAATTTTATAAAGTAGTTTTGTTTTATAAAAATATATAGAGGTTTTTTGAGGAATCAAAAATAATTTTTATATATGACATGTTATATATAGAGTCCCAAATGGATTAAATCCATTAGTATCTAATAAAAAATATTTATTCCCATATTATTATAAAAATGTTTGATTAAAAAATAATATTATTTTTATTCATCTAAATATATTAAATTCAATATAAACCTATCATTTTGTTTATATATAATATACCACTTCATTTTTTGTCAAATTTTAGAATTCATGAACACTCAAGAAATCATTATTTTAAAGGAATGTAGCATAAAATATTTAAAGTGTTTTTCATTTTATTATTCATTTTAGTTAATTAATTTAAATGAGTAATATGATTAGTTTCATTCCATTAAAAAATTATCATATATTAGAGTATTATCAATTTAAATATTATAACAAATATTGGATGTTGTTATTAAGACAAGTGGGTATATTAATATTATCGAGACCAAGATTATTAATAAAATTATTCATATAATAAAAAATTTATGAATATTATAATTAAAAAAACACTATAAAAAATATTATATAATTGATAATCAATTATATATAAATGTAACCAGAAACAGAAATCATTATCATGTTAATACATCTACAATTTCAGACAATATGGGACATAAATAATACATTGTAAGGGTATTAAAATGAAGTGGTGGGAGGATGATTGACTTTAGTTCTTAAAACATTCCCAATAATGATATACGACATCTAGATATAATATCAAGATATAACTAAACATTTATATCTTGAGATGGATATTTTTTAATTCGTCAATTGTAAATACCAACATAAATCATAAAGAGTTTGAGAAATTAGGGAATAATTGATAGAGGAGTGGATTATATATTTTCTGAACTTATCCTTCTCCAAGAAGTAAGAAAGCTCATGATCTATGAGCCGATAAGAATAAAAGGATATCTATAAGTAGAAAATTAAGATCCTAATAATAGTTGTTAATATCAAGAATAAAAAGGCATAATGTGTGAATATTCTAAAAGATACAATGAAATGAAATGGGTTGCCACTATAAAATATTTTTTTATCTAGTAGTGGGTTTTAAATAATAATTTTTAATTATAATACAATCTGTTATAATTTAATAACCCTTAAAAATTATTTCATAATTTGATGATTAAATTTGATCACAACTAATAAATTGGTGATAAGGTATATAAACCAAGGTATTCATAATTATCAATGATTTTTTTGAAGCATTCATTAATTAATTACTACAAACTATACTCTTCTCGTATATAGTGGTATATGATTTTTACTAACGAGTAAGATTACCTTTTTAACTGTGGAAATATAAAATATTTTGTTTAATTTTATGTTTTATATTTATATTTATATTGAAATTGGTCTCTTATATGTAATTAAAACTACGTGATAATTTTGTTTTTCTATTTTTTGGATGATGATTTTAATTATTGGATTATTCTTCATCGTTGTCAATTTTCATAATACACATCATCATAAACATCAACAATCATTCTTGGTATCCAATTTTATGAACATATAAAATGGGATGAGTATTAATTAGGTTTAAAAGTTTTTGGGGGAAACTATAGTTTATGTCAAAGGACAATTTTTAGGGAAAGATAACGATATGTCTATTTGAAGTCCACTTTTATGATATTGGATATATATATATGTTGTTTTGAAATTTTGATTGATTAAGAATTTGTAGTTTTTTCTTTTAATAAGGATTTAACTGAATAGAATCCTAGTTATAATTGAAGTTATTATTATGTCATCATTTTTTATAAATAATCATTTTATTTTTTATTTATTCTCATCTGATTTGATTTTATAAAAAAATTGAGTTTTTATGATTATAAATAGTATTTTGGAGAATATTTTTACAATTTATGTAAAATAAGTTTTAAAAACAATTAATTGTTGTGAGATTCATCAAATCCTAGGTTTATTATGTAATTTATTAGGTATTGTTGTTGTATTAGATTATTAGGGATTAGTTATTATTCATTTTTCATTGAATTTTTTATGGGTTTTTGTGGGTTTCATAAATTTAGTTAGGGTAAGTTTACGATTGGTAGATAATTGAATTTACAGTGTGGTATGTGTGAATCTGTATATGTGGGGCATGTTATGATTATTTAAACATATAATGGGTTTGTGATTTAGTTTATAAAAGAAATAGTAGTGGTTATTAGATTCAATAATTTCCATTATTGTGTGGTAAATAATTGAGTGTCTTAGAAAGAATTATAAATAAAGTGAAAATTATGCAAATATTGTTTGATACATGAGTGTATTTTTTGTAGAGTATTTATCTTAGTAAAAAAATTCATGGATTATTTTACCATTGAAATGGAGTAATGGGTTAAGAGGGTTAAATTTTTTATAAGTCTATTGAGTTTTTGGTTGTGCGGGGAGGAATTCAATATATGGAAAAATCATCATTTTAGATTATTTTATTATTTGTAAAAAATTATATAAAAATAAGTGAATTTAGTAAAGGTGTGGAATGTTTTAATCTATGTTATGGAATTACAATACATATGAGGTGAATAGTTATATAAAACCTAATGGTAATTAATTATATAAAATTTTGGATGTTAAATTAGAAATTTTACTATATTTAATACTGCTTAGTATCATTTGATGAGTTAATTACATAAATTATGACTCAAAAAACATCTATAGTAGACACATGAATTAATTCCTATAAGTATTCATTATATTAATGGTTTTTAAACTATATTGGTGTTTCAAAACAATATAGTAGTTTTTCATCGATTGGTTCATGGTTTCATAAAATATTTACACTAATAATTCATAGTTGAGTGATCTATAAAATAAATTATCATTACTTAATGAATGATTATTAAGCCATGAATTATAATATGACAATGATAAATAATATCATAATAAATTTATACCATTTTAACACAAATAACCATTATTATTTATGTTGAAATTATTATTTAAATGTTTTTATGGTTTTTAAAATAACTTCATGGTTTACATGTTGTGGTAGTATAGGTTATCCATCCTATGATTCATAGAATAGCATTCCCAATCCCTCACTATAACACTATAATTTTTTTTGAAGGAATTGTAATGTTTCTATCAATTTATCTTATCATTAAAATAGTTGAAAATGAAGAATTCAACATCCAATATTTATAACTATTCAGTTTCCCATGTAAGTTATGCAAGAAGATAAATTTATTACAATAGAATGAAATGTCATGATAGTGATTAATTAAACATATATAAAGTGTTTTTTAATATTTAAATATATATTTAAGATATTTATAAATTATTATTAAGTAAAATTATAATACTTTTGATTCAGGCACAAAAAATTAGACTTGGCTAAAGTGAAGGAATACTGGCTTTATTAAATAGGAAGGTAATTCATATATTGAGTTTTTAATGAAATATCGACTATTTAATATTAAATATATAATAATTGTATGTTTTTTTGTGATTTTTAGGTTTATTAAGTGGTCTTTATAGTGTAAACATCATTTAAACCTATTCTTCTTTATAGAGTGAATGTTAGTAACCAGGACTAATCAAATAGATGCAGAACATGATTTATGTGATTAATGAGGGGTAATATTTATTTCTATTTTAATAATCCCATTGGAATAATTAGTCATTATATAATTAAATTTTTTAAAAATCCTATGAAAACAATTGATATATAAATTTTATGAGATCCCAAAACAAATTACGTAAAGATAATTTTTAATAAAATTAGAAAATTATTCAATATTTTTTTGGATTCAAAATATATTAATTAATTTGGATTTTCACCTTTTCCCATAATATTTATATTTGGGGAGATCAATTTAAAGGATATCTCCCTGCTTGATTAAAATTTTAGGAAAAACTATATTTTAGTTAGGCATTTCAATTCAATTTTAATTTCCAATGACAATATTGGAATTGATTTTGTCTGATTTATTCAATTTGTCTTAAAAGATTCATTAATACTTATTTCTTAAATAAAATCATACATATAAATACTAAATACCCTTTTAACTGTCCGATTATTAACTATATGTGTATAGTATTCACAGATATAGATTATACCTCTATGTGGGGTGATGTTAAATGTACTTTGCTTCCCCAAACTCACATTATAAATAGAAATTTAGCCATAATATTTTTATTATTTATGTCAATTGGTGTGGTATGATACCATATAAATCTTATTGATAATTTAACAATTCTTGGATCTTATATGAAATCATGCATAGTTATTTTCAAAGGGGAATGTTCTAATCATGGTGTGGGAAATTCCATCTAAATAATTACTTCAAAACGGAGATAATTGATGTTTCCTTGAGATATTAGCCAAAGAAAATGTGACATTATATTAATAATTTAATCAGTCAAGTATAAGTTTATCATTAATAATTCCAAAATAATGATAATATTATATCAATGAATTTATAATAATATATATATAAGTATTTGAATCTTGATAAACTGATCAGTTTCATAGATAATGTTTTCAATATGTAGTATAAAATGAAATGGATTATTAATAATTATAGAGACACATTGTTGCTGCACCTTATTCAACTAGAAATATTAATGAAAAATATCATATCATAATTTTATGAGAAATTTTATATTCTTAACTCTAATCCAGAAATTTAAAATTATTTTCTTTATTTTTAAAAATTACACTTAATTTTGAAATTAAATATAGTAAACGCATTGATGTATATTTGATTTATAAATTAGTCAACGCGATGAAAACCCATTAAATCACATTTATACATTTTGAGGATAAATTGAATGGTGTTATCTTCTCAATTAATATTAACACTCTAACAAGACATAATGGGCATACCAATAAGTTTTTCATGCACTATAAGAATTTATTATATGATGGGGGTTTTTGGATATAAATATGTTCTTTATATATAATTTTTATTAGGTAGAACTAATTTTTAATTTATCAACATCATTTACTAGATTTATTATACTCTAAATATCAAATAATCATTGAATATTGTGGTAGGGAACAAAATTCTTAATTTTGTTTGTTGAAAATATTTTCTAAATATCTATGTTTTTTTTCTTGATAAGGGTACCTCAACTAATTAATTTTTTATCATCCCTAGAAGAATGATTTTTTAATTCATTTATAACACTTTTTATGTAAGTAAATATCATTTATTAGAATATAATAATCGAAATATTTCATTAAAAATTGTGTTTAAATAATTTTAATACACTTAAATTGGATTATATTCTCAAAATTCAAGGGTGATATGTTTCTACAATTATTTTATAAATATAATTCACTCCTACAAAAAAATTTCAAATATATCTATGAATTTAAATAGATATTCTAAAAGATAGTTTTAATTGTTAATAGTTTTTAGTGAAGGTAAACCACACTGTTCTCTCTAGATTTTTATTATTAAGGATTAACCATGTAAATTAAATCTAAAATCTATGGAAGTTGGACTTGTTAACCTATTAATGTATATTCAAATATATTTTATTATATTAAATAATTCTATATAGATGATCTTTTTATATATATTGAGGGGGAATAATCAATAATTTTCTCCATTAAAAAATTATTTTTTTCAATGTGGTTAGTTTTATAGATAAGTAATGATATTTATTAAAAGGATTTTCTTCTTTGGGAAAAGATTTAATTATTTGATGAAAAGTTAAATTTTTTGATAAAATGGATTTGTACCAACAATCACATTAAATTAATTTCTTAGTAATAACAATTTTAAGAGTTTAAAAGGTGGATATAATTTTATAATAAGTTATTTTTAATATAACATCTCATTTGTCTTGTTTAAATTAAGATAACACCTCCAATGTTTTCTATATTTGTTTTGTGAATTTAGTGATAAACATTTTTCTTTTTTCTGAGTTTCATATTCAAAAATTTAACAAGTATCATTTAAAAATATTGTAACTTTCAATTAATTGATTTTTATTCAATTTGTGTATTCATCATATGATATTTGGGATCATTTCATGGGAAAAATTATGAGGCCCATTTGTTTTGTGTGGAATTTGAATTAAACATACAATCTCATTCAATAATTTCGTCATTAATAATTACACCCAAAGTCACTGATTTAAAATAATTATTCAACCAATTTCAGTAGTGAATGGTTTATAAAATGACCCTATAAATTTATATTTCATTAGATTAGTTATGTTTTATGGATTTATATATAAGGGGAAATTATTAAAAGATAATATAATATATTAAATGGATACCATCTTGAAATTTTTATCTTATATTATCAAATTTATGGACACTTGTTTTTTAATCTATAATTTTTTACTATAATTTTTTATTTTATATGAAATTTGGTATTTTATATAATGATATAGAATTTATTCCAAAATATTTTTGTGAGAAAACCCATAACATCCCTATTATCATGGTGTATATTTTTATCTGGTGTGACTCACTGTTTAGAATTTTTAGTACCAAGATATAATAGAAATGAAAATATGGGTTTATATATAACCAACCAATATGTATGAAAATCCTCCAAAAGAATCATATTCTATGATCTTTGATAAAAAATAATTTAAAAATCTTTTATAATATCTTACCATATTATACTCAATTGACGATTTTCAATATTAATATTACCTCTAATGTTCTACTATATTTCAAGGACTCTCAATATTTTTATAACATTTTATATGAATGTGATTTTATTAATGAAAATTTGAGACATATTTTTAATATAAATAAATTTATTGACCCTACTGAATATATGTTGAATGCCTTTGTAAACCATATCATGAAGATGAAAAATAGTGAGTAAATTTTTAATATACTCTCTAATATATTTTTTGTGATAGTGTTTAATATATATAGAGTCATAAATAGTTTGATATTAATATGTTTCAATACTAAAATCAATGTTGTTCTCACATCTATCAATAAGAAAATATAAATTTCTATAGGAACACGACATTAGAGTTTAAATAAAGTTTAAAAGATATAATTGTTAAAAAAACTAATATACCCCACAAGATTATTACAAAATATTTCATGTTTAATTTATATTTATGGATTCAATATATTTATTTATATTTTAATGTAATCAATTATAGGCTAGATCTCAGTACACCTATCCTTTCATATTATAGTGGGATATTTAGAGAGTGTTTTGGATTTATAACTGATTTTTTTAAGAATACCATAGAAATATTTTTTTATTGACGATAAATTATGAGATGTTATATATTTCATGAGGTATGTGTGGAAATATGATTTTTATATAACTTTAATTGTATTTTTTTATTAAAATTGATCATATTATCATGTTTTCTCTAAGGATTCTACCATGGATGCTCTACATGAAATTGATTGTTTTTTGGAAAATTTTGAAAGCATCAATTTAATAGTAACTCATCTCTACAAGATAAATAAATTTTTGTTGAATATCTATTAATGTTTTCTTACTATGGATATTGTTTTATAATATTATATTAATCTTTGTAATGATCATTTATATTTTCATTTCTCAGTTATAATTGGTAATTCTTGTACTCACCACCACCACACAACTTGGTAGATATGTCTTTTTTGTAAATATTAATTGGTATTTTTATACATTATCCTATTACATATATTAATATTATTATTTTCTCTAATTTGTTTATTTTAGTCTCTTGTGGGATATTGTTTTTATGTTTAATATTTTCCCCCACCAAATTATTACTTATATTGTTTTTATTTAATATAAAATTAGATTTCATTTTACCCTTACACCTTGATGGGTTGTATTCATAATGGGTGTTTGGAACCCCCTTCCATTTACTCAATATAAATATCTCAAATCCTTGATAAGTATTTTCTCCCATAATCTATGTATGATTTAAAATAAATTATCCTCCCCATATAATACTCTATCCAATTTTTTCTAATATTTTCATGGATTATTTATATTTTGTTTTTGGGATTTCATTTTTGTATTGAGAAACCATTTATTTCTAGAATAATTTTTAGCATCTTGTCATGTATTTCAATGTTAGTGGAATTAATTTCTTTATAATGATACATATCATTTCATTTTTATGATGAGAACATATAAAATCAGATAAATTGTAGACCTATAAAATGAATTTTTTTAATGCTAAATTTTATATTTTTTGGTCATTAAGTTTCAAATAGTAAATTTATAGTTGAGGTGCTCAGTGATTTTACATGGAACCAATTACTTATACGTGAATCAATTACTTTATCATTTCATTAAAAATATTTAAGAAATTTAATGTTCTATAAATAACATTTTTAAATGACATAAGGGTTTAACAGATTGTATATTAACTATAAATTTATTTTTAAATTATTTTTTATTTTAAATATGAATTACACAAACATTTATTTTCTCTTTATAAATATAATATGTGTTATTTTTTTATATTGGATTAAAATATATTGTTTGGATTTTAATATATGAAAATGTATTTTTTTGTTAAATGTTGTGTTTTAATTTATTATTTTTCATTTTTTTGAAAAAAGTGATTGATTTATGTAATTTTATTTCTAGACTATTTACATGTTAA
The DNA here is from genome assembly GCA_963277665.1 of Viscum album. Lineage (NCBI taxonomy): Eukaryota > Viridiplantae > Streptophyta > Magnoliopsida > Santalales > Viscaceae > Viscum > Viscum album. Next base: position 1,482,266,021 of record OY728161.1, read on the forward strand.
TTTTTTATTGTATGATTTCAATATATTATTCTGGTTATATTTATATTAGATAATTATTTATTTATTTTTGATGGGAATATTATAATAGAATATATGTTTAGAAATTTTTTTATGGTTACCCGTTAGATATGATGTTGAAGGATGGGTAGACAATAACTTTTAGGGTGATGGTATATTTATGTATAAAACATAATGTTCCACGATTTGGACTTTCTATATACAATAGTGTTTTTAATAAATTGGATGATGGAGGGGAAAATAATTTTCTCAGTGGGTTAGAACCTAGGTAATAGACATGGGTGTTGTCAATGACAAGAAGTTGTACCCCATTTTCATTTTTGTTGAATAATTAACCAGATATTTTTTTCAATTAGGAGTAATTGAAATAATATTTTTGTTTTGGTTAAATAGTAACACCTTGGAATACTAATTTTTTCTTGGTGTGGACAACTGGATGTGTGAGTGTTTTGTTATAAAATTCATTTAATTCTTTATATGCTGTAATTTGGATAAAGATTAATATTTATTATTTAAAAAATATAATTTATCATTGATATTTATTTTCCTAAAAAATAATGGGATCCTTTTGGAGATATCAAAGTATGATTTATTATCACCCCCTAAATATATACTTTTATGAACATTAATTGTTTTCTTGAGCTCAAATATGGGAATAGAAAATCACTTATGGTGATTATTAGAAGTTTTAATTATCATATATGTTATAGTTCATATAAATTTTTAGGTTAAAGTGAAGAAACAAATAAATGGAGTTTTCATAAGATAATTTTTTCACTATTTATAGATTCCATTTTGATATGGTAATAAATTATATATTATTTCAATTATATATTATAACTCGAGCGTAGTATAAAAATTAATAACAATTATTTTTTAAAAAAATAAATAGTGTTTAATATTATAAGATTGGATGAATAAATCTTGTTTTGGGTTCATCCTTTAGTCACATAACATTTTATGTAAACACAAATCATAAAATAATAAACACAAATATGATACCTTGATGGAATCGTGTGATCTTGGTGTACTCCTCTTAACCATCATCTAATTATTGAATGAACATTCAAAATGAAGGTACCTATATATCAAACATATTATTACCAAAAATTAGTAATCGTCAATATTTAATTCATATGTTCTTGAAATTATTAATGAAGTTCATCAGGAAAACCCTCCAACTACGTGAAAATTTAGACTCGATCTGAGAAGTAATGATCAATCTGTTCATTTTTTCATTAAGATTTTATCTCTTAATATTGAGATAGAGTGGTATGACACACCAAATTTGAGGAATATTTATGGGTTACTCTTCATGGATCACAAATGACTATATATATAAATGTTTAACTCTTTATAATAACATTGTGGTTTCAATGGAGTTATAATCTTTTTTGAAACTTCTCAACATACCAAATGTATACACCATTTTCATATCATTAAGAATAATTTTTCCCAAACTTGTAACACTTCAAAGTGGGACATGGTAAAATAAAAACTAATAAATCATCTTTATACCTTCAATAATTATTTAAAAATCCTTTAACATTTTGCGTTCAATTAAAAAATGATATTTTTATCATTTTTTTAATAATTAAATATAATTTTAATAAATAAACAATAAAATTACACATTATTATAAACATGGAAAATATAAAATTCATTTAATTAGATTAATAACATATTGTCATTTACACTCAAATGATTACTAGCCTACACAAATGGGGCCAACTTTTCACAAAACAATTATTCATCAGAATTAGATGAACTTTTGGTTACAAATTGTTAGTAACCCTAGGTACACTTATCCTAATAATAGTGAATCAGTATCATAGACTAATAATGTATCATGAAACGCATCGTAAAAAACATATAGATAATGATAATACATATAATGGCTGCATTTTGTTAATAATTATTTTTTTAATTTAAACTATTTATCTTAGGAAATCATATAAAAGGGATGCATACTTAGTGTAATCACATTATGATGTACTCATTTTTTTTAATTTCATGTTTTTAATTTCATTAATTTATAATGGTGATGGATTTTTTCAACGTACTACCATCCCATTGATGTGTAAAATGATATGTTCATCCATAAAAAAGTGAAAGATCATGTCTTGTTCATTCAATCAATGTCATGCCACTAATAATGCCCCTAATAAAAGATAGCTAACCACAAATGCAAAATATCATTGTTTTTTCTTTACTAAAGTTTGAGATGAAATGTTATAAATTGATAATGATATCACATTCAGATTCAAATAAACATGATCATAGAATGTGACATACAATGAAACAAATAACATTATGTGTTCTTATTAGCGGGTATGTCCTCAGGATATTATATACTCTGGATCACTAAGTGTGAACATCATTAGATAAAGTATCACTGCTTATGATTTCATGAATCTTGAGAATAAGATACCATCTATGTCCCATCATTATAATATATCTATATTATGGAATATTTTTTTTAAAGTAGTGTCACAATATCACTATATTCTCATTGTAGCTACGAACTACTATGACATTTTAAAATAATATAAATTTGAGACTCTACCATGACAATGATACATTCATAAGTTACAAATATATTATGGAATGAATATATCACACATATCCCTTTATATACATGATATTTTCGTCATTAATTATTGATCAATTTCATTATATGGACCCCACTTTTACAAAAAAACCCAAATACAGAAGAGATAACATACTAAGATTGTTCTATTATCTTTCTCCAGATTAATATTGATTTTCCTGAATTATGGATTATGTAATTAGGACTACTATATTTTTCCTCTACGTATACTCATATATCCTAATCTTTAACATTCTATGTAAATTACATCAAGAGATTATAAATCCATAGTATATAGAATTTTTCCATAGTTTTAACCATGAGATGTTGGATAGTATCACTGCTTAAAATATTAATAAAATGTAATAATATAACTTTTTCTAAATAAAATTTCAATAAATATAATAAATCATTTCACAATTGTATTATAAATTTAGATTCACCATTCATTTAAATATAATGGGGTTTTTATACGTTGATAGGACTTGATATGATGAGATTCTATAGATCACTTACTTACCAAAAATGGGAAGTTAAATCAAATTGATCCATAGAAGGACTAGTTGTATATTCCTTTAATAATTTGTTTTTCATCCTCTCCATGTTAAAGTGGAATAGACATTGTACTTTGGTATTTACTATGGGATTTTTTCAATTTTTTCGATTAATGGTTGTCCAAGATTTATATTATATTTTACAATAAAAATGTGTATATTAGAAATATAAAATATTTCATGTATCACGGAATATTTTGTACACCTGTTTAAATAATTTATGTTGTTTTATATATTATCTTAATTTCATTATGTGACTTATACATGTCTTCTTGGATAGATTTATTTCATGTAACACAATCTTCTATTATATCCGGAATTTATTCCATCTAGTATTTTCTATACCTTGTCCTTTATCTTTTTCCAATATGACAATAGATCAATCCAAATTGATAATGTTCCCTAGAAGTTGGGATGAATCTTTAATTCAATATTTGAAAAGATACATTCAACTATTTTATAACTAATAGTAAGACTAATCATTATTTTCTTTATACAATCAATAAATTTAACATGGAAAATTATAACACTCACATTTACATTTTTTAGAACATTAGAATATTATCATTCCTTAGTTAATTCTTTTATTGGTCTATAAATAAATCCTTCATTAAAATATATTATATGGTATAATTTTTGTGTCACATGTTTTTTAGATATTTTCTCATATAAAGTTTTTATAATTTTTTTGTTTTGATATTAAACCTACAAAAATAATATTAATTGAAAAAAATTATTTAACATCATATTCAAATGGATTTCAACATCTCTATTGGTGAAAATGATTTTTACATCAATAATTATATTAAATTTTAAAAATATTTATCAGCTAATCGATACATATTGGTCTTTACATTACCATTCATTTATAATTCTCATGAAAACCAATTTAAACATAGTTTTCATAACATCTGATAGAGTTATTACAAAAAAAACATCATTCTTTATCATTGAATACACCATCCTGAATTCATGACAATATTCCATTTTTTAAAAAAATTCCATAGAATTATTTCTTATAAAATTTTTATTCATTATCATCAATTATTAATATATCACCAAATTTTTTGTCATAAAAAATTATATTTTTTTCTCAATTCCATGAAGTATGTCTCCCAATATTCATATTTCATTCATGCTAACATGGAATTTTTGGATCATCTTTTTAGGAAAGGTATGTGGGAATGTTTCAAGTGGTAATTCACGAGTGAAATTAGGGGAAATACAGGTTCTCCCTAAATCTTAATGTATCTTATATCAAGTATTTTAGAAGTGTGAATTCCATCTCTTTATTTATACGTTATTGTTTTTAGATCTTTTTTATGATTCGAGTGTATTTGTGAGATTTTCATAAAAATGTGGGGATACTACATATCTAGATACTTTTAACGTCTATAACAATTTTTTAGATAGATAAATTGATCAAGTTCAATTCTATAACAAAATCACTAGTTGCAATGGACTATGTATAAGGATGGTTTCAAGCTTAATACTGAGTGGGATTAAAATATGTTCTAATGCATGATGTTCTAGCTATTAGAGTTGTTTGAGGATACATTATTCATAATTTTAGAATATTTTATAGAAAAAATTATTTAATTTATAGTATAATCTCAAATTATTCTTAATGGTATGTCATATGAATAATATATAACATTAGGTTTTTAGATTTGGAAAAAGACTCATCTTTACTTAATAACTCTTTGATGTGTACATATTATATAGTATAGTCAATTACATACTATATTAATGATATTTAGTATCACAAAGACCTTCAAGAAATTTTCTCACCAATATGGATTGAGGGGAAAAAGTATCTATCTACTCGGCTTCCAAAGGCATCCTAAGTGTCCATATTCATATTTTACTTGGAAATCCTTTCCCCTTGCTGCAATTCCGTTTTCCTTGGGTTACACATGATATCCGCTATTTTAGAAAGCATTAATCCCATTAGTTTCTTCCCTTAATTAATATTTTTTTTGATATATGAACCTATTTATTTTAATACTACTTGGGAATGTTGAGAAATTAATTTTTCATAGTCTATTTATATCCCTATATCTCAAATAGTTATGTTCATATTCTTTTATAAATATATTATTTCAATAAAATATGACGTTTATTTTATTATTAATTTTTTACTACCCTTTGTAATATTTTTTATAATTAATTTGGATGAACTAAATTTTTTTATTGATGCATATTTTTTCCCATCTTATTCTTAAAAATATTTTGAAAATAACAATGTCAATTTATGACATAAATGAATTTTTATACAATAAACTATATGATATAAAATTTTTATTATAGTTATAATATGGTTATGTTTTATCTCGACTATTTTCAATGTATTACTTTAATTGAATAATTAAAAAACTATAATATTATCAGACTAGTCATCAACAATAATTTTACTAAAATCATGACACTAATGTGTATGGAAAAATGTTTGTTTGTAGTAAATATTATCTATACATTAATGATTAATAAATACCGATGTAATATATTTTTTAACTCACCCACCTAATGGATCTATTATCTTCTTAACATGATTAATGTCTTCTTCCATTTACATTCTTTTAACCACATAAAATAATCTATTGTATTATAAATACTTGACTCTTTCATTTAAATAAAATAGTTCATATGTGCCTTAATGAACTAAATCTTGATTCTTTTTATTTTTATATAATTTAAAATTAAATGTTTTATTTTTCACTTTTACCACTATATGTAGGAATGTTTAATACATAATATTTTTCATTCAAATGATCCTGATCATTTTTCTTATTATATCTATGATATTGGATTATGGTTCTCTTTAACCAAATATTATCTATCCATAACTAAGAATTATTTGAATTTTATATTTTATATTCTTCATTTATTTTCATTAAATGATATTATTCATTGTAGTATAATTAAACAGTTAATTTTCTATCGTATACCATTCTAATTTTTTATTTCAATAAGAAATAGAATCCACTTATGTCAAAACTGATATAATAAATATGTACAACACAATACATTACAATTGTTCTCATATTTACAAATATTTTAACTGGGATATTTTATGTTATCGTATTATTGATATGAAAATGGTTACCAGGTCAATTGGGAACTGGAAGTCTTACAGAAAACTCATAATATTTTGGAATATATTTTGTTCCCCTATTTGGATAATGTATTGGTTTAACATCCCAAGTAAATAAATAAAAAATAAATTTTCATTTTTATATATATTTTTGAATTTAATAATAATTTTAATTTAAATGTGTTTTAATGTTTGATGGCGTACCTGATATGAAACAACGAGTTTCATTGAAATCTTGTGTTTCACATTAATAATATTATATTATTATTTTAAATGGTAGTTAACACCTAGTATTTGTATTGGCAGGAATTAATAAGGCTAACTACAATATGATTATATAAGTTTTTATATTTTTTTGCATTTAACCAATAAAATTTAGAGTCTTAAAATGTGAATGAATATAATTTTAAGCCTAAATACTCTAATATTATTTAAAAGACGATTTACCGCCTTTAGATGGAGAAACCGCTTTAAATATATTTTTGGTCACATTTATATGTTCTATTTGACAAAATAAAATACTTTTTTAGATTCGAGACATCAAAACTTACTTTGGGTAAATTTTTTGTATTTCTCTGATAAAATTCATTTTTTTATGAATAATGAAAAATACTGTATTTTAATTCTAATGTGACATTTAACATAATTTATTTTTATGGTTATATTATCTTTTTAATTTATTTTAAAATTTAATTAGATTATAATTTTAACAATTAATCCAATTTTGGTCATTGGAAGTAATTTCACTTTGAAATTGGTCATAAACGAGTGTCAATATTGTGGGTGTTATTGTTTCTTAAAAAACTCTATTTGTTTTGAAAAGGGGAAATAATTTTAAATTAAATAATGATACTTCTATTTATTTAATTTGGTAAAATAGAAAAAAAATTTGAATGTGAAATATCAAAAATAGGTTAGGCTTAATTTTTGGTATTTTCAAAAAACATCAATTTTTTATGAATAGTGAATCCACTTAGTAGTAGTTAAAATATAAATTTTTCAATTAATTTAAATTCTAATGCTTTTTTGAATTGAATATAGAAAATTCAACATACATGGTTGTTAGTATTAAGTAAAATTTCGTTCAATAAAATGAAAATAATTTTTGGAGAATAGTAAACTTTGACTTTTATTTGCAGTGATTAAAGAAAAATAGAGTAATTCAAGGTAAAAATAATATTATAATATTACAAAATTACATTAACACTCGTCTTCACCTTATTAGATAGATCATTTACGACCATGGTCATCTTTGGGTCTATTTTTGGACTCCATGGATCCACTTAAGAGTGATAATGACACTTTATTTTAAATAACATAAATTAAAGGAAAAAATGTCACAAACAAATATCTTTTTTTAAATTAATTTTTACATGGGGTTATATAAGTCAATTTTTCAACTATAAATATTAATTTGAATTCTAAAAAAATTAATACATAATCGTACTTTTTTTATAATTTTTATACATTAAATAAATTAAATTATTTATGACACAATAATGATGCAGTATTTATCTCATTAATAAAGGATTTAAATAAATAAGATTATAAATATTAAAAAATATACAAAACCTATACAATTATTATTAGATGATTTTATTTCAACCATTATTCATCTTATATTCTAATTCAATTAGTATTAGATTTTTAGAAACCGAATATCATTATATGATAAAATTAAATATTCACACTTTCCTAAAGAGCCCCTCCTCCGTCTTATAAAAAGACTTCACTTATAACTCATTTATCACACCTCTCAAGACCATTGGCCAGTCCAAAACCTGCCAAACTAAACTCTAAAGATCCCTCTCTTCCATCTAGAAGCCTTACCTTATGCCAAACTCACATCAAGAAGACCTTTTGTTTCAAACCAAAGAAGGTTACCAAAAGTAAAGGTAACAATTTCTCTAAACATATTTTCTTTTATTTTAAATCTCCAACCCCTAATATATTTTTATTCCTTTATTTTATAACAATTACAGTGTCCTAAATATACTAGTATATTTTTATTTGAATTATTCAAACTATAATTACACACAAATCCATCTCATGGGTGAGGAACATACTGTTTCTGTGGATGGAAAACTAACTCCTCATGAAACAATGATTGTTCGATTATCTCCTACTGCCTCTAATGGTGTCCATTAATATGCCATTATATTTATATATGATATATATTATGATTATGTTTTCTTTATTTCTCTGTGTTTTAAATTTATATCCTACTTTTATGGTTTCCATAATGGTTAACACGATAATTTCATTTGAAGAAGTGCGGACTACCGCCCCATCAAAGTGATATGAATCATTAACGCCATATGTGGGAAATATAAAGGCAGTAGTCAATGATATAATATTTTATATTATACTTAAATTATAATATACTTACGTATCATTAGGTTTTCATTCCATTAAAATAAAATATATAAATGAAAGTAGTGTTAATGGGAACGTACGGCTTACCATCTCCATGAATGGTGCATTTCATTTCTTATCTATAAATGATATGTACTATAATAAATAAATATATATACTAGATATATATATGATATATATGATATATATATAATTAATATCATTCTGGAGATAATTCACTATTGACCACTTGGACAACTTGTAAATATAAGGTGTTCATTTTTTAATCAAGTACCAAATATTGGAAAACGGTCGTTATTAACTTAATTGACTGAATAATGTTTATAACATTATAATAATTGATATAAAAGGAATAATAAACATTAAAAAGTTTCTTAAGAAAGTAGAAAATAACATTAGTTTATTATTCAGGAGATTAAAGGACAAACGGGTCAAGTTTGACACAAGGTAAGGGACGTCATCTCAATCTCTTTTCATTGAGGAATATTTTGTTTTAGTTCACGACTTTCTTTTATATACTTTATAAACACCAATGAATTTTTGATTTCATTCAAAGGAAATACTTTTCTATGAATTGTTTTTCTAAACATCAAAAAAGAATGTTTCTTTTTAACATAAGCCGTGACAATGACCTTTCTACTGCTGCGAGTATTATTTGATCTTTGGCTTTCTTGACAATATGTAATGTTTTTATAAAGAAACAAATACCATATACTCTTTTACATATTTTGGTATCGAAAATTGTTTTGATAATGGATATGTTATGTCAATATATTTAAATAATATATTGTGATTGAAATGTGGAAATATTATATTTCCTTTATGTTTGTTTCATATGTTATGAATATGTTATGGTTCTTGGGCATTGTTTAGGTATATGGGTGGTTCCATGATAATCCTTGGGTGGATAAGCCCAAGATTGCACTCAAATGCATTAGGTAATGTGACGGAGTCAAACATGAATGTTTCTCCTAAGAGATTTATGGAATATACTATGATTGGTATTCCAAATGTGACTCCCTACGAAGCTATGAAATATATAATGTAAGTATGTTATGGATTACACACTTTACCTTTAGTATTTGTTATTACTATGTGTTAATCATAAATCTTATGTTTTCATGGGGTATGTAAAAAAGTTTATGTTTTTTATGTATTGATGGACTAATGATTTCTTTCTTTATTTTATAACCCTTACTGTGCTTTTTAGGCTCATCCCATGTTTTGAAATTATTTCCACGTGACATAATGATGAATAGGGTCAAGGAAGTGATCAAGAAAAGGTCATATTGTAAAAAATGTGGAACTGGACATGACACATTTTTTTCAAAGAGTTTTTTTTGTGTGTGAAAAAAATGGAAACTGAGTAGAAGAGTCTAGTTTTTATTTTTGAGATGTAATGTACTAGTTATGTCCCAATTCTCTAAAACTATAAAATTAAAAAGATCCTCAATGTGAATTATTCATTTAATTTAATATTATGTAATATTTATTATTGGGTACTTATATTTGACATTAGAGGCCTTTTTAGACAAATTTAGGAGTAAGAATATAGTTAAATCAATATCCATAAACACTTTTTAGTTTAAGATATGATTGAAATGATATATCATTTACATATTACAATGATGCTTCACCTATGATATTTCAATGATCTGAATGGGTTTCTGTAGAGGAAACATGGAAACTATGTCGGGAAGACATTTGGATAAAGGCAACCTTCCAAATCAACACCCTGAGATAGTCAGAATTGGAGCTGAAAGGTTTGTTACAGTGATGGAACATTTGACTCAGGCTATAAATGGTGGTTGTATCCATTCACGAGATCAGTCAGATCATCCACATAGGAACATGTCAGTAGTGGAGCATTTCATGAGGCAACAGCCTCCATAATTCAGAGGATCATATCACCTTGTGGTAGCAGAAGGGTGGATTAAATCACTAGAGAAAATTTTTTATGTCATGTGCTGTTTAGAACATAAAAGGTTTCGTCATGTTTTTTAATGTTTTGAAGGTGAAACTGGCCAGTGGTGGTCGAGGGTGAAAAATATCAGGGATAGTGAGGTGATTGATGCTCTTTATTGGGATCAATTCAAAGGTATGTTTCTTGAGATATATTTTCCTATGGTGGTTCATCTTATGATGGAAAAAAATTCCAAGAATTTAGGTAGGAGGATGACTTAGTAGCTTCTTATGAAGAAAAATTCACATGACTAGCAAGGTATGCTCCAAATTTCATACAAGATATTAATAGTAAAATCAACCATTTTTACTCATGATTAAATCCAAATTAATTAATGTATTTAGATTCTTGTGAGTTCAAAAGTAATGGAAAAATTGTTTGTTGTGCAGATTAGGTGGAAATGGAGTTTGTCGATGAAGATGTGTTCTTTGAGAAACAATAGAATAAGAGGTAGAGGTGGTAGGAAAACAGGAATAACTCTTCAAAAACTTATAATGGTAAAAACATCTGTTTTCAGTTAATGAAAAATTGTGGAAAAATCATGCTAGGAAATAAATTTTGAATTCTGGTAAGTGCTTATGATGTTGTAAAATGTGACATATGGTTTGTAATTAAAAATAAAAAGATCTAGGTAGTGGTATGAAAAAATAAGATTTACATTCGGTAAGATGTTTTCTGTTCAATGAATTGGGTCATTATAAAAATAAGTGTCCAAAAAAGAACTCAACTGAGCGAAAGAATCCATACTACAAGCAGAAAGGGGAGGTGAAATCATTTACAACTACTTCAGTAGATATTGGTCCATTGAATGAAGTAGTATCAGGTATACTTTTTGTTTGATCAGATTATGCCAACGTCTTGTTTGATTCAGGATCTACACAGTCTTTCATTTCTGATGTGTTTTCTAGTAAATTTGGAATTCCATCTCATGATATGAACATAGAGCATAAGGAAAAAACACCTAGAGGAAATTTTGAGACACTAATAAAACATAAGAACCTTCATGCCCTTATGTGCGGGAAGATACTACCTATAATCCTTATTGTTTTGCATCCAGTAAAGTTTGATGTTATTTTGGGTATAAATTGCCTTTCTATTTATCATGCTAATATTGATAGAAAAGCTAAAGTGGTTACTTTTTATAATGATTTTCATTTGTTGTACAAGAATGAACAATTTGTTTCGATAACATATCTGGAAGCTGAGAAACTAGTGAAAGAAGGAAATGAATGTTACCTTGCACATATTGTTGAAAATAAAGGAACTGTTGAGATTAATGATGAGCCAGTGTTAAATGAGTACCTTGATGTATTTATTAATGAGTTTTCTGGTATTATACCTTATCAGGAAGTTGAATTTACTGTTGACTTAGTTTCAGATGCTAAGCTAATTTGAAATCCCCTTTATCGAATGGCTCAAATTTATCTTTTAGAGTTAAAGAATCAATTGTAGGAGTCATTAGATAAATGTTTGATTCAACCTAGCACACCACCATGGGGTGATCCTATCTTATTTGTTAAAAAGAAAGATGGTTTAATGAGACTTTTCATTGGTTATAGAGCATTGAATAACATCACTGTTAAGAACATGTATCTTTTACCTCATATCGATGATTTGTCTGATCATCTCCTGGGAGTTCAGTATTTTTCTAAGATTGACATGAGGTTGGGGTACCATTTGTTAAAAGTAAAGGAATCATATATTATGAAGACCACATTGTGTACAAGATATGGACATTACGAATTTTTAGTTAAGATTTTTGAGTTAACACATGCACCTTTTGTATTTATGGATCTTATGAATAGAATTTTCTGTGAATTATTGGATAAGTTTGTGGTTGTGTTAATTGATGATATTTTGGTTTACTCTAAAAGTAACATGGAAAATGAAATACATTCAAGGGTTGCCTTAAAAACCTAAAATGAAAAGAAACTGTATGGTAAATTCAATAAGTGTGAGTTTTGGTTACATCAAATTTATTTCCTTGGTCAAATTGTTTCAATAAATGTCATAACGGTTGATCCTGCTAAAACAAAATTTGTTGAATAATGGACAAGATACAAGAATATAACAGTGATCCGTAGTTTTTATGGTTTGGATGGTTATTACGAGAGGTTTGTTGAAAATTATGCATGGTTATCTATCCTATTAAATGAGTTAACTCGAAAAGGTGTTATGATCATTTGGACAAAAGAATTTGAGGATTTTTTTAAGAAATTGGAAAGAAGATTGGTGAATTCTCCTATTTTGGTACTTCTTTCTAGAAATGGTAATTTTGTTATCTATAGTGATTCTTTGTTTAAATGACAATGATGTGTACTTATGCAGAATGATCAGGTGATTTCTTATGCATCACTTCAGTTGAAACCTCATGAGATAAATTACCTTAAAATTTATTTTTAATTAGTTGTTGTTGTTTTTTCTTTATAAATTAGGAGGCATCATTTTTATGGAGTAAAATGTGAAATGTATACTAACCACAAAAGGTTAAAGTATATATTCACTCAAAAATAATTGAAAATGAGATGGATGAGATGGCTAGAATTAATAAAGGATTATGATTTGATGATCCTTTACCATCCGGGAAAAGAAAATAATGTGGCTGATTATTTGAGTCAGAAAAATAATTCTACATTAACTATGTTATTTTTTTAACGAGATCTTTTGGATTTTGATTTGATGATCTTTGGAATAGAAGTTTTTGGTGCAGGAAATTCAATTGTTTTGTATTAGGTGTCAGAGAAATAATCTCAATCCGAAAGAATTAGGAAAAGGCCGAAGAAAGATAGAGAGTTACAGAAAATGGTAGAGTTGTTTCAGAAGGATAAGTTGCCTGGTTTTAATGTTGATAATGACTATGTTTCAAGGTTTTGGAAAAGAGTATGTGTTCCTTGTGATTCACAATTGAAGAATGAGTTGTTATGTGAAGCTCATAGTTCCCCCATTTCAGTTCATCCTGGTAGAACTAATATATACAAAAATTCCCAGAAGTAATACTGGTGGGATGGAATGAAACACGACTACAAATACTCCATTTATTAGTGCTAAAATTGGCCTTTAACAGTGCTAGAAAAGTGATGTTAACGCTGGCGAAGATAAAGGGGGTCACAATTATCAGTGCTCTAGAAAATGTTGATAAAGAACAATTTCATCAGTGCTAAAAAAGCACTGATAAAAGGGTCCCCTTTATCAACACTTTATTTTTAACCCTGATTAAAGACACATTCTATCAGCACTTTTTTAGTGCTAATAAAAGTAAAAAAAAATTAAAAAATTTATTTTGTATAAAAAAATTCCCGACAATCGGGGGTGCTTTTATAGTGCTTGAGCCCCCATTTTAAGAGTGCATTCCAGAAACTCAAGCATCTGCACCCCCCCTCTACCCTATATTAGTGATACACCCACCCCCTTTATCAGCGCTATCCCCCAAGCCCACCCCATGTGCACACCCTTGCCTCCACCAAGATTTGATCTCGAGACCTCCCCCGTGTGCGCCTAAACCCTTTACCACTCTTCCATATTGATTTATTCTCCAATTAATGATATATCAACTTATTTATATATATATATATTTAGTTACATTTATTCATATAGTAATATAGAGTTATATTAATATATATAGTTATATTAATATATATATTTATAGTGATATTAATATATATATTTATAGTTATATAAATATATATATATGTAGTTATATTAATATATATATATATATTGATTATTAAACATTTATTTAAATATTTATATATTGGTATTTTAAATTAAATGGATATTAGTTATTATTTATATAAAGCTAATATATTTTATATGTAAATGGTATATAAATATTTATATATTGGAAACTCATTATAACCATTTGAATAAGACTTCAGGACGCCTATAGGTGAAGTGATATTTTCATTGTTTCTAAAGGCTTCTCATGGATGAAAAATCTAAGGGAGGAGTTTTTAATGAGCGGTGTTTTCAATACAAGGTATAAATCCAGGGGAAATTGAAATTTTGGCATTTAGTGGATTGATCATTCTTTTAACTGAGCTTCAAAACATAATATGTAGTTATATTAATATATATAGTCAAATTAATATAGTTATATTATATATATATAGTTATATTAATATCTATATAGTTATATTAATATATATATTTATAGTGATATTAATATATATATATTTATAGTTATATCAATATATATATGTATTTATATTAATATATATATAGTTAGATTACTACATAGGTATATAAATATTTATATATTGGTATTTAAAAAAATTGATATTAGTCATTAATTATATAAATCTAATATATTTTATATGTAAATACATTTTATTATTTATTTTTATAATTCATTTTTATGTGTGAATATATAAAAAATATGTATATATTCTTATATATTTGATTATAAATAGAAGTTCATTATAATAAATGATATTATTTCAAATACATAATATTTATATGAATGTAATACCTTGGAAGAAATTCTGTCCCCACCAAAAAAAGCCAATAATACCCCCCTAAATGATGCTGAAAATCCACAAAATGTTAAAACAATAGGGGTATATCCTGACTAAAAACTCAGTTTTGGAGGCCTTCTGGGCCTATTTTGGCCTAAAAAATATATTGATCGGGGTTTCCTCAAGTCAAAAGGGTGTATAAATCATTGCAGGATTTGATTTGATATGTGGTATAGCTCAAACGGACAAACAAATCATAAGTTATGGTCATTTGAAGTTTTGGTTGTGTTTTCAACATATTTTGGATCTTTTTTTTAATTTTTTTAATTTTTTTAGTCTTCAAATTGTTATTAAATGACTACCTACTACATAATAATTAGAAAATTATTAATTAAAAATATTTTTTTAATTTTTTTATAATCTGTTTTCACTAAATATTTTATATATTAAGTATATTAAATGTAAATGTATATTTATACTTATCTATAATATATTTAAAAATTATATATTATATTTTTATCAATATAACTGTATTTATATATTTATATATTTATATATTTATATTTATTTTTTAAAGTCGACCCTTTATCAGTGCTACTAAAAAAGCGCTGATAAAGGGGGTCCCTTTATCAGCACTTTTTTGTTAGCGCTGATAATTGTTGTCACTGCGAATAACTATTTTTGTGGTAGTGAAATGTGATAGTTCTGATTTTATTGTGAAGTGTTTGACTTGTCAGTAGGTTAAAGTAGAGCGGAAGTTACCGAAAGTGATGCTTCATTTATTACCAGTGTGAGAGAGGAAGTGGGAAAATGTATCCATGGACATAGATGTGGGATTACCAAAGACATAACGAGGTAATATTTCAGTCGGGGTTATTGTTGATCGATAAACTAAATTTTCTCATTTCCTTCCTATTCGAGGTACTTTTTCTCTACATCAACTTTCTCTATAGTATGTTGAAGACATAGTCCGTTTTTATGGGGTTCCCCTCTGCATTGTATCTGATCGTGATATGAAGTTTACTTCTAACTTTTGGAATGCCTTCAAAAGTGGTTGGGTACTGAATTAAATTTTAGTACATCTTTTCATCCTCAACAATATGGGAAGTCAGAACAAAAAATTCAAACCTTGGAGGATATTCTACATGATTATTCACTGGATTAACAGGGAAGTTGGAACCAATATATTTCTTTGGTGGAATTTTCATATAATAATAGTTTTCATTCGAGTATACAGATGGCTCCATTTGAGGCATTATATGGAAAGCGTTGTCGAACTCCAACTTTTTGAAATGATGTTGTGGAAAGGAAGCTAATGGTACCATAATTAGTAGAAGAGATGGAAGAAAAGGTTCAGTTCATTCAGAAGAACATGAGAACAACTCAGAGTAGGTAGAAAAGTTATAAGGATAACTGATGAAAGGATCTCATTTTTGAGGTAGGTGATCATGTCATTCTCAAAGATTCTCTATGGAAAATTTGATGTGTTTTAGCATGAAGGAAATGTTGAGTCCGAGGTACATTGGACCATATAGAATCCTGGAGAAAATTAGATTAGTTGAGTACAGAGTGGCTTTACCCTAGGTTTATCCTAGGTACATAATGTTTTCCATGTTTCAATGTTGAGAATTTATATGCCAGATCCATCTCATGTTTTGAACCTATAAGTAATTCAGTTTGAAGAGAATCTCCCTTATGAGGAACAACCAGTACATATTATTGACCATAGAGAGAAATTGTTGTGGAATAAGGTAATTAACCAGGTAAAGGTTTTGTGGAAAACCATATTGTTGAAAAGGCAACGTGGGAATCTGAAAATGCAATGAGGGATAAATGCCCCCATTTATTTGATAAGTGAATAAAAATTGCGAAGACACAATTTCCAAAAGGGGGGATGGATGCATCATACCATGTAAATAAATAAATAATACATTTTCATTTTTATTAATATTTTTAAATTAAATATTAATTCTACATTAAAGTGGTTTCTATGTTTGATGGCGTACCAGATATGCAACAATGGGTTTCTTTGAAATCTTACGTTGCATACTAATAATATTATATTATTATTTTAAATGGTAGATATCATCTAGATGTTTTATTGGTGGTAATGAATAGAACTAACTTCAATATGATTATGCATGTTTTTTAAATTTTTTTACATTTATCCAATAAAATTTACTGGCTGAAAATGTGAATAAATCAAATTTTAGGCATAAATACCCTAATATTCTTTAAAAGGTCGATTTACAACCATTTGATGGAGAAACCTCTTTAAATATAGTTTCGGTCACTTTTATATGTTCTATTTTACAAAATAAAATTATTCATTAGATTTGGGACTTCAAAATTTTCTTTGGTTAATTTTTTTTTTATTTTTCTCATAAAATTCATTTTTTATGAATAGTGAAAAATTATGTATTTTGATTCAAAAGTTTCTTTTAATATAATTTATTTCTATTGTTATATTATAATATTAATTTGTTTTAAATTGTAATTAGATTATATTTTTACCGATTAATCCAATGTTGGTCATTGGAATTAATTTCACTTTTAAATTGGTTATAAACAAGTGTCAATCTTTTGATAGTTATTGTTTCTTAAAAGCACTCTATTTGTTTTGGAAAGGGGAATTAATTTTAAATTAAAAAATGAAACTCTTATGTTTTTAATTTGGTAAAATAGACATAATTTTGTAATTCAGAGTATAAAATATAGATTTGGCGGAATTTTTGGTATTTTTCAGAAAAACATCAATTTTGGACGAATTGTGAAACCACTAAGTAGTAGTAAAAAAATCGACTTTTTCATTGAATGGAAATTTTACCACTTATATGAATTGAATTTAGAAAATCCGACATACATGGTAATTATTAGGAAGTATTTTTTTTTTTGATAAGATGAATGTAATTATTGGTGAACTGTAACTTTTGACTTTTATTTACAATGGTTAAATGTAAATAGGGTAACTAAAGGTAAGAAGTACATTATAATAATAAAAAATTATCTTAACACTTGTCATAACCTTATTGGTTGATTCATTTACAACCATGGGAATCATTGGGTAGATTTTGGGACCCCATGGAGGAACATAAGAGTGATAATGACACTTTATTTTAAATAACATAATTTAAAGGAAAAAATGACATAAACAGATATATTTTTGTAAATTAATTTTTGCATGGGGTTATATAAGTCAAATTTTCGGCTATAATTATTCATTTTATATCTAAAAATATTTCCTAAATCATGGTGTATTTTTTTAATTTTTATACATCAAATAAATTAAATTATTTATAATACAATAATGTTGCAGTATTTAATTCATTAATAAATTATTTTAATGAATACAATTATAAATATAAAAATAATATACAAAACCAGACCAATTATGATTGGATGATTTTATATTGACCATTCATCTTATCTTAGACTTTAATTAGTTTTTGACCTTTAAAAACTGAATATTAATATATAATAAAATATTATTTTTACACTTTCCTAAAGAGCCCGCCCCTTCTAAAAATCCCTCACTTATAACACATTCCACACACCTCTCAAGCCCTTTGTCTCATCTAAAACCTACCCAAATAATCATTCATGATCACTATATTCCAACTATATTCCTTACCATAGGTAGAAGTCACTCAAAGAAGTCCTTTGGATTCAAACCAAAGGGAGTTACCCAAATTAATGCTAACCGTTTCTCTTAACTTTTTTTCTTTTATTTTACTTCCCCAACCCCTAAACGTTTTTTATTCCTTTCATTCATAACAAAAATAGTATCCGAAATATACTAGGATGTTGTTATGAGAATTATTTGAATTACACTTACACACAAATCCATCTAATGGGATAAGAACATACTGTTTCTGTGGATGGAAATCTAACGCCTCACGAAACGATGATTGTTCGATTATCTCCTACCGCCTCTCATGGTGTCCTTTAAGATGACATTATATTTATATATGATATATATTATGTTAAGTTTTTCTTTATTTTTCTATGTTTTACAATAATATCCTACCTTTATGGTTTCCATATTGGGTAAACGCGATCATTTCATTTGAGGAAGTGCGGACTACCACCCCCTCAAAGTGATATGACTTTTTAATTCCATATATGGAACGTATAAAGGATGGAGTTAATAATATTATATATGATATTATACAAGAATTATAATATATCTATGTATCATTATGTTTTCATTCTATTAAAATAATAAATAGAAATGAAAGTAGAGTTCATGCGTACATACGACTTAGAGTCTCCATGAACGGTGCATTTCATTTTTTATCTCTAAATGATATATAATATTATAAATACATATATATATATATATTTGATATATATGATATATATGACATCTAAACAATGAATATCATTCTGGATATAATAAACTATCGACCACAAGGACAACTTTTAAATATAAGGTGTTTATTTTTTTCTCAAGTACCATATATCGGAAAAAACAACCGTTATTAACATAAATTATTGAATAATGTTTATAACATGGTAATAAGGGATATAAAAGTATTAATTAACATGAAAAGAGTTTATAAACATGTATAAATAATCTTCAGTTTATTATTCTGGAGATTAAAGGACAAATGGGTCATAACGGACAAAAGGTAAGGGACTTCATCTCAATCTCCTTTCATTGAGACATATTTCGTTTTAATACATGACATTATTTTATATGATTTATAAACACCTTTGACATTTCATTTCATTTAAAGGGAATTTTTTCTACGAATCGTTTTACCTAATGACAAAAAAGAATGTTTCTTTTTAACGTAAGTGGTGACAACGACCTTTCTGTCGCCCGGAGTATTATTTGATATTTTTCGTCTTTAACAAGCCGTAATGGTTTTAAAAGGAAAATAAATACCATATACTACTTTATGTATATTGGTATTGATGATGGTTTTGATAATGGATGTTTTATGTCAATATTTTCAAATGATATATTGTTATTGAAATGTAGAAATGTGGTATTTCGTTTATGTTTGTTTCATAGGTTATGAATATGTTATAGTTTATGGGAATTATTTTCATATACGGGTAGTTCTGTGATAAACATAGGGGGGTGACCCCGAGATAGCTCTCCAATGCATTGGGTAATGTGATGGAGGTAAATGTGAATGTTTTTTCTAAAATATTTGTGTTATATAATGTGATGGGTATTCCAAATGTGACTCCCTATGTAGCTATGAAAGCCACTACGTAAGAATGTTATGGATTCCACAAGTTACCTTTATGTTTTTTGATTACGATGTGTTATTCATAAATATAATGTTTTCATGAGGTATGTAATAGAGTTTATGTTTTGTATGTATTGATAGACTAATGATTTTTTTTTCATTCTTTTATAACCCTATCTGAGATTTTTATTGACAACCCATGTTTTTTAATGTATTTCATAGGACATAAAATAAATAGGGTTAAGGATGTGATCACGGAAATTTCATACTATCTAAAATGTGGAACTAGACATGACACTTTTTTTCAAAGAGTTTTTATTTTGTGAAAAAATGGAAACTATGTAGAAGTGTATACTTTGTATTATTGAGATATAATATAATAGTTATGGCCTAACTCTCTAAGCTCTTATCCTGAAAAGATCCTCAATTGAAATTATTCATTTAATTCAATATTATGTTATGTTTAAGGATCGGTCCTTATAGTTGGTATTATAGGTCGGTTTAGACAACTTTAAGAGTTAGAATATACATAAATTAATATCCATAAACTATTTTTATTTTATGTTATGATTGGATTGTTATATCATTTACAGATTACCATGTTGGTTCGCCTAAGATATTTTTGTGTTCAGAATGGTTTTTCGTGGATGAAACAGGGTAGCTATGTCGGGACGACATTAGGAGGGAGAGAACCTTCCAACTCAAGAACCTGAGATGGTCAGAATCAGAACTGAACTGTATTTTGCAGTGATGGACTAGTTGACTTAGGATATTAATTGTGGATGTATCCATGCATGATATCATCCAAATCAACCACAACGGAACATGTCAGTAGTGGAGCATTTCATGAGGCAACATCCCCCATCATTTAGAGAATCATCTGACCATGTTCAACCAGAAGGGTGGGTTAAAGCACTAGAGAACGTTTTTGATGTCATGGGGTGTTCAAATAATCTAAAGGTTAGTCCTTGTGTTTACCATTTTGAAGGTGAATCTGATCCGTGGTGGTCGGTGGTGAAAAATATTAGGGATAGTGAGGAGAATGATTTTTTTGATTGGGATGAATTCAATGGTATGTTTCTTGAGAAATATTTTCCTAAGGTGGTTCATCTTAGGATAGAAAAATAATTCATTGAATGGATGCAGGAAGATGCCTTAGTGGAAACATGTGAACCAAAATTCACACAACTAGAAATGTGTGCTCGAAATTTCATACGAGATTTTGATAGTAAAATCAACCATTTTTACTCAAGATTGAAGCTAAAAAATTTAAGGGATTCATCTTCTTGTGAGTTAAAAAGTTAAGAAAAACTTGTTCGTTGTGCGGAGAAGGTGGAAATGGAGTTTTTCGTTGATCAAGTGTTCTTTGAGAAAAACAGAATAAGAGGTCGAGGTTGCAGGCAAAATGGAAGAACTCTTTAAAAAAGTCTGATGGTGAGAAACTTAAGTTTTCAGTTTGTGAAAATTTTGGTAAAAAGCATGATAGGGAATGTCTTTTGAATTATGTTAAGTGCTACTGATGTGGTAAAATGGGACATAAGGTTTGTAATTGCACTGAAAAAGATCTAGGTAATGGTAAGAAAAAATATGATTTACAGTTAGAAAAATGTTTTATGTTTAATGAAATGGCTCATTATTCAAATGAGTGTCTAACGAAAAACTCAACTGAGGGAAAGCAGCTAGACTATAAACAGAAAGGGGTGGTGAAATCCTTTGAAACTACTTCAGTAGATGTTGGTACATCGAATGATTTAGTATTTGGATCACAATTTGTTTATTCAGATTATGCCAATGTGTTGTTTGATTCTGGATCTAAACAGTCTTTAATTTCGGAGTAGTTTTCTAGTAAATTTGAAATTCCATCTCAAGATATGGATATAGAACTTTTGGTAAAGACACCTGGTGTAAATGTTGAGACAAAAAGAAAACATAATAACCTTCACATACTTGTCTGTGGAAGAATCTACCTTTAATCCTTATTGTTTTTTAACTATTAAAGTTTGATGTTGTTTTGGGTATGGATTGGATTTCTATTTATCATGATAAGATTGAATACAGAGCTAAAGTGGTTTTGATTTAGAAATATTTTCAGTTTTTGTAAAAGAATAAACCCTTTCATTTGATAACATATCAAGAAGCTGACAAACATGTAAAAGACGGAAATGAATGTAACCATGATGTTATTGAGGAAAATAATGGAACTACTGAGATTAATGATGTTCAAGTTGTAAATGAGTACCTTGAAGTTTTTACAGATGAGTTTTCTGGTATTATAACTAATTGTAATGTTGAATTTACTATTGACTTAGTTCTTGATGCTAATCTAATTTCAAAACCAACTTATTGAATGGTTCAAATTAATCATTTAGAGTTAAAGAAGAAATTGCAGGAGTAATTAGATAAAGGTCTCATTCAACCTAGCACATCACCATTGGTTTCTACTATCTTATTTGTTAAAAATAATTTTTTTTCAATGAGACTATACATTGATTATATAGAATTGAATAACATCACTGTTAACAACATGTATCCTTTGACTCATATCGATGGTTTTCTTGATAAGATATTGGGAGCTCAGTATTTTTCGAAGATTCACTTGAGGTTGGGGTACAATCAGTTGAAAGTAAAGGAAGAAAATATTCTGAACACTATGTTTTGTATTAGATATGGCTATTATGAATTTGTAGTGGGGCCTTTTGGGTTAACCAATTCCCCTGGTGTATTCATGGATCTTATGAATAGAATTTTTAGTGAGTTCTGGGATAAGTTTGTGGTTGTGTTGATTGATGATATTTTGGATTATTATTAATGCAAGGAGGAGCATGAAAGGCATTTAAGGGTTATCTTGAAAACCATAAAATGAAATAAACTGTATGGTAAATTCAACAAGTGTGAGTTTTGGTTACAACAAATTTTTTTCCTTTTTCACATTGTTTCAAAAAATGGTGTAATAGTTGATCCTGCTAAAACAAATATTGTTGAAAAATGGTCAATACCCACTAATATAATCGACACCCATAGTTTAATTTGTTTGGAAGGTTATTACTGGAAGATTTTTTAAAATTCTGACTGGTTATCTAGCCCATTAACCAAGTTAACAAGAAAAGGTGTTAAGATCATTTGGTCAAAATAATGTGATGATTGTTTTTAGGAATTGAAAAGAGGATTGGTGAATCCTCCAGTTTTGGCACTCCCTTACAAAAATGGTGAGTTTTTTATCTACGATGATGCTTTATTGAATGGACTTCGTTGTGACCTTATTCGAAATGATCAGGTAATTTCATATGCTTCACGTAAATTGAAACCTCATGAGTTATATAACCAAACACATGATTTGGAATTAGCTAATGTTGTTTTTTCTATAAAAATATGGAGGTATTATTTGTATGGAGTAAAATGTGAAATATATACTGAGCACAAAATTTTGAATTATATATTATCTCAGAATGAATTGAACATGAGATAGAGGATATGGCTGTAATTAATCACGGATTATGATTTCATGATACTTTACCATCTGGGAAAATAAAATAAATTGGATGATGCTTTGAGTTGGAAAAGTAATCCTACATTAATCATGTTATGTTTGGAACGATATCCTTTGGTTTTTAATTTGATGAACTTTGGCTTAGAAGTTGTTGGTGCAGGAAATTATTCTGTTTTGTTTAATGTATTAGTGAAATCATCTCTATCAGACATAATTAAGCAAGCGTATAATGAAGATAGTGAGTTACAGAAAAATGTAGAGTTGGTTCAGAAGGGTAATATGCCGGATTTTCATGTTTATAATGATAGTGTGTTGAGGTTTGGGAAAATATTATGTGTGGCTTGTGATTCATAGTTGAAGAATGAGTTGTTATGTGAAGATCATAGTTCCCCGTTTTTAGTTGATCTTGGTAGAACTAATATGTACAGAGATCTTTGGAACTATTACTGGTTGGATGGAATGAAAAGAGATATTGCTGATTTAATTGTGAAGTGTCTAACTTGTCAGTAGGTTAAAGAAGAGTCGAAGTTACCGAAAGTGATATTTCCATATTTACCAATTCCAGAGTGGAAATGGGAAAATATATACATGGACTTCATTGTGGTAATACTAAAGACATCACAAAGTATTAATGAAATCTAGGTTATTTTTTATCAATTGAAGAAATCTACTCATTTTCTTCCTATTCAAGATATTTTTTCTTTAGATCAACTTTCTCGGTTGTATGTTAAAGAGATATTCCGGTTTCTTGGAGTTCCCCTCTGCATTGTATCTGGTCATGATCCCACGTTTACTTATAACTTTTGTAAAGACATCCATATATCATTCGTTACAGAATTAATTTTTAGTACAACTTTTCATCTTCAATCTGATGGGAAGTCACAAAAAGCAATTTATACCTTGGAGAATATGCTACGTGATTGTTCACTGGATTACCAGGGTAGTTGGGACCAACATCTTTCTTTGGTTGAATTTTCATATAGTAACAGTTTTAATTTCTGTAAAAATATGGCTATATTTGTGTCATTATATGGAAAGCATTGTCAAAATCCAGCTATTTTGAATGAATTAGGTGAAAAGAAGCTGATGGGACCAGAATTGGTAGAAGAGATAGTAGAAAGGGTTCAGTTGATCCAGAAGAACATGAGAATATCTCAGAGTAGGAAGAAAAGTTTTGCAGATAACAGGAGGAAGGATCTCTCTTTTGTGGTAGGTGATCATGTCATTCTCATTGTTTCTCTAGGGAAAAGTGTGATGCGTTTTAGTAAGAAGGTAATGTTGAGTCCGAGGATCATTGGACCTTATGGAATCTTGGAGAAAATTGGACCATTTGCATACATAGTGGCTTTACCTCCATGTTTATCCTAGGTACACTGTGTTGTTCATGTTTCTATGTTGAGAAAGTATATGCCCGATCCATCTCATGTTTTGAACTCATAGATAGTTTAGTTGGAAGATAATATCTCTTATGAGGAAAACCCAGTATATATTCTTGATTGTAGAGAGCATGTGTTGCAGAATAATGTAATTCACCAGGTAAAGTTCTTATAAAAAATCAGATTGTTGAAGAGGCAATGTGGGAATCTAAAAATGTTATGGGGGATAAATACCACAATTTATTTGATAAGTGAATAAAAAATGCGAGGAAAAAATTTTCAAAAGGGGGAAGGATGTTATATCACAAGTAAAAAATGAAATAATACATTTTAATTTTTATTAATATTTTTAAATTAAATATTAATTTTACTTTAATGGGATTTCTATGTTCGATGGCGTAACTGATACGCACCAATGGGTTTCATTGAAATCTTACGTTTCCCACTAATAATATAATGTTATTATATAAAATATTAGTTAAGTTCTGTCTGTTTTATTAGTGGAAATGAATAGAACTTACTACTATATGATTATACATGTTTCTTAAATGATTTTTCATTTATCCAATAAAATTTTTAGGTTGAAAATGTGAATGAATTTTACTTTAACCATAAATACTCTAATATTGATTAAAAGACTGATTTACCACCTTTTGATAGAGAACCCTATTTAAATATAGTTTGGGTAACTTTTATATGTTCTATTTGATAATAAATTTTTTTTGATTCGGGACATTAAAATTTACTTTGGGTAAATTTTTTGGTATTTTTCTGATAAAATTTATTTTTTTAAGAATAATGAAAAATACTATTTTTTAATTCAAAATTGACTTTTAATCTAGTTTATTTTTGTGGTTATATTATCTTCTTAATAGGTTTTGAAGTGTAATTATATTATATTTTTACAAATTAATCTAATTTTGGTCATTGAATTAATTTTATTTTGAAAGTGGTCATAAACAAGTGTCAAACTTTTGATAGTTATTTTTTAAAAACACACTATTTGTTTTGACAAGGGGAATTAATTTTATATTAAATAATGAAACTTTTCTTTTTTTAATTTTTTTAAATTGATATAATTTTTGAATTTGGAATTTCAAATATATATTAGGCTGAATTATTGGTATTTTTATGAAAAACATCAATTTTTGATGAATAGTGAATCCACTTAGTAGTAGGTAAAAAACTGAAATTTTCATTTAAATGAAATTTTATAGCTTATGTGAATTAAATTTCTGAAATATGACATTCTTGGTTGTCATTAGTATGTAAAATCTAGTTCAGTAAGATGAAAATAAATTTTGTGAATAGTATCTTTTGACTTTTATTTACCGCGATTGAAGGTGAATAAATAAATTCATGGTAAAAAGAATATAATAATTATAAAAAATTACCTTAACACTTGTCCTGGCCTTATTGGTTGAATACTTTATGACCATGGGCATCTTTGGGTCGATTTGGGTACCCCATGGAGCCACTTATGAGGGATAATGACACTTTATTTTAAATAACATAAAGTAAAGTCAAATATGACATAAACAAATATCATTTTGTAAATTACTTTTTACGTGGGGTTATATACATCATATTTTTGAAAATAAATATTCATTTGAAATCTAAAAATATTTCATAAATCATGGTATTTTTTTATAATTTTTAGACATCAAATAAATTAATCTATTAATGAGACAATAATGATGTAGTATTTACTTCATTAATAAATGATTTAAATAAATATGATTATAAATAAATAAAATATCTAAAACCTATCCATTTTTTATTGGGTGATATTTGTTTGAATATTATTCATCTTATATTCATCTTTAATTAGTTTTGGACCTTTTGAAATTGAATATAATTATATAATGAAATAATATTTTCACAATTTCCTCAAGAGCCCCTCCTCTCCCTTATAAAAGCCCTCACCTCTAACTCATTACTCACACCTATCAAGCCCCTTGGAACATAAAAAACCTTTCCAAATAATCTCTCAAGATCCCTATCTTCAACATAGAAGCCTTACTTTAGGCATAAGTAACTTCAAGAAGACTTTTTGGTTCAATCCAAAGAGCGGTACCCAAATTAAAGGTAACTGTTTCTCTTAACTTCTTTTCATTTATTTTACTTCCCAAAACCCTAAAAACATTTTATTCAATTATATTATATCAAATAAAAAATCCTAAATATACAAGGATGTTTTTATGAGAATTATTATAACTAAACTTACAAACACCTCCATATAATGGGTGAAAAACATACAGTTTCTGTGGATAAGAAACTAAGGCATCAAGAAGCAATGATTATTATATTACCTCCTACCACCTCTCATGGTTTCCATTAATATGACACTATATTTATATATTATATATATTATGTTTATTTTTTTAATTCTTCTGTTTTTTTCATTTATAGCCTACCTTTATAGTTTTCATAATGGGTAATCGCGATAATTTCATTTGAGGAAGTTCAGACTACTGCCCCTTCAAATTTATGACTCATTAATGCCATATGTGGTACGTATATAGGATGGAGTTAATGATATTATATATGATATTATACTGGAATTATAATATAACTATTTATCATTATGTTTTCATTCTATTAAAATATGAAATAGAAATGAAAGTAGCATTTATGTGAATGTACTGCTTACCGTCTCCATGAACGGTGCATTTCATTTCTTATCTCCAAATGATATGTACTATTATAAATAAATATATATACTAGATATATATTATATATATGATATATAAATAATGGATATAATTCTGGATATAATGGACTTTTGACCATAAGGGAAACATGTAAATATAAGGTGTTCATTTTTGACTCAAGTACCAAATATCGACAAAACGACCGTTATTAACTTAAATGATTGCATAATGTTTATAACATGGTAATAAGTGATATAAAAGTAATAATAAACTTGAAAAATATCCTTAAGAAAATATAAATTAAATTTAGTTTATTATTCTTTAGATTAAAGGACAACTAGGTCTAGTCAGACACTAGGTAAGGGACTTCGTCTTAATCTCCTTTTATTGAGGAATATTTTGTTTTAATACATGACATTATTTTATACATTGTAAAAACACCTTTGAATTTTCATTTAATTAAATGAGAATCTTCATCTACAAAGTGTTTTACTAAATGACAAAAAAGAATGTTTCTTTTTAACATAATTAGTGACAATGGTTTTTCCGCCGCTGTGAGTAATATTTGATAATTGTATTCCTTATCAAGTCATAATGTTTTTAAATGGAAAATAAATACTGTATACTCTTTTATGTATTTTAGTATTAAAAATGATTTTTGATAATGGATTTGTTATGTCAATATATTTCAATGACATATTCTGATTATAATGTGGAAATGTTATCTTTACTTTATGTTTTTTTATATGTTATGAATACGTTATGGTTCTTCATAATTGGTTATGTATACGGGTGGTTACCTGATAAACCATGGGCGGGTGAGCCCGAGATAGCTCTCCAATGCAATGGGTAATGTGACGGAGGTAAATGTGAAGGTTTTTCCTACGATATGTAGGGAATATATTGTGATGGCTATTCTAAATGTGGCTGCATACATATCTATTAAAGCTACAATGTAAGTATGTTATGGATGACACAAGTTACCTTTATGATATTTGATTACTATGTGTTATTCATAAATCTTATTTTATAATGAGGTATGTAAAAGAGGTTATGTTTTTAATGTATTGATGGACTAATGATTTATTTCTTTATTTTTTAAGCCTTACTGATATTTTTATTCTCATCCCATGTTTTTAAATGTTTTTCACCGGACTTATTGATGAATATGGTCAAGGATGTGGTCAAGGAAATGTCATGCTATCTTAAACATGGAACTAGAAATGAAACTTTTTTTCAAGGAGTTTTTATTTTGTGAAATAAATTGAAACTGATTAGAAGTGTCTAAATTTTATTTTTGAGATGTAACATAATAGTTATTGCAAAATTACTTAAAACTCTAAACGTGAAAAGATCATCATTGTGAATTGTTCATTTAATTCAATATTATGTAATATTTAAGGTCAGGTCCTTATAATAGTATATGTCTTTCATCCACTTCAATTCATATATATTTCTCTAATAGCGTCTTATGTTTTCAAAAGAAACGAAAATAGATTCAGGCTCAATATTATCACTCATTATTTTATGTTTTTATAAGTTTTATGTGGAGGTTCCATTAGAATTAGACATTCCTTCAGAATTTTCAACTTTCTCCCTTATATATTAACATATTAAGTGTATATTTTTATTTCTTAATGTTGTTATAAACTGGTAATGTTTTACCAAAAATATATCAAATTTTTTTTACCATACTAATCATTTTATAAATTTATTTTAAACTATATTTACTTATTTATTTAGATGATATAATGATATGTGTTGAATGATATTAATTCAGAATGAATTTCTATTCTTCTAATCAATCAATGAACATTAAAATTATTATTAATTGATGAATATACAGAATAAATCATTCAATTAATAGGTTTATAGTCTAATTATAATCAGTAACATAACGTTCATACTTTTTTGAAAAAGATAAAATAGTGTTTATAGTGTATCACATGGCTAATCAGGGTCATCTCATTGAAGAGATTTGTAATCTAACACACACTATTTATAAATCATATATTTTTATTTTCTGATTTTTTATTTGATGAAATTAATTAAAAATAGATTTAGAATGTGGATAAAAAACAAATCCTAAAATTAAGATGGAATTAAATATAATTAATAAAAGTTATATAACAAATGAAAATCCCATAATAGATTCATTTGGAGAGAAACATTCTGACCTTGTTATATATTCACTTAATGAACACACTCCATCATATATGATGACAAAATTTTTTGCCACATGTTTAAATATGAAATTCACACAGTGGTAATCTTGTATACAACATTACAACTCCTCGATCGAGGTAGAATGGATTTATATAAAAAACCCAGCCCTTAGATAACCACAGTTTGGATTGCACTCACCAAAGAATATATTTAGATAAAACTATATAAATTTTTAAATATAGGATTAGGTTGATCACTATATTTCCCCAATGGGATATTCGAGAGCTTAGTTACTCATCCCCCAAAGTACAATTTATCAATAAATTTAAATATATAGATTGTGCGATGAATTATATAAGAAATAATGAATTGAATAAAAATATACATATCATGTTATAAAAATGGATATAAAATAGTAACTACCTTAGAAACTATGTAAAACCCAATCCCTTAGGTTGAAATTCAGTTATTTCTTAGCATGTGGACCAATAAATTAATAATCCTAAAATCATATATGTTCACACCTTTAAAGTTTAGAATATACGACTCAAATTAAAAACTATTGTTATCTTTTAATTTGTTCCATGTTTTCTCTTATTATTTGTGCTCATAACTCAGTATTTTAGTTTTGTAATAATTTAGGGAAAACCTACCTCAAATCATTCAAACCTTGATTAAAAATTAACTTAATGGATAATATAATCATTCATATTATGAATCTACATTATTAATATATGAATGTCATTCTTGTGATATGGTTCACCTGGTTTCTTGCATTCACATGAATAAGATGATTCAATTCATGTTATATGGTATTTTTGAGCCTCTCATTCTCCACTTAAATATGAGAGAGTTTACTATTCTTTAGTCGACTATATTTTCCCTCTCATGTTAACTCTACATGCATACGAGGGTCATCCATGGAATCAATCATCATTATCATATAAATTATAATATATTATTCATGGATATTGGTCTATTGAGATTGTTCTCAATGTATTATTCCTAGAAAGATGGGAATTAATGTGGCTGATGGAATGACCTACATAGTTAGGAACCTTGTAAAACAGAAATGGTCATATATTGGATTATAGAAAATGAAAAAAAAACCGTGATAATATGATATGGTCATGAATCAAAAGAAAAATGTTGATGAATCATGATGGTTGAGAATTGACCAGATCATGGTGGCATGAAAATGGTGAAAATGAGTGAATAAAACAAAGTGGAAGAAAATGATGTGAAACTAAAATTAGTTTAGATGGGAGATAATTTATTAGAATTAATGTTGGGGTGTTGGTAATAACTGACATAAACAATAATAATGGTAGTGTATGATGGAAGTATCTCAATGGTGATGGTAGAATAAAATAATAGTACCATAATGGATGAAATACCTTTGGGATTGGGAGTAGTGTAAAAATTCAAATGATGTATGTAATCTTATTCGAATAAGGGGAGTTATTGTAGTGGCATGGTATTTCAGTTGATTATAGTGGATAACAGTAGCAATGGATGGTTTATGAATGGATATTCTACTTGTTATCGATCTCTTAAAATGGTAGAAATTGAATTCTCTATCAATCATATTGTGTTACAATGTTTCTTTAATGTAGCTAAGGAAATTTCATTATAATTTTTGAGTGGGGGAGTGCAAGTCAATATTAAAGAATAATTATTATTGTTATGTATGTAATGTACAAGCATCAATTAAGTCTCATAATGTTGGTTCATTGGTTTTTGTGTTCCCTAATAATAAATCCAAATCCACAGAATAACTTTGAAGTTATATGTGAATTGAATGATCCCATCAACCATCATGTTCCACCACATGGTTGTGACACTCTCCTCCGACAACCACAGAGTGTTTTCCCATGGATCATTGTGCCTCCATTATTGCGCTTTTTGTGTTGAAAGGTGTACCTGCTCCAACCCTCCACTCTACCATGGTTGGATACTCATGTGTATTTTAAATTGATAATTTTTTGGATGAGGGATGGATATGGTGTTTTCCATTATAGTCATAAAATATGATAAATTGTTGGAAACTTTTCTACAAAAAATATCTTTATAAATAAATAATTTCACACTATCATTTATTTTTATTCAAATTAATTATTATAATATAAATTAATCACATTACACTAAAACAATATTTTTTAGGCTAAATAATAAAGTAACATTAATATTCATTATCAATATTTAATAATAATATTTCCTGAAATATAAGGGCATTAAATAACCCTACACTTTAACTATTTATTTTCTCAAGAATTGAATCTCAACGTTGAATCTTAGAGGGAATGATGATACTACTTTTTTAATTAAAGAAATAAAATAAAATTTTTATAAATGGGAAAATAAAAAATTGTATAATACCATTAAATATTAATAATAAAATTATTTACTTATATAATATAATCAAACAATTTAATTTAAATTCTCCCAATGGGAATTTGATGGATAATCGCTTTCCTTTAAATCAGGTTTCTTAGTCCATTAATATTAAACATTCCATTTTTTGATATAACAAAAAATTAATTATTCTCTTATCCAATCACTCATGGTATATATTTATATATGGATATTCCCTAACCATGGGTATTTGATCATTTTACATATGTTTTCTAAGGTACTAACATTTCCACCTTGTAAAGAATAAAATCTCATTAAATCATGAGACTAATGAATTAAGATTATAAAGAATCTATTGATTATGGTAGATGGGTAATGATGTTTTAAACATTATAGTTTTAAGAGTATGTTTATATTTAAATCATTAGTCATGATATTCAAATGTAAAATTTCATTGATATTATATATTCTCAGGGAGACCACTCCCAAATCCCCAAAATTCATTGAAATGGTAATTTTTCAATGAATTCAATGGATGATGCATACCATATTTTCTTTTTTATATTTCCAACTAATTATTCATATTTTTTATATTTTTTTAATTTAATATTATATCTAATCTCTCATATACCACTAAAACCCCTAAGATAACATCTTAAATCTTGTTATAGAAATTTTTTATTCTCTAAAGTCATAACCTACTGTTTTCTTTGTTTTTTATTAATTTTAAAGAGGCTTAGAAATAGAATAAAATATTTTCATTACAAAAAACAATTACCAATAACCTAAGAACGCCAAATTAATTACTTTCAATGTAATGAATTTCATATATAGTGGAATCCTTCACCCCCACACATCAAATTTAGATTATCATTAAAAATACAAGGTTTGGTAGGAATCAATATATTTATATTGTGATGTGATCCATTCCAAACATGATCATCCATTTATTATAAGTAGAAATTATGGATTGGTGTAAAATGTGACCTCTTTAATTAAGGATAAATAAAAAAGTTTCCGGATTATATTAATTGTGAATATGTACAATCATATATTAGATAATATTTTAAAGAATGTTATATTAGGTAGATTTCCCCCAATTTCTCCCAACATATTGCATGAGATTAAAAATGAATGATTTTTTTATATAATTGATATTAGTTAAAGAAAAAATATTATATTTTAGGAACACTAATTGAATGTCTAATAATAATGAATTAATCATCATGAATTTTATATATTCAATGTATAAAAATGGTAGGTAAATTTCATTTACATGAATAAGAAAAATCCATTAAATAATGATCCATTAAACTAAATTTCTATGATTTCCTATAACAATTATATAACCATCTTACTCATTACATTTAATTA
Source organism: Viscum album (assembly GCA_963277665.1). Classification (NCBI taxonomy): domain Eukaryota; kingdom Viridiplantae; phylum Streptophyta; class Magnoliopsida; order Santalales; family Viscaceae; genus Viscum; species Viscum album. The sequence goes on from OY728161.1 coordinate 1,482,299,686, forward strand.
TGGTTGAAACATAAAAAATGTAATAATATGATTACTAATAATTTCATGGTAATTATACATGTAAAATAAAAAAAATACATGCATGAGAATTCGAATTCTGTTCTGATGCTCAAATAGAGTTTTGATAAAAAATCAATGAAGTTAAAATAAATAATGACATTAAAATAAAACATAAATTTCTATTTAAATAAATTATGTATTCACTTTTTCATGCTATGTGAGGGGATTTTCCTATTCTATCATTATTATAGTCTAACAGACAAATACAACAAATAAAACATTAAAGACTTTGTTATTAAATCTCTTAGAAATAGATTAATTAGGATACATAATAATATATTCATAAAATTAATTACTATGAAATAAATAAATAAATAATATCATAAAGCAATAAAATCAAAATATAAGAAATCTATATCCACTTTTGATCCCCATAATGAGATATAACATTTATGTTCAGGGAAGTACCAAATGATTGTGGGTGGATATTATTTTATTTGAACTACCCACACATATTACATCTATATTAAATTTATTCCATTTTATATTGAAGGAATCCTTGTATACCGTATATTATATTCATTCACTTATAAATGAGATACAATTTGTATGATGGGGTAAGGATAAAAAATGTATCATACCCATTTTGTGTGGACACATTAACAACCCCTTCTTCATTTTCTAGTTCATTCTAAATACATGCATCATCGAAGGAATAATTATTGGAAATTTCTGATTTTAACTTTTTTTGTCAAAAAATAAACCATATTAAGTCATTATTAAAATGATTTACATTAATATAAGAATATAATACCGTTCTTAACATATGTAAATCCACATTGACCTCATCATGTACTAATACTAGTAAAATTTTGACATGTTTGGGGAGCATGGCGTGTTTATCATCACTAAAATACATTTTCATAATATTTATCAAAAGAAAAAGAGAATTTATTTTTATTTAAAATCCAAAACAATTAATGGTATATTTTTTTTATGTTTCAAAAAACCTATATATGAATATGTTTATGAAAATATCATACCTCTTATGTTGGTTTGGATTCAATTTATTTTTCTACAATAAAATATCATATATTTTAGTGGTAGTAGATGGAGGCAAGTAGTCCAACACCTCCAAATATTTCATAAAACACCCCCACATGAGTGGTTAATCATTCTATAAATATATAGAGATATGAAGTTATTGATTCATAAATTTTAGGGATAATAAAATATTATTTCACTTTAATACTTTTATATTCAAATCAAAATTCATTCAACTCATTTTAATCTCCCATTAATATATATGTAAGATAATACTCTTCGACAATATCCAGTATAATTTTTTGAAAGAATCTGAATTTATCCTATTTTATTTCTTTCATATCCTCCTTATTTTCATCTATATGGAGAATGAGTTGGGATACAACATCAACCTTTAGTTCTGAATTATGATCCAACTTGTGTTGATGAGATCTATTGACATGTTTTTCTAGACTTTCCAATTTACCCTCTATATCCCACAATATTTAAAAAATTACTTTAATAGAGATTCTATATTTTTATACAAAATTGTTATGTCTTTCACATATGTCTAATAAATGCATGAAAATTAATTTTACTTTCAACTCATTGTGGAAAATAATTTTTATTTGAAAATAAATGACTGTTATTTAAAATTTGTGAATATAAATGGAGTGATAAATAATTATTGGTTCTCTATAAATAATATTAATTTTGATAAACATGTCATATGGTGGTGAAAAACAATATTAATTTTCTTATTTTCACATAGTGTCTTACAATTTCTGTCTCACTTGAATTGATTTTGAGTCGATGAAACCCTATTTCTAATTCAATAATTATTATTTTATAATTTTATGAAAAAATGAAAAATGGGTTGATAATGTTAATGCAACCCTAAAAACAGAAAAATTCAATTCAATTTAATATAATGAATATTGGTTAGATGGAAATTGATATTATCCAGTATGTTTAATCAAGAGAACAGATTCATTGTATTGTTTTATATTTACATAATAAAACTAGTCCTCCATATGTTTAAATATAACTTTCTATAGTAGAAATAATGATTTATTTCATTCAAGGATATATTGTGACACTACACATCTACCTCCTGGTAAAATGATAAATTTTTAGAAGTGTTTAACACATAGATATCCATATAAATTATTGTTATCATCATATTTAATCTTGAAATTATCCTAAAGAAAATATTAAACACATACATGGATTAAAAAATGGATTACTCCCATAGGATATTCCTCAAGTTAGTTACTCGTTATTACACGTGAAAGGAATCAATGTAGATAATGATAGTGACAGAGATAGAGATAAGATATAAATTAAGAATTCTTGAATTAAAATATAATTAAAAGCTTACCTAAAATGAAATGAATCTAAAATCAAAATAGAAACTAAGTGGTTTCATCTAAACCAATTTGACATTCTACACCTTCAAAGCATCATGGACTCAATATTTAGAGGAATGGAATCCCCAATGTTATGGACTTTGAATATTGAGAATCTCTTCATAAATTACAAAAAATTATATTCTATTTAAATCCCATTAATGTTTTTTTCATTTTATTTAGGTTCATATCTCATTGCATCTATTTTATCAAGGATATATGGAGTGGTCTTCCTCAAATCATAAAACACTACTGAAAATTTACCTCTATTGAGATTCTAATATTTCCCCTTATGAATCTCCCATCATAATAATGGAACCAAATGTATGAGGTATTGTTCACCAGACATATTATACGTATGTTTTCCATGAGATGAAATTATGTTTAAATGGAATTTTTGAGCTTGAATAGTTATTGATAACTATGAGTGAGTTTTGTATGGTGTAACTAACCCTGTTTTCAATCTAAAATTAACTGTTCCAGAATACTGGGCTCAAGAATGTCTTCATTATTCAATGGAATACAAATTCAAATCTATTGCTCATAACTACTAGTCCGTGAATGTTTCTCTTGATGTATTGTTCACAGATGTTGGAGCATGGATGTCACCTTTTAAAGTGAATTATGGGGGTATGTGGATTGTGGAATGGAAAAGAAGGCACAAAAAATTGTATAAGATGATGGAAGAAATGAAGCAAAATAAATTGACACTCATGGAATAACTGATGAAAGAAAAAGTTATATGAGTGTGGAAAGTGGAATGATGAAATATGGAATTGAAATTTGTGGTAATGAGTATTGGAAATCTAGTGTAAATTAATTTGGGAATTTTAATAAAAGTTAATCATTGTATCTCGTTGATGGACATGGAGGTAATGAGATGGATGAATAAAGACAGAACCATCAATACCGATAGTATAAATTTGATGTATCTAAATAGAGATTGTAAAAAGTTATTAGAAACAACTAGATGAAATATCATATGTGCATAAGAGTTTAAAATTCTAAAACAAATTTAACAATTCATGTATTAGACTAGTTATATTTTTATTAGAGCCTTAGAATAGAATTTTTATGTCATAAATCATCGTAAAAGGAATAAATTTACATTGAATTAATTTATTTATAGTGACATGAGTTTTTAGGAGTGTTTTGGGATTCCAGGGTATGTATTATGAGATTTTGGAAGCAAATAAAGGGGTTCCCCACTGTATCATTATTAGGGATAACCATCATTTACAACTATGCATCCAAAAATGCATATGTGAACATGTTTTGAAACTGTTTCACTGGTCTAGGATGACCATGTAAAAGTTTAAAGTTAATTGTAGATTGATTTCATGATTATAAAAAGGTCTGTTCAACCAATTTTCAAAATCATCAGGGGTTAGAGAATATCTTTTCTAATCCTGAGGCCAAGCTATGTGACTCACTTAAAACGGAAAATTACTATTTTACCACCTTGTATTTTCAGAGGTATTCACTTTATTTCTCAACTTTTCTCCTGCATGCATTCAATATCCCTTACCACATTATTCTCTTCTCCAACCCCATGAAGGGGTTATCTTCTTATTAGTTTTTTTGTAAATTTTAATGTATGGTCTTCTGTTCTTTTGATAGAAATTTAACTTCCTCATATTCCTTCTTAACATATAATGTTCCTTTTTCCATATTTTTGGATTTTAAAATTCATCATATCAAGAGGGAGTTGTTGATAAATATGGGGATTTTCTTTTGAAACGAAAAGTACATCCCGATGAGTCATCTAAAATTAAATGCATTCCATTTCATTGAGGTTAATCATAACGTTAAATATTAAATAAATTAAATGATTAATTAAATAAAATTAATTTTTTTAGACAATGTGTGCTAGATATTTTTCGTGATTCAAGGTCATGGGTATAACACAAGATGTGGGATAAATTTTTTTCTTCATTTAAGTGTGAAAATATACACTAGTGATAATTAGAGAATTAGTCCTATTTAAATAAAATGGTGTAGTTATTTATATTAACTAGGATTTAGTAATTAATTTATTATAATATTCTTATAATCAAATATTTTTGGTTGTTTTGTTTTGTGACAAGGACTCACATGTCTTGGATATGGCGGGACGAGATTAGATAGCCATGTAAGCTATTGTCATCCCTTGTTGATAAAAGTGAAAGGCTCATTAATTTTAGTTGTGCTTATTTACTTTCCCCTTACGTAATTTCCACATGTGTATGTGTTTTATGATCTTTTTTTGGACCCAACACTTATTTTGAGGGACCAACAATTAAATTTATTTCTCAATTATATTGATTAAACTAATTAAGTCACTAAATTCAATGTCATAATAAAATTAATAACCATAACCTGTATGCAGAGTATTTTTCCAAGGGACACCACTATCCCTTGGGAACCAACACTATTAATCATCCACTATATACCATGACCATACCACAAATCATTACTTTGAATTGAATTAGGATTAAATAGAGTTCTCTAGATTGTTAATAGGAATGAGATATGTACATGACCTAGACCTATGTGAAATTTAGACCTTCTTTAATGAGGGGTTTCATGATTGAATTTTATTTTCCTTTGGATACATTGAAGACATAAATACCAAATTCCTAATTTTATTTAAGGCCTTTAAGGTAGTTATGTGTTAGAGGTACATCTTAGTGGTGTACTTCATCATAAATATGAGCTTATACAATGAGAAAGGACTTCAAGGGGACCCCAACTGGTGTACCCCAATCATGTTATGACCATGGAAATGGGGAATATATAACATGTTGTGATGACCAGTCATATCCCTTGATGAATGGATTAAAAATTCAACAACTAATGACAATGTCATAATATTTTGGGTTTTGGAGTTTTTGTAGTGCTCCAACATCAAGATAATGATAAATTAATTTATCAGTAAAATTTTAAATGATGAAACACGTATATATATTAATTAGATTATTTGGGATTTATTAATGTGTTTAACTGAACTAAATTAATTTTTATGATCCATAGACACATAAAACCCATTCCAACATATATATTACATCAATTTTTAGTTCATCTCAAATCCATGAATGTGATAAAATAGTATTGTTTATATAGTTATAACTATATTTATTTTATTACTTGTGCATTTTATAGAATTGAACTAATTAAATATCAAGTTAGATGCCCAATATAATGGGATTCACCTAATAATTAATCAAAATGCTCATTTTACTAAAATTTAATCTTCATATTAATAGTAATTAACGCATGAAAATTCTATGAATGCATGGTTTCTGTAGGAGTACTTCCCGTGATGTCATGGATTCCTAGAGAGACCAGGATCTAATATTTGATGTCACATTTATCTAAATTCCTAGTGAAAATAGGAATCAACTTAATACTATAAAAATATATGTTTTTTATATATACGTTATGAAAACCCATTTAGTTACCTTATCTCCTCGTATGTCTAGCACGCTTCTATCAAGACCACACAAGACATTGATGAGTGGGAACATTTTACCTGTGTAAGAGATAATTGTTAAATCCAAAGTGTTTATTATTATATCCTAGATTGATTCCATGGATATTCTTTATGATGTGATGAGGGTAAAATAATTAATATTTTATGAACTATCTATGAATAGGACATAGAGACAATGATTTAGAATTCTTGGTTATGATCTATGATCTGAAGAGTATTTCCTATATATTTCATAATAGTCTCTTTATTAGGAATTCATTAAAATTTCAAAAGTATTGATTTAATATAGAAGAGACCTATTAAGTAATATTATACTATAATAGGGAACACTAAGATGTCACCTAGGCTCCACTGGTTACTCCTGGCTTGAGTAGTATTCCTTATATTCCTAATATTCTTTTCAATTTATTACATATATAATTTTAAAATGAGACCTATAAATCTACATTTAATTTTTGTGGATGATGGTATCTGTGATCATGGAGTTAGGAGTTATATTCCATTATAGTGACATAGATTTCTAATAAAAATATCTATTATTAGAAAAAGCAGGTTTTGTTAGACCTAGGTAGCCACCAGACCCGATGTATTATATGAGTTATATAATTCAATTCAATACATAAATTATTATTATTATTATTATTATTATTATTTTGTAGTTAAATAATTCACATACACACACAAACATAGATTTTACTAGATATACATGGGACATAGTTTTTATTTCCCTACTATTTTTAGAATTCATTCCATGATTGAGCATCCATTATAAATGGGTACTTGATAATAAATTCACGTGGATTCATTTATAGGTTTTTGTTTATCTCATGGATACTATGATCGAGCAAGATGTAATAGACTGGTTCTTGATTTGTTTAATTTTGTTGGCTTATAATTTCATATAGAAAATATTTTATTTTAATTTCAATTTCTAGAATCTATATATAACCAACCCCATGGGTACTCAGATTTATGTATGGAATGGTTGTTTGGACAATTATGTAATTTAATTTGTTATATTGTTTTCATACAATTTATTAATTTATATTTATGAATAATTTCAACTTTGGATGGTCTTTGAATATTTTATATTCACTGTGTACTCTAATATAGTGGGTATAGTCCCCCCATGGTAACAACTTAAACCCCACTTTTAGTTGGTAGTCAGTGGCATATGGGGAGGTTTTTTTTGAGGCCACATGGTGAACCCAATATGGTTACTACTAATAGTAAACTGGGTAATTAAGGTCATAAAGTGGTATCTGAGTTGTTATTGTTTTGTTATCTTTCTATTTCAATCATAGTAGAGATTAGTATTAGGAATACATCAGATCCAACGATAGGTATCTGATTAGTTCATCTTGGAAACTTATGTATATAATAGTTCCCAATTTCTATGGATATGGGAATGATATTTTTGGTTTTTGATGTTATAGTGGTGTAAAATTTTCTATTTTAGAGTTTCACATATTGATTAGATTTTATGATTTATGAGGAATTTTTTTCCTTTTTATCATTATAAATATGTTATTGGATGGATTTTTCTCCTGTACTATAGAGGAAAAATGTGTGTCATGCATGATATTAGGTATGTAGTATTCACATGATATAGGCCTTGTGGTGTGTGGTTTCACTCATGATTGAGGCCTTTTCATTTAATGTTTCAACAAATGTTCTTATAGAATGTTCTCATCTTGGTACATAGTAGAATACAACATAGGTGATCAAACATTTTTATAAATTTAAATTTTTATGGATGGTCATGTGGATATAGGGTGACATGCCTAGTGAATATGAGTAAGGAAGTGCAGTCATCATGCACTGGTGTTGTAGTGACCCTAGTTGGTCGGTATCATAATGGATGAATGATTATAAACAAATTATGGAATGATACTATTTTTCTGTTAATTAAATGTTCTTGTGACAATATATATGGTGTTTCTATGTATAACAAGGAATGAAATTATACATAACCAAATCACGGGTTTGTGGGTTTCCATATATATGGATCATCTATGGAGATGACATTGGTTATGGGACGAGTTTACTAGTGCGACATGATCCTCTCGAGAGAAGTCTTATGTGATAATTATAGGAATAAATAAAGTACTTATTTTTTGATGGTGGTCTTCATGTGATATCATCATACGTGAGAGCCTATGAGTTAGTGTTTGATCATGTGAATGACCTCAATTTTTGAGACATATTCATTGATGATTCCCAATGAGCTTTGACCCTATATAATTATTATACTTCTACGTTATATGGTTAAAAATCATGACCTTGATGTCAGATATAACTAGTAGGGAGATGGGGGAGACAAAGAGGCTCTTGTTTTCAATTTGAACACTAATAGTTTGGCCTTTGGTTTGATTAAGGGATGCTCATTAGTGGAGTTTGACTGGGTTTTAGGGTGGAATATAAATGTGTTTGGTGTTGTTTCGTACTTAGATTATGATTGGTTGACATGAAGTGTTTTCATGGTTTTTTCCAATAAAATTGATTCGTTTTTTAGAATATACTAGGGTTATTTGGAATTCGAACTACTGTAGGAGAGCTGGACTATTATAATTCTAATCTTTACATAATAATGGATAAAAATTTAGTGGAGTGGTTAGATCATCAAAGGTAGATCGTGATATTTATTTTTTTCTGTGATGGATAAGAGTGTGGATGGTGTAGAAAAATATGAACCAAATATGATCATATATGGTACTAATAATGCATTTATCAATGGGGAGTTAGTTGATGGATCGTAGAGTACGTGGGGTGTACAATTTTTTTTGTTGAGTATCCTCTGAGATTACATTGTATGAGTTTGGCTAGTAGATGATGACAGATATCTTGTCCATCAGTCAGTGTAACCCATAGAAGCCTGAGTTGGGTGTTGGAATTATTTTTTAATATGAGGTTCATGAGAATCCATTAAATTTTATGGGATAATTTCAATTTTTTGTCCTAAATCATTAGATAGAATAATGTATGATCCACAGGGATAGGGGGTATTTTGGAAAGGGATCACATTTCATGTAATTATTTAGACATGGATATAACTTGAATGAAATTGTCTTGGAGACATGGTGTTAGATCTTGACAACATATAAGTGTGGCTCTGGAGGAGTAATGTGTGTGTTTGTGATACAACATTTGGTATTATTCTCAACAGTGATCAGTGTTTTCCATGCTAGTTGTTATTTCCCTTGATAGATGGGACATGTGATGCGGTGATTAAGATCTTTTATTGGTTGACTGATGATAGTGATAAAACTAATTTGGTGAATGGGACCTCAAAAATGGGGGGAAATGACCCTCCTGAAAAGAGGTTTTGTTGGTGTACCGATCATTGCATGGTTATTTTTTCATTTATAATCCTTCAAATAGATGAACCGAAGAACTACTAATTCATTAATTAATTTCATGTGTAATTTAAGATTAGGTAACGGTGAGAGTCTAGGCATTGGTTACATACTCACAATGGATTTGGTAGTGTGTGAGTATGTGTTAGATCAGATTTTCATCAATGATAATTAAATATAACAAAAAAAAAGAAATTTATGTTTCCTGGTTCAACTAGAGAATTTCAGTGGATGTCAGGTATGAAATTAAATTAGTGTTCTTCTATGATCACATAATGCATTTAGGGATGAAGGCGTTAGGATTGGCCATTCGTATCCTATTTGTTGTTAGTGCTAATATTTCTTTAGGAAATTCGTTCAAATGGGTCGTGGAGTCTAAATTTTTTTTATGTTTCTAAGTGTTTAGTTATTGTAATTCATTCTCATGGAGTGTCCTTATAATTTTAGAGTAATGTTTTGATAAGTAATTATGATCGGTGTAGTGTTGTTGATCAGTATTGGAATTCTCATGCTAGTACCTATGAAGGGGAGTAGCATAGTTTTGTTTATGAATGATATGAAAACATGTTCTTTCATTATAATAAATACGATTGAGTAACCATTTAATTGGTTTTTTAGTTGTGTTTCTAAATATTATCCCATGGCTAGTGGCTTAAATTGCATTATTAGAAAGTGATGTTTAAAATTTTCATTAATCATAAAGTGGAAAAAAATTTCTTATGATCATAATTTCATGAACATTTTATGTTTGTATGTTCATATTGATGCCCACATATTATTCTGAGAGAAGATATGTAATATGAGGAGGAGGTTATAATATCTTTCTCTTTATGTGTTGAAAATTCAAAAAGCAATTTTTATTTTCAAGTAATAGATTTTTGGAATTTTCATCGATTATTCATAAAGTTATTATGATGTTTACAATCCCAAAATATTCTGGATTTTGACAATGAATTACAATCCATTTAGGTTAGAAGTTTTTTAGATCATCTAAGATATTTTGGGCGTGAAGTATGAGATTTGGGAAGGAAAACATAGGACACACGGTTGGTGAATGGAGACTACTAACCAATAAACCGAACCATGCGATAATGAATGGACAAGAACAGTGGTTGAGAAATCAAAATTCTAGTCAAAATAGACCATGTGAATGTTAATAGTCAATTTATGACGTGTTACACAGTCAGGGAATAATTAATTAATCCATGGACCAAATCATGTGAGGTGTGGTGATTTAGACATTAGAAGAACGGGTTGTAGTAATTTCTTACCCAAACATGCATCAAACACATATGTATAATTGAATGAGTAAAAATATTCATTTTCCCTCCCAAACATTTAAGAGGTAATCCCACATATTCTTCTATTCCCCCCTTTCTACCAATACCTCTTTATTATTTCTTCACCACTCAAATCCCCATCAAGAAGGTTTCTTCTTATGGTTATTATGGAAATTTTGAACTATGATCTCTCATTTTATATCCTCCATTAATTAACTCAAGATACTTCCTTGATTCAAATTTTTAGTTATCCTTTTTAGGTATTTTTTTTAATTCTATTATATTGTGGTGGAAAAAATCACGCGTAAAAGGGATTTTTCATCTCATTGGAATAGGAATTAAAAATGTGATTTCTACACTTTATTTTCTGCAATATCACAAAGGTATATCACAATATTTAATATTCAATATTTTAATTATTAAATTAAATTAATTTGATTGTTTTTATAATGATACATGTGAATGATTTAAAATAATTGGTGGTCAGTGGTATCCCCTGGTTGTTGGCAAGTGGTTTTCCATTATTTTACCATGATGAAATTGGATAGTGAGAATTTTTTAATTGTGGAATTTAAAATAAATTTGATTAATTGATTTTATTTTTTGATATTAATTAATTAATTTTCACATGATTATTAAAAATTAATTTTAGTTGACTTTTTTTTTATCAAGGGAAATAATTTCAAAGAAGATGATGGATGAGCTTGAAAGGAACATGTGAGAATCTTTCAACCCTTAATGATAAAAGTGTAAATAACCTTAATGGTTGGTAGTCTATTATACCATATGCATAGGTAAATCACTCATGTGTATGTGTTATCTTTTCATTCTCGTGTCTCTCCACTTATGGAAAGGGACCTAGAATAAAATGTTTTCCCAATAAAATTTATTAAAATTCATGAGAAACTTAATTTAAATGCCTTAAATAGATCAATAGCCTTAACCAATGATTAGAGATTACTGTGGAAGGATGCCTCTATCCTTTGGAACCCAACTCATTTCATTGAATGTAACATCCCATGAAATCAATAAAGTATGATTCATATTAAATTTATCAAAACAATTTTTTTTTGTTACTCTTTTAGATTTAGAACAGGTAACCATGCCTTTGGACTAATACATTTCCTTATTAATGGATTCAATTTAGGGTATCTAGTGCCTAACTATAGACCAAATACACGATGAATATTTTTTTACATGGTTTTAATTAAATATATAATTTTTCGTGGTTTATCCAGACCCTTTTCATGATATTTATTCGATCTTACATGGAGGTAAAAACCAGATAATTTTATGGAATTTAATTTATAAACACCAAGAAAATGCGTTGGGACTTTTTTGAAATGGGGGTAGAGATTATTATTTCATAAAATCATGCCTCTTCCCATATTATAGCGGAATGTGAGGGATTACCCCCTCTACCTCAACCTAGGTTCATCGGATTAATACTCACCCAAGATCTGTTTACACATTCATTAGTTAGGTTGGACATGAAAACATAACTTTCTTGTTCCTCTTACATCATTTTTCATTTTATCTCCCCATCTCCATTATAATTTTGGTGACAGATCATATACCCTAATGTTAGGGATTTTTTTCACACTTCAAATTCATCCCATTCTAGCATGATTTAATGGCAGGTACTAGACTAGGAGAGTATTATAGATATATGATAGTTGGTCTGGTCATTTTACCTAAAATAATCATGGTATTTTATCATGTATTGTTGTTCCTCGTGTATGATTACAATGGTGACACCTCCAAAAATGCGAATTAATTAAATTAAATGTTATTCTCATGTGTAATGGAGCCCCTACTACCTAATAATAAATATTTTGGGATGATTTTGATGACATGTTCCACTCCTATAGGTGTTCCCTGGTTAAAATAATATAGTAATATGCATTAGAACACAATTTAACTCCCTTTATCTTAAATTTTGTATCCATCTAAGAGAGATGGATGTCAATGTGTTTCAGCCCATGTTCTTAATTACATAGATTTTATTACATGAATTTAATATATTATTCATTATGGTTTAATGTATAATTGACTTGAGTTGTTAAACTTTACGAGTTATTGGCTCTATAATCAAATTTACATATTAAGATGATGGTGACACAAGTATCATGACATAAGAATTCCTTGTACGGGATCCTCATGATTTATAATCATTTCTTCATTGAATCTAAATTCGCCATAATTGATATAGGAATTATATATATGATGTATTGGATGTGCTCTTTGGGAAAATCACTCTCATACCTATGACCAAGATAGGTTCCCTAGGGGAGTTTCTAATGATGGGATCAGTGGGAAATATGGTTATACCATGGAATGAAAAATACATCATCTCATTTGTGGTATAGTTAGGAAGACATTAAATGAATATACTTTTAGTATATTGAGATTGATACTGGGTATTCCTTATTTGGATATCCTTGGATAGACTCTTATGGTGATGGGAATTTAGAGTATTCTTCAAGTGATTTTTGGGATTCTTTTAACAGATTTCTTTAGACGGGCTCATGGTTCCATGTATTCGATTCTATGGATTATTTTAATATCAATAACTATGAATGGAAAACTATGAACCTAATGTTGTAACTAGAAATACCAATAACAATATTGGGTATGGTCAATTATTGATACATTCTTTTGATGACCAATTATACACCCTTTCATATTGATATATAGTGACCTTGGTTAAATGATATCTATCTTAGAATGAATCTGGTAGTGTTGATCTGGTACCCCATCAGAATCTAGTACAATGTGGTCTATTATTTATTTCCAAAATTTCATTATTGCCTACACAATATAGGTATTAATTTTTTAATACTATTTTGGTGTTATTCATTAGACTATAAATAAGTCTGCATTTAGTAATGAGCTTTTTTCTGGGAGTAGCTAATCTGAATACAAGGGAAATACAAATTACATGTGGAGGGGTATTTATATTTTGTTCTATCATATTCGGGGTTTCCCGATTTAACATTTGGGGTGATGCACATGTCTTGTGACATTATTATTACTGATATTATAAAGATTATAATTATAATTATTAATATTACTATTATTATTATTGGTTTTCTTGTCCGCTGGCATGGTATGGAAAGGTGGTATCATCTCATTCATATTTTTATGCACTTCATGACTCACATGTCATGTATTATGCAATTCTATATTAATATTATTTTATTAATTACCTCTATTCCTTATGATTATTGTGAATTCTTGGATTTTTATATATGAATTTTTTAATGTTTCTTATAGTGATGAGATAATTGGATTAATTTATATTTCTTCATCAATTTAAATTTCTTTTTCCCATATAGATTGATGAATCTAACTTGATTAAAAAATTATTTACGTTTTATCCATGAACCATATGTTCTATGGGTTTAATATTAGTTGATATTATTACATGAATTCCAATTTAAATTTACGAAGAATATACTTCAATAAATTTGGAATGTAAGTTCATTAAATAGAATCATTATAGATGACATGTTATGATCCTGATACTGCATGTACAAGTAAGTTATCAATTATATGATATAAAAATCATAATTTATAGAGTATGGACCTCTATAAACTTGGAATGGTGAGTAATATAACTATATTTTGATATCTATATGTGTATAAATGATTAATAATATAATTAAATTTAATAATTTAAAGGAAATGGTCATTCAAATTGCAAAGCTAATAATTTTTCCACTATAATTTGTAATTGAATCACTATATACTAAAACTATTGTTGTGTGTTATGAGACCCTGAACTAGACCCATCCTTATTAGAGGGTATTATATAGTGTCTCTAATGAATCTGTGGCATTCCTTATCAACTTGACCCGGATTTAATAGAATGCTGAGATATGTGACTCATTTATAAGAAATCTATATAACATTGCATTTCATCAAGTATTATCCTAACATTACTATATTCTTATTTGGGGAATGGATTTTAGAATTATAGATGTATGGGTCAATGATATCTTAGAATCATTTTATAGGAGGGGGTCGATTACTATTATCCTATGATAGTGGGACATAATCCATAAAAATTTATTCCTGTAGTGCCACAAGTGGCACCTTCTATTCTTCGTCAACTAGGTCCTGATGCTTTGTTTCATGAGGGATTATTGTGTTTAATGCAGTTCATACATGGATATATGTAAACTACCCATTAAATAGGTGAGTAGGTGCTCAAATTCTAATAGATGTGTCCTCCCCAATTCTGGGGGGATGGTGGTCCTCATGTTTTTGAGTCATGGATAGAAGCAATGTGTTTTCTTTTTGAGAATATGGGGATGCCACTCGGGAAGAGAGTCAATATTTCTACGTATATGGTCTATGAAACTCCCATGCATTAGTGTGGTGACATCTCTTAGGCTGATCACCATTAGGTTATGGTCTTGGTGGACTTCGATACATCCTTTTATGGATAATACAATCCAAAAATGATAAGAGCAGACCATGAAAGATAGTTTACACACATGAATAAAGGAACTATGTCTATGATGGAGTATTCTATTCATATCACTCATCTTTATTGTTTCACACAGACACTTATGGGTGGAAAATTGACATCTGTGAGATGGTATGAGGATGGGTTTGTGTACACCATCCAATCATAGGTGAATGTCTTTTGTTTTCCCAAGTTTTCTTATGTAGTGGATATAGCCCTCACCTCGGAGTGTATCCTGAGGTAATATAGTAATTTGAAGATGTTATTTTAGTATTGTTATATGTATATTGTTTCTCTAGTTGTAGGAAAATTCATTTTGAGGAATCTTTCTAGAGAAGTTCTAGTCAGATGATGCATATTGGTAGTTTTTTTGTCACTGGTATGGTGGGACATGCTATATGAAGCCTCACAAAATGAGTAACCCAGTTGAGCATCAATATTCTATTAGGATGGTAAACCTATAGTGCTTCTTTGAGAAATTATATCCATTTCATAGTGATGTGGTTTATATAATAATTCCAAATTCTAGTAAAGTATCAGTACACCAATTCAGACTAGGAGACGGTCTAATGTAGGCCAATCAGGCTTAGGAGGTGTTCATAATCATGTTTATCCGACTTCATAGGTGCGGAAAAAAGAGTGGTCTAGCTTATGATTGTCAGGTTGCATCACTAGGTCATTGATCTAGCCATATCTATACATATCTTGCTACATCTATGGATCTGAGTCTGGGGCCTTCTACAGCCCAAGGAACTATTTTAGTTTCTTATACATTAGTTTCTAACTTATTTTATATATGTTCATTTCACTCTTTTAAATATATTTTAACAATGTAAACTCCATTATAAGAAAAGGAATACTTCTATCTCATGATGACTCTCAATAAACTATTAAGTGATTGATCCGAAAGTATACATTGGTGTTTGTATTTTCATCTAGTGGTGGAAAGATATATCTTCCTCTGAATTCTTTTTTTTTCTTTGATTTTATTCTCTATGATGTAATTTTTTGTATGAAATAGTTCATTCCATACCATGACCTTACAGAATGTTATCATTGTAGTGTGTCATTTAAATCATCTTAAGGATGTATGTATAATAATTTTTGTGAACATTATTTCAAGAAATGTTATGATAGACTAGATTATCATTGGAAATAGAGGAGTTATAACCCATATGGATAGTCCCTTTAAGAGTGATCATAGAATGTAGTATATTCAAATTCATCATATTTTGAATCATTTCATGCCTGTATTCCCAAATTAATTTCATGGTTTTCCTCCCATGATAGAGGTGGACTTTACTCTCTATAAATCATTAATAGTATCCATAGTGTCTATTAATCCTTACAGGATGGACCATCAATGATCTAGAAACTCTATAAATTTGTATAGGAAGTGGAAGTAATGGATTTTATACAACTATGTACATAATCAAGGGGTTTACCTACCTCCTCTCCATGATTGCACACAGTCCCTCATATTTTTTGTGGATTATAGTCAGCGGAAATAGCTTCCAGTTATGATTTGGTATCTGCTGCCTCATAAAGTCGACATCTTCAACAAGCTCTAATGACCTACAATTTTTTCCATGATCGATTTCAGCATGGGATACCATCATGTGATTGTGATACCATCATACATACCATGAATAATGTTCCAAGGTAGTTATATCTTCTGTGAGTATTTCGTTATGTTGTTCAGCCTTAAAAATGTGCCATCAGTTTTCAGGGATCAATTGAATCAAGGTTTCAACCCTTATATATATATTCATTTATGGTAGTATTCATGGATTATTTCATGGTGTATTATCATATCTGAAATGGTCATGCAAAAAATCTGAAGATAATTCCAAATACACTAGGAGATCATTGGATATATGATAAGCTCACTAAATGACACTTATATATTCATAGTGTCTACTTTTTAGGAAACATCATCTAAAAGGAAGGGTTTTATGTTGAACTAATGGATGCGAGTTTTATGGATTCCTAGTAGTGGCCTATTAATTTATTTTACATATTCAATTTTGTGGACATGACATGCTATTACAGGTGTCAAGTGCATGATTTTTTGTGACTAAAAGTGACTCGTATAGGATTTACTAAAAATTGGGTTATATTTATATTTTCATATGAATATTAGAAAAATAAGCCTAAATTTAATGGGAGGATGACTTTAACAATGTTCTTGATTCTTAAATAGTCAGGAAGAAACAATATAGTTTATTTTATTGCAGTAAGATTCTATCTTGGAGAAGTTATGAGATATAGATGTTGAGTTTTAGATTAGGGGTCTTGATAGTAGATACATCATGAGAATAAATACTATACACATGACCCCATTCATGCATCCATAGATATTACTTCATATATATAAAGGAATTATCTTTTGGGCGAGAGGTTTGTTTTTTATAAGGAAAAAAATTATCAACTAAATTTATACACAATGTGACATGAGTCTCCGAAATAACGGGTGGTTTTAATAGTTTTAGATATTCCACATTGATATTTCTTATGAACCTATAAAATGGAATATATTAGATGACACCATGAGCGGGTAGACAAAGATATTTGTCATCCAAGAGGTCAGCATTAACTAGAAGATGATGGATATATTTTTTGATAAGAAACATGAGATTTAGAGATATTATGTGAATCCAATTTTAGAAGCATTGATAGTAATATCATGTCATCTAGAAAAGGTATGTATGATGAATCCTTAAAATCCCATGGGCCTTGTTCTAAGTGAAATTTTTTATGGTAAATACCGACATCATGGTAGTGTTTTTAGGAAGGATGATATCCTGCACATCCAGGGACAAATGTATGTTCATTATGATATATGGGAGGAGTTGATATAAGAATTTTGTGCCTCAATTTTAGATTTTCACCATGGGATTAACAATATTTAAGGATAAAAATTTTATTAGTATTACATGCTAGGTACGAAATAGTGGATTATTAGTTTTATTAGATGGTGCTATAGGTTTTGATAGTTTAAGGATAATTATTAGTGTCCTGATATATTTCTATTATCATTGTAAATTCTTGTGTATAAATGGGATTACATCACCATAAGATTTTTGATTGTTTTTTAGATCTCCTCCATGTTGTGATTCAATATGGGTGATCACCAGTAGGACAACGACGGTATCCCACATCAAAACAATCTGAGTGACATATCAATTGATGAGATCAAAGGGATTTATATTAATGCGATTGAATAATTTAATGTGGTACCCCATTACATATTATCAAGTCAATATTCTGTGATTATTATATGGTTATGGAAATATGTGAAAAAGAATCAGTTATGAGGGTTCTCTTGAGTAAAACATATCATCCTCAGACCAATGGGTAGTTCGAGAAGATGTTTCCATTGAGACATGATATTCTATAAGCATGTGTCCTTAATTTAATAGGTTAATGGGAAAAACACATACCAATATTTCATATTTCCAATAATAAAATCTTCCAAGAAACTATTCATATGGCTCGTTATAAGGCCATTTATAGCTGGTCTTGTAATTAACCCTTATACAATTTTGAAGAAGGTGTTGAATCACTTATAGGATCTTATCTCATTTAGTAGACATTATAAATTGTACCACTTGTTACAAAATGTATTTTTATAGATCAATCTTGGAATAAGTCTCATTCAAACCAACAATAATGTCATCTGGAGTTCAAATTTGTACATTATGTTGTTCTATGAGGTTTTTGTAGATTTTGACATTGAAAAATTCATAAATAGTGAAATTTATAACATTGTTACATGGGTTCAGTTTTTGTGATAGAGTGATTCTGTATGTAGTCTATAGGATGCAGTTTCCTCTGAGGTGTCTTTCCACACATGATTTCTTCAATGTATCACAACATTTCCATTATTACTATAACCTATTTCAATAATTTTAGCCTAAGGATATCGAGGTAGTGGTAGGTGTTTTATCTGAGTAGAACCTAAAAACTATAATTTATTTGAGTGTGAATGATCTATGATGTAGGTTAGTTCCTCTAGTTCGATTGTTATAGAATCAAGACCCTATACAAGATGATACCTAGGATAGGGAGGATGATGTTTACGCTTAGTGGATGGATATTTTCTAAGATAACATTATAAATCCCTCAAAATGGAAACTTGGGGATGACTTGATTTAAAGATGGTAGATTTTAATTTACCATCTTTTTTATGGTATGAATCATGTTATATTTCTGAAAAAAAACTGTTATGATTATTTTTTGGAATAATATTGGTAAATTATGCCTTTAGGCTGCTCCCTTTCAATTTAAATAGAATTGTTTCAAGGGGGGAGCGTAGATGAAGGTCAAACATGTAATGATAATTTAAATACATGACATATATTATATACATGACATGTACTAGTCAGGTTAGACCCTTTTCATGATGTGCATTTTTTTATGGTGGGAAACCCCAAATATTTACATAAAATGTAAATTTAACATGACATGTGAACATCCTATGTATTTTTTGAAAGGGATGAAAAGCATATTTTTTAAAACAAGCTCCTCTCTTCATGAACATGAGCATCATGAAAGAGAGCTTCTTATATTCTTTGGTATATGGTCTTCTAATTGTTTATTATCTAATCTATATTTCTATCATTTTCTATCACATTTAATCTACAATAGTATGTTATTAACTCTTCTTCCATCCTCTCTTGATTAATCGTAATGTCTCTCAAAATATTTTGGTGTATGTTCATATATCCTAATTTCATGGGATTCATATATTCTTCCAATTTCACAAATTCTAGCCTTATTTGAAGTATGATATTAAAAAAAATAAGCTTACAATAGTCATGAGGTATGTGATATGGTTCTTCCCTAAATGTATCATAGAATATTATCATGCAATTTTGTGCAGTGTACTGGTGTCCTTTAGTTTTGCCTTGATATAAGATAATTAATTATATTAAAGGTTATTTTCATGTGTAACATAACCCTAAATACCTTTGAATCACTCTCTTGGGGTGATTACCAAGGCATGGGACACCCCTATGGGTAATTTATTCTTAATGACTTAGATTCTTATGACTAAAGAAGTAGTTTATTTTTTTTCTTATAATGAAATTTTATCTAAGATAGTTGATTAGATATGTGTATCGGACCATGTTTCATTTACCAAATAATTATTTACATGAAATGAATAAATTGATTAACATGATTGGAGTAATATTGAAATTCATTTGCAAATGGTATGAGTTATTGATTGTTAGACTGCATCGTTATATTTTGTCGATATAGATACAAGGGTCATGGATTATTGATAACTTTTATGGGATCATCATGATTTATAATTACATTTTCAATGAATCCTAATTCCATGAGAGTGATAGCTGAATTCATTTTATTTTTTCTAGGATGAGCTCACTGGGTGGATCACTTATTCACCCATGCATGATACTAGTCCCATAGGGGAGATAAATTAGAAGGTCTCAGTGGGCATAATTGTTATACCATTTGACGAGTGATACATGGTCCCCATTTTGGCATACCCTTTATTGGTTAATAGGTTCATGCTTACCCCATATTGTGAGTGATACTTGGTATTCCTCTTATGGATCACCTTAGATGGACTCTTAGGGTGATGGGGTTTTAGAGTGGCTAGGGAGTGGTATTTGGGACCCTTTTTATGGATCTACATGAATGATCCCAAGATTACATGTATTAAATTACATGAATATTATTTATATAAAAAAATTTATAGTGGAAGACTATGAACCAAAGGACACATATGCCAATCCAACTAACATGTTTAAGTATCATCTATTCTTGATACATTATTTTTATGACCAATTATAAAACATATCATACCAATACAGGTTGACCATTTTTCAATGATATATTACATAGGATGAAGTTGGTATAGAGTCAGTCAGGTATACTTTAAAAAACCAAGTAGGATGTGTTTTATTATTTATTGACTCTCATATATTATTAGTTTCACACTCTTAATTTTACATTGACATGCCAAATGTTATAGACACTGTATGCGGAGTCCTAATTTGTATATGTACAATACTATTCTGGCCACCTATAATACAAAGATAGACCTCATGGACGAATTTGTAGAAAAAGGGAGGCTTCTTTCTTCTAATGTATAGTTTTATGTAAAATCATGGACTACGAGCTAGTAGGGTCGATCCCTTAATTGTGATTCTATTAGGGGATGATTTTAGTGTTTTTTCATTTTTAAATCATGTTGTATATTGTTATACCATTGTATCATTTTTACACATATTATTTTATATCATAATTTCGAGATCCTAATTTCATTATAATGTAATAAATCTGATATTTCATGTGTATCATTTAGAGGATATGTATTCCACAACTTGTTATTTATTTATTGCTCCACAATTTCTATTTACTATTTACTGTTGTTTCTTATTCCTATCAAAAGGTTATGGCCTCTCTACATGGCCATTAAAAACCCATGATACTAGTTGAATGCCTCTAGAATATGGGGAGGCATGTTTGATATTATAAGGTCAACTAGTTCAAGGAACCATTTAGTCGTATCTTGGTTTGGATGCTACAACGGTCATTGACGTCCATATAATTACCTTAAAATATATCCTTATATTGATATAGACATCGATGGGGTTTTCTAAATTAGGAATGAGTGAGATAGACCTACTATTCCAAGACCTAGTTGACTTCATTATAGTCATTAAGAGGGTGGTGCTTAAAACTAGTTTGATTGTACATGGGAGTAATTCTTGACCTGAAGACCAAACACCTAATTTTATTTATGGCCTTAATTGTGATAGTGTGATAGAGGGTACATAATTGGTATGTTCTCCCCCTAAAATATGGGCTTCATCTTTATTCTATGAAATAGAGGGGGCTCTAATTTGGGTGCCCCAACCATATTATAACCTTGGTATGAGAGAAATGGTAGTGTGTACTAATTTCAAATTATATACCACTAAATCTTGAACTATCTGGCATGACCATAGTAGATACCATCAATATAAGATGGTTAATGGCCTTTTGGACACCATCCAACTTCATGATTTGTATAAATACATTTTTCAGTCATATTTTATTTCACTAGACTCATATAGATATGAATTGTAATTATAGATACTGAGGGATATGTATCCTTCAACTGTATTCATAGTGAGGTTCCATGGACTCCTACAAACTATTAGAAAAACTCTATTATGTCAAATAAAAGATCTATGTGATTCCAAATTATGAAGATTTATTATGTTATATGTGGTCATAACCACAACTATATTATTACATTTGAATTTCTATATATGAAATTATGTAAGTATCATGTTGGATTCTATACATACTGTGATCCACCTCTTAATTAACAAAGATAGTCATTTTCCTATAATTTAATGTTCAAATTAAAATTTATGACTTCATATAAAGTATAATAATAACTGTATTATTTATGGTTCCTCCCTATAATGTATTGGATGTCTAGTGACCTTAGTATCAACTATTTTATGTCACCATTACTTGAAATAATTAGGTCTCATGTTTTACTCTCTATAACTCGAAACACAAAAACCTAAAAAATACATGACATAAACCACAAATAATTAGTGTATCACCCAGGATTCTTGACACACTAGGATCTATATGGTGTAAGTTGTTATTAAGGGGAAAAAGATCCCTTATGAATTATATCTTTGTAATAATTTTGAGGATGATGATGTTCACCTTGATTCCTAGAATACTACCTATGATTAGGTGGACACACCCTTACTTTTTTTCATTGATTTGGCAAGGAATATGTTATATACAAGATGATTTAGGATATCGAGATATCTTATAAAATTAAAATAGGACTCCTTATATATTACATTAGTGTCATACCATTTGTTTCATTTTAATTTTAAATGTCTTGGTTTCCAATGGACTATGAAATAGGAAACTGACATCATATTGGAAAAAGGAATATTGAGACATTGTTTGGGTTCCAATGGTGACTTATCGATTGATTATTATTCCAAGGATTCGTTTGATCCTACTCATTACATACATAATTTATTGATGAAACATGGAATTCTACCTTACAGTTTAGTCAAGATAAGTAAAGTTGATCCTAATGCTAGGAAATATTTCCGCTTATGGTAATATAGATTACACAGAGACATATCCAGTAATGGACCAAGAAGTTGTGGTTGTACATATGTATCCTTTGGGAATGAGGTATGACATCAGTTATTTAATTTAATTTTTTTAATAAGTTATTACTATTGTCATTATTAATAATATTACTACTACTATTATTTTTCCTTTTAATATTTCACACACACACTACCTCTTATAGTTATGCACAAGAACATGTTTGTGGTTCCTTAATAATTTTTGTACTAACACCCTGCTAGTGTTTCCATGTCAGTTGTGTACCAGATATGATGTTCACATGGTTTTAGGAATATGTTTGGGGAGGAACACTTGATGCCATGTCATAAACTATATCTAGTTACTACTTATAGTAAATCAGGTGGGGGTGTTACAAATCAATGACTTGTATTTTATATTTCAGACAACCTATATGAATTTATAGTTATTTATCAGAGGTATTTTCAATAAATTAATTTATATATGAAATAGAACATATTATGTTTGTTAAAATGGTTCACCTCTATATGTGTGATGACATTCTTGGTGTACAATGGTTTTTATCCCACACACACCACTGTAATTTTCATATCAAATACAACTATAGGAAATTGTATGATATTGAACATTCTATAGAAAACTGTCACCCACCAACAATGTATATTTATTATTAAATAGAACCATTATAAAATCATTGAATATATACTGGATTTGATTTTTATGAGAAATTATTTGCTCGATTGGTCAATATATTTTTCTTATTCTCCAAAAAAAATATTCGACAAAGCATCTTCCAATAATTTGAGAATTATTTCTCACATGGAAACCAAAATGAATTCTTATTTATTATTCATTCCATAATTTCTTTTAAATATTGAAAATACATGTGGATATTACTTCTTCATATCATGGTATTTTATGATTTTCCAATATAATAAATCTCAGTGTTCCATTCTATTTAAACAATCCTCTTAATGTGGCTGATGTTTTATAACTATTCACTATGCCTTTTCATGATATATATAAATATCACATTTTTTCATTTATTACTTCTAAAAAATCACTTTCTTTGTAATACTATTTCTACATGAGAATAAGTAATTCACTTATAGTAGAGGGACTCTTTTTTCTAATTCTGACTTTTCTTATGGATTTTATTTTATGTTAGTAAGATTGAATAATAGAAAATGACTTATGATTATTTTAAATAAAATGGAGATAAATTGTAATTAAATATTCTATATTTTTCATAAAAATCTTTCTGAAATATCTAGGTTTTTTCATTTTACTTTATATTCATACTCATTAGTGTTTTTAAAAGATGATATCACTGATCTTCACTAATTTATATAAACTCTACATTGGTTAAAATATGTTTTATATAGTTTTAAACCAACTCTAAAGTTTACTATAAAATCCTATGTTCCGATGCCTTACATTTTTTCCACGCATAACTTTATAGAGACAGATAAACTCAATGATATATTATATTTAGACCTTGGAAAATCTTAATTTATATCTACATTGGGTAATTTTTCATATTTTAGTATTGTATGAACTCAATTTCAGAACTCATGGTCAATGACTTTTCCACGGGCTCTTTCTTGGGTGAATTTTTGGTGCAATTTCTCTACTGAAACTCATGTGTCTCTTCTATTGATTTCCTTACCTATTTGAGATTTTATCCAAACATTATTTGGGTTTTATTTTTACTTGTTCATAGGGTGATGATTTTACAGTTAGATATTAGTTCTTATGGTTTAATATTGGTATTATATGTCAGATCTTGCTTCTCCAATGAGTGGTTGATGTGTAGTTGATGTTTCATATGGGATTCTGGATGTTTCCACACCCATGTTTGGGGATTCTCGGCTTAAACATCTTCGTGATTAATTCTTCATTCTTTCTCGAGTATTTGGATGTGTTATATCATTTCTAGGTGTTGTGAGAATGATTTTTTTGGAATGTATTTGAATTTTATGTGGTTTGAAAGTGGTTTTTCTATACAATATTGTGTGTCTTCTTGGTGTGAATTCTTTTTGTGCCTCGTGAGGCTATTTGATAATGTTTGAAAATGGGTTTTTTAATTATTCAAGTGGTTTTAATCACGTTTGGATATATTTTTTGTGGGAATATAATTTCAAAATAGGATTTTGGTTGTGAAAGTGTTCGGGTGCTATGTGTGTTTTCCTGTCTTTCCATAGTAATGTGAGGATGTTGTGTTATATGTAATGTAGAACATATTTGACCTCAATGGGAGGCCCATGTGACTAGGTGGGGAGACTAGGACTCATACACTAGATGATTCATAAGGCATTCGTCAAGGGTTCAACTAGTAGGATTGATACTACAACACTAACTAAACAATATAATTATTTTATACCACTAGGCCCACGGGGTTTCCCCTTCTACTGTCTCATGCACAATAATACTATTTGTTGTGGTTTATATGCTAAATATCACTGAGATTAAGTGCACCAAGTGTCCAATTGAAATCTAGTGGTTAATGGATTCTCCCATTACGTACTTCTCTATGGTGATAACTCACATACTGTTGGAAAACTGTATGCTTTGTTAGTCATTTCAAAGGAATGCATGTTATCAATATAATATTATTTATATAAAATGTATCCATCCTTTCATTCATAAAAAATGATTGTTTATTTATATTATAATGTTTTTAGAATGAAATATTTAATTTGGTGGATCACACTTTTATTTTTTATATCAGATATATGCCATATGACAATGGGAGGTTGCACGATGGACACTCTCATTCCGTGATGGTGATGACCTCAACCCACTCCCTACTCTGATGGTGGGGTGGAACCTCTGAAATCCCTTGAGTGTGTGTCATCATGGAATTTAACTCCCATATCTAACATAACTTCCTTACCTCATTCCCCCATAAAAAATATTTTTCCTAAGGTACCACATCTATTAGCTGGAAAACCTAACCCCTAATCTCTACTCAAGAATTTTACATGATGATAATAATTATAAATCGTACACCGATTTCACTATTAAATAATTGAATAACTTCATGGGAAATGTTAGATATATTTCCATTTAGGTACATGGATTAATTTGTTATAGTGACATTGGGTTATCATGGAAACATGCATATTATGATTCAGTTCGAATCAGAGGATGATTTTATCACTGCCTAGTCCAGGACACCCTAGAATTGAAAGGGATCTAATTTATTTTTATTTATTTGGTCATAAAACTTCCACATGAAACATGAAACTTATTCAGTCACGTGCAGGGTATGTTTTCCACAAATCCTTCTTTTGTTTCAAAAACCATCTTTTTTGATAATTATAGGGAACCTCGTGGGTATATTTCAATGCATTGGAAATAGAACTAGATCTCTCTGTCACCCGGTCTATCTGTGGGTCTGTGTGGATGTGGATGCTTCATGGATGCCTTCAGAGTTTGTTTAGATTAAAGTGGGTGTGGAATGTTATTGTAGAGTGCATGTGGTCTACGAATCCTGGGCCGAATGTTTTCATTAATTTATTATATTGGGACATTTGATGGATACATGATAGAATGGAACTAAGGGATCCATTAATCTAGAGGGTGAGGTCATAGAAGGTAGTGAAAATAATTAGGGCTAGGTGTTGAGGGAGGTGCACATAAGAAGAAGATTATGGGGGTTTCCTCTTGTCCCAAATTCTCAAATGTGTATAGTGGAATGAGGAAAGGTTATCCAACAGTTTATGATGACCTTAATTGATTAAGGACTAATCTGGGTGCCCCAGGGAGTCTATTCATTCTTGTTTGGAGTAAAAAAGTTATGATACAGTTCTTGAGGGAGGCCCATGGCCACATATAGATTCATTCTATGTGAAGATATCTCATTAAGGGAATTAAATTACTTATCAGTGAGGGAATCAGGGGAAACATGAAATGATAGAAAAAAAAGTTGATTATAATGTTCTTAAAGTTGGTGATTTCCCAGACAACATGATATAAAAATATGTCAATTTGGGCATGTATTTGGGAAAGCACAATCTAGGTATGAGGATTTAAAAAATTTAGAATGGATACAACTTTGGTATAAGGACGGGGCCTTAAACATTACATAAACTTCAATGAAGTTAATAATTCACATTGAGGATATTTTCAGGTTCATAGATTTAGAGAATTAGGTCATAAAATAAACATAATAACATGAATATTACATAAACACACTTCTACTCATTATACATTTTTCTCATAAAATAATATCTTTTGGAAAAACGAATCGTGTATAGTTCCATGTTTTATACAACATTACTTTTCCTTGATCTCATCCTTGAACCTATTCAACTTTATGTCCTAAGAAAAACATTTCAAAAACTTGGGATGAGCATAAAAATATTAGTAAGGGATACATAAAGAAGGAAAATTTTTAGTTTTTGTAAAACAATAAAGAAACCATGAATACTTTATCATAAGTAATACTTTTCATCGTTATGAAATAGTAAATACAATTCATTAAATAAAAGATCATTTCTTACCCTTTTGTAACCAAAATATTACAATAAAACCCATATAAAGAACACATAACATATAAAGGTAACATGGGACAAAAACATACTTAAATGGGAAAACCATACGGTTGACTTCCTCACATATCACTAAATAGAATAACCAAATGGTCGACATCCATACCCAAAGAATTAGAGGTTATAACATGACCACCCATCCAGGTTTATCATGACACCACCCATCATTTGGTTTATCATGTAACCACCCGTCAAATTTCAAAGTACCATTATAAAATCATAACACATACATTAAATATAAAGGAAAGAAAACATTTCCACATTTCAATCACAATATATCACTTTAATATATTTACATAACAAATCCATTATCAATACAATATTCAATACCAAAATACATAAAAGAGTATATGGTAATTATTTTCCTTTTAAAAACATTATGGCTAGTTAATTAAGCCAAAGAGCAAATAATACTAGCGGCGAAGGAAAGGTCGTTGTCACCGCTTACATTAAAAGAAACATTCATTTTTTTCTGTTTAGTAAAACACTTTTAATAATAAGATTCCCTTTGAATGGAATAAATAGTAAAAAAAATTATATACTTTATAAAAAAATTCTTGTATTAAAACAAAATATGCCTCAATGAAAGGATATTGGGATGATGTCCCCTACAGAAATTTGATAGACTAACAACGTCACTTTAAAATTCAGAAAATGAATCGATGAGAGAGAAAAGGGTATCTCATAACATGGAGATAAGATTTACAGCTATAAGGATATAGAAGAACATATCCCAACATATGAATATGTAAATTAAAATATATAACAAAATTATGTCTTTTAAAAAGAGTAGGTTGAATGTTTCCCCTACCAATTTGGTAACTTACGAAACATACAACCCACGAAAGACAAGTCATAAAATAAAAATATAAATACCCATAAATATAATTATATTACACAAATTAATATAATCATTGGATTTATATAAAAAACAAAAAATTAAATATTGACAATATATCTTGAATCTCCTAGGAATAAAATGTGAGATGAAATCCCCTTACCACATTGTAATCAAAGAAGTCGTAAGAACAAAAGTTAATAAACACCAATTGAATCACAGAATACCATAAATATAAATAGAATCATGATAATATGTATCAAATTGAAGTACACAATAAACCACATTCAATAAATATGTTGTGAAAAATGGAAATCTCACAGAATTAAAAGTGAGATAAGAAACCCTTAACCTCGTGTCCGACTTGACCTATTCACTCTTTAATCTCATGAATAATAAACTAAAGTTAATTTAAACATGCTTAAGAACATTTTTTTTAAATATTATCATTTCTTTTAAATAACTTGTTACCATTTTATAACATTATGTAATCATTTATGTTAATAATGGTCATATAGTCGATATTTGGTACTTGAGTCAAAAATGAACTTCTTATAATTACAAATTGTTCACGTGGTCAAATATCCATTATCTCTAAATTGAAATTCATTATGTATATATCATATATATCATATATATATATATATATACTGTATATATGTGTATTTATAATAGTACATTACATTTGGAGATATGAAATTAAATGCACTGTTTTTGGAGACTATAAGTCGTACGTACGCATGAACACTACTTTCATATTTATTTTTTATTTTAATGGAATTAGAACATAATCATACATATGTATATTTTAATTCCAGTATAATATCATATATAATATCATTAACTTCGTCATTTATTGTTCAACATGTGTAATTAACGAGTCATATCACATTGAGGGGGCAGTAGTCCGCACTTCCTCAAATGAAATTATCGTGTTTACCCACAATGGAAACTGTAAAGATATGATATAAATTATAAAAAAAGATGCATAAAAACAAAATAATTATAATATATATCATATATAAATATATTTCCATCATAATGGCCACCATTAAATTTTATTGGATATATTTTAATAATCATCATTTCATGAGGTTGTAGTTCACCATCCATAGAAACCGTATGTTCGTTACGCATTAGACAAAGGTGTGCATAAGTGTAGTTAGAATCCGTCTCATAACAACAACCTAGAATATTTAGGATACTGTTGTTGATATAAAATAAATGAATAAAAATAGTTTATGGGGTTGGATATGTAAAATAAAACAGAAAAATTAAAGAGGAATCATTACCTTTAATTCAGGTAACTCCCTTTGGTTTGAACCAAAAGGACTTCTTGAAGTGCCATATGCCTAAATCATGGATTATAAGTGGAAGATAGGGATATTGAGAGCTTATTTGGGAAGGGTTTGGATGATCCAAGTTGTAACACCCTAAGATTTCAAGGTACGCTTCCCTTTGAATAATGTAATAATCTTGCGATGTACGCAACTTCCAGTTCTAACACCCCACAACCAATCAAACTAGCCGTAATGAATATTAATACCCACTTTTTGAAATTTTATAAATTTTAAATTTCAAAATGGACTTCATTTTTGAATTTGGAATATCGAAATTATATTTGGGTAAATTTTTGGTAATTTTCTGAAAACATTCAATTTTTGATGAATAGTGAAAAACACTAATTTATTGTTTAAAACTGAATTTTTATTCAAATAAATATTTATCTTATTTAAATTTATTTTAGGTAAAAATAGATACATAATACCTATATAATTTCAATGTAATTCATTGGAGTCATTTTATTGTAAGATTAGATATAAAAAATTTATTGAACTTTTTACAGTCTTTTACCCACCTCCTAGAAGCATTTGCAAATTTGCATAAAAATTATTTTTACCGCTTCTGTGAGATGAATTTTAAAATCTTAGAGACACGGTTGATATCAGTAAGTAATATTTGGTTCAATAAGATGAAAATAATTTTTGGTGAATAGTAACTTTTGACTTTTGTTTACCGCGATTAAAATTAAATAGGGTAATTAAATGTAAAAATGATATTATAATTAACCTAAAACATGTCCTTATTTTTTTGGATAAGGTTTTTTCGACCCAAAACAACCATAGGAATAAAATTTTATCCTCTTTGTTCCAATTTGATTAGATAATCACATTTATTATTATTTAAATTAATGAAGGGTTAAAAGTGTAACATTCATGTATTCCTAACTAAAATATTTTTAATATATAATTGTTAATTATATAAATTCTACTATAAATATTAATTTGAAATATAAAAATATTACCTAGATAATGGTATTTTATTTATAAATTTTGGCATTATATAATAAAATTTATTTATGACACAATGATGATGCATTAATTACCTAATTAAAAAACATTAAAAAAATTGAAATTATAAATATCCAAATAAATGTAGATTGAGACTTTGGATGAATTATAATAATATTATAGATTAACAAGACATGTTAGGGTTGATTAAATTATTTTTTTGAAGTAATCATGTTTATATGATTTCCACACAAATAAATTACTAAATAGTGATAAAATTGATATAAATGATTTTTTAAAACAAATATTATATAATTAAATGATATAATAGTCCTAAAAATATATGGTTTAGCCAAAGGACTTAAATAATAATATATATGTCATGAATGAACCACTTTGGGTTCTCTTGGAATTTTATAGAATGTTTATTAACAAATTATTATAATAATATAAGAATACATGGTAACAGTTAAACAATTTAACTGAGAGTTAAATCTAGAAGATAAGGTTAATATAGTGACCCAAACCTGTCTAAAACCTATTGGTTGAGAGTTTTTTGACCCATCCCCACCATAGACTCTAAATAAATAATTTAGGAGCCTTTAGAAACCGAAAATAATTTTATTATAAAATAATATTTGAATCTTTCTCTAAGATGCCCCTCACCTCTCTTATAAAAGGTAACTTCCTCTTCTATCCAATTCACACCTTCAAATACATTTGGCTTGGCCAAAATCAGCCCAAAAATCCTCCCAAATTTCCTCACTTCAACCTAGATGCCTTAGTTTGATCATAAAGCCCTCATATGGAGCCCTTTTGTTCAACTCAAAAGGAATCACCCGAAGAAGAGGTAAATATTTCATCACTTATTTCATGTTCTTTTCTTCTCCCACTTCCTCTTCCTTTGTTGATTCAATTATAAAAAAATAAATCAAATATATTCTATATAATGTGATTTTTTTATAAAATGGTACTACCATTTTCATTATTCTCTCCATCCTATGAATGACATGAGACCATATGTGTGTACGTACGGCTTACCGTCTCCACGTCGTGATGTAGTTGTTATTCAATGCATTATTATTTTTATGGGAATAATAATGATGTATAATTGATGTAAATAATAAATATAAAATGTTAATTATTCTTTATATATGATGTACCATCCATTTACATAATATTTTAATATCAAAATAATTATATTGTCGCTCGTGCGTACATACAGATTACTATCTCCATAAATAGTGTTTTCCATTTCATATATATATCTATTATAAATATTTATATTCTAAATATATATGACATATAAAAGATGTTTATATTCTATAAGTATTTAAATCATGATCTAAATGATACGATCACAAATAAAAAGTTAAAACAAGTACGATAAAGAATGAAATTGTTACCCGAAATGTTAATTTAACATTGAAATTGTCATTAAATGGGTAGTATAAATTCATAAATGAATCATGTATAATATAATAAATATGAATATAGTTATGGTATAATTTAACAATATACTATGGTCACTATACAAGAGGTTAAGCGTACCCTCGACCAAAGGAATGTTCAAGGTAAGGGTTAATTTTATAATCTTTTTATTATCCAAGGTTGTTTTTACGTTTGTACCTACTGGGACATATTTATTATCCATGTCCATGATTCATAAAAGAGCATTGAAAAGGATTATTTTTAGGTATATTTTACTAAAAAATCATTTTTAATTGTTCTAAATATTTATTCTTATAAATATTTTTCATTAATGTCCATGTTTTCAAAATTAATTTAATGATTTATTTATATGGACATGATTGTTTTTAAATTTTAATTCCTTTCAAAAGATTCAAAGTGGTGTGGGAATCATTGATTCAAAAATACCATATAAATTACATCCTTTATAAATTATGTGACATTTATAAGATTTCACGAAAAATTGATATTTCACTCAAATATTTTTAATGATCATTTTAAACTATCTCAACATCCTTTACGAGATATTATTCTTGAACAAGGCTGATTTATTATACAATATTCCATATTGTATTAATGGTTTTGTGATATGTCTGACCGTGGATGTGTTATTTTTATACCATTCATGGTTTATGGATAAAGTATAGACATTTCGTATGCTAGTTTTAGTACGAATATTTATCTTATGCTTAAAACATTTCTTATGAGGAATATATTAGACATAGTAAGTGATAGGTGGAGCCCACTATAGTTCCTCTATTCATCCGTAGGTCTCATGAGACAAACTATTTTCTTAGCACAAGGCCTTGGAAAAGCATTTATTTTCAGTCTTGGCATGAGGCCTTGATTATGCGGTTTTGATGTCCGACATTTTGCATTCCCTCATTATGAAATTAGTTATTACATGTGATTATTTGACTTGTAGAATATCAATGTTCATGTTAATATGGTAATGTATGATTTATTTTTGCTATATAATGTTCATGTTTAAGATTGAAAGGCTGCAATTTTTAGTACACATCTTCCCTTAAAAGTATATAGCTTCCACTAAATTATTTACCCTTACTGAGAATCTGAGATCACCCCTTTCTTATGTTTTATTTTCCCAGTATATTAAGAAGTATATTATTTCTGACATGCAAGGATTTTCTAAGTGGTATGAATGTATCCAATGGATACAATGTTGTTTTTTCATTTAATGATGTAATTTAAAACTTATGAATATATCTAGTACTTCTAAGTATACTAAACTAATCAGTCATTCAAGACATGATCCTTCATCATCATGCCAATGTTATGTAATAATTCACCGACTCTGGGTAACTAGGGTGGGGCCCATGTAGTTGGTATTAGAAAAATTTAGTACAAACCTTGGAAACTCGATTTAGATAACCACTGATTAATGAATGTTACCCTAATATAGAAATTAAGGATTAGTATAGAAGAACTTCCTAGAATTTTTGAAATGTAGATATTTTGTGTATTTTCCGAGGAATACATCCATATTTGGATACTAGCAGGTAGAGGTGGCTCTGGAACAGATATTCCTAGGTGTTAAAACTCTGACAAGGAGTTCTGGGCTTGACCCGAGGTATCCTGTACATGAAAATGGACCTTGCAACACTCTTGGTTATGACACTCCTGGAGAATATTCTTAGGATAATTCACATTTTATTTACAAACCATTATGAAGGATTTATGAGTATATACCTCCTCAATGAAAATATTTTTTATTGTTAGGGATTATATCAATAAACTGTTCAATTTCTATTATGTATGTTATATGTTTGGAATTATGTATTGCGATTCATAAACTAATCTAGTGTATTCCATTGTTCAGAAATGGCACCTAGTGGATGGAATGAAAAACATATCAATGCACATTCTCTGTGTACAGATTTCCATCCTACTCAAGATAATTATAGTGGAGCTGGTGATGCAATTGGTTTTGAACAGCTTATCACCATACTAAGATAACTCACTCAGGTTATGAATAATAACCTTACACATATGGAGCACCCTGATCCAAAACACTTAGGATCAATGTTATACCAATTCATGAGGCAATAAACACCAATTATCAATGGGAATACAAATCCATTTGTAGCTGAGAAATGGATAAGTTCCTTAGAGAAAATATTTCATGCTCTGGGGAGTAGCGAATGAAAAAAAGTTTCCATGGCAGTTTATCGCATCATGGGAGATGTAGATCAATGGTGGTCATTGATATAAAACAAAAAGAAAGATAAATACGTATCAAATATAGAATGGAGAGTGTTTAAAGGGATCTTCTTAGAAAAATACATTCCTCGTGACCATCGAGCGGATTTGGAATGAAAATTTATGATTCTGAGGAAAAAGGAGGATGATAATGTCGCAATGTACATGGCTAACTTTACAAGGTTAACAAGGCATGCATCGGATTTTATATGTAACCCAAGTAGTTTTATTTATTGATTATTTGATGGGTTAAAACCATTTATCCATCAAAAATTAGTCTCACAATCCTTCTCATCATACGAAGATATTGTCTCATGAGCAATCAAGAAAAAAAAAGAATTATTTATGTCTTATGCCATTAAAGCAATGAAATAGATGAATAGATTTGCTGAAAAATCTAGAAATGGAAATAAAGGGATAAAGGGAACAGTTGAATATCTATCCTGTAGTAAATGTGGGAAGAAACACCCTGGTACTTGTCTGAAGGGAATGTGAGTCTGTTACAAGTGTGGTGAAAAGGCCACCAATCTCATGATTTCAAAGGGAAGAAAGAGGCTGTCAACATTGAATTCTATAGCTGTAAATAAATGGAAATCTATGCAAATAAATTTCCTAACAGCCAAGAAAACATACCTCAAAAAAGGGCAAGGGACCAAGGACAAGCTTATGCAATCACTACAGATGAGGTTGTAGCTCTGAAAGATGTGGGGGCAGGCAATTTAATGGTTTCCACAAGTTTAGACAATTCATTATTTGATTCTTGATCATCAAATTATTTCATATCTTCCCAGTTTTGTAAGCAAATTAGATATTTCCAATTTGATTTAACAAGTGAGTTGTCATTCAAAACTCCTAAGGGAAGTATCATTACAATAATGGTTTGTGAATCAGCCCCTATTAATGCATATAAATGCTATTTATCTACTGATTTCATCATCATACCCATGATTAAATTTGATATAATCCTCGGTATGGATTATATTTCAGAGCATGATGAAAAACATTATTATAAGAAGAAAGAGGTCATAGTTTTTTATGATGATAAAGAACACCTTATCTTTAGTGTAGAAACATCACCATCAGATTCTTATCTAAATCCACCCCTATAGCTCTACTAAAATAAATTATTTTGGAGGAAGAGAATTAAATAACTATGGGTGAGGAAAGGAATGTTCAAATAGAGGTTGTACCTATTGTGAAAGAATATGTTGATGTGTTTCTATAGGATTTACCTGGACACCCTCCAGAATGAGAAATAGTGTTTTCTAGTGACTTAATTCATGGTCCACGGCTCATATTGATAACCCCTTATAGAATGGACATTTTGGAATTAGTGAAATTAAGAAACAACAAGACGAGTTGATTAATAAAGGATCATTTCTCCCTAGTGTCTCTCCATGGAAGGACCCTATTCTTTTTGTTATGAAGAAAGATATATCTATGACATTGTGGATTTACTATAGGGATATCAATGCTATAACAATAAGGAACATGTATCCCCTACCTCGAATTGATTATTGATTCGACCAAATACATGAAGCTCAATATTTTTCAAAGATTGACCTTCGATCTAGATATCATCAGCAGTGTGTGAAGAAGGAGGAAATTATGAAGACGAAATTTCATACCAAGTACGGGCATTACAATTTTATTGTAATGCCTTTTGGGCTGTCTAATGCACCCTCTGTTTTCATAGATCTAATGAACAGAGTTTTCTAAGAACATCTTGATGACTTTGTAGTGGTACTTATTGATGATATCTTGGTATACACTAAATTCTACAAATATCATGAAATTCACTCATCCTAATGACACTTAGATTTAATGAATTATATGGGAATTTTAGCAAGTGTGAATTATGGTTTCAAGAGATTTCGTTTCTTGGTCATATTGTCTCTAAGGATGGAATCTTTGTTGGCCCTTCAATGAACAAGACAATCCAAGAATGGCTAGCACCGACAATAATATCTATGTTATGCAGTTTTATTGGTTAAACAGGTTATTATCGGTGCTTTGTCTAGAATTTTCCATGATTGGATAACCCATTAACCAAGCTCACGCTTAAATGGGTTGAATTTTTTTTTCACAAAAGAGTCTAAATAATGTTTTGAAGAACTGAAGATAAGATTATTCAATGCTATTATCATTACTCTACCATCGGGGAATGATGAGTTTGTTATTTATAGTGATGCTTCGAAGAAAGGACTAGGTTGTATCCTTATGTAGAATGATAGAGTTATTTCTTTTACATCACATCGGATAAAAATTCATGAACAAAACTATACCACTCATGTTATTGAGTTAGTAGGTGTAATCTTTTCTCTGATGATATGGAGGCATTATCTCTATGGTAAAAATGTGAGATTTATACTGATCACAAGAGTTTGAAGTATATTTTCTCACAAAAAGATATCATCAAGAGGCAAAGTCGATGGCCTGAACTACTCAAGGATTATGATTTCACCATACACTACCACCCGAGGAAGGTAAATAAGGTAGAAAATGACTTGACTAGAAAAGGTCATGGAGTTATGAACAAGATGAGAGTTGAAAAGGATACTATATACATGGATCTAGTAATGATCGACATGGTAATAACCATGGAAGGAGAAACATCAATACTTTTTCCAATGGATGAAAAACGATCGTTACTAGAAAGTATAAAAAGTTATCAGACTGATGATGAGCAGTTTCGGAAGAAAATTAAACCTGTGAACGATGGGAGATTGATCAACTTCCTATATGAAGATATGATTTTGAGATATGGGAAAAGGATTTGTGTTCCTAACATACATTATCTAAAATGGTAATTTTTGGATGATTCTCATATCTCCAATTTCTTTATACACCCTGGTATCACTAAGATGTATAGAGATTTGAAGAATCATTTTTTGTGGGACAACATGAAGAGAGAGATTTCTGATTTTGTATAGAGTTGTATGGATTTTCAATAAGTGAAATCTGGAAGACAACATCCATATGGACTCATGCAACCTTTTCCCATACCTGTGTGGAGATGGGATGATGTTACAATGCACTTTTTTCATGGGACTACCAATAACGCCTAGAATGAATGATGAAATATGTGTCATTTTTTATTATCTTACAAAGTCAGCAAATTTTCTTGCTATAAGAGAAGATTTAACACTTGAATGTTCAACTAGATTATATATTAATGAAGATGTACTACTTCATGGAGTACCCCTATCGATTGTTTCTGATCGTGATCCCCGCATTACATCAAGATTATGGAAAAGTATTCAGAAGTCCTTTGATACTGAACTTCGTTTGAGTACTGCCTACCACGCTCAAATTGATGGACAATCAGAATGGACTATTCAATCCATAGAAGACATGTTGAGATCTTTATCACTTGACATTCATGGTTTGTGGGATCAATATTTACCTATATTAAAATTTTCTTATAGTAATAGCTTCCATTCAATTATTTAGATGACACCATATGATGGGTTTTATGGAAAGAGATGTCACACACCAACTTTTTTGGATGATTTTGGTGAATGAAAACTCGTAGGCCCAGAATATGTTGATGAAACAATGTAAAATATGAAGGTTATACAAACCCAAATCAATGCAACTAAAAGTAGGAAAAAGTGTTATGCCGATAACCGAATAAAGGATTTGGAATTTCTGGTGGGAAATCATTTTTTCATGAAGGTATCTCCATGGAAGGGAGTTATTCATTTTTGTAAGAAAGGTAAAATATGCCGATGGTACATCAGAACTTTTGATATTCTAGAATTAATTGGGGTTGTATTTTACCATTTGGCAATGCCTCCATGCCTGTCCAAGGTCCATGATGTGTTCCATGTATCACTGTTGAGAAAATGAATGCCCGACCCAACGCATGTACTCACCTATGGAGAAATAAAACAGGAACCTGATCTATCTTTTTATGAAGTGTCTATCAAGATTCTAAAAACCAAATAAAAAGTGTTGAGAAAATGGACGAATTGTATGGTAAAAGATCCATGGAGATATTAGAAAATGGAAGAGCGACGTGGGAACCTGACGAACATATGATGAAAAACAACCAGAATCTTTTTATGCAGTGATATTCTAGAAATTCTTATGATGAAATTATTTTATGGAGGGAATAATGTAACACCCCAAGCTTCTATGGTACACTTCCCATTGAAAAATGCAATAATCTTGCATTGTACGAAACTTCGAGTTCTAACACACCACAACCAATCAAACTAGCAGTTATGAATAGTTATACACCCTTTTTAAAATTTTATAAATTTTATTTTTCAAAATGAACTTCATTTTTTAATTTGGAATATCGAAATTATCTTAGGGTATTTTTTTGGTAATTTTCTGAAAACTTTCAATTTTTGATGAATAGTGAAAACACTAAGTTATTTTTCAAAATCGTATTTTTATTTTAATAATTATTTATTTTATTTAAATTTATTTTAGGTCAAAATAGATACATAATATCTATATAATTTTAATGTAAATAATTGGATCCATTTTATAATAATTTTATATATATAATAGACAATTGAACTTTTTACCGTCTTTTACCCATCACCTAGGAGCATTTGCAAATTTGCATAAAACATTATTTTATCGTTTCAGTGAGTTGAATGTTGAAAATACGAGATACATAGCTGACATTAGTACATAAAATGTGGTTCAATAAGATGAAAATAATTTGTTCTGTGAATAGTAACTTTTAACTTTTATTTACCACGGTTAAAAATAATAGGGTAATTAAAGGTGAAAATGATATTAAAATTACCTAACAAGTGTGCTAATTCTATTAGATAAGATTTATTCAGCCAAATAAATCCGGAGGAATAATATATGACCCCCTTTGGTCCACATGGATTAGATTAGGACATTTATTATTATTTAATTTAGAGAAGAGTTAAAAGTATTTCAATTATGTTTTCCTAACTAAAACATTTTTAATATAGGGTTATACATTATATAAATTTGAATATAAAAATTAAATAGAAAGAAAAAACTATTTCCTACATGATGGTTGTTTATTTATAATTTTTAGACATTATATAATTAAAATAATATATGTCATAATGATGATATAGTAACTAACATATTAATAAAAAATTGAAAAAATCGATATTATAAATATCAAAATAAATATAGTTTGAGAATTTTGATGAATTATACTAATTTAATAGGTTAATATGAAATGTTACAGTTGATTAAATTAATTTTTTTCAATTTAATCATCCTATTATGATTTCCACAAAAATCAATTACTAAATAGTGTAAAAATTGACATAAATGTGTTTTTAAAACAAATATTATATTATAAAATTATATAACAGTCTTAAATGTATATGGTTCAGAAAAAGGACTTAATTTATAATATATATGTTATAAATGAACCACTACAGGTTCTCTTGGAATTTTATAGTATTTCTATAAACCTATTATTATTTTAATACAAGAATACATGGTAAAAGTTAAACAATTTTACTAAGAGTTTAATATAGATGATAAGATTAATATAGTGACCCAAACTTATCTAAAACATATTGGTTAAGTGTCTTTTGACCTATCCCAACCTTAGTATCTAAAGAAATCATTTTTTAGCCATTATAAACTATAAATTATTTTATTATAAAATAATATATCAATGTTTTCCTAAGGTGCCCCTCACCTTTCTTTTAAAAGGGAACTTCCACTTCTCTATAATTTAATCCTCCAAATACATTTTTCTTGGCCAACCCCTACCCAAATATCATCCCAAATTCCCTAATATCAACCTAGAGGCCTTAATTTGATCATAAATCCAACCTATGGATCCATTTTGATCAACTCAAGATGAATCACCCGAAGAAGAGATAAATATTTCATCACCTCTTTCATGTTATTTTCTTTTTCCACTTCCTACTTTTTTGTTTTTTCCATTATAAAATAATAAATCATGTCTCTTCTATATACTGTGTTGTTATTATAAAAATGGTACAACCATATTCATTATTCCATTCATCCTATGAATGGAATGTCACCATACGTGCGTACGTATGGATTACCATCTCCATATCGTTCTGTAGTTGTTATTCAATACATTATCATATGGATAGGAATAATAATGATGTATAATTGATGTAAATAATAAATATAAAATGTTAATGATTCTATATATATGATGTACCATCCATTTATATTCGATTTTAATTTCAAAAGAATGATATTGTCGCTCGTGCGTACGTACGGATTACCATCTCCATAAACAGTCTTTTCCATTTCATATATCTATCAATTATAAATATTTATATTCTAAATATATATGATATATAAATCAACTTTATATTCTATAAGTATTTAATTCATTATCTAAATGATATGATCAAGGATAAAAATTTAAAACCCATACGATAAAGAAAGCGATTATTACCCGAAATGTTAATTTAACATGGAAATCGTTTGTAAATGGTTAGTATAAAGTACTAAATGAATCGTGTATAATATAATAATTAGGTACATGGTTCTGTTATAATTCAATAACATACAATGGTCATTATACATGAGGTTATGTGTACCCTCGAACAAAATAAAGTATAAGGTAAGGGTGAATTTTACAATCTCTTTATTATATTAGGTTGTTTTTACGTAAGTATCTACTGGGAAATATTTTTTATACAAGTCTATGTTTCATAAAAGTGTTTTAAAATGGACTATTTTATGTTAATTTTTACTAAAAAACCATTCTAAATGTTTTGAAGATTTATTCTAATACACATTTCCCATTAATGTCCATGTTTTCAAAATGATATTAATGATTTATTTATATGGGAATGAATGTTTTAGAATGTTAATTCCCTTAAAATGTTTCAAAGTGGTATAAGACACTTTGATTCAAAAATATCTTTTAAATGTAATCCTTTATAAATTATGTGACTTTTAAATGATTTCATGAAAAATGGGTATTTCTCACAATGATTTTTACTGATCATTTTCAACTATGTCAACATCCTTTACGAGATATTATTCTTGATCAAGGATGATTTATCATAAAATATTCCATAATTTATTGATGTTTTTGAGATATTTTTTTCTGTGGATGTGTTATTTTTATTCCATTCATGGTTTATGGATAAATTATTAAAATTTTATATGCTAGTTTTAATACAAATCGTTATGTTATGTTTAATCCTCTTCATAGGAGAAATGCATTGGACTTAGTAATTGATGGGTGGAGCCCGCTATAGATCCTCAATGCATTGGTAGGTATAATGAGACAAAATAGTTTTTCGCCCAAGTCCTTGGAAAAAAATGTTATTTGTATTCTTGGCATGTGGCCTTGACTATGTGGTTATGATGTCCAGCATTATACATTCCATCATTATAAAATTAGTTATTACATGTGATTATTAAAATAGTAGAATATCCATGTGCATGTTAATTTGGTAATGTTTGATTAA
This sequence comes from Viscum album, assembly GCA_963277665.1. Lineage (NCBI taxonomy): Eukaryota > Viridiplantae > Streptophyta > Magnoliopsida > Santalales > Viscaceae > Viscum > Viscum album. The sequence continues at coordinate 1,482,341,614 of OY728161.1, forward strand.
TTTCTATCCATATAATGTTCATGTTTTTGTTGAAATGGATGTTGTTTTTATTACATATATTTCCTTAAAATTTTATAGCTTCCACTAAATAATTTACCCTTTCTAAGCTTCTAAACTCACCCCATTCTTATGTTTTATTTTCCAAGGATCACAAGAAGTGTTTTATGATTGGGATGTAGGGTTAAGATAAGGGAACAATGTCATTATCAAATAATTATTTATGTTGTGTTGTATGTTAGAAAATGTAATGTAATGTTCATGTATGTAATCTATTTTCTAAGACTCCAAAATTGATTGGTCCTTTGGGACATGACTCGTTGTAATAATAAAAATGTTTTAATGTAATGCACCGACTCTAGGTAATTGGTTTCATGGTGTTACACAAGGGGCTTGTGAAGTGTGAGGAATGGGTTAGAGGTGGGGCTTTTTATATGGGGGTGGAGGGTATCATTAGAAACGTGTGAAAGTATTATTTTATTATATAATGATTTACAGTTTATAAAGACCCAAAAATTATTAAAGTCGAAGATAATAAGACTCATAGTCAAAATAAAATCATCTAATATGAATTGGATATGTATTAGATATTAGTTTAATTTTATACACTTATTTATTTAAATCATTTATTAATGTGGTAAACACTGCATCGTTATTGTTTCATAAATAATTTTATATATATGATGTCAAATAAATATAAAACAAATTCTATGATGTGGGAAATATTTTTAGCTTTCTAAATAATATTTATAGTCGAATATATAACTTACATAACCCTATGTAACAATTAATTTACTAAAAGATATTTGTTTATGACATTTTTGTCTTTACATTAAGTTAATAAAATAATGTGTCATTATCACTCCCATGTGGCCCCATGTGGTCCCAAAATAGACCCAAGGATGCTCATGGTCAGAAATGTATAATCTAATATGATTAGGACACATTTTAGGGTAATTTTATGTCATTATAGTAATAATTTTTACCCTTATTTACCAGATTTGTCATTTAACAATGGTATATAAAATATGACCGATGTAATTATTCATAATGTCTAAAAACAAAAGATACCTATTTACACAATTTGGACCTCCTGATTCAGAATATGGAATCCATTTTTTCAAATTCAAAACAAATAAGTTGAAAAAATTAATTTATAATTAATTATCACTGTTAAAACAAAGAGAATGTTTTTAAGAAATTTTAACTCTCAAAAGATTGACAATTTTTTATGTTAAATTTTAACATGAAATTAATTACAATGACCAAAATTTAATTAAATGGTAAAAATATAATATAATTAAACTTTAAAATCAATTAAAAATATAATATATCCATATAAAAAATTTATAATAAAAGATAGTTTTGAATTAATATTCGGTATTTTCAACTATTCATTAAAAAATTTATTTTATCATAAAAATACATAAAAATTTATGCCAAGTAAATTTTGATATCCCGATTCTAAAGAATAATTTAATTTGGTTATATAGAACATATAAATATGACGATAACTATATTTAAAGAGGGTTCGCTATCAAAAGGTGGTAAATCAACCTTTTAAAGTAAATTATGATTAAAATTTGATTCATTCCCATTTTAAGCCTATAAATTTTATTGGATATCTGTGAAAACAATTAACAAACATGTATAATCATACTGTAGTTAGTTCTCTACAATCCTGCAAATACAATGACTTTCCATTAACTACCATTTAAAATAATATTATAATATTATTATTGTGCAACGTAAGATTTCAAAGAAACCTGTTATTGCGTATCGAGTACGCCATCAAACATAGCAACACCTTTATGTAAAAATTAATATTTAATTAAAAAATATTAATAAATATGAAAATGTCATATTTCTTTATTTACCTAGGATGTTATATCCCAACCCACTTTTGGAAATTGCATCCTTTCAATTTTATTCAAATATTAAATAAATATGGGTATTTATCCCTCATAGCATTTTCAAATTTCCACATTGCCTCATAAACTTTATGGTTTTTCCACAAAACCATTACTAGGTGATTTACCTTATTCTACAATACATTCTCTCTTTGGTCAAGAATCTGGACTGACTGTTCCTCATAAGAGATATTATCTTCCAACTGAACTGTCTCTAGGCTAAAAACATGAGATGAATCATGCATTTACTTTCTCAACAATGAAACATGAAAAACATTGCATGCCTTGGATAAACATAAGGGTAATGCCACTTTTTACAAAACCAATCGAACTCTCTCCAGGACTTCAAAAGGTCTAATGAACATCGGACTCAACATTCTCATTTTACCAAAATGCATCACACTCATCCATGGAGAATATTTGAGAAATACATGATCACATACCTCAAAATAAAGATCCTTCTTCCGATTATCCACATAACTTTTCTTCCTTCTCTGATCTTTTCTCATGTGCTTCTGAATCAACTGAACATTCTATTCCATCTCTTCTACCAATTCTGGTCCCATCAGCTTCCTTTAACCTACTTAATCCCAAAAATCTGGAGTTCGACACTGCTTCCCAAATAATGCCTCAAATTAAGCCATATGTATACATGAATGAAAACTATTATTATAATAAAATTCAACCAAATAAATATATAGGTCCCAACATACCTGGTAATCTATTGAGAAAGAACGTAACATATTCATAAAGTTCTGAATTGTTAGTTCTGACTTCCCATCTGATTGAGGATGAAATGTTTTACTGAAATTTAATTACGTACACAGCGACTTATGAAGGCCTTTCCAAAATTTAGATGTAAACATGGGATCACGATCAGATACAATGGAAAGGGGAACACCACAAAACCTATGTATCTATTTAATATAAAGCTGAGAAAGTTGATCATGGGACAAAGTATATCGAATAGGAAATAAAATGAGTAGATTTAGTCAGTCAATCAACAATAACCCATATTTCATTGTCACCTCGAGATGTCTTCGAAAATCCCACAATGAAGTCCATGGATATATTTTCCCATTTACAATCTGGCACCAGTAATGATTGAAGCATCCCTTTCAGTAACTACTGCTTGGATTTAACCAACTGAAAAGTCAAACAATTCACAATAGAATCGGAAATATCTGTTTTCATTCCATCCCACAAGTAATACTTTCAAATATCTATGTAAATCATATTAATTCCTTTATGAACTGAAAATGAGGAACTATGAGTTTTACATAACAACTATGTCTTCAGTTATGAATCACAAGGTACACATAATCTCTTACCAAATCTCAAAACTCAATCAGTGTCAACGTTATATTCAGGAAACATACCCTAAGGAACCAACTCTACCTTTTTCTGCAACTCACTGTCTTCCTTATTCACTTTCTTTATTCTGTTTGATAGTGATGATTTCACTAACAACTAAAAAAATAAAAGAATTTTCTACACCAACAACTTCTATGAAAAAGTTCATCAAATAGAAAACCAAAGGATTTCATTACAAACGTATCATAGTTAATGAAGCATTACTTTTTTGACTCATTGCATCATCCACTTTATTTTCTTTTCCCGGATGATTAAGCATCGTGCAATCATAATCCTTGATTATTTTCAACCATCTCATCTGTCTCATGTTTAATTATTTCTGAGTGATTATATACTTAAAACTTTTGTGGTCTGTATATATTTCACATTTTACTCTATACAAATGATTCCTCCAATTTCTTCAAGAAAAAACAATATCAGCTAATTCCAAATAATTGGTAGGGTAATTTAACTCATGAGGTTTCAACTGCCATGAAGCATCATCAATTAGCTGATCATTTTGCATAAGGACACAACTAAGTCCTTTCAATGAAGTATCACTATAAATAACAAACTCATTATCTATGGAAGGCAGTGATAAAATTGTAGCATTGACCATTCTTCTATTCAATTCCAGAAAACAATCATCACATTCTTATGTTCAAATGAACTTTACACCTTTTCTAGTTAACTTAGTAATTGTACTATAAAATCATGAAAAATATGCAACGAAACTTCGGTAATAACCTGCCAAACCAAAAGAAAATACAGATCTTGGTTTTATTTGTGGGACTTGGACATTTTTCAACCACTTTTCTTTTAGCAAGATCAAAAGTTATGAATTTTTTTTATATAATGTGACCAAGGAAATAAATTTTTTGTAACCAAAACTCACACTTGGTGAATTTCCCATATAGTTTCTTTTCTTCTAAGGGTTGCAAGACAACCCTTAAATGACATTCATGATCCTTTATTCATTTAGAATAAAAAAAATATCATCAATGAACATGACCACAAACATATCAAAAAAATCACAGAATTTTATGTTCATAAATCCCTGAATACAGCAGGTGTATTGGTTAAACCAAAATGCATAACTAAAAATTTATAATGGCCATATCTAGTAGGAAACATAGTTTTTGTAATGTCAGCTTCCTATACATGCAAATAATGGTACCCCAATGTCACATATATGACTTATTTTAAAGTTAAATTCCATTTAATTTCCATTCATGCTTTTTTTGAGGGTTTCCCAAGCTTTTATGGAGGAGTGGGTGAGTTTTCATTATTCGGCCAAACCGTGAGCCCAATTCCAGATTTAAAATTAAATTTTTATTCCTTTATAACTCCTTCATTTTTCAACATTTTTCATCCATTCAAATTTCTAATTGTCACCCCCTGACCTATTAATACTACCATGTTAATTTGGACCATTTAGGAATCCATAATCATGGTGGATGTGGGTTTTTATTTAAGGGATTGGGCCTACCCGAAAGCCCATTTTCTGCATTAAAAATAAATGTTAATTCTTTAATATCTCATTTACTATTTGCGTTGTTTCGGTGATTTCAACTCTCACCCGAGACCACTTAGCTAAGGAGGGACCCCATACCCAACTATCACAATTTGGAGCTAAATAGAATTGTGAAAGAGGTCTAATCTTCTCTGGATTTCATAAATCGCCCAGATTTTGAGAGGTAAATTAATCCTTTCCTAACTTCTTCTATTTGTGCTCTTTTCCCCCATTCTAGTTCCTATATGATCTCTTAATAGTTATTAGAACCTCCCATGAATGGTTGTATGTTTTCAAATTCAGATACTAGGGGAATTTGGGTCGTTTTCTTTAAGATTTCCTTAGGTAGGTGTTTCTCTCTTCAATTCCTCCCTTATCCTTAGGGTTTCCTCCATATTTCATGAATTTATAGAATGTCCAGAAGTTAGGGATCCAACCTAGGGTTTTATTAGGTGTATCGTTGGTCAAATATTGTGATCTAGGGTAGGATTTAACATCCTTGTGGTGCGGTGGGGGTGCAGTTGATGTTTCGCACCAAGTTTTGAGGGATTCGAGACTGTCAGTAGGTGGTTCCATGTGTAAACAATTATTGATGAGTTATCTTGATGTATTTATTCATTTTTCATATTACTAATATGTTATGTGTGGTGTGAAAACTATTTATGATTAATTTTAATAAGTGTTTAATTTTATAGTTGCGTTTTAACTTGAAATTGGGTGTTTTTGTGTGTAACTCATGAGGTATTATTTGGGTGTATTTTATAACATATGGAATTAGTTTAATAAATATTTTTTGGTCCGAAAATTCTGGTTTGGTAATGTTTAGTGTCATGTGGGACTAAAAACGGGTTTTTTAATAGGTTTTATGTGTAAAACATTGTTATACTTCTTGAGAGTATTTTATGAAAATGTGTGTTTTCATTTGAATATTTTGTAATATTATTCAAGGTGATTTTAGAAAACTTGAAAGTGGTTTAATATATGTCTCCAGGGATTCCAATTCTGTTTTTGATAGGAATTGGTTTGGTTTTTATTCTTAAATGGTGGTTTTGAAATGGGTTTTGTGTGCAAGATATATTGACACCACTTGGGCTCTTTTTATGAAAATTGAAAATGTTTTAGTTGGTCAAACAAAGTGGGAAAAGGGTGAATTTGTAATGTTTGGTATGTGTGTTCACATATTAAGGGGTTTTGAAAGGTTAAGTGAGGTTTTAAGATGTGAAACATTTTTATAATATTTTGTAAATTTTTGAAATGTTTTAATAAATTGTGATGTTGGAGCGAAACTTGTTTGTGGGTTGTTTCGTGTAAGTTTGATGATAAAATTATTTTTAATGTAAAAAGGGTATTATGTAACAAGTGAGTGAGATGTTATGATAGTTTTAATATATTGTAATGGTTTTATAAAAAATTTTAATGGATTTGTGGAAGTGTTAAACAAATGTGAAAAGTATTGTGGGGTATTTTGGTGTGAGTCGGCTTTCAAAATCAATCTGAATGAAAAGTGGACTTTTGTTACTTGTGTTGTATACATGTGGTATGTTTGGTGAATTTATGATATGGAAATTATAATTTCATGTGAAAAGTATATTCATTGACTTTTTGAACTTGAATGAGCACAAAGGGAAAACCTGGGTATCTAGGTGGGTGGGCGTGTACTAGTATGCTAGTGAATCTGTGGGGTTTGGCCTCAGTTTCACATAGAAATATTTATGCTTACAACTCAAAAAAACCTATGATGATGATGATTGGGGACCACTAGGTTATGGGTATGTTCCCTACTAGTGTCTCATGCATGAGAACGAATATTTGTGATGGTTACTCTCACCGAGGTACGAGGTACCTGGGACCCACAGCTAGCTAGTGCCTAGGGGTTATTTCCCATTGCTTGTGCTCACTGGATTTTTTGTTCTTACCATCGGTATACGATAGGAGAGGATGAAAAATTCAGTAGCTATAGTTTTTATTTTAAATGTTTTTATTCTTTAAATTAGCCCACCTGAAAACTGTTTTAATTTAATGTCACATCTTTTAGAAATTTAAACTAGCATCTCATGTTTTTGAAAACTGTCATGATTTTCATCATTAATTGTTTATCACATGGAATATATTAGTGGTGGTAACCTATTGAGCTTTGGATCACACCCTAATTACACCCTTGTGTGTAAGTAGACTTGTTTATTTTGTTTTGTCGCAGGTTGGGTACAGTTTTTAGTTCCAGTAGTTCGGGTTTCTGGCATGTCCTTGCTGGTGAAGTCTTGTGGAGATGGATTGAGGGCGGTTCCCCTTGCCAGGATGTCTCTTGGGCTTTCCTTATTTGGTATTGTATCTTTTTAATGGTCTTTAGACATAGTTTTATATTATGTAATTCAGTTATGAAATTTTTTATAAGACGGTTTTATTTGAAAAAACCAGATTTGTTTTATTGAGTTTGTTTGTTGTTTAATATTTATAAAATCAGGTAAATCATTCCCAATTATCATTATATGATACCCTAGAACTTGTGAGAGCCCATGGGGATCGGGAACGCCCTTCGGGCCTTGTCAAAGGCCGGGTTTCACGCCGGTTTGGTGGCGAACAGATCCGGTTCGTGAAAAAATGGTTTCATAGGAGGTTCAGGTTCACATTTTGGGTCACGTTATTTAGGGAACAGTTAAGATAGTCTAGAGTTAGGATTTTTGGGACTTGGTAGTTCAGTTATGGGTAGTGTTGCTGATCAACACACCTCATGAAGGGATTCGAGTCGAAAGGGGAAGTTAGGACCTTTTGGGGTCCTTTGGTTTTCTTGGTATGATGATGATTAGGGGAAATGAAAAGAGAGTTGGGTTAATGGTCTTGGTAAGCCCGCAGGGCCTGGAAAGCCATGTGGAGCTAGGGATATTCCCTAGAACACTCTCTGTGATAGTGAAGTGATTTTAATATGGCCTCAAACCATATGTCTAAGTCACCCACTGAAACTAGTTTCCTCTCGCATTGTTTTGTGTTTTAGTTTTGAAATCCTGGCACTTTGGTTTTAAGAAGCATAATGTTTTTTGTGAAATGATTTTCAAATAAAGAGGGAATGTTTTGGTTTATGAAATGGTGGAACTGAATTTTCAGAAATGTTTTGAAATGGAAAATTGTGTGCTTACACCTCTTTTGAAAGTAGGAACTATATTGAAGTTGGTTTTGAAAAGTTTTTCCAAAAGAGTTTTCTAAACAATCAAAGTGTGTTTTAGTGGAATGAGATGTTTTGAAATTGACGTGAATATCTTCAAAGTGAGGTATTTTCTAAATGTTTGTGTCTTTCTGAAAAGTTTTTTAATATGTGAGTTGGGATTTTGATCTTGTGGTTAGCGGTTTTGAGAAAAAGGACGTGTTGGTTGACCATTTTGGTTTTGAAAAGTTGAAAGAATTTGTGTCTTTAACTTTGGTATTTTCGTGAGCAAACACATGCATGGGGTTATATGGTATAATGGATCGTTGATGGAATGAATGGATGAGTTCCGGAATGGATATGAGGAGGGTTCCCGGTGTGGCACAAAAACATGGATGTGTGGGGCCCATGGGGTACCCTTAGTGGATACGCTAACCGCTGAATTGTTTGATTTCAAGAAATTTTTTATATAAAAACATGATGCCTTGATGAATTATTTGGGATGGCTTATAATATGTGTTTTTAGAGAATGTTGATGTGGTGGGATGTTTTGAGTCCACGAACCCCTCCTATTTGAACTGTGTTTTGGGTTTATGTTTGGTCGGTAAGCTGGGTAGAAGGACCAATTAGTAGTCTCCTATGAGATTTGTTTCGGGACACCTTTATGGTGGTTCCCTTCATGTTTTTGGATCTGTTTTATGGATTTTTTGACCAATGGACCAGCTTGGTTGGGTCCTTGGGTTATCTCATTGGATAAGGTATGCCCTCATTAAGGGTTAATGCATAACTGAAGTGCAACCCGGATAGTTTCTCCATTGGAAAAATCCTCCAGTTGATCAATATAAGGAATATTTGTTTTTTTCTCGAGATCTATAGATTGAGTTCACACCCTTTCGTTTCTTTGATTTTTAGAACCTCTTGTAATGGGAGAGTGCTCGTGGAAGGTTGAAAGAGACCATAGTTTCTTATGATTCCTGATTCTTCAAAGGTGGTTGTGGTCTAGGGTTGTTAGTGTGGATGAGTGTCTCGATTGTGTCTAAGAGGACCTTTGGGTTCTTAAATGTTTCTATGAAGCATGAGTTCATGTTAAACCACTGGTGTGGGAGATATGGTCACAATATGATATTGTAGACACTTTCTAGAATTGTGTGTTGTTTGGGGAAGTTGTATAATGTCCCTCTCCATGCATTTTTTATATCAGTCGCAATGGTCATGTTTAGGGATGCCTTATGATGTCATGTGCACGATTGACCGTATAGGTGAAAGTTGTGAAATCCTCTGAGAGTCCCTGTTATGTTGGGAGAATGTCTCCCTTTGAAAAATGTAAAAATCATCCATTTTAGAGGAAGGTGAGTGTAGGAGTTCTTTACTTATATTGTTTCTCACATGAAGAAACAAGGTGTGATGTGTGTGCATCTTCTTAACCCTTGTTTCAGTGAAATATCGAGATAGGGTAAAGTGAGTTTGGAATTTGCTTTGTCTGGAAAACATATCTGCGATTGCGGTGTAGTTGTTGGTAGAACTTAAAGAAGAAATTTCATTAAGTGGGATTACAAAGACTAACTACGAGGCTGATGATGCTTCAATCATTTGAGCTCCAGCCATAAGTCTCGGAAAAAAGATGGCTCGTAGTCAGAGGAAATCACAGGGTCATTTAAACCCTTGTACAAAGTCATATCCTAAATATGAAGGATAAGAAGATTTTAAAACACTGGTATCATCATCTTTCTTTTGTTTTTCACGTTTGGTGGAAATAGGTGGAGGGCCTTGTACCCATGACATCGCCCAATGTCATTACCTCCCCCTTTGGTTTCCATTGAGTCTTTAGAGAATGGTTTGAAATTTGGCTAGACTGGATGAGAACATGGTTTGTGAACAATTAAGAGTTACTGTGTGCTTGAAATCCATGCAGCAAGATTGATCAGCATAGTTAGTTCATGGTTTCATAAACTGTACTGACTAACCGTGCGAACATCCCAAATCATGAAATTTTTGGGTATTTCTATGTCGACCCTTGATGGTCGGTTAAGATGGTTGGTTCTTATGGTGGGGATAACCACTATGATTCTAATGTATGTTCCTTAGGAAATTTTGAATGTATGTCTACCCTATGTACCCGGGATTCTTTTCAGGCCTCCCCCTATTAGTGTCCTGATTCTATCTCGGGAAAAATATAGGTTGTCTCTTATGGTGGGGATCCTATTTTTGTTCCCCGTACTAGTAACTCAGATTTATCCATGATCTTGGCTTGATGTTAGGTAGTCTCGTTTGGAGGTATCAAGCTACCTATATCTTCCTTGGGAAAACTTTGAGATTGGAGAGTGCCCAATCGATTAGTTATAGTAAGGTAAGTGTAACCTTTTTCGATGTTGTTGTTCGTTTGGGTTAATTGCATGAGTCTTGTTTGAATAGTGTTTAAGGAGTTTTATTTTGGGATAAAAGTTGAATGTGATTGATTATTTCTGGAATGTGGTGTATGTTTTGGTTGTGAGATTAATCCTTCATTAATTAATCACTGGAGGTGTTTTAGCCTTTGGGGGTGTAACCTGACAAGGGAGTACCTCTTGGTTTCTCAGTTGGGTTTGGTTGTTACTTTGTCCTTGATGTGACTTTCCGGAGTAGAAATTTTTCATGGTGGGGAAAATTTTCACATACATGACTTATTTTAAAGTTAAATTACATTTAATTTCCATTCAGGCTTTGTTTTGAGGGTTTCCCAAGCTTTTATGGAGGAATGCGTGAGTTTTCATGAATTGGGTCAAACGGTGAGCCCAATTCCAGATTTAAAATTAATTTTTTATTCCTTTATAACTCCTTAATTTTTCAAAAATTTTCATCCATACCAATTCCTAATTATCACACCCAGGCATATTAACAATACCATGTTAATTTGGACCATTTAGGAATCCATAATCATGGTGGATATGGGTTTTTATTTAAGGGATTGGGCCTGCCTGAAAGCCCATTTTCTGCATTAAAAAGAAATTAAAATTATTTAATATCTCCTTCACTATTTGTGTTATTTTGGTGATTCCAACTCTCACCCGAGCCCACATATCTATGGAGCGACCCCATTCTCTCCTCCCACAATTTGGAGCTCAATAGAGTCGCAAAAGAGGTCGAAACTTCTCTGGATTTCAGACATCCCCCAGATTTGGAGAGGTAAATTAATCCTTTCCTAACTCCTTCTAGTTTTACTCTTTTTCACCCATTCCAGTTCCTACATGATCTCTTAATCCTTATTAGAACCTCCCATTAATGGTTGGATGTTTTGAAATTCATATACTAGTGGAGTTTGGGTTGTTTTCTTCAATATTTTTTAGGTAAGTGTTTCTCTCTTCAATTCCTCCCTTCTCCTTAGGGTTTCCTCCATATTTCATGAATTTATAGAATGTCCAGAAGTTAGGGTTCTAACCTAGGGTTTTATTTGGTGAATATTTGGTCAAATATTGTGTTATAGGGCTAGATTTATCTTCCTTGTGGTACGGCGGTGGTGTGGTTGATGTTCTATACCAAGTTTTGAGGGATTCAACACTTTCGGTAGGTGGTTCCATGTGTAAACAATTATTGATGAGTTATATTGCTATATTTATTCATTTTTCATATTACTTAAATGTTAGGTGTGGTGCGAAAACTGTTTATGATTAATTTGGATAAGGGTTTAATTTTATTGTTGCATTTTAACTTGAAATTGAGTCTTTTCGTGTGTAACTCATGAGGTATTATTTGGGTGTATTTTATAACATATGGAATTAGTTTAATAAATTTTGTTTGGTATTCCAATTATGGTTTGGTAATGTATTAGTGTCATTTGGGCCTCAAAATAGGGTTTTTTAGTCGGTTTTATTTGTAAAACATTGTTATACTTCTTAAGAGTATTTTATGAAAATGTGTATTTTCATTTTCATATTTTCTAGTATTATTCAAGGTGATTTTAGAAAACATGAAATTGGTTTTATAAATGTATCTAGGGATTCAAATTCTCTTTTGGATAGGAATTGGTTTGGTTTTTGGTCTTAAATGGTGGTTTTGAAATGGGTTTTGTGTACAAGATATATTGACACCACTTGGGCTCTTTTTATGAAAATTGAAAATGTTTTAGTTGGTCCAACAAAGTGGGAAAAGGGTGAATTTGTACTGTTTGGTATGTCTTTTAACCTATTAAGGGGTTTTGAAAGGTGAAGTGAGGTTTTAAGATGTCAAACATTTTTATAATGTTTTGTAAATTTCTGAAATGTTTTAATAAATTGTGATGTTGGAGCGAAACTTGTTTGTGGGTTGTTTCATGTAAGTTTGATGATAAAATGATTTTGAAGGTAAAATGGGTATTATGTAACTAGTGAGTGGGCTATTATGAGAGTTTTAAAATATTTTAATGGTTTTATAAAATAGTTAAATGGATTTGTGGAAGTTTTAATGAAATGTGAAAAGTATTGTGGGCTATTTTGGTGTGAGTCAGATTTCAAAATCAATATGAATGAAAAGTAGACTTTTGTTACTTGTGTTGTATACATGTGGGTTGTTTGGTGAATATATGATATTGAAATGATATTTTCATTTGAAAAATTATATTCATTGACTTGTTGAACTTGTTTTAGAAAAAAGGGAAAACTCAGGTATCTAGGTGGGTATACTTGTACTAGTATGCTAGTGAATCCGTGGGGTTTGGCCTCAGTTTCAATTAGAAAAATTGATGCTTAAAACTCTATCTAAACTATGATGATGATGATTGGGGACCACTAGGTTATGGGTATGTTCCCTAGTAGTGGCTCAAGCCCGAGAACAAATATTTGTGATGGTTACTCCGACCGAGATACAAGGTACCTAGGACCCACAGCTAGCTAGTGCCTAGGGGTTATTTCCCATTTCTTGTGCTCACTGGATATTTTTTTCTTATCGTCGGCATACAGTAGGAGAGGCTGAAAAATTAAGTAGCTATGGTATTTATTTTAAATGTTTTTATTCTTTAAATTAACCCACCTGAAAACTATTTTTATTTAATGTCACATCTTTTAGAAATCTAAACTAGCATCTCATGTTTTTGAAAACCGACATGCTTTTCGTCATTAATTGTTTATCACATCGAATCTATTAGTGGTGGAATCCTATTGGGATTTGTATCACACCCTAATTACACCATTTGGTGTAATTATAATTTGTTATTTTTTTCGTAGGTTGGGTACAGTTTTTAGTTTCAGTGGTTCGGGTTTCTGGCAGGTCCTTGGTGGTGAAGTCTTGTGGAGATTGCTTGAGAGCGGTGCCCCTTGCCACGGGGGTTCTTGGGATATCCTTATTTGGTTTTGTATCTTTGTAATGGTCTTTAAATATAGTTTTAAATTTTGTAATTCAGTTCTGAAAGTTTGTAAAAGAGGATTTTAATTGAAAAATCCAGATTTGTTTTATTGAGTTTGTTTGTTGTTTAATGTTTATAAAATTCGGTAAATTGTTCCCGATTATCATTATATGGTACCCGAGCAATTGTGCCATCCCGTGGGGATCGGGAACGCCCTTCAGGCCATGGCACATGCTGGGTTTAACGCCAGTTTGGTGGCGAATAGATCCGGTTCGTGACACCCAACCTCAAGTCAATCTTTGAAAAGTTCTGAGCTCCGTCGAGCTGATCAACCAAATCATCAATATGAGGAAAAAGATTCTTGTTCTTAACAGTAATTTAATTAAATTCTCTATAATCAATGTATAGACACATTAAATCAACTTTATTTTTAACAAACAACACAAAATCACCTCATATTGATGTGCAAGGTTTAATGAATCCTTTATCAAATAACTCCTATAATTGCCTCTTTAACTCTAAAAGTTCTATTTGATCCCTTTGATAATGGAGTTTTGAAATTGGCCTAGCATCCGGAACTATCTAAATAGTAAATTAAACTTCACGATCAGGTATAAGACTACGAAACTCATCAGGAAAAACCTAAAGATACTCATTTACCACTAGAAAGTCATTAATCTGAATAGTTACTTTCTTTTCAACAATATTTGAAAGGTAACATTCATTTCATTTTTTACTAGTTTCTCATCTTCCTGATAAGTTATCAAAATTAAGTGTTCATTTTTTACACAAACTGAAAATATTTTTGAAATGAAACCTTTTTAGATCTTCATTCAATCTTAGCATGATAAATTTAAATTCAATCCATACCCAAAATAACATCAAACTCCACTAGAGGAAAAAAATATGGTTTTCAAGTTGATTCTTTCTACCCACATGGATACGAACGTTCTTATAATTTTTTTGTCTCAACATTTCCTCTAGTTGTTTTAATCATATGTTTAGGATTCATATATTGATATGAAATTCCCAATTTAGAAGAAAATTATCAGATATGATGTAATGTGAAGACCCTGAAACAAACAACACATTGGATTAATCATAACAAACAATTAGTGTACCAGATATTACATAATTAGATGGTCTAACATATTTTGAATTAGTTGCAAATGATTCCACCACCCATTTATGCTTATATTAAGGATTCTTTCTCTTAATTCAGTTCTTCGTTGGACACTCATTTTCATAATGACCCATTTTATTGCACTTAAAACATATTACAGCTAACTTTTCATTACCTGCTTGATCATCATCCTTACTGTTATGATCAATATGGCCAGAATTACCAAACCAGACACTTTTTATAGACTCTAATAAACATTCTCCAAGATGCTTTTTACCACATTTATTAGAAGTTAGATATTTAGTATTCCTACTTCCAAGATTCATTGATGAATTCTTTCCCTTTGCTTGCCAAATCAACATCTTATTCCGTTTATTGTCAAAGAACACTTAGTCGTCGGCATACATCATTTCCACCTTTTTCGCACAAAAAACAATTTTTCATAACCTTTGTTCTCACAAGAGGCTATTTCTCTTCGATATCACAGCTTCAATCCTATGTAAAATCAATTTATCTTACTATGAATATCTCATATGAAATTTGGAGCATACCATGCCAGTCGAGTGAACTTTCCTTCGAATGAAACCACTAAGTCATCCTCCTGCCTCAATTCCAAATTTTTTTTTCCATCCTAAGTTGAACCTCCATAGGAAAATAATTTTCAAGGAACATACCATTGAATTCATCCAAATCAAGAGCATCAATCTCCTCAATATCATTGATATTTTTTAAAATCGACCACCACAGATCATCTTCACCTTCAAAAATGTAAACAACGATACTATCCTTTTGATGTTATGAACACCGCATGACATAAAAAATGTTCTCCAAGGCTTTTATCCACCTTTATACTAGCATAGTGTCAGTCGATCCCTTGAATTATGGGGGATGTTGCCTCATTAAATGATCGACTAATAACATGTTACTCTGTGGTTGATCTGGCAGATCTCGGTCCTGGATACCACCACCATTTATATCCTGAGTCAAATGCGCCATTACTACAAAAAATTCTCCAGTTTCGATTATGACCATCTCAGGTGGCTAATTTGGAAGGTTTCCCCCCTCTTGATGTCATACCTAAATAGCTTCCCTGTTTCCACTATGGAACACCAATCAGAACACATAAATATCTTAGGTCAAACATCATTGTAATTTCTAAATGCTACATCACTTCAATATTATCATAAATGTATTTTTGGATATTAAATTAACAATATACTAACTTTTAATGTTATCTAAACTGAAATATGATACCTACAATAAAGACCCGACCTTAAACATTACACAATCTTGAATTACATTTATAATTTACATTGAGTATCTTTTAATGTTTATAGATTTATATAAATATGTCATAACATAAACATAACAACATTATTATTACATGTAGACACTTCTACTCAGTATACATTTTTCTCATTTTTGACAATGGGAAATGCGTCCCAAAATTTTTCTAAATGCTCCCATATATGATAAAATAGCGTAGCCCATTTCATATGATTCAATTTGATAGGTCATAGAGCCCGAGCATAGTTACAGATAAAGAGTTATGGGCATTTGATGTTGGGCTGGAAAACTGGTTCGCAAAGAACATTCATGAAGCCCCCTCCGCGATCGCGGAGCACCACCACGAAGAAAGGAGGTGGGATGCTCCGTGAATGCATTTGACGTTCGCGAGCCCACCACGAATCATGGAGGCAGGACGCTCCACGAATTCATTTGACGTCCGCAAAACCGCCGCGAAGCAAGGAGGTGGGACGCTCCGTGAACACATTTGATGTTCGCGGGCGCGCCGCAGAGAAACCAAGTCCCTCTTCACGCTGCGTGAGCTCTGCTTTGCAGCGCCTCTCCCTATAAATACCGGGCTCACCCCCCTTTGCCAGAGAGGCGACTTAGCCCCTTGGGTGGCTGATATCCCAGTTCGCAGAGCTCCTCTTTACTTCGGGAAGCCGCTCTGTGAGTCCATGCTCCACGAGTAGCTTCCTTCACGATGGTGCTCTGTGAGTCCATGCTCCGTGAGTAGATTCCTTCGCGGTGATACTACGCATGTTCATGCTCTAAAAGCACCATTTTCTCCATGAGATCACTTTACTCTATGACATCCCTTTGCTTCGTTAGCTTCCCTTGCTCCGCAAGATCCCATTGCTCCGCGAGTCCATGCTTTGCAAGGCCATGCTCTGTGAAGCAACTTCGCGAAGACCTATCATTTGCGATGATCATATCTTCACACCCACTGGTCCATACTGCGGAGGCTGCTCCCCCACACCCCTGATTAAGGTTAGTGCCGGGATGCAGTACCTTCCCTTCAGGCTGGTCCCTTCACTACCGTCACTGACCCCCATGAAAAATAGACAGTCGCACTGCACACTTTTCGGGCCAGGAGATCAGCATTTTCCATTGTGCCTTTATGTGCACCCACCTTCCACCTATGGAATACCGTGATTTGAGATAATCCCCCACACACAATGAATTAACTTGAGTTGACGTATTCCTCTTGGTTCGATTCCCATGTCGTCTGTTGAGATTCTCATCATCAATTCCCTGAGTACCTTGAGTCGAACCATTCCTCATGTAACTCATCCAAACCCCATAACCTGACTCCTATGCCAGGCTGAACCCGAAAGGGACGCCCTTGCATAAGTCCCAACACTATCCATTTCTAGGTGCCTTATGCCTAACATTTCTTTATACATGAATCTAAACAATAGTAATCCCAATGTTCCAAAAATAGGATGCCTCTTACTTAATATATGTGATTCCTTATGTCCCAAGCATGAGATGCCAACAGTCCCATATACATTACTATAAACTGTAGTACACCCTATGTGCCCAACATTTGATGCCTCTTGCTCCAAACAAGAGACGCCTTATGATTTAAGCATAAGATGCCTAATGCCATGATCACAGTGGCGTAATATCAATAGCGTTGAAATCCATTCAAACATTCCATCACTCCACCTCACACTTTGTGTGTCCTTCATTTGGATCATCGTCCTCTTCCACGTATGAAGGGACCCCCAAACGGCATGTTATCATGCCACATCATCTCATCTACCATCCTGGGCCAACGCCCCAGACGACCTTGTACAACACTTCGAGTCAGGTCCTATGTTTCGAACATGGTTAGTAGTCGACACTCATTTGTTTGTCCCCATTTCAGGCTAATGCGATATGGATGCTGTGTTTCAAACACTTTCGACATTATCCTTCATTGCCATGCCACCCCCATTACATTCTAAATCTTAGACATGCGATTCACACTTTTCAACTCCATTTTTTCGGACTGATTCAAACACCCTTGGTGTTACCCCGATTGTGCACTAGCGCATAGGGGAAGGCCTCAACCCACCAGTGAGTTGGGATGCCCTCATTACCAGACATGAGAAAGACATTACGGGAATCTTCCTTGAATAAGCCCCATCTACCATTTCTTCTCCAAAGCAGCACCCAGGAAGCTTCCTTGCTTAATCTTGATCCACCATTGCCGCTCCATAGCAGCACATGGGCAGATTCCTTGTGTAAGCCTCATCCACCATTGGCGCTCCATAGAGGCACTTGGGAACCTTCCTTGTGTAAGCCCCATCCACCATTGCCACTCCATAGTGGCACCTGGGCTGATTTCTCACGTAAGCCTCATCCACCATTGCCTCTCCCTAGCGTGACCCAGGAAGCTTCCTTGCGTAAACCCCATCCACCATTGTCGCTCCATAGCGGCACCCGGGCAGCTTCCTAGCGTAAACCCCATCCACCATTGAACCTTCATAGTGGCACTCGGTCATCTTCCTCGTGTAAGCCCCATCCACCATTGTCGCTCCATAACGGCACTCGGGAAGCTTCCTTGCATAATCTCCATCCACCATTGTCGCTACATAGCAGCACCCGGGAAACTTCCTTTTGGAAGCCCCATCCACCATTTTCGCTTCATTGCGGCCCCGGGGGAGCCTCCTTGTATAAGCCCCACCTACCATTGTCACTCCATAGTAGAACCCAGGCAACTTCTTCACGTAAGCCCCATTCACCATTGTCTCTTTATAGAGGAACCAGGGTAGCTTTTTTACATAAGCCCCATGCACCATTACCACTCCATAGCAGCACCCGGGATGCTTCCTTACGTAAGCCTTATCCACCAATTCCACCCTATAGTGGCACCCGAGCAGCTTCCTTGCATAAGCCCCATCCACCATTTCCGCTCTATAGTGGCACCCGGTAAGCTTTCTTGTGTAAGCCCCATCCACCATTGCGGCTCCATAGCGGCACTCGGGCATCTTCCTCACCTAAGCCCCATCCACCATTGTTGCTCCATAGCGGCACCCGGGCAGCTTTCTCGCGTAAGCCCCATCCACCATTGTCACTCAATAGCAGCACCCAGACTGGTAAACATGTGTAAGCCCCACTTCACTCCCCATGGACGCACCATTCATGACGTGACCGTCGAGTCTCTGCTACATCTTATTTCTCACACCAATCATGACTCGCGTGAGCATAGAGTTAGAACCAACCATGACATTCACCTTGGGAAACCATAGAGTGTAAGCCCCAAAATATGTCAAACTGAACTACAGGGACATTGATACATGTCAAGGAATGTTTGTAACGCCCCGACCCCAGTTACCTAGTGTCGGTTCATTATTACATAACATTGACATGATCACAAGAAATATCAAATCTCGAAAGATCGATTGGTTTAGTAGCTTTGGAAACACTAGATATATTCTTAATGTTTTACATTACACCATAAAGTGAAAAAATACTAAAACAACATAGTCTCCATATTCCACACTCATATCCCCACATAAAATCCCTACAGGTCATTCATAACTTACTTCTTCACATCCTGGGAAAAATAAAACATAGAAAAGGGGTGAGCTCAAATGCCCAGTAAGGATAACAATATAGCGGAAACTGTCATAAATAAGCATAAATATTTAAGGCAATGTATAACAAAAAAAAGCCTTTTAAACTTGAACTTCAACATAGTATGGCAAATATAAAATGAAACAATGCCATTTACTTATTCACATGGGTATTCTAATAATCGAATAATCACATGCAATATGAATAACCACTTTCATAATGATGGAATGCATAATGCTGAACTTTAATTTCTTTGTCAAGGCCTCGTCCCAAGACCTTGGGGCTAACTGTAACTGGAACCCAACCCGGAGTGCCTCTAATAACCGGACACCAACCCGGAGTGCCTCTAATAACCGGACACTAACCCGGAGTTCCTCTAATAACCGGAGACCAAACTAGAGTTCCTCTAATAACCGAAGACCAAACCGGAGGTCTTACTTTTACCGGTCCCCAACCCGGAGCATACTTGTCTAACACATTCATCTGAATGAAAGGATGAAATATAACAAAAACATTCGGATTACAAATAACTTATGAAATGTAAATACTCTAAACAAAAACCATGAGTGACATAAGAATAACTTATCCACAGTCAAAAATATCACAAAACCTTCAATAAAATATGGATGTTTTGTATCATAATAAATCAACTTCAAATAAGCTTAAAATCAATCAAAAGATGTTGACATAGATGAAATAAAGACTATTTTAGAAAAATATCTCTTTCTATTGTGAAATCATTTAAGAGTCTTATATTTATGAAATAAAATTTTTTTTATGAAAGTATTCTTATTATCTTGTAAGGGAAGCTTCGACGATTTTATAACGGCGGAAAATAGATGCACCCGCCGTATAAGTTAAAAAAACATTCTTACCTTAATTTTGTCGAAAAGGTTAAAAGGCACCTTGTTTGGAAAATGACGGAAAGATACCTTTATAAACCTCTTATAAAATGTCAAACAAGGGTATAAATGACTTTTAACCATATTCTTGTAAATAGTAAAAATGTTTTGAAATATATTTTTAAGAAACATGGATGTGGATGATAAAGAGATCCCAGTAGATAATTACGTATAAACAACCTCAGATAATGAAGAGATTGTGAAATAAACCCTTACAAATTTGGTAACTTATGAAGCATACAACCCATGAAAGAGGTATCATACAATGAATATGTAAATACACATAAATTAGAGTGTATTACACAAATAATATAATTATGGGCAGTACATACACCACACAAAAGGTAATGGTGGCAATATGGCATGAATCTCACGGGAATAAGGAGTGAGATGAAAACCCCTTACCTTGTACTTTTCCTTGGTTGTGGTAGGTTAAACTCCTGTATAATGGTGAAATAATTGTTATTAAATTATATAAGAATCATATACATTAATATGATATCATATATGATCTTTTAATAGTGATTTGATAATAATATCTTAGTATTATCGTTGTTTCGGGTGTTAACATACTTGTTTTCATTTATATGTTTTGTTACGTAAGCCATGTTTGTAATGGATAGTTTGTATATTATTAATATCCAGAATGATATGAAGTCCTTAAACATCATTTTTAAATCATCAAATGATAATTATACTTGAATTGATACGATGGAGAATGAATCTCATCGCGTTCGTGGAGACGCTAGTCCGTACGTACGCAGGAGCGACAATATCATTCTTTTGAAATAATATATAAATGGTTGTTATATCATATATACAGAATAATTAACATGTTATATTTATTATTTACATGAGTTACATATCATTATTATTCCCATCCAAATAATAATATATTGAATAACAATTACACCACGACGTGGAGACGGTAAGCCGTACGTACGCACGTATGGTGACATGTTATTCAAAGGGTGGATAGAATACTGAATATGTTTGTACCATATTTATAATAACCTCACAGTATATATATATGATACTGGAGTTATTATTTTAGAATGGTAATAACTATGGAAGAAGAATTGGAAGAAGAAAGGAACTTGAAAAAAGGTGGTGAAATCAGTACCTCTTCTTCGGGTTCTTCCTTTTGATTTGATCAAAAGGGCTACTTAGGATGGCTTTCTGATCAAACAAAGGCCTCTAGGTTGTAGTGAGGGAAGTCGGGAGAGTATTTGGGCAGAGTTTTTCCGAACCAAAAGTTTTTGAAGGTGTGAAGAAATGAGAAGGAGGAGTGCCCTTTTATAAGAGGGGTGAGGGGTACCTTTGGAAAAGCTAGAAATATTAGTTTATAATAAATTCATATTCGGTTTCTAATGGCTCAAAAGTTGATTATTTAAATTTTAAGGTGGGGATGGGTCGAAAACAACTCAACCAATATAATTTAGACAGGTTTGGGTACTTATATTAACCTTTTCTTTAAGTATTAACTCTAAGTTAATTAGTTTCACTTTTACAATGTCTCTTTGTATTTTTATATAATATGGTTAATAAACATACTATATACACCCAAGAGACCCCCAAGTGGTCCATTAATGATGAACCTATCATGATATAAGTCTCTTGGACGAACCTTAGATTTTTAGGAATTTAATATCAATTATAAATATAATATTTGTTTTAAGAACTCTTTTATTTCAATTTTGACACTATTCAATAGTTGATTTTTGTGAAACTAATAAAAGATTTATTACTTCAAACAAAGTCAATTAAATAAATTATAATATATCATATTATCCTATAAAATTATTTTAATTCATTAAAAGTTTCATATTATATTTATTTGGGTATTTATAATATCAATTATTTTAATTTTTCACTATTATAGTAATTAATTAATCATCATTGTGTCATAAATAAATTAAATTATTTAATGTCTAAAAATTATAAATAAAATATCATTATGTAGGAAATATTTTTACCTTTCTAATTAATATTTATAATCTAAAATCCAACATATATAACCATATGTAAAAATGGTTTTTCTAAAAGATATATGCTTGTGTCATTTTTGTATTCATTTTAACTTAATTAAAATAAAGTGTCCCTATCACCTACAAGTGGCGCCATGGGGTCCAAAAATCGACCCAAAGATACCTATGGTCGAACATGTATCAAACTATAAGGCTAGGACACGTTTTAGGGTAATTTAGTATTATTATAATATTATTTTTTAACCCTTATTTACCGGATTTAACCTTAACCATGGTAAATAAAATATTTACTGCAGTAATCATTCAAAATGTCTCAACAAAAAAGTTACCTATTTACACAAGTTGAACATACTGATTCCAAATATGGAATCCATTTTTGTAAATTCAAAACACATAAGTGGCAGAAATTAATTTAAAATTAATTCCCGCTGTCAAAACAAAAAGCGTGTTTTTAAGAGATAATAACTACCAAAAGATTGACACTTGTTTATGTTCGGTTTAATTGTAAAATTATGTCCAATGGCCAACATTATATTAAATGGTAAAAATATATTCTAAATATACTTTAAAACCCCTCAAATTCATAATTTATCACTATTAATTATTTTGATTAAAAAAGTTGTTTTTAATTAAAATTTAGTAATTTTCACTATTGATCAAAATATTAAAGTTATCCGAAAAGTACCATAATTTAACCTTAGGCTAAATTTGATATTCCGAATCCAAAAATGAAGTCCGTTTTGAGTGATAAAATTTCAAAAAGTTGGTATTGCTATTCATAACGGCTAGTTTGATTGGTTGTGGTGTGTGTAAAAACTCGAACTTGCGTACAACACACGCTAATGTATTATTCAAAGAAAGCGTACCGTGGAAGCTTGAGATGTTTCATTTTAAATTTTTGATGTCCCAATTTAGTCAAAAAGTTTAAAATATTGTATTTAAAAAGGTTTCACTATTAAAAGTTGATAAAAGTGCAATACTGAAAATGAACTGGTTCATACATTACGTCTAAGAAACTCATAATATGGATTCTAAAATTATAAGGATTATATAAAGTTTAAAATTTAGTCAATACTATTCATAACCACTTTTGAATGGCTTTTTTTTGTAATTCATGGTGTGATTGAACTCGGTGTTGCGTGTAGTGCAAGTTATTGAATTATTTTGAAGAAATAACACACTATGAAATCTTGGGGTGTTACATTCTCCCCTCCTTCAATAAATTGTGTCCTCACAATTTGAAATTGTTCTTCAAAAATAAAAGGTTGAAAATAGAAATTAAATTTGTGGGAAAACCCTCATCGGAAATTGGGTTACTAAAATTTAGTCTTAATATGAGGAAAAGAGAAATGAAAGGGTCACCACCAAATTATGATCTCGATTAGGAGAACATTGGTGGCAACTAGGGACATATAATTGGAGGAAAAACGTAAATATTTATAGGTAGTGATTGAGGTCATCAATCACAAACAAGTATAAAATTGAGGTCCTTAAACTCATCAATCTATGATGATTTGAAATACCATCGGTTCAACAAAACATAGGGTATTGGGATAACACATTTTTGACGTTTCAAAATATTTTAGTTGAAATCCCACATCGAAAAATGAATTAATGAGGCCTCTATTTAAAATAAAGAGTGTAAAGTATGAAGATTACCAAAAATAACACATACTAGGGTTCCATGTAGGAAAATGTGGATATGTAAGAGAAATCTAACCATCAATTATCTGATGGAGAGTGGTAGAGAACATGGCTATGAAAAGGCCAACAATCCCAAAGCCATAAATTAGTGATGATTTAAGGTATCATCTAGGACAACATTTTTGTTCTAAGTTCCTTTTATTAGTGTTGAGGAATTTATTTATGAGATTGGATAAGATCATAAGGAGATATACTTACTTTATAATTAGAGTTTTATCCATTAATAAATTTCTATCACAAACTCATCTTTCACTCTATAAGATAATAGAACGTAAATTTTTTTTCTATTTATACTATTCGTACAGGGTTCCAAAATAAATGAATTTATAATTCATCTACCAGCTCTTTTAAAAAAAACTACATTATTTAATCCAGGACATCTCCTGGGCCAGTGGTAGGTGATACACCCTTGTTGCCCTTCGGTTGTGGGTTCAAGTATCGCAGCCTTGCCAGACGCGACGGGTTGCCGCCCGACCTCCGGGTTGTCCTTTTATGGAAATCCAAAATAATCCAAACTAGAACTATCCAAAATACTTCTGTCCAAATTCACAGTCCAACATTTATAAGGAAGGTAAACATAATGTAGATCTCTTTTACCCTGTAATAGAATATTAATACCATCATCATGTATTCTTTTAAAACACTGAAACATATGGAGTTACCATAATCTTTATTGATTACATTCATGCTCCCTTATTCCATATAGAATGCTGGATATACTTCATCAATCCAAAAATGTTTTAAACCCCAACAATGATGGAATATACAAATCATTAATCAGCTTCAAGGTAGTCAATATTATCCAATATAATTTATCCAAATCAATCATGTATTATTCTAAAATCACTACCTCGGTATCAAAACTATATTATGGTTTATCATTCTCTCAACCATATATTTTCCCAAAATTTAACCTGTTATTGAGTCACTTTTCATTGTTCCACACAATCTCTAGTCTTTAATGAAATAGTACTTCAGTACAATCCTTATATACTCCATAATTAATATAACAAGTACATTATTGATACAACACTCAAATTACATAATCAACATAAGAACTCTAATCATTCCTCTTCATCTGTGGTAGTATCATAACTTGATTAATATCCAATAGCATCATTTGAGGCATAGTCTGATGACTGGGACATAGGTTCGTGTAGTGTCGAAACTCCTTGAAAATGAAGCATTGTACATTTGAAACCATTTTCTTACCCTTGCAGTCACGTACTTTGTGCCCTTTTCCTCCGCCCTTATAACAAACTCCCATTCCTTTCAGGTAAGTTCCAGGGTGTTTCTTTCCACAGTTATCACATATGGGAAAATTATTCTATTCCCTCTCCCCTTTATCCATCTTTCTCTCTACCATCCTTTTCTTATCTTGCTTCCCTTTAAATCCATAGGACTCAGTAAACTCTTTACTTATCTTATCAACACATGATACTATTTCTTCATATGATGATAATACATGAGAGACTGCTTCTCTTATAAATTCTGGCTTAAGACCATGAAATATATGATCCTTCTTTCTCTTTGAATTATGTTCATTGCTAGAGTTCTCTTTCCTTCTACTGGGCGCCATTTCTATACAATGGCATAAACTAGATAAGTTTATGAATCAAAATACATAATCCCATACTTATAAAACACTTAACATAAATTGAACTATTTATGGATATAATCCATAATCATAAGAATGTTTTCTTTGAGGAAGTATATACTCAGAAACCCTTCATAATGATTTGTAAAGAAAATTAGAGTTATCCTAAGCATATACACTGGGAGTGTTGTAACCAAGAGTGCAGCAAGGCCCGTTGTCGTGCACTAGTTCCAGTTCGAGTCTAGCTCAAAGCGGTGTTTTCAGGTTTTACCCTAGGTACATCTGTGCCAGAGCCGCCTCTACCTGATCGTATCCAGACAGGGATGTATTGCTCGGAAAACTCACAAAATCTCTACAACACCAAAATTCTAGGAGGTTCTACTATACGAATCCTAAATGTTCATCTTAGGTCTACGTGCTCTAATCAGAGTTTATCTTAATCTAGCTTCCATGGTTTGTACTAAACTTCCTTTGATACCAATTGTAACGCCCCGACCCCAGTTACCTAGTGTCGGTGCATTATTACATAACATTGGCATGATCACAATAGAGATCAAATCTCGAAATATCGATTGGTTTAGTAGCCTTGGAAACACTAGATATATTCATAATGTTTTACATTACACCATAAAGTGAAAAACTACTAAAACAACATAGTCTCCATATTCCACTCTCATATCTCCACATAAAATCCCTCCAGGTCATTCATAACTTACTTCTTCACATCCTGGGAAAATTAAAACATAAAAAAGGGGTGAGCTCAAATGCCCAGTAAGGATAACAATATAGCAGAAACTTTCTTAAATAAGAATAAAAATTTAAGGCAATGTATAACAAAAAAAAGCCTTTTAAACTTGAACTTCAACATAGTATGGCAAAGATAAAATGAAATAATTCCATTTACTAATTCACATGGATATTCTACTAATATAATAATCACATGCAATATCAATAACCACTTTCATAATGATGGAATGCATAATTCAGAACTTTAATTTCTTTGTCAAGGCCTTGTCCCAAGACCTTGGGGCTAACTGTAACCGGAACCCAACCCGGAGTGCCTCTAATAACCAGACACCAACCCATAGTGCCTCTAATAACCAGACACCAACCTGGAGTTCCTCTAATAACCGGAGACCAAACCGGAGTTCCTCTAATAACCGGAGACCAAACCGGAGGGCTTACTTTTACCAGTCCCCAACCCAGAACATACTTGTCTAACACATTCATCTGAATGAAAGGATGAAATATAACATAAACATTCGGATTACAAATAACGTATGAAATGTCAATACTCTAATAAAAACCATGAGTGACATAAGAATAACTTATCCATAGTCAAAAATATCACAAAACCTTCAATAAAATATGGTTGTTTTGTATCATAATAAATCAACTTCAAATAAGCTTAAAATCCATCAAAGGATGTTGACATAGATGAAATAAAGACTATTTCAGAAAAATATCTCTTTCTATTTTGAAATCATTTAAGAGCCTTATATTTATGAAATAAAACATTTTTTATGAAAATATTCTTATTATCTTGTAAGGGAAGCTTCGACGATTTTATAACGGCGGAAAATAGCTGCACCCGCCGTATAAGTTAAAAAAACATTCTTACCTTAATTTTGTCGAAAAGGTTATAAAGCACTTTGTTTGGAAAACGATGGAAAGATTCCTTTATAAACCTCTTATAAAAAGCCAAACAAGGGTATAAATGAATTTAACCCATATTCTTGTAAATAGTAAAAATGTTTTGAAATATATTTTTAAGAAACATGGATGTAGATGATAAAGAGATCCCAGTAGATAATTACGTATAAACAACCTCAGATAATGAAGAGATTGTGAAATAAACCCTTACCAATTTGGTAACTTATGAAACATACAACCCATGAAAGAGGTGTCATATAATGAATATGTAAATACACATAAATTAGAGTGTATTACACAAATAATATAATTATGGGCAGTACGTACACCACACAAAAGGTAATGGTGGCAATATGGCATTAATCTCACGGGAATAAGGAGTGAGATGAAAACACCTTACCTTGTACTTTTCCTTTGTTGGGGTAGGTTAACCTCCTGTATAATGGTGAAATAATTGTTATTAAATTATATAAGAATCATATACATTAATATGATTTCATATATGATCTTTTAATAATGATTTGATAATAATATCTTAGTATTATCGTTGTTTTAGGTGTTAACATACTTGTTTTCTTTTATATGTTTTGTTATGTAAGCCATGTTTGTAATGGATACTTTGTATATTATTAATATCCAGAATGATATCAAGTCCTTAAACATCATTTTTAAATCATCAAATGATAATTATACTTGAATGGATACGATGGAGAATGAATCTTATCGCGTTCGTGGAGATGGTAGTCCGTACGTACGCACGAGCGACAATATCATTCTTTTGAAATAATATATAAATGGTTGTTATATCATATATACAGAATCATTAACATGTTATATTTATTATTTACATGAGTTACGTATCATTATTATACCCATCCATATAATAATATATTGAATAACAATTACACCACGACGTGGAGACGGTAAGCCGTACGTACGCACGTATGGTGAAATTTATTCAAAGGGTGGATAGAATACTGAATATGGTTGTACCATATTTATTATAACATCACAGTATATAAATATGATACTGGAGTTATTATTTTATAATGGTAATAACAAAGGAAGAAGAAGTGGAAGAAGAAAGGAACTTGGAAAAGGGTGGTGAAATCATTTCCTCTTCTTCGGGTTCTTCCTTTTGATTTGATCAAAAGGGCTCCATAGGATTGCTTTATGATCAAACTAAGGCCTCTAGGTTGTAGTGAGGGAAGTTGGGAGAGTATTTGGGCAGAGGTTTGCCGAACCGAAATTTTTTTAAGGTGTGAAGAAATGAGAAGGAGCAGTGCCCTTTTATAAGAGGGGTGAGGGGCACCTTTGGAAAAGCTAGAAATATTAGTTTATAATAAATTCATATTCAGTTTCTAATGGCTCCAATGTTGATTATTTAAATTTTAAGGTGGGGATGGGTCGAAAAAAACTCAACCAATATAATTTAGACAGGTTTGGGTACTTATATTAACTTTATCATTAAGTATTAACTCTAAGTTAATTAGTTTCACTTTTACAATGTCTCTTTGTATTTTTATATAATATGGTTAATAAACTTACTATATACATACAAGGGACCCCCAAGTGGTCCATTAATATGAACCTATCATTATATAAGTCTATTTTCTGAACCTTAGATTTTTAGGAATTTAAAATCAATTAATAATATAATATATTTTTTAAGAACTCTTTTATGTCAATTTTGACACTATTCAATAGTTGATTTTTTTGAAACTCATAACAGATTTATTTCTTCTAATAAAGTCAATTAAATTAATTCTAATATATCATATTATCCTATAAAATTAGTTTAATTCATTAAAAGTTTCATATTATATTTATTTGGGTATTTATAATATCAATTATTTTAATTTTTCACTATTATAGTAATTAATTCATCATCATTGTGTCATAAATAAATTAACTTATTTAATGTCTAAAAATTATAAATAAAATATAATTATGTAGGAAATCGTCTTATCTTTCTAATGAATATTTATAATCTAAAATCCAACATATATAACCCTATGTAAAATATGTTTTTCTAAAAGATATATGCTTGTGTCATTTTTGTATTCATTTTAACTTAATTAAAATAAAGTGTCCCTATCACCTACAAGTGGCACCATGGGGTCCCCAAATCGACCCAAAGATACCTATGGTCGAACATGTATCACCCAATAAGGCTAAGACACGTTTTTGGGTAATTTAGTATTATTATAATATTATGTTTTAACCCTTATTTACCGGATTTACCTTTAACCATGGTAAATAAAATATTTACCGCAGTAATCATTCAAAATATCTAAAAATAAAAGTTAACTATTTACACAATTTTAACATCCTAATTCCAAATATGGAATCCATTTTTCTAAATTAAAAACACTGAAGTGGCAGAAATTAATTTAAACTTAATTCCCGCTGTCAAAACAAAAAGCGTGTTTTTAAGAGATAATAACTATCAAAAGATTGACACTTGTTTATGTTCGGTTTAATTGTAAAATTATGTCCAATGACCAACATTATATTAAATGGTAAAAATATATTCAAAATATACTTTAAAACCTCTCAAATTCACAATTTATCACTATTAATTATTTTGATTAAAAAAGTTGTTTTTAATTAAAATTTAGTAATTTTCACTATTCATCAAAATATTAAAGTTATCCGAAAAGTACCATAATTTCAACTTAGGCTAAATTCGATATTCCGAACCCAAAAATGAAGTTCATTTTGAGAGATAAAATTTCAAAAAGTTTGTATTACTATTCATAACGGCTAGTTTGATTGGTTGTGGTGTGTGTTAAAACTCGAAGTTGCATACAACACACGCTACTGTATTATTCAAAGGAAAGCGTACCGTGGAAGCTTGGGATGTTTCATTTTAAATTTTTGATGTCCCCATTTAGTCAAAATGTTTAAAATATTGTATTTAAAAATTTTTCACTATTAAAAGTTGATAAAAGTTCAATACTAAAAATGAACTGGTTCTTACATTATGTCTAAGAAACTCGTAATATGGATTCTAAAATTATAAGGATTATATAAAGATTAAAATTTTGTTAATACTATTCATAACCACTTTTGAATGGATTTTTTTTGTAAGTCATGGTGTGATTGAACTCGGTGTTGCGTGTAGTGCAAGTTATAGAATTATTTTGAAGAAATAACACACTATGAAATCGTGGGGTGTTACATTCTCCCCTCCTTCAATAAATTACGTCCACGCAATTTGAAATTGTTCTTCAAAAATAAAAGGTTTAAAATAGAAAATATATTTGAGGGAGAACCCTCATCGGAAATTGGGTTACTAAAATTTAGTCTTAATATGAGTAAAAGAGAAATGAAAGGGTCACCACCAAATTATGATCTCGATTAGGAGAACATTGGTGGAAATTAGAGACATATAATTAGAGGAAAAACATAAATATTTATAGGTAGTGATTGAGGTCATCAATCACAAACAAGTATAAAATTGAGGTCCTTAAGCTCATCAATCTAAGATGATTTGAAATACCATCGGATCAACGAAACATAGGGTATTGGGATAACACATTTTTGACGTTTCAAAATATCTTAGTTGAAATCCCACATCGAAAAATGAATTAATGAGGCCTCTATTTAAAATAAAGAGTGGAAAGTATGAAGATTACCAAAAATAACACATACTGGGGTTCCATGTAGGAAAATATGGACATGGAAGAGAAATCTAACCATAAATTATTTGATGGAGAGTGGTAGAGAACATGGCTATGAAAAGGCCAACAATCCCAAAGCCATAAATTAGTGATGATTTAAGGTACCATCTAGGACAACATTTTTGTTCTAAGTTCCTTTTATTAATGTTGAGGAATTTATTTATGAGATTGTATAAGATCATAAGGAGATATACTTACTTTATAATTAGAGTTTTATCCATTAATAAATTTCTATCACAAACTCATCTTTCACTCTAAAAGATAATAGAACGTAAAATTTTTTTCTATTTATACTATTCGTACAGGGTTCCAAAATAAATGAATTTATAATTCATCTACCAGATCTATTAAAAAAACTATATTATTTAATCCAGGATATCTCATGGGCCAGTGGTAGGTGATACACCCTTGTTTTCCTTCGGTTGCGGGTTCAAGTCTCGCAGCCTTGCCGGACGCGATGGGTTGCCGCCCGACCTCCGTGTTGTCCATTTATGGCAATCCAAAATAATCCAAACTAGAACTATCCAAAATACTTCTGTCCAAACTCACAGTCCATCATTTATAAGGAAGGTAAACATAATGTAGACCCTTTTTACCCCGTACTAGCATATTAATTCCTTCATCATGTATTCTTTTAAAACACTGAAACATCCTGAATTACCATAATCCTTATTGATTACATTCATGCTCCCTTATTCCATATAGAATGCTGGATATACTTCATCAATCCAAAAATGTTTTAAACCCCAAAAATGATGGAATATACAAATCATTAATCATCTTCAAGGTAGTCAAGAATATCCAATATAATTTATCCAAATCAATCATGTATTATTCTAAAATCACTACCTCGGTATCAGAACTATATAATGGTTTATCATTCTCTCAACCATATATTTTCGCAAAATTTAACCTGCTATTGAGTCACTTTTCTTTGTTCCACAAAATCCTTAGTCCTTAATGAAATAGTACTGAAGTACAATCCTTATATACTCCATTATTATTATAACAAGTACATTGTTGATACAACACTCAAATGACATAATCATCATAAGAACTCTAATCATTCCTCTTCATCTGTGGTAGTATCATAACTTGATTAATATCCAACAGCATCATTTGCGGCATAGTCTGATGACTGGGACATGGGTTCGTGTAGTGTCTAAACTCCTTGAAAATGAAGCATTGTACATTTGAAACCATTTTCTTAACCATGTACTCACGTACTTTGTGCCCTTTTCCTCCGCACTTATAACAAATTCTCATTCCTTTCAGGTAAGTTCCAGGGTGTTTCTTTCCACAGTTATCACATATGGTAAAATTCTTCTTTTCCCTCATCCCTTTATCCATCTTTCTCTCTTCCATCCTTTTCTTATCTTGCTTCCCTTCAAATCCATTGGACTCAGTAAACACATTACTTATCTTATCAACACATGATACTATTTCTTCATATGATGATAATACATGCGAGACTGTTTCTCTTATAAAATCTAGCTTAAGACCTTGAAATATATGATCCTTCTTTCACTTTGTATTATGTGCATTGCTAGAGTTCTCATTCCTTCTACTGGGTGCCATTTCTATAAAATGGAATAAACTAGATAAGTTTATGAATCAAAATACATAATCCCATACTTATAAAACACTTAACATAAATTGAAATATTTATGGATATAATCCATAATCATAAGAATGTTTTCTTTGAGCAAGTATATACTCATAAACCCTTCATAATGATTTGTAAAGAAAACAAGAGTTATCCTAAGAAAATCCCCCGAGAGTGTCGTAACCAAGAGTGCAGCAAGGCCCATTGTCGTGCACTAGTTCCCGTTCGAGTCTAGCTCAAAGCGGTGTTTTCAGGTTTTACCCCTAGGTACATCTGTGCCAGAGCTGCCTCTACCTGCTCGTATCCAGATAGGGATGTATTGCTCATAAAACTCACAAAATGTCTACAACACCAAAATTCTAGGAAGTTCTTCTATACTAATCCTCAATGTTCATCTTAGGTCTACGTGCTCTAATCAGAGTTTATCTTAATCTAGCTTCCATGGTTTGTACTAAACTTCATTTGATACCAACTGTAACCCCCCAACCCCAGTTACCTAGTGTCGGTGCATTATTACATAACATTGGCATGATCACAAGAAAGATCAAATCTCTAAAGATCGATTGGTTTAGTAGCCTTGGAAACACTAGATATATTCATAATGTTTTACATTACACCATAAAGTGAAAAACTACTAAAACAACATAGTCTCCATATTCCACACTCATATCCCCACATAAATTCCATGCAGGTCATTCATAACTTACTTCTTCACATCCTGGGAAAAATAAAACATAGAAAAGGGGTGAGCTCAAATGCCCAGTAAGGATAACAATATAGCGGAAACTTTCATAAATAAGCATAAAAATTTAAGGCAATGTATAACAAAAAAAAGCCTTTTAAACATGAACTTCAACATAGTATGGAAAAAATAAAATGAAACAATGCCATTTACTTATTCACATGGATATTCTACTAATCGAATAATCACATGCAATATCAATAACCACTTTCATAATGATGGAATGCATAATGCTGAACTTTAATTTCTTTGTCAAGGCCTCGTCCCAAGACATTGGGGCTAACTGTAACCGGAACCCAACCCGGAGTGCCTCTAATAACCGGACACCAACCCGGAGTGCCTCTAATAACCGGACACCAACCCGGAGTTCCTCTAATAACCGGAGACCAAACCGGAGTTCCTATAATAACCAGAGACCAAACCGGAGGGCTTACTTTTACCGGTCCCCAACCCAGAACATACTTGTCTAACACATTCATCTGAATGAAAGGATGAAATATAACATAAACATTCGGATTAAAAATAACTTATGAAATGTCAATACTCTAACAAAACCATGAGTGACATAAGAATAACTTATCCACAGTCAAAAATATCACAAAACCTTCAATAAAATATGGATGTTTTTTATCATAATAAATCAACTTCAAATCAGCTTAAAATCCATCAAAGGATGTTGACATAGATGAAATAAAGACTATTTTAGAAAAATATCTCTTTCTATTTTGAAATCATTTAAGACTCTTATATTTATGAAATAAAACATTTTTTATGAAAATATTCTTATTATCTTGTAAGGGAAGCTTCGACGATTTTATAATGGCGGAAAATAGCTGCACCCGCCGTA
Organism: Viscum album; assembly: GCA_963277665.1. Lineage (NCBI taxonomy): Eukaryota > Viridiplantae > Streptophyta > Magnoliopsida > Santalales > Viscaceae > Viscum > Viscum album. The sequence continues at coordinate 1,482,375,518 of OY728161.1, forward strand.
TAAGTTAAAAAAAACATTCTTACCTTAATTTTGTCGAAGAGGTTAAAAAACACCTTGTTTAGAAAATGACGAAAAGATTCCTTTATAAACCTCTTATAAAAATTCAAAAAAGGGTATACATGACTTTAACCCATATTCTTGTAAATAGTAAAAATGTTTTGAAATACATTTTTAAGATACATGGATGTGGATGATAAAGAGATCCTAGTAGAAAATTACGTATAAACAACCTCAGATAATGAAGAGATTGTGAAATAAACCCTTACCAATTTGGTAACTTATGAAACATACAACCTATGAAAGAGGTTTCATATAATGAATATGTAAATACACATAAATTAGAGTGTATTACACAAATAATATAATTATGGGCAGTACATACACCACACAAAAGGTAATGGTGGCAATATGGCATGAATCTCACGGGAATAAGGAGTGAGATGAAAACCCCTTACCGTGTACTTTTCCTTGGTTGGGGTAGGTTAACGTCCTGTATAATGGTGAAATAATTGTTAATAAATTATATAATAATCATATACATTTATATGATATCATATATGAACTTTTAATATTGATTTTATAATAATATCTTAGTATTATCGTTGTTTCGGGTGTTAACTTACTTGTTTTATTTTATATGTTTTGTTATGTAAGCCATGTTTGTAAGGAATAGTTTGTATATTATTAATATCCAGAATGATATCAAGTCCTTAAAAATCATTTTTAAATCATCAAATGATAATTATACATGAATGGATATGATGGAGAATGAATCTCATCGCGTTCGTGGAGACGGTAGTCCGTACGTACGCACGAGCGACAATATCATTCTTTTGAAATAATATAAAAATGGTTGTTATATCATATATACAGAATCATTAACATGTTATATTTATTATTTACATGAGTTACATATCATTATTATACCCATCCAAATAATAATATATTGAATAACAATTACACCACAACGTGGAGACGGTAAGCCGTACGTACGCACGTATGGTGACATGTTATTCAAAGGGTGGATAGAATACTGAATATGGTTGTACCATATTTATAATAACATCACATTATATATATGATACTGGATTTATTATTTTAGAATGGTAATAACAAAGGAAGAAGAAGTGGAAGAAGAAAGGAACTTGGAAAAGGGTGGTGAAATCATTACCTCTTCTTCGGGTTCTTCCATTTGATTTGATCAAAAGGGCTCCTTAGGTTGGCTTTCTGATCAAACTAAGGCCTCTAGGTTTTAGTGAGGGAAGTTGGGAGAGTATTTGGGAAGAGTTTTGCCGAACCAAAAGGTTTTGAAGGTGTGAATAAATGAGAAGGAGGAGTGCCCTTTTATAAGAGGGGTGAGAGGCACCTTTGGAAAAGCTAGAAATATTAGTTTATAATAAATTCATATTCGGTTTCTAATTGCTCCAAATTTGATTATTTAAATGTTAAGGTGGGGATGAGACGAAAACAACTCAACCAATATAATTTAGACAGGTTTGGGTACTTATATTAACCTTATCTTTAAGTATTAACTCTATGTTAATTAGTTTCACTTTTACAATTTCTCTTTGTATTTTTATATAATATGGTTAATAAACTTACTATATACATCCAAGCGACCCCCAAGAGGTCCATTAATGATGAACCTATCATGATATAAGTCTCTTGGCCGATCCTTAGATTTTTAGGAATTTAATATCAATTAATAATATAATATTTTTTAAGAACTCTTTTATGTCAATTTTGACACTATTTAATAGTTGATTTTTGTGAAACTCATAACAGATTGATTACTTCGAAAAAAGTCAATTAAATCAATCCTAATATATCATCTTATCCTAGAAAATTAGTTTAATTCATTAAAAGTTACATATTATATTTATTTGGGTATTTATAATATCAATTATTTTAATTTTTCACTATTATAGTAATTAATTTATCCTCATTGTGTCATAAATAAATTAAATTATTTAATGTCTAAAAATTATAAATAAAATATAATTATGTATGAAATTTTCTTATCTTTATAATGAATATTTATAATCTAAAATCCAACATATATAACCCTATGTAAATATTGTTTTTCTAAAAGATATATGCTTGTGTCATTTTTGTATTCATTTTAACTTAATTAAAATAAAGTGTCCCTATCACATAAAAGTGGAACCATGGGGTCCCAAAATCGACCCAAAGATACCTATGGTCGAACATGTATCAACCAATAATTCTAGGACACGTTTTAGGGTAATTTAGTATTATTATAATATTATTTTTTAACCCTTATTTACCGGATTTACCCTTAACCATGGTAAATAAAATATTTACCGCAGTAATCATTCAAAATGTCTAACAAAAAGTTACATATTTACACAATTTGAAAATCCTGATTCCAAATATGGAATCCATTTTTCTAAATTCAAAACACAGAAGTGGAAGAAATTAATTTAAAATTAATTCCTGCTGTCAAAACAAAAAGCATGTTTTTAAGAGATAATTACTATCAAAAGATTGACACTTGTTTATGTTCGGTTTAATTGTAAAATCATGTCCAATGACCAAAATTATATTAAATGGTAAAAATATATTCTAAATATAATTTAAAACCTCTCAAATTCATAATTTATCACTATTAATTATTTTGATTAAAAAAGTTGTTTTTAATTAATATTTAGTAATTTTCACTATTCATCAAAATATTAAAGTTATCCGAAAAGTACCATAATTTCACCTTAGGCTAAATTCAATATTCCGAATCCAAAAATGAAGTCCATTTTGAGAGATAAAATTTCAAAATGTTGGTATTACTATTCATAACGGCTAGTTTGATTGGTTGTGTTGTGTGTTAAAACTCGAAGTTGCGTACAACACACGCTACTGTATTATTCAAAGGAAAGCGTACCGTGGAAGTTTGGGATGTTTCATTTTAAATTTTTGATGTCCCTATTTAGTCAAAATGTTTAAAATATTGTATTTAAAAAGGTTTCACTATTAAAAGTTGATAAAAGTGCAATACTGAAAATGAACTGGTTCTTACATTATGTCTAAGAAACTCATAATATGGATTCTCAAATTATAAGGATTATATAAAGTTTAAAATTTAGTTAATACTATTCATAACCACTTTTTAATGGCTTTTTTTGTAAGTCATGGTGTGATTGAACTCGGTGTTGCGTGTAGTGCAAGTCATTGAATTATTTTGAAGAAATAACACACTATGAAATCTTGGGGTGTTACGTTCTCCCCTCCTTCAATAAATTACGTCCTCGCAATTTGAAATTGTTCTTCAAAAATAAAAGGTTGAAAATAGAAAATACATTTGTGGGAAAACCCTCATCGGAAATTGGGATACTAAAATTTAGTCTTAATATGAGGAAATGAGAAATGAAAGGGTCACCACTAAATTATGATCTCGATTAGGAGAACATTGGTGGCAATTAGAGACATATAATTAGATGAAGAACGTAAATATTTATAGGTAGTGATTGAGGTCATCAATCACAAACAAGTATAAAATTGAGGTCCTTAAACTCATCAATCTATGATGATTTGAAATACTATCGGTTCAACAAAACATAGGGTATTGGGATAACACATTTTTGACGTTTCAAAATATCATAGTTGAAATCCCACATCGAAAAATGAATTAATGAGGCCTCTATTTAAGATAAAGAGTGGAAAGTATGAAGAATACCAAAAATAACACATACTAGGGTTCCATGTAGGAAAATATGGATATGGAAGAGAAATCTAACCATCAATTATCTGATGGAGAGTGGTAGAGAACATGGCTATGAAGAGGCCAACAATCCCAAAGCCATAAATTATTGATGACTTAAGGTACCATCTAGGACAACATTTTTGTTCTAAGTTCCTTTTATTAATGTTGAGGAATTTATTTATGAGATTGGATAAGATCATAATGAGATATATTTACTTTATAATTAGAGTTTTATCCATTAATAAATTTCTATCACAAACTCATCTTTCACTCTAAAAGATAATAGAACGTAAAAAAATTTCTATTTATACTATTCGTACAGGGTACCAAAATAAATGAAATTATAATTCATCTACCAGATCTTTTTAAAAAAACTACATTATTTAATCCAGGATATCTCATGGGCCAGTGGTAGGTGATACACCCTTGTTTCCCTTCGGTTGCGGGTTCAAGTCTCGCAGCCTTGCCGGATGCGACGAGTTGCCGCCCGACCTCCGGATTGTCCTTTTATGGAAATCCAAAATAATCCAAACTAGAACTATCCAATATACTTCTGTCCAAACTCACAGTCCAACATTTATAAGGAAGGTAAACATAATGTAGATCCTTTTTACCCCATAACAGCATATTAATACCTTCATCATGTATTCTTTTAAAACACTGAAACATCCTTATTACCATAATCCTTATTGATTACATTCATGCTCCCTTATTCCATATAGAATGCTGGATATACTTCATCAATCCAAAAATGTTTTAAACCCCAACAATGATGGAATATACAAATCATTAATCAGCTTCAAGGTAGTCAAGAATATCCAATATAATTTATCCAAATCAATCATGTATTATTCTAAAATCACTACCTCGGTATCAAAACTATAATATGGTTTATCATTCTCTCGACCATATATTTTCCCAAAATTTAACCTACTATTAAGTCACTTTTCTTTGTTCCACACAATCTCTAGTCCTTAATGAAATAGTACTGCAGTACAATCCTTATATACTCCATAATTATTATAACAAGTACATTGTTGATACATCACTCAAATGACATAATAAACATAAGAACTCTAATCATTCCTCTTCATCTGTGGTTGTATCATAACTTGATTAATATCCAATAGCATCATTTGCGGCATAGTCTGATGACTGGGACATAGGTTCGCGTAGTGTCGAAACTCCTTGAAAATGAAGCGGTGTACATTTGAAACCATTTTCTTACCCTTGCAGTCACGTACTTTGTGCCCTCTTCCTCCGCACTTATAACAATCTCCCATTCCTTTCAGGTAAGTTCCAGGGTTTTTCTTTCCACAGTTATCACATATGGGAAAATTCTTATTTTCCCTCTTCCCATTATCCATCTTTCTCTCTTCCATCCTTTTCTTATATCGCTTCCCTTCAAATCCATAGGACTCAGTAAACTCTTTACTTATCTTATCAACACATGATATTATTTCTTCATATGATGATAATACATGCGAGACTGTTTCTCTTATAAATTCTGGCTTAAGACCATGAAATATATGATCCTTCTTTCTCTTTGTATTATGTGCATTGCTAGAGTTCTCATTACATCTACTGGGCGCCATTTCTATACAATGGCATAAACTAGATAAGTTTATGATTCAAAATTCATAATCCCATAATTATAAAACACTTAACATAAATTGAACTATTTATGGATATAATCCATAATCAGAAGAATGTTTTCTTTGAGGATGTATATACTCATAAAACCTTCATAATTATTTGTAAAGAAAATGAGAGTTATCCTAAGCATATCCCCCGAGAGTGTCGTAACCAAGAGTGCAGCAAGGCCCATTGTTGTGCACCAGTTCCCGTTCAAGTCTAGCTCAAAGCGGTGTTTTCATGTTTTACCCCTAGGTAAATCTGTGCCAGAGCCGCCTCTACCTGCTCGTATCCAGACAGGAATATATTTCTCGGAAAACTCACAAAATATCTAAAACACCAAAATTCTAGGAAGTTTTTCTATACTAATCCTCAAAGTTCATCTTAGGTCTACGTGCTCTAATCAGAGTTTATCTTAATCTAGCTTCCAAGGTTTGTACTAAACTTCCTTTGATACCAACTGTAACGCCCCGACCCTAGTTACCTAGTGTCGGTGCATTATTACATAACATTGGCATGATTACTAGAAAGAACAAATCTCGAAAGATCGATTGGTTTAGTAGCCTTGGAAACACTAGATATATTCATAATGTTTTACATTACACCATAAAGTGAAAAACTACTAAAAAAACATAGTCTCCATATTCCACACTCATATCCCCACATAAAATCCATGCAGGTCATCCATAACTTACTTCTTCACATCCTGGGAAAAATAAAACATAGAAAAGGGGTGAGCTCAAATGCCCAGTAAGGATAAGAATATAGCGGAAACTTTCATAAATAAGCATAAAAATTTAAGGCAATGTATAACAAAAAAAAAGACTTTTAAACTTGAACTTCAACATAGTATGGAAAAGATAAAATGAAACAATGACATTTACTTATTCACATGGATATTCTACTAGTCGAATAATCACATGCAATATCAATAACCACTTTCTTAATGATGGAATGCATAATGGTGAACTTTAATTTCGTTGTCAAGGCCTCGTCCCAAGACCTTGGGGCTAACTATAACCGGAACCCAACCCGGAGTGCCTCTAATAACCAAACACCAACCCGGAGTGCCTCTAATAACCGGACACCAACCCGGAGTTCCTCTTATAACCGGAGTCCAAACCTGAGTTCCTCTAATAACCGGAGACCAATCCGGAGGGCTTACTTTTACCAGTCCCCAACCCGGAACATACTTGTCTAACACATTCATCTGAATGAAAGGATGAAATATAACATAAACATTCGGATTACAAATAACTTATGAAATGTCAATACTCTAAACAAAAACCATGAGTGACATAAGAATAACTTATCCACAGTCAACAATATCACAAAAACTTCAATAAAATATGGATGTTTTGTATCATAATAAATCAACTTCAAATAAGCTTAAAATCCATCAAAGGATGTTGAAATAGATGAAATAATGACTATTTTATAAAAATATCTCTTTCTATTATGAAATCATTTAAGAGTCTTATATTTATGAAATAAAACATTTTTATGAAAATATTCTTATTATCTTGTAAGGGAATCTTCAACGATTTTATAACGGCAGAAAATAGCTGCACCCGCCGTATAAGTTAAAAAAAACATTCTTACCTTAATTTTGTCGAAAAGGTTAAAAAGCACCTTGTTTGGAAAATGACGGAAAGATTCCTTTATAAACCTCTTATAAAAAGTCAAAAAAGGGTATAAATGACTTTAACCCATATTCTTGTAAATAGTAAAAATGTTTTGAAATACATTTTTAAGAAACATGGATGTGGATGATAAAGAGATCCCAGTAGATAATTACGTATACACAACCTCAGATAATGAAGAGATTGTGAAATAAACCCTTACCAATTTGGTAACTTATGAATCATACAACCCATGAAAGAGGTGTCATACAATTAATATGTAAATACACATAAATTAGAGTGTATTACACAAATAATATAATTATGGGCAGTACATACACCACACAAAAGTTAATGGTGGCAATATGGCATGAATCTCACGGGAATAAGGAGTGAGATGAAAACCCCTTACCTTGTACTTTTCCTTGGTTGGGGTAGGTTAACCTCCTGTATAATGGTAAAATAATTGTTATTAAATTATATAAGAATCATATACATTAATATGATATCATATATGATCTTTTAATATTGATTTGATAATAATATCTTAGTATTATCGTTGTTTCGGGTGTTAACTTACTTGTTTTCTTTTATATGTTTTGTTACGTAAGCCATGATTGTAATGGATAGTTTTTATATTATTAATATCCAGAATGATATCAAGTCCTTAAACATCATTTTTAAATCATCAAATGATAATTATACTTGAATGGATACGATGGAGAATGAATCTCATCGCGTTCGTGGAGACTGTAGTCCGTACGTACGCACGAGTGACAATATCATTATTTTGAAATAATATATAAATGGTTGTTATATCATATGTACAGAATCATTAACATGTTATATTTATTATTTACATGAGTTACATATCATTATTATACCCATCCAAATAATAATATATTGAATAACAATTACACCACGACGTGGAGACGGTAAGCAGTGCGTACGCACGTATGGTGACATGTTATTCAAAGGGTGGATAGAATACTGAATATGGTTGTACCATATTTATAATAACATCACAGTATATATATGATACTGGAGTTATTATTTTATAATGGTAATAACAAAGGAAGAAGAAGTGGAAGAAGAAAGGAACTTGGAAAAGGGTGGTGAAATCATTACCTCTTCTTCGGGTTCTTCCTATTGATTTGATCAAAAGGGCCCCTTAGGTTGGATTTCTGATCAAAATAAGGCCTCTAGGATGTAGTGAGGGATGTTGGGAGAGTATTTGGGAAGAGTTTCGCCGATCCAAAAGGTTTTGAAGGTGTGAATAAATGAGAAGGAGGAGTTCCCTTTTATAAGAGGGGTGAGGGGCACCTTTGGAAAAGCTAGAAATATTAGTTTATAATAAATTCATATTCGGTTTCTAATGGCTCCAAAGATTATTATTTAGATGTTAAGGTGGGGATGGGTCGAAAAAAACTCAACCAATATAATTTAGACAGGTTTGGGTACTTATATTAATCTTATCTTTAAGTATTAACTCTAAGATAATTAGTTTCACTTTTACAATGTCTCTTTGTATTTTTATATAATATGGTTAATAAACATACTATATACATCCAAGAGACCCCCAAGTGGTACATTAATGATGAACCTATCATGATATAAGTCTCTTGGCCGAACCTTAGATTTTTAGGAATTTAATATCAATTAATAATATAATATTTGTTTTAAGAACTCTTTTATGTCAATTTTGACACTATTTAATAGTTGATTTTTGTGAAACTCATAACAGATTGATTTCTTCTAACAATGTCAATTAAATCAATCCCAATATATCATATTATCCTAGAAAATTAGTTTAATTCATTAAAAGTATCATATTATATTTATCTGGGTATTTATAATATCAATTATTTTAATTTTTCACTATTATAGTAATTAATTCATCATCATTGTGTCATAAATAAATTAAATTATTTAATGTCTAATAATTATAAATAAAATATCATTATGTAGGAAATATTCTTATATTTCTAATGAATATTTATAATCTAAAATCCAAAATATATAACCCTATGTAAATTTTTTTTTTCTAAAATATATATGTTTGTGTCATTTTTGTATTCATTTTAACTTAATTAAAATAATGTGTCCCTATCACCTACAAGTGGCACCATGGGGTCCCAAAATCGACCCAAAGATACCTATGGTCGAAAATGTATCACCCAATAATGCTAGGACACGTTTTAGGGTAATTTAGTATTATTATAATATTATTTTTTAACCCTTATTTACCGGATTTACCCTTAACCATGGTAAATAAAATATTTACCGCAGTAACCATTCAACATGTCTAAAAATAAAAGTTACCTATTTACACAATTTGAACATCCTGATTCCAGATATGGAATCCATTTTTCTAAATTCAAAACACATAAGTGGCAGAAATTAATTTAAAATTAATTCCCGTTGTCAAAACAAAAAGCGTATTTTTAAGAGATAATAACTATCAAAAGATTGACACTTGTTTATGTTCGGTTTAATTGTAAAATTATGTCCACTGACCAAAATTAAATTAAATGGTAAAAATATATTCTAAATATACTTTAAAACCTCTCAAATTCATAATTTATCACTATTAATTATTTTCATTAAAAAAGTTGTTTTAAATTAAAATTTAGTAATTTTCACTATTCATCAAAATATTAAAGTTATCCGAAAAGTACCATAATTTCACCTTAGGCTAAATTCGATATTCCGAATCCAAAAATGAAGTCCATTTTGAGAGATAAAATTTCAAAAAGTTGGTATTACTATTCATAATGGCTAGTTTGATTGGTTGTGGTGTGTGTTAAAACTCGAACTTGCGTACAACACACGCTACTGTATTATTCAAAGGAAAGCGTACCGTGGAAGCTTGGGATGTTTCATTTTAAATTTTTGATGTCCCCATTTAGTCAAAAAGTTTAAAATATTGTATTTAAAAAGGTTTCACTATTAAAAGTTGATAAAAGTGCAATACTGAAAACGAACTGGTTCTTACATTACGTCTAAGAAACTCGTAATATGGATTCTAAAATTATAAGGATTATATAATGTTTAAAATTTAGATAATACTATTCATAACCACTTTTGAATGGCTTTTTTTGTAATTCATGGTGTGATTGAACTCGGTGTTGCGTGTAGTGCAAGTTATTGAATTATTTTGAAGAAATAACACACTATGAAATCTCGGGGTGTTACAATGTTATATAAGAAGTCTCCACGAGGTTCAAGCCCACCAGCTTAGGCCACATCAGAGTGTAACACCCAGCAAATTCTTGAACTACATGGTCTTTAAACCCTTCTAATCCAAGGTACGTAGGAAGCCTCCACGAGGTTCACACCCACCAACCCGATCGTTCCGACCTCCTTCACGTTGGTTCACCAACACCCTGGGTAGCCTAGAGTGTAAGCCCCACACCCATCCAAAACCACGGGGTCTTTGATCCTTGCTAAGGCATGGTATGTAGGAAGCCTCCACGAGGTTCAATACCACCACCCATTGGACCTCAGGTCCTCCTTCACATTAGTTCACCGAAGTCAACCCGAACTATGGGGACTTTCATCAATGTCAAGGCACGGTATATAGGAAACCTCCACGAGGTTCAAGCCCACCACCCTGGGCAGCCTAGAGTGTCAGCCCCACACCCATCCTGAACTACATGGTCTATGATCCTTACTGAGTCAGGGTACGTAGGACACCTCCACGAGGTTCAATCCCACCACCCTGGTCATTCCGACCTTCATCCCGTCGGTTTACCAACACCCTGGGTAGTCTAGAGTGAAACCCCCCACACACCATCCTAAACTACATGGTATTTGATCCTTTCTAATGCAGGGTATGTAGTAATCCCCCATGAGTATCAAGCCCAACAACCAACGGACCCCATGTCCACCTTCACGTCGGTTCACCCCCATCCCGCATGATGATTAAACTATATCCACTATCCTGAACAGCGTGGTCATTGATCCATGTCAGGGTAGGGTACGTTGGAATCCTCCACGAGGGTCAATCCCAACACCCTGGTCGTCCTGACATCTTTTACGTCGGTTCACCAACACCATGGGAAGCCTAGAGTGTAAGCCCCACACCCATCATGAACTAAGTGGACTTTGATCCTTGCTAAGGTAGGGTACAAAGGAAGCCTCCACGAGGTTCATGCCCAACAACCATTGGACCCTAGGTCCTCCTTTGGGTCAGTTCACCGATGCCCCCACATGAACTATGTGGTCTTTGATCCTTGTTAAGGTAAGGTACGTAAGAACCCCCCTGAGGTTCAAGCCCAACGCCCGGTCATTCTTACCATCTTCAAGTGGGTTCACCAACATCATGGGCAACCTAGAGTGCAAGCCCCACAAATCTGCACCGAACTACGCAGACTTTGATTCCCTACCATGGGGATACGTAGGAAGTAACTTCATGGCTCAATCCCAACATCACTTTCGTCCTCACGTCGGTCCCATCCCATTCACCATCCACTTCAAGGAACCTTACATCATCCATCATTATTCTTACCCCAGTTTCCATATCCTGGTGGGATCATGTCATCAATTTCTTCACTGCTCCTAACAGTACCTGCGCCACTATCCACGCGTACACCCCGACATGTTTTCGGGTTCTTGTGCCCTGTGTACACCTCGATTCATCACCCCTTCGAAATACTTGGGTTTTGATCCAAATTGTCTTCACATGGTATGTGGGAAACCTCCCTGAGGCTCAATCCCAGTCAATGTTTAACTTTGGTGGTCCCCTATTTTGGGGTGCACACTCCCTGATCAGCCCTCAGGGTAGCCCAGATCAACTTTCATGGTGTGACATCTCCCCTCTATGGGGAACACCACCTCTGATCCATCTCTATGGGACGTTCTAATAACCCTATTTTTATATCCTCAAGATGTTAAACTCACGGCCTACCTTGTGTTAAACATGAGATGCCTGAGGAAAACCTCGAAAGACACGCCTATGGTGTAACCGTCTATGCTAGATGTTAAACTTGTAGCATACCCTTTGTTAAAAATGGGAAGCTGAGGAAAACCTCAGATACATGCCTATGGAATATGATTCCCCACATTTGATGTGGGATTCCTCGGGTTCTTCACCCTTGAGATGCCCTCTTATGAGGAAGAATACATGTTCCCTAATTTCTACGTATCCAGATATGCCTCAACAAGCCTGATGTTACCCTCTACTCCGACTGAAGGTTACTTCCAAGTCAAGACCCCATGGAATTTTTTGACAAAAGTAGTGTAATTAACTAGAGTTCACAAAGATATGGCACTGGGAACAAGATTCACGAACCACAAATTAATATATAAGGGATACCCAGACTAGGTGACAAGTTCCGAGGAGGAATCCACGGAGGGAAGAACCGACATCCCATCATCCCTTTTAAACTGAGGAGTAAACACCCCAGAACAAGGAATATATGCTGCCCATATTTGGAAAGAAGGAATGCAGGGTAATAGCTATGCGTCCTCCATAGAAAGATGCGCGTGCCCTGACGAAAGTGTCAGAACCAATCATAAAATAAAAACTCTTGGAAAAAAGAGTCAAGTCTAGTTCCATGTTTTAGACAACATGACATTTTATTAATATCACCATTGACACTATTCCACTTTATGTCCTTTGAAAAACACTTCAAAAACCTGGGATGTGCATAAAAATCTATGTAAGGGATACACAGAGAAGGAAAATTGTTAGTTTTTTTAAAACAACATGTAAACCATCAATACATTATCGTATGTAATACCATTATACTTTATGAATTAGTAAATACTCTTCACTAAATAAAATATCATTGATTACCCATTTGTAACTGAAATATTCCCATAAAACCCATATAAAGAACATGTAACATATAAAGGTAACACATGACATAAACATACTTAAATAGAATAACCATATGGTTGACTTCCATACATATCAATAAATGGAATATCCATATGACTGACTTCCATTCCAAATGAAATGGAGGTTATAATGTAACCACCCATCCTGGATTATCACGGTACTACCCGTCGTTTGGTTTGTCATGTAACCACCCATCAAATTTCAATGTATCATTATAAAATCATAACACATACAATAAATATAAAGGAAAGAAAACATTTCCACATTTCAATCACAGTATATCACATAAATATATTGACAAAAAAATTACATTATAAAAACCATTTTCAATAAAAGAAATACATAAAAGTGTATATGTTATTTATTTTCCTTTTAAAAAAAATTATGTCTTGTTAAGGAATCCAAAGAGAAAATAATACTCGCTGTGGTAGAAAAGTCATTGTCACTGCTTACGTTAAAAAACATTTATTTTTTTGTCATTTAGTAAAAACATTTCATATAAAATGACTCCCTTTGATTGAAATGAAAAGTAAAAGGTGTTTATATAGCGTATAAAACAAAGTCGTGTATTAAAACAAAATATGACTCAATTAATGGAGATTGAAATGAAGTCCCTTACATAAATTTTACAGCCTAACGACGTCACTTTAAAATTCATAAAATGAATTTATGAGAGACAAAGGTGTATCTCATTACATGGAAAATTTTTTACGTCAATAAGGATATAGAATAATATATCCCAACATATGAATATTTAAATTAAAAGACATAACAAAAAATAAGTCTTTTAAATAAAGGAGGGTGAAAGGTTCCCTTACCGATTTGGTGACTTACGAAACATACACTCCATGAAAAAAATATCATAGAATGAAGATGTAAATATAGATAAATTTAATTATATTACACAATTAATATAATCATGATAAGAATATGAACCACACAAAAAGAAATAGTGGAAATATAGCATGAATCTCACAAGAACAAAAATTGAGATGAAAACCCCTTACAACATTGTAATCAAAAGAATCATATGAAAAAAAGTTAATAAACACCAATTGAATCAGATAATACCAAGAATATTAATAGAATCAGGATAATAAATATCAAATGTCAGTACAAAATACACCACATTTAATAAATATGTGGTGAACAATAGAATACCACATAATTACAAATGAGAAAAGAAACTGCATACATCGTGTCTGACATGACCCGCTCGTTCTTTAATCTCCTAAATAATAAATTAAGTTAATTTCTACATGAGAAATTTTTTTTTCAAGTTTTTAATTTCTTTTAAATCACTTATTACTATGTTATATCATTATGTAATCATTTAAGTTAATAAGAGTCATTTTTTTGTTATTTGGTACTTGAGTCATAAATGAACTTCTTATAATTAAAAATTGTTCATGTGGTCTAATATCCATTATCTATAGAATTATAATTATTATTTAGAAATAATATATATCATATATATCCAGTATATTTATGTATTTATAATAGTACATAACATTTGAAGATAAGAAAAGAAATGCATCGTTCCTGGAAACTGTAAGTCGTACGTACGCATGAACGCTGCTTTCATTTCTATTTCTTATTTTAATGGAATTAAAACATAATGATACAAAGGTATATTAAAATTACAATATAAAATCATATATTATCTCATTAATTCCATCATTTATAGGTTCCACATATGGCATTAACAAGTCATATCACTTTGAGGGAGCTGTAGTCCGCACTTCCTCCAATGAAATTATCACGTTTACCAATAATGGAAACCATAAATGTTTTCTATAAATGGAAAATACAGAAGAATAGAAACAATATATATATATATATTATATATTATATATAGATACAGTTCTATCATAATGTTCACAATGAGGGGTGAGTTGAGATTTTTAAACGAACATCATTTCGTGAGGTAGTAGTTTTCTGTCCATAGAAACAAAATGTTCTTTACCCATTAGATGAAGATGTGTGTAATTGTAGTTACAATACATTTCATAACAAATATCTAGTATATTTATGATACTGGTTTTATTATAAAATAATTGAATACAAAGAGTTTATGGGGTAGAAGAAGTAAATAAATCAAAATAAAAAAATAATTTAAGAGAAACTATAACCTTTAATTCGGGTAACTCCCTTGGATTGAAACAAAATGACTTATCAAAGTGCCTTATGCCAATGGTTAGGAATCTAGGTGGAATAGAGGGATCTTGAGAGCTTATTTGGGTAGGGTTTGAACCATCCAAGGGCTTGTGAAGTGTGAGTAATGGGTTATAGGTGAGTGATTTTTATAAGGGGGGAGGGGCTTTTTAAGAAAGTGTGAAAATATTATTTTATTATATAATGATTTTAGGTTTCTAAAAGACCAGAACATATAAAAATAGAAGATAATATGACTCATAGTCAAAATAAAATCATCCAATAAGAATTGGATAGTTATTTGATATTAGTATAATCTTTATAATTTTATTTATTTAAATCATTTATTAATGAGGTAAACACTACATCATTATTTTGTCATAAATAATATTATTTATTTGATGTCTAAAATTTATAAAACAAATACCATGATGTAGTAAATCTTTTATATTTCCAAAGAATATTTATTTTCGAAAATATTACTTATATAACCCTATGTAAAAAATAATTTTCTAAAAGGTATTTTTTATGTCATTTTTGTCATAACATTATGTTAATTAAAATAAAGGGTCATTATAACTAACTTGTGGCCCCATTGGGTCCAAAAATAGACCCAAGGATGATAATGGTGGGAAATATATCAACCAATAGGATTAGAATAAATGTTTTTGTAATTATATATTATAATAGTAATATTTATTTCCTTTATTTTACATATATACCCTTAACCATGGTTAATAAAATATTTACTGATGTAAATATTCATAATGTCTAAATATAAAAGATAACTGTTTACATAATTTTTTCCTCCTCATTCCAAATATAGAATCCATTTTTCCAATTTTAAAACACATAATTGGCAGAAATTAACCTAAAATAAATTCTCGCTGTTAAAACAAAAACCGTGTTTTTAAGAAATATTAACTATCAAAATATTGACACTTTATTAGGTCCAATTTAAAATTGAAATTAATTATATTTTAAAACATCAGATTAAATGGTAATTATATATAATAACTAGACTTTAAAAACAATTAAAATGATAATCTATCCATATAAATAAATTAGATTAAAAGATAGTTTTGAATTAAAATATAGTATTTTCTAATATTCATTAAAAAATGAATTTTATCAGAAAAAAACAAAAATTTACCCAAAGTAAATTTTTTTCCTGATTCTAAATAAGAAATTTATTTTGTCAAATAAAAAATATAAAAGTGTACAAAAACATATTTGAATTGGGTTCGCTATCGAATGGTGGTAAATCAACCTTTTAAAGTAAATTATGCTTAAAATTAGATTCATTCACATTTTAAGCCTCTAAATTTTATGGGATAAATGTAAAAACATTTTATAATCATGTATAATCCTATTTTAGTTATTTCTTTTCATTCTTGTCAATACAATTTTTGGGTATTAACTAACATTTAAAATAATAACATTATATTATTAATGTGCATCATAAGATTTCAAAGAAACTCGTTGTTGCGTATCAAGTACGCCATCGATCATAGAAACCCATTTAATAAAAAAATATTATTTAATTAAAAAATATTAATATATATGAAACTTTCATATGTCATTATTTACATGGGATGTTACATTTGGTATTTTAAAAAATGATTACCAGGGTCCATAGATTTATGGGGTTTTGATCTACAGGGATGAGAAGGGGTCTTTGAATGAGAACAATGTTGAGTCCTCTCGATTTTTTTAAATGATTAAAAAGATTAATTTCAAGGGAATTGAACACAAAACATTAGGAGGAGTAAGATTAAAATAATAAACAGGAAAAGAAGAAAAGACTATATGTACTTACCAATTTCAAGGGAGAGAATATCTGCAAAGAAATAGAAAGAGATGATAAAGGAAATTGTTCCCAAGAATCTGGAAAATTCTATTCGGGATAAGGGAGGGGACCTGGGAGATTCTCCATGTGTTTTTCCAACTTAATAAATGGAAATATAAAGCCAATCTAGACCAAAACATGGAACTACTAATTCATTTATAAGTATAAATTAAGGAATCAAATTTGATGATTAACTCCTATGAAGGAGATGCGGAAATAATTATGGGATGTATTTTTAATGTTGATGAAAATTATGAGTTGTGTTAATGGACTAATAATAATGATCTCATATAGATTAGGGGATTTAATAGCGGGAAGGTGACTATAGGGGAGTACATAAAGACTTTGGACAAGCTATCATCACATTTTTATGACCTTCTAATGGAGTATTCGAAGACTTATGTATGTAGTATTTTCTAAAAAACATGTAAGTAAAAGGATTTTGGTAGAATTACGCTATATTTTAATCACATTTTTTTCATGTGGATTTTGATATATTGGTATCACATGTTCTCATCAAAAATTTCATTGATAATAACAAAATTTAATCTAGAGGAGGTGGATTCATATTGGGATTTAGATCACACCCTACTTACACCTTTAGTTGTATATATACTTGGTTAAGTTTGATAGAATTAAAGGAAATTCATTTGGAGGAGGTGTTTCATTTTTCTAGGTGTATTGTTTATGAGGTGTTGGTGGTAGTGGAATGAGGGATATTCTTCTATTGTCATATGGTATTTTGGGATATTTTTTATTCTTTTATTATAGCCAATTTTTGGGATTGATCAAGGTTCATAAAACCAAATGTTGAAAATTTTGTATGACATGTTTGTTTATATATTTTTAGATTCTATTTATCTATTTTAACAATTGGTTATGATAATGAAATCATGTAAAATACTTCCCATGTAATATCATTTTTTTCAAACCATCCCGGGATGACACTATACCAGTATCCTGAGACGATCCGCAGAAAGTCCCGAGAGGTATTCCAAATCCTCATGGGCTGGAAAAAAGCCCTGAGGCATCAACGAAGAACACCAAAGGAATGATTTCTCCCAATAAAAATGGATTTATCAGTATAAATAAAATAGAACAATGAAAAATAATTAAATGACATGAATGAGAAAGAATGACCAACAACACATACTAACCCGACAAGGAAAAAAACTCCACATGACCCTATGAGTAACTCTCCAATACCCAAACCAAACGTCATACAAGTCAATCCGAATAAGATATGGAACTTGGATGAGATACTAAAAACAGGAAAACAAAATTGGCATGAGTATTAAAACTCAGTAGGCATGCCCAAAAAAATATTCCCAAATCACTACCTTTACATAAACAATTCTCTAATTCCGTCTTTGAACTATGTTATATAAAATACGGGTTTCCACAAGCACTTTCGTTTCTAAAACATGGAACAACCCATTGCCCTTTTTAATTTAAAAACAAGTTTAATATTTGATGGAAAAAATGTGCATTACATTTTAAAACATTTTAACGAACAATTTAAAATAAAAAAAAATTAATTTTAAGTCAAGAGTAAAACCACACACATCACACAATAAGGGAAATGGGAAACAAATAAATGGGGACTAGAAGCCAATCTATGAACCTCAATCATCTACCACTAACAAATACACACTAAAGAAAAAATGGGTTGAACCTAGGAGCTCGTGGAAACTCCAAAATGTACTATAAATGTAAATTATCTTAAATGACTGACTACACTCAATGATGTCATTATTTCAAAATGCTTGGTGTTACCCTACCTAGCCTATGTTAGGGTCCCAATCCCCTAGTAGAGAAAAGTCTATTATAAAGGCCACTAGCTAGTGCATAGTCTAAACTGGTGTAGAAATCGTTTAGAAAAGATTCACTTATTATTCCTGGTTACCATGTTGAGTACTAAATGAATTGAGGGATGAGTCAACAATGTCAATCAAGAAACCAATCACCATGCATGAACATCACGCACAACAACTCACACATAAAACTTACACTGTAAGATCACCCCTGGGTCAACCCAATGAGAGTTATCAAAATGGTATATTTTATTATAGTTCCAAATGAGCCTTAATCAACTTTAAAGAAAATCATCATTTCTCAAGAGACACCAAAACATTCACTCACGATTCAGATGAAAACATTTACTGTCAAACTAGAAACACACTTAAAAATCTGTGAATTATTTTCAAAGGTCAAACATGCATTCTTTCACTATTTTTCCTTCAATAATCAAGGAAAAAAATCATGTTCCAGGCATAAAATAAACATCTCTTTTACATAAAATATTTAATAAATAAATTATATATTATTATTTATATTTTGTCAAAAATATATTAAATATAATGAAATTAATAAATTATAAAATTAAAGGTGTGTCCGATGGGGGACCTACCTCTAATCACAGCACAAACATGACCACGTGACATGAATAGAACATGGAACAAGTATACACAACCTAATGACAGTGGTATCACAAACATTATCTACCAAAACCCCCCAAAAAATCACAAAAAACATCAAGAAACACAAAATCACATAATTCAAATAGTCCATAAGAATAAATAGAGAAAAATCAACTCAACACTAAAGAAGTTGTAATGAGGAGTACCCAAACTTCATGCCCTTGGGGGATGGCCGTTCGTCACATGCCCAATTGAGAATATGGATTGTGTCTGGTCACACAGGTGGATGTGGAACGAGAGACAATGAAGCCAATCATTCTTCCCTAGAAGGACGCCGAAGGGCTGCGGGGTGCTTGAAGCATCGCAATGAGAGGGGAGGGGGGTGCACAGTCAGGAAAGGTTCTTGGATGGTCACAGTGTGCGCAATAAGTCGGAAAGAACTTGACTAGAGGGAACAATTTGGTATTATCTACGCGGCAAGTGGAAAGAAGTCCTTCATGTGGTCAATGGCCGAGAAAGTAGATGGTAGGAGGAGCGATAGCTAGAAAAAAGGATGGAAAAGGGGAAAGGGGTTGTCAGTATTGGATGTTGGCTTCAGGGATGGCCAGAGGAGGTCATTCCGGAGTTGGTCACAGGTGGGGAATAGTGAGGCGGGTGGCACTGGCATAGCGGGAGCCTTCTTGGGAATGCGATGTAGGAGGCGGAGTTGGAGGGCGCGGTGGGAGGCGATCCTAGGGGGAAGGATGGTTGAGGGTGCAGTGCAGCCCAAGGTGGACGGAGGGGAAAGTGAACTAGAAATGCCGGGGAAAGAGGATAGTGGCCTAGTCATGTGGGGAAGCTGGATGGCGTGAGGTTGGAGCTGGTATGAGAGGGGAACCGAGGTCGCGTCGGGAGAGATGCGTCGTAGGCATTGGAAGATGAGGTGACCGGTGCATGATCTGCATGGGATTGTTTTATGTTTTTTATTTAAAATTCTAGAAAACGACTAGGGAAATTTAAAAAAAATGCACCTGAAAGGCGGCATCTCGGATGCCACCGTTGTATTTCGGGTGCAAGGAGGCATCTGTAATGCCGCCTTTCCCCTAATTTTTTTTTGAAAATTTTTATTTTTATTTTTATTTTTTTATTTGTTTTTTGTTTATATATATATATATATAAACAAAACAAAAAATTTCAGCAGAATTTCTCTACTATTAAAGATCCAGTGCTACAGCCATTACAGCAGTCTGGATTCTGACAGATACTCTTAACCAGGCCTCCCTTTTATAAGAGGGCTTTCCCTGAAAATCATTCGGCATTTTCGATGTGGAATTCAGGTTCTCCCTTTCCTGCGCAGTACATTCTTCATTTCCGATGTGGCATTCTATTTCAAGTACGTGACTTTGAAATACATTAAAATATAAACTATAAGGCCAATATAAATGAAATTTTAAACATTGATTAAACATATAATAAATAGTTGAAAACAAAATGAATTTCTTCAAAAATGTTGATGAAAAATAATCTATAACCTTTCAAAACTGCCTACTTGAAACATAAAAATGTTTCAAGTTTGTGAATTTAAAAGACTATAAAATATAAATTATAAAACGAATATAATTGAAACTTTAAACATTGATTAAACATATAATAAATAGTTGAAAAAAGGAATTTTCAAAAAAATGTTGATGAAAAGTAATATATAATCGTTCAAAACTGCCTACATGAAACTTAAAATTTTTCAAGTATGTGAATTGGAAAGACCATAAAACATAATATAGGAGACCAATATCAATGAAACGTTAAACATTGATTAAAAATATAAGAAATAGTTGAAAACAAAAGTAATTTCCAAAAAAATGTTAATGAAAAATAATTTTTACGCTTTCAAAACTGCATACTTGAAACTTAAAAATGTTTCAAGTACGTGACTTTGAAAGATTGTAATTATATTACTAATTAACTAATTAATTATAATATAATTAATAGTTATATTAATAATTAACTAAATAATTATTATATAAGTAATAATTAATGAGTAATAATTAATAATTATTAATTTAATGAATAGTTATAATTAATATTTAAATTACTAATTAACTAATTAATAATTACTAATTACTTATTAATAATTATTTATTACTAATTACTAATTGTAATGAATAATTATAATAAATATTTACTTTACTAATTATCTATTTAATAATTACTAATTACTAATTAATAATTATTTGCTTATAATTATTAATTATATTTCTAATTAACTAAATATTTATTATATATGTAATAATTAGATTAAAAATTAATTATTATATAATTAATGATAATATTACTAATTAACTAATTAATTATGACATATTTAGTTATTAATAATTACTAATTAAAAATTATAATAATTATATTTAATAATAATATTACTAATTAACTAATAAACTATTATATAATTAATAATTATATTACTAATTAGCTAATTATTTATTATATAATAATTTTTAATAAATACTAACTAATAATTATAATGAATAATTATAATTTATAATTATATTACTAATTAACTAATTATAAAAAGGGCCTCGACTATATCTTTCTCAAAAAATTAACTAATTAACTATTATATAATTAATATCTTTATTACTAATTAATTAATTAGTTATTATATAATTAATGAATAATAATCACTAATTAACAAATTACAAATTATATAGGTAATAATTATATTACTAATCAACTAATTAATAATTATATAATTAATAATTATATTTCCATGAAACTAATTAATTATTAAATAATTAATAATTATATTTCTAAGTAACTAATTAATTATTAAATAATTAATAATTATATTACTAATTTATTAATTATATTAGTAATTAACTAATTATTTAATATATATTTTATTATTAATAATTACTAATTAACTAACAAATTGTTATACAATTAATAGTTTTATAATTAATAATTATATTATTAATTAACAAATTAATATTTAATTTATAATAATTAATAATTATAATTAGTAATTATAAATAATAATTACAATTAGTAATTTATACATATTAATTATAATTAATAATTATAATGAATAATTTTAATTTACAATTATATTACTAATTAACTAATTAACTATTATATAATTAAAAATTATATAACCAATTGACTAATTAATTATTATATAATAATTTTTAATAATTACTAATTATTAATTATAATGGATAAATATAATTTATAATTATATTAATAATTAACTAATTAACTATTATATACTGAATAATTATATTACTAATTAATTAGATAATTATTATATAATTAATTATTAATAATTTCTAATTAACAAATTAATTATTATATAGTAAATTATTAATAATATTAATTTAATCATTAAATAAATTATTATATGTTTATTTCATGTTTTAACTTTAAATTATATCGGTCTTATACTTTATATTTTAGTCTTTCAAAACCGCATACTTTAATCATTTTATGTATCAAGTATGTGGTTTTGAAAGCTTAAAAATTATTTTTCATGAACATTTTTTACGAAATTCTTTATATTTTCCACTATTTGTGATATGTTTAATCTGTGTTTTATGTTTCATTTATATTGGTCATATAGTTTATATTTTATAGGCTTTCAAAGTCACATGCTTGAAACATTTTTAAGTTTCATGTTGGTCGTTTTGAAAGCTCATAAATTATATTTCATCAATATTTTTTACGAAATTCTTTTTATTTTCAAATATTTTTTTATGTTTAATCCATGTATTATGTTTCATTTATATTGGTCCTATAATTTATATTTTATAAGCTTTCAAAATCACATACTTGAAACTTCTTATGTTTCAAGTAAGTGGTTTTGAAAGATTATAAATTATTTTTTATCGTCATTTTTTATTATTATTTTTTTGTTTTAAAATATTTTTTTTATATTTAATCCATGTTTGAAGTTCCATTTATTTTGGCCTTATAGTTTATATTTTATAGCCTTTCAAAGTCACTTAATTGAAACAGAATCCCACATCAAAAATGCAGAATGTTCTGTGCAAGAAATGGAGAACCAGAATCCCACATCAGAAATGCACAATGATTTCCAGGGTAAGATCTCTTATAAAAAGGAGCCCTGGGTGAGAGCTTCTGTCCTAATCCAGACTGCTGTAATGGTAGTACTGATTTATTTTAAATAGCGGATAAATTCAGCTGAAAATTTTATTTTTGTTTTGTTTTGTTTTTCTTATATATATATAAACAAAAAAATAAGTAAAAATAAAATTTTTCTAGAATTTTTTTTTGTTTTAGGGGAAAGGCGGCATCTAGGATGCCGCATTTGTGGTGTGTTATCGAATGGTTTTTTTATCCTAGCCTGTTTTTAAAAAATATTTTAAAAAAAACATATTTAAAAAAACTCGCAGTGCATGAGGAAGGGAACAAGGATAGGGAGGCTGCACACAAGGGAGCACCAAACAAGGGAAAATAAAACCCTTGGGAGAGGAAAAAAATAAAAAGTGAAAATAAAAGAAATAAATAATAAAATAAAAATTATGTAATGATAACATTTATCTATAATACTAATAATAATATTAACAACAATAATAAATATAATAATAATAAGTACCCCTTTAAATGATAATAATAATAATACCCATATGAAGAATAAAAAACATCAATAATAATAATATAAAAAATATAAAAATAATAGGTTTTAGTAAAAAAAATTCTCTAATAATAATATAATATTATAATTCATGAAAAAATTCTATTTTTACTGCAATAAGTTATTTATTTAAATAAACATTATTTTTTTAACTCATTTAATTTTATTTATTTTTCCGAATCAATTGCTGCAATCGCACATGTGCTTGGGCTAACCGCGTAGTTTACACTAGACATTTAGTTCTCACGAACCTGCTGAAATATCAATAGTATTAGTGATAATAATAATAATAATAATAACAATAATAAAAACAACTCTTTAATTAAAATAATAATAATAATAAAGCCTTATTAATAATAATACTAATATGAATTTTAAGAATCATACTCATAAATATATAAATAATATAAATACTTAGTTCACATTAATTATAATAATAAAATCATTAACAGTAATAAAAAATTAAAATAATAGAATATATTAAAAATATTTTTTTTCCAATTTTAATTTTTCGAAGACAGGATGATCATATATTTGTGAAGGCAAAGCCGTGCGAGGTTTCTAAAATGCGCAATTCTCATGTTCCCAGTGATGTCAACTAAAAAATGCTCACAATTTACAAAACTCAACAATCTCATTCGGGATTCAACCCAAACTTTAAAAAAATTGGAGGCAAAAGAAAATATTTAAAACGACCAATGACACAGGTCTGGGTGTGACAATTCTCCCCATAATATCACATTATTCCCTCTAAAATCAACAACATGATTTGGACCCAAAGATAAAACATTTTAAGTGTAACCCACCTCAAAAAGTATAAGTGCCACTAGTTGATCGATCCATCAGAGACTGAAAACCCATGAACTATTACTCATCATCAAAACAAGAACACCTTAACAGCAACAAAAAAACCCAAACCATCCACTTCCACCAAGAAACTGGCATGCTTAAAGCATCTCCGACACATAGTCCTATAATAATAGTACAATGTAACTTTTGGTTGTACTATAGGTCCAACGATTACTCAAGAGTATGAACATTGGATTTGGTGGTTCCGCACGAGACCACCCATCACCCAAATGATACCCAGAAAAAAAATCTGATACTAACTGCGGAAACCTAAATATACTCCCCACCATTAAGATTGGGATAATACTATATTACTTCACATGTAAATTTGTGAGACCCACTGTGGGTCTCCCCACCATAAGAACTGATGAGGTAAACCAAACATCAAAACTTCCCTCAAGGACCAAACCCCCCCCCCCCCCCCACTAGTGGGGGAGGAAGGGACGAACTGATAGGGCATCATAAGTACCACCATCACTATGTTAACAACGTTTTACCATTGGAAGAACACAAACCATTTCAAACTAAGGACAAGGATTAAACCAATTCCCTTTTATACCACTGGGATTCCCTTGACTATACACCAGTATTACTCTGTGACCTGTAGTTGGAACACAATTGATTGAAGAATCTCCTACCACGTAGTCCGGAATCAAAAATTCCAAAAAGTAACCCACAAATTATAATTTCACCAAACACATTTCCTATAAAATAAAATATTCAAAGAGGTTCAACAACAACCATTCTTACAACTTAAGGAAAAGAAACCCCACAAAACCCTACTGGAGATGACTACTACATCCAAGAAACATTAAAAATAGAAAACCTAAAATTGATCGCTGAACATTACCCTACTCCTATTGATGGGATGAGGTGGCCTTCATCGAACCTGGTCTGGTGTTAGCACGTATCTTTGAAACACCTCGGCAGAATCGTTGCACGTGACCCTGACACCCAAATGTGCGGCAGGGTCATAGAGCACATTTGCACATGGGCCTATTGTGTCCTTTCTTACCACACTATTTATATATTAAGGTGTTTCACTATAAGAAAGATGACTGAAGGTCTGATAGCCTCTTGATTCCTCTATTAGAGACACCAACATCCAAACACATACCATTCTTTCCATAGATATCCTCTACATTTCATCCCATGATTGGGGGAGGATTCACCACAACATGTCCAACTTCTAACCTAGCTTCAGCTAGAATGGATTTCCCCCACAAAAATAGAGAAGGTGGTTAGGCTGAGCTCTACCACATTCGACTGCAGTTCAGGTCGGAGTCCAGGCTCAAAATTCCAAGCCTTCCTGGGATCATTTGAAACAAACCATTGGTTGTATAGAACTAGGTATAAGAAGCATCGATAGAATTCTAGTACGAATTTAATGCCATGTTGAACAAAACACAAATCCATCCTATTCCTCATCTTTATCAACATAGAGAAATATTTATGGATAAACAAATACTTGATGAACTCCCATATGAGATCTTTTGAGGCTTTCTTTGAGACACAAACTTCCACAATTTCCAGGTTTGACCTTCAGGCATAAAGGTCTCCACCTTCACCTTCAAGGACTCCAGAAACCCAATAAAACTAATGTTCCTCTCAATCTATCGCAACCACTCCTCCACCTAAAGAGGATCTTCTAGACAATAAAATATTGGAGGGTTCAACGTCCAAAATTCCAGAACGTAGTCTATAGGTTGATCAACTGGAGGATTTTATAAGGGAAAACCAACTGAAGCTTCATCTTTAGAATTCATCAAATCGTTTCGGGGGTGAACACTAAGGAACAAGGAAAAAAACAACATAATAAAAACATTGTCATTTCCATTTCATTTTCATTTTTCACAATTCATAAAATAAAACGTTACAAAACAACTTTTAGTATTAATGAAACCCCAAATGATTCCCAACAGAAAACTAGTGTTAATGGGTGACTCAGACATATTGTTGGTGGACAAACGCCAGTCATGCCACTGTTAGAAGGATAAATCTATGGTATTGTCCCCGACTCCACATGTCTTGTTGGACTATGAGAGATCACAGAGGTCACTTTCCCAGATCCCATTTCATTTCCCAATACCAAAAAAAACAATAAGAATCCAAGGACCTCGACAAACTCAAACATCCTATGGAAACCAATGTTTAGAGCGAGAAAAAGACCATGATGTCCTTCCCATTCATACACCTCATGCCTCTAAAATCCTACTCCTTTAACCTTTTTAACCCCAAATAACGATGGTAACTCTGAAAAATTGGGTCCACTCACGAGCCAACCTTCTCTGACACCATTTTTTCACAATCCAATTAAAGTAGAACCATGAGCGGTCACTTGATCCGATCTATGGAAAGGACTAAGAGGTGTTCCCAATACTCCAAATATGGTGAAAAGTAACATGGAATCAACAAAGAATAATAGTGGAATGATTCCACCCAATAAAAGTGGACTAAGAATTCAAAATCGAATAGAACAACGCAAAATAAATAAATTTCACGAAAGAGAATGAACGAAGAAAAACATTCTAAACTAACCATGACCAATGCTCCACATGACCATGAGAGGCACTATCCAACACCCAAACCAAATATCTCCCTAAGAGATCAATACTAGATCTAGGACCTATATGAGAAAATAAAATTCAGAAAACACTATAGGAATGAGTATTAAAACCTAGTATGTGTTCCAAAAAAAAATTATTCCTAAACCACTACCTCTAGATAAATAATTTACTAATTCCAGGTTTTAACTAAATTATATAAAATATGGGATTCCACAAACACTTTCATTTCTAATACATGTTATAGTCAATTGACGTTTTTAATTTATAAAAAAGAATAATCATTGAATGGAAAAATTGCATTACATTTTAAAACATATTCAAAAACAATATAAAATCAAAAAAATATATTTGTTTTTCTAGAGGAAAACCACACACGACACAACACACACAATAAAGAAAAATGGGAAAGTAGAATACAAGGAGCATCAACCAAACTAGTCCCCTCAATCATCTGTAACATACAAATAAGCAGTAATGAAGTTATGTGTCAAACCAAGGAGCTCATGGACAATCTAGGACGTACAATACATGTGACTCATCCTGATAGAATTCGTACTCTCAATGAGGTCATAACACTGAAATGCCCGTTGTTAGCCGACCTGGCCTAATCGAGGGGTCCAATCCCCTAGTAGAGAAAATTCTGTACCAAGGGCCAATTACCAATGTGTAGTCTAATATAGTATAGAAATTGTTCATAGAAGATTCTCTTAGAATGCTCGGTTCCCATGCCATGTAATAAATGAATAGTGGGTTGAGAAAACATCTTCAATCATGAAACCAATCACCATACATGAACATCACGCACAAAAACTCACACAAACAATGTAAATATAAAGACAACCCCTAAGTCACCCCAAAGAGAGTTTTCAAATTCATTTATTTTATTAATGTTCCAAATGGTCCATATCCAACTTTAAAGAAAAAAATCATTTCTCTAGAGAAACCAAAACATTCGCTCACATGTCAGACAAAAACATTAACCATCAAAATAGAACCACACATCAGAATCCCTGATTTATGTTCAAAGTCCAAATAGTCATTTTTTTCACAATTGTGTGTTAATTCATCTTAAAAATAATTTAAGTTTCGTGCATAAAAAATAGATCCATTTATATAAAAATATTTTTCCCAAAAAAATTATATAATATTATTTCTCATTTATCGAAAATCATTGAAATATAATGAAATTAATAAATTCTAAATTTAAATGGCAGATGTAGTGGGGGACATACCTCTAATCACATCTCAAACACAACCACATGACATGCCTAGCACTTGCATGCAAGTACACAAAACATGTTGACCAATGTATCACATAATTTATTTACCAACATGCTGCAACAACAAAAATACAACTAGAAACACGTAAGCATATAATTCAAATTATCCAAATGAATAAATAGCTCGAAAATCACATCTATACAGGAGAAAGATAAATGAAGTGATCCCAAACTACTTGCCTCCAGCGGTGGGCGTTCGTCACATGAAAAATTGAGAACAAGACGCGCAGTTGGTCACGTGAACGAAGGGGGCACGAGAGCCAACAAATCCAATCGTTCCACCCCTGAAGGATATAGATGGTCTACAGGGTACCATAAAAGATGTTGGTAGAGGGTAGCATTTATCCGAGAAGGGTGTGCGGTCGATCGGTGGGCGCGTGACGGGTTGGAAGGAGCTTGACCAAAGGGAACGGGTCGGTCAAAGATGCACGACAGTCGAAAAAATGGCTGATAGGGGGAAGAGGTCCGCCGGCAGGGAGAGGCATGACTGAGTGATAGCCGGGTGAGGTCATGTCAGAGCTGGCCACCGGCTAGGAAGAGGGGTATGGGTGGTGCTAGTATGACAGGGCATGTTGGGGCATGTGCGTCTGGAGGGATAGTCGGAGGGCATGGCCGGAGGCACTGCAATAGGGAAGGTAGGTTGTGGGTGCTGGGCGGACCAAGGCATATAGCGGGCCGCCAAGATGGTGATGCTAGGGAAGGTGTACGGTGGCCATCTCGTGCGGGGCTGCTAGAGGGCCCAAGGCTGAAGTAGGCCGAAGAGGGGAACCAGGGTCACAACCGGTGTGTTGCACCAATAGCAAAGGGAGGCAAGGCGGCCGGTGTAGAAGTTTCACAAGTAAGGGAACATGGATAGGGGGTTTGGCACCAAGGACTGTCAGGCAAGGGAATAGAAACCCTTATGGGAGGGAAAAAAGAATAAGAGAAAAAATTAATAAAATAAAAAAATAATACTAAATAAAAATAAAATATTAATAACATTAATCTATAATACTAAGAAAAATATTAATTAAAATAATAATATTAATAATAACAATAAGCACACTTCCTGAAGATAATAATAATAATTCCCATAATAATAATAACAACACGTTAATAATAATATAAAAATGATAAAAATAATAATTTTCAATAATAACATTTCTTTAATAATAATATAATATTCTATTCAAGAAAAAATATTATTATTATAAAAATAAGTTATTATTTAAATAAACATTAATTGTTTTGAAGTCATTAATTTAAATTAATTGGCTGACTTAAACGCCAAAATCACGCAGTTGCCCTAGCTAACCACACGACTTCCTCTAGTCGTGCGGCGCCCGCACACTAGCCCAAATATCAATAGTAATAGTAGTAGTAATAATAATAATAATAATAATTCCTTCATAATAATAATAATAATAAATCCTTAACATTAATAATAATAATAATAATAATAATAACATTAAAAATTATACTGATAGTAATATAAATAATAAAAATACTTAGTTCAATTTAATAAAAATAATAAAATAATTAACAACAATAAAAATATTAAATAACAATATAAAATTCAAAATATTTTTTTTCATTTAAATTTTTCGAAGATAGGAGGATCGCATAGTTTTCTATGAGAAGCCGTGGGGGGTTTTCCAAAAGAAGCTCTGCCAGTGGGCCCATTAATTTTATCTAAAAAACAAGAACATTTAACAAAACTCAAAATTCTCATTCGAGATTCAACCTGAACCTCGACAAGTATTTTAAAACCGATAAAAATAATTAAAATTACCAAAGACACATGTCAGGGTGTGAAAACATTGATATCGGGGAACTAGTTTCCATCCCGTGGGGATTAGGAATTTCCTTTGAGTCATGATATAGACCGGGTCGGGTGCCAGTTCAAATGGACTCTCATAATGGTTCATGAAAAAATTGAATCAGTCCTGGTTATTCATTCTGGGGTCATGTTTTTGGGATGAATCTATAAATACATGATCATGGATAGTCAGTTATTGTGGCTCAATTTGTGAGTAGGGTTCTTTTCTATAACACCTCATGATAGACATGTAGCCTCCATGGGATGTGGGGATATATATTTTACTTCTCTTTGAGGTTTGAAGTAGAAGCTGTAGATTGTATGGGGATTTTGAGTGGAGGTGAAGAGGTTTTGTCATTATGTTGTCATGAAGAGATTGGATTATTTGTATTTTTTCTTATTGCTAAAAATTTTAAGATTTATTGTAGTGATGGGTTTTCTTATGAATATTTCTTTATGTATGAAGACAAATCCCTTTAATTTTTTTTTGAAACCACGGGAAGAAGACAAAAATATTCTCCACACACTATTTTACTACTGACTAGAGGTTGTTGTGGTCCTAGATGTCAAGTATTTGGTATAGGAAGTGGGTCCTTGCCCTTCCCCAATTAGAGAAGCGGAATCTGGTCCTAGGAAGAACAAAGCTCAAGAGTTCTATAAGAATAATCATCCATCATTTCAAGGTAGCATGAACACCCATGATATAAAGGAGTTTCTGGAGAAGATAGAGAACATATTTGAATTATTTGACACTTCTATGGAAGACAAGTGGAAATGAGTCTCATTTTCTATAGATGGTCTGTGTCAAAGGTGGTCGGAATTAGTGGTCCAAACTAGAATGAATGATGTGATGATATGGAAAGACTTCACAGCTATCTTAAATGACTGGTATTACCCTATGATCCTGGCTATTCTAGATCATAGAAGATTACAGATATCATTCAATGGGACCAGTTAGTAATGGAATATTCCAATCAATTTGATAAGCTATTTCGGTATGTACCCAAAATAGTTTTCGTAGAGAAGTTGAAGGCTCAAAGGTTCAAAAGGGGGATTCGGCCAGAGATTAATTCTTAGGTATTCATGTTCAAGATATACACCTTTGTTGAAGTAGTTGATCGATATTTTATGGTGGAGTTTGACCACAAGATCAAGTCTTGTTTCTCTCGGGCTATGTTAGCAATGGGCATTGGTAGTTCATTTAAGAAAAAGAGGAATCAAGATGAGTACGAGAAAAAAGGCAGGTGGTGTTTAGGAAAATATCTCCTTGCAGTCTTTATCTGTGGTTGTTGATTCAAGGTCAGTTGTATACCCCTAGATTTGGAGGGAAGAGAACACTTAGTAATTCTGTACATACCCTCAAAAACCATGTCACCAATGTGAATATATGGGACACATAGATTATTTTTCATGGTGATGCACCCATATCAATGTGGTGTGGGATATATCGCCTATAGAGGGGTGTTACCTCAGTTGGAACAATCGATATTAGTGGGATCACAAGCCAGTAGTCATGATGGCATGAATTGATCCTATTCCTGTTATATTCAGTTTAGGGTAGAGCCATATGTCAGTGGTCAGGTTGTGACCCAGGAAAGAACTATGTATCTTCATATTATAGACCAAGCACAAGTGGGACTAGATGTAGAGAGATCAATAGTTCGAGGTACCATTTTCATTGAATCTTATATTGAATCTATTTTATTTTATACTAGTGATTTTTTAGTTATCTTTTAACAACTTTTGATATTTCTAAATATTCAAACAAAGATGGTGGCTTATGTGATGAAGTTGGTTACCTTATTGGGAAGGAGGAAAGAGCTGGGTCTCGGGTTACCATCTTGTGGAATCTCTATGATATGGGTCAAGATGGAATGGGATTTCTTATTCTTGGGTATATATCAATTTTATATAATCTATATCATAGATTGGATGGTGTGATTTCAGGTGCATATCGATTGTTATATGTAGTGGGTAGGATTCATGGCACTTGATGGGAGTATAGAGATTTTTCATGGAATGTATAATCCATGGTTGTGTCATGAGGGACCTACACTTATAGAGTAGGGTAATTTTGTTTTTTAGTCATCATCACTCACGTTGGAGGAAAATGGTGGTTCCCCTGAGGTTGGATTACCTCATATAGTATGTGAGATCTCAATGGTATTCCCCCAGATCAGGATGTGGATTTCTTGATTGATTTGATGTCAAAGACACAACCTATATATCTTCCTCATAAATTATGGCATCCAATGAGTTGAGAAAATTAATGATATAGATAGACATTTATGTATCTAAAGGGTTTATTTTCATGAGTGTATCTCCTTTTTCTACCCCAGTCTTGTTTTCAGAGAAGGCTAATGGATGTATCTTCTTGTGTACTATTTACCAGAAGGTGAATATGGTGACCATTAAGAACATGTATCAGTTTTCTCTAGTTTATGAATTCTTCAATCAAATTATAGGGGAAATATGGTTCTCTAATATAGACTGGCATTATGGTTACCACCACGTCAGGATGAAAGTGGCAAATATTCAAAAAATGGAAGTCTGAAGAAGTTACATCCACATCGAGTTCTTGGTCATGCCATTTGGATTAAGGAATCCTCTAGTTTTTATCATGGCACTTATGAACATGTTGTTCCACCAGTTTCTCAACTACTTCCTTGTGGTATTCATGGAATACATCCTAATTTATTTAAGATTTTAGGAGGCCAAAAAGCATCATTTGAGTATTTTATTGGGAAATATTCAGGATCATCTTATTTATGAAACATTTTCAATATTTAAATTCTGGATCATGGATTTGATGTTTCTAGGTCATTTCATTTCAGTGATCTGGGTTTGGGTGGACCCTAATAATTTTAGTGTAGTTATTTCATGGGAGAATCAAAACAATTTGTTTTAAATTTATATTTTTCATGTACTGGTAGGTTATTATAAGAATCTTGTACAAGACTTCTATTTGTCTTCTTCTTCCATGACAACCCTCACTCAGAAATGAGTGTAGTTTGAGTGGATCCTAGAGTGTCAGTCATCCATTTAAGAGGTAAAGTGGTGGTTGAATACCACACCTATGATGATATTTCCATAATATGGTAAGGGATATGTTGTTTATTATGATACTTCATGTATGGGTTTCAGATGTGTGCTTATGCAAGATGACCATGTGGTGGAATATGTCTCTCACCAACTAGACCACATGAAATGGACTTGCTAACCCATGACCTAATGATAGAATTTGTGTTGCATGCCCTAAAGATGTGGTGTCTTTAAATTTTTGATGGATATTTGTGGCCATCATTATTCATAAAAGCTTATCCTACATCTTCTCCCAAATGGATTTCATCATATGGAAACCCCATTGGATTAATTTTTTTAATGGGTTTGAATTTAATATCTTTCATACCCTAAGAAAGAAGAATGTCTTGGATATGAGTATAAATATGCTATTTTAGGCATTTAGGATGTCCGGAGAGTGTTCCTTTTATGGGGATTTCATAGAATTTTACTTGAAACCAAAGAGCACCGAGGAGGTGAATTCATGGATAGTGTTTAGTTGTCTCCTTATATTTTAAATTTGATTCAGCAATAGAATCCTAAGGATGAGTTGTTCTAGAAATATATGTAGTTTCTTTATAGTTGATAGACACCTCATGATTGGTCATGATCTCATGAGAGTGTTATATGTTTCATGGACCGTTTGGTTGTATTGTCGTATCTATGGAACATTGTGTTGTAGGATAGTCCCAAGACTCAATGGGTTGTTCATCCTTGGTATACCATGATTTATTATGGTGGAATTGAAAGTTTTGATATCTAGGAATGAGTTAGTATATAGATAACTCTGCATCAAGAATATATTCATGTCAATAGGTAAATGCAGAGGATCAAAGGACATATGGTTTTATTCAATTATTATTCATCCGTACCTAGAAGTTGGATGAGGTCACCATGGATTTTATTTGGATTTTCTCATATACCGTGGATAATAACCTCCTTTTGGGAGGTAATTGAATATTTGACCAGATAATCTCATCTCATTCAGATCAAATATTCAATGATGGTATAATAATTGTTCTAGTTTTTCATTCAATATTTTGTAAGGATTCTTGGTGGACCACTAGAAATTGTTTCTAGTAATGTACCATGTGTTACCTCTTAGTTCTCGGAATACCATAAGAAAGTAATATGGGTCACAAATAATGATGCATACACCATACCATCCTCAAACATATGTTAAGATGGAGCATTCAACCCTGATTTTGGAAGACATGTTTCATGTATTTGTCTTGGATTTATGAGGATAATGGCATAACCATTTTTTATTTGTTATGTTTTAATATAATTATAGCTACCAATACTTTATTTTTAAGGATCCTTTTATTGAGATCGTTGTTCATCCATGTAGGTGCCTTTTGTGTAGGGATGATGTAGGTGAGACCTCAATATTAGGACCAAGCATAGTGTAAGAGACTTCTGAGAAGGCCAAGTTCTTCAAAATGTGATTATTGATATTTCAGATTCAAAACAAATCTTATGCTAATCAGATATGATAGGATATTGATTTCTATATGGGTGATGGAGTGATCTGGAAATTGGCACACTGCATGGTTCATCATTGTTTGTTAATGAAATGAAAGATAACTCCGAGGTATGTCAAACCTTTGAAGATCACTAAGTATGATTTAATGGTGGTGTACTGGTTGAATTTTCCCTCTCAATTGACATATATTCATAATGTATTTTATGTCTCCCAATTGAAGAAATATAATCCTGATACGTCCAATGTGTTGAATTGAAAAAAAAACGGAAATGGAGCTTGATTTATCTATCTGTGAACAAAAAATTAAGATAGTGGATTACCCACCAAAAGCGTTTCATAAGAAAGTCATTCCACTGGTCTGTGACCTTTGGAAGTATGGTAGTGATATACATGAGACATGTGAGTGGATATTTTGGGATGAGTAAGAGTATTCGTTCTTATTTTTCTATTAATCTTCATGTATCATTTCCAGGGACATAATGTTTTAATTGTGGGGGAAATTATCACATCTTTGATTTAATTTTGAGGTATTTTTCTACATATATTTTCTCTAACATTTTCCTTTGAGGTGTCCTTTGGGTTTTTGGATAATAATGTGAAATTTTGGGTCGATAGAATATGGTGCATGGTTATGGCACTATTTGGGGAATCCATGTCCCCATTCCTAGAAAACAACGTGGTAGGTTTCTTTTTTTAAGGTAGAAGCTACCACACATCTTCTCCAAATTATCTTAAACTATGCAGAATAATTATGTTGTAGGTTCTTCATGGAAAGAAGGGAGAGCACGACCGCTACATGGTTTTTCAAACTATATATACTAACCACACATCCAATATAGTTCATTAAAATTTTGATTTTGGATTTTTTATCTCCTATATATTAACCCCATGTCTCTATAACTCTCCTCCTACACCAGTTTTCTACCCTAGGTGCACCTATCCCTCCTTCTACCTTCCCTTGGGATCCTCTATGGTGATATTTTTATGTTGTTTCCCTCAAGATACTCAAATAAGTATATCCTATGTAGATTTACATCCTTATTATAGGATTTCATCAATATTTCATTGGGGATTCAGTTTTTCTAGTTTCTAGGGTGATGATTTTACGATGAGAACATGGTTCATAAGGTGTAATATTTATGTATTAGGACTGATATTTCTTCTTCAATATGGGGTTGATGTGTGGTTGATGTTTTACACCAGATTCTAGATGATTCAACATCGAGGGAGGTGATTCCATGTTTAAACATTATATGTTATATTTTTTACGATTTCCTTAATATTTGAACATGTTATATGATTTATTATGTAGTGAAAAAAGATATTACTTGGATATGGTTTGAATGTTGTATTTCTATAAGAAATTTGGAGTATTTATTGTGTACAAACTTGTTTGGCCTCTTGAGGGGGTTTGATAAATTTTGGAAATGTTTTATTTAATTTTTATTGTGGTGTTAATAATGTTTTTAAATAGTTTCGGTTTTCATTTTATTATAAAATTGGATTTGGGATGTGAAAGTGTCGGTATATTGTGTTTGTTTCCTTATCTAGCTTCAATAATGTGGTTAACTTGTGTTGTGTGTAATGTGGATCATATTTGAGAAAAAAAGGAAACCTAAAGTAACTTGGTTAGAATAATAGAATTTGTATGCTAGATGATTCAATAGTGTTTCATCCCAGTTTCATCAAGTGGTATTTACATTGGAATAGTAACTGATCATGTTTATTATTGGAGACTTCTGGGCCCATGGGGTTTTGTCTTCCAAGTTCCTCATGCATGATAACACTTCTAGTTGGGGTTTCTATACCAAATTTCATCAATATATAATGTATGTTGTGTCCTATTTCTAGCTAGTTCCTATAGTGTTGTCCCATTACATAGTTACCTATAGTCATATCTCAGTCACCATAGACATACGATATGCTTGGTTAGTCATTTCAAAGGAAAGCATGTTTTCTTAAAAATTTATTTCAATAAAACGTATATAGTCATTCATTCATAAAACATGAACTTTTATTTTTCATATAATGTTTATAGAATGAAATATTTGATTAGGTGGAATCATTATATTCTTTGTCTCCCACCCAACATAAACCATTTGGTGTAAGTAAACATAGTTTTTTTTGAAATTTGTAATGGCTAAGAATTAGGAGATGGTGGTTTTGGTTACTAGAGGTATTCCTCATGAGGCGTTGTTGGTTGTGTCTTGAGGGAGATGTTTATATTTTTATAATTGTTTTGGATATTTTTGGTTCCCTTTGTTGTAGACCCATTTTGGGATTAGTCTATGGTCATAAACTCAAATATAGATGATTTTTTGTGCAATGATTGGTTGCATATTTGTAGTTTAATTTTTTATCATTGGTTATGATTTTTAAATTGTGTAAAATCATTCCCGTGTTCTATCATTTTTACTTGGGTACTTGTTTCCATCCTCTGGGGATCATGAATTCACTTCAGGCCATGCCTTAGAATGTATTGGGCACCGTTTTGGATGATGACCCAACTTTGTTCATAACACTTGTATAGAAAAAAATATCATACTCATGAGGGTCAAATAATCACCCCTTTAGATTTGTTATTAATACTATTAATTTCACCCTTATAGACAACCAAACCATAGTGAGTTATGAATAAGAAGTCATTCAAAAAACTCAATTCAATGATTTTTGAAATAATCAACTCTATGTCTATGTGATCTATATTTGTCTACAAAATAATAGTGTTTAATTCAATAATCACGGATATCAAATAAAATACAGCCTTGAAAAACATCAAATTCCACATTATTAAAGAAGAAAATGTACTAAGATGATTTGATCAAATCTTTTATTGACCACATAACAAACACATAAAAAACATCAAAATCAAACTAAATGATTGTCTCCCTCTACATTCAATTTCATCAAAATAAATATCAATAAAAAATAGAGGACTAAAATAGAAATCATCATACATTAGATTTGAACTCGATGTTGCACTCCCATTTTTTATTTAACCTCTCTAAAAGTATTTTTCTAAGAGGATTTATCAAGATATTAAAATTTTTTCCAGTAAATGAATAATTTCTATATTCTACCTACTAAAATCCCCCATCTCCATCTGAAATTAATATTTTATCTAAATGTGTATTAACCTAGAATGATGAATTTGATTCATTGATGATTAATGGACATTTGATTGTCATATTGGATAATCCATGGGAATCCATTCGGAACATCTATATCATTTTACTAAGTTTTCATACACATAATTTGAGTTACATCATATTATAAAACAACATAATCTTCTACAATAGAACTTTCATTGATTGGTGTTATCTTATTGGAAGTTCAAATAACAACTTTTATACCCATAAAAAAAGATCCATCAAAAGTGAACGATATTTAATCCAAAAATCCTACCCAATTAGTATTATAAAACCAATCTAGATTAAAATCACTCTCTTTATTATAATTTATACCACATTAGGAAGTGTTTTAAAAAAACTAGAGAAATAATTTGGCGGCAAGCTGATGAGATTTATTCATATTGGACTAGAACATTGAATAATTTATGTCAAATAATAGTATATCCATACTTGGATTTTATAGATTATAAATACATAAAAAATATTATGAAAATTCATTTATCATTCATTGAATTTCATACATATTTATTTCATAATTTTATTCCTGCTTGTATAGGATTAGATTCTCCTATTACATCCTTAAATCCAATCCTCTTAAAAAACTCTTCAACGTAAATTTATTATTAAATGGATATTTTTATAGCATCATGGTTAATTTTTAAAACATATAATAACTTCATTATACCATTAAATGGGAACCCAAATATTTTCTTAATTTGAGTAAAAAAATCATCACACTCTATTTCCTCATCAATAAAATAATTTTATCATCAACATACACACCCACAATCAGTGATGCAATGATTATTTTAATTATTTACATATTTATTCCCATATATCCACCATGAACATTATATATCAAAAAATATTATAGAATGATTTATATAGATATGAGATCTTGATATAGTAATATGTGATCCCTATTTAGTTTTTAAATTTTTTCTTCATCAATGTTAAACAAAAATCCCTTAGGTTTTTCTAGGTAATATTCTTCGTTATGTTCACCAATTAAAAATGGTTTCTTCATATACATATGAATTTTTTATGTTTATATTGGAATTAATTATTAGAACAAATATAATTCCATAACGTCTATTCATAAGTGAAAATGTATCATCAATGAAAATTTCATCTACATTTAAATAACTCCTGAAAATAATATTCACATTATATCATAAAACACATCAATCATCATTCAATTTTTTATAAATTCATATTTTGTTCCAATATGTTTTTCTCAATATGTAATGGAAGTAATTACCCTATATCATTTTTCTTTTTTTGATTAATCTCATCATTAATGGATTGGATCAGCACCGTGTGTTCAAAATTTTTTTTGGCACATTTTGTTTAATCCCTTGAATGATTGCTTTCTTAACAATTTTCTAATATTATTTTTTGAGTCTGAAAACGAATATTAAAATGAGTAATTATAATTTTAGTATTCTCATAATTATATTATTTCCATATGTTATATGTTAACTTATATTTTAGTTGTTAATTCATTTTATATATGAAGACCGCATCATCTTTTTATAGTTTTGTAGTTTAATTTTCAAATTTTACAAATTTAGCATTAAAAATTTAACTTAATTTTCAATAAAAAAATATTTATTGATATCCTTATTATTTTAAAAGACCATAAGAACATAAAAATAAATATGTTTGTCTAGTTTTTTTATAACATGAGTAAAAAATTATATATGGCATGTGAAGAAGGAATACAAATTCCATACCAATCTCATAAAATTTACTTCATATTCATCCTTCTCATTTTATTTAACTAGAAATCTAAAAAACACTAAAAAATTATTCAAGGATTTAAAATAAACCACATTTCATATGGAGCCTAGATATATTTTGTCCTTAAGATGCATCTGTTTTGAAAGAGTCCAACATTTGTTATTTCTTATTATTAGAAAAATCATGATGTGTCATACTTAGTAAGCATTAATCTATTTATGTAAATAAGTATTATACTCATCCATTCAATGAAATAATTTTTTGACAGTTTTATGTGGAACTAAACCTATGTCTAATTCATTATTTATAATGATATTATGAGAATACTATTTTTGTATATTCAATAAAATTTTCTTATTTGAAACATTTCAATGATAAACTTGTTTTTTCATTCATACTCCTGGTGATTTTAAATTAATCTAGATCGTATGACTTGTGTGACCTAAAAATAATAAATTTCATTCAGATAAAACAAAAAATAAATGTTAAAAATACCAGTCTCTACTTGGTTGATTCTTTTTCGTTAACCCAAACACATCAGTCCATTCCAAATGAAATAGTTTCATAGTTTGAATATCAACAACTTTTTGAATTTTATTCCTCATCTTATACATTGTCTAGGTCTGGGAAACTATTGTATTGACTTATTTTTTAATATTTATGAATATAATATATTCTTTTTTGTACAATATAATCAGTTATTACTATTATAACATAATATTCTATGATATTAAATATTTTTAGCTTGATGACTCATATAATAATTTGATTTTACTTCTCCATCCCAAAACAAATTCCATTGATTTTAAAATCCCTTTAATATATATCGTACTTATTTTTTCATTCATTCAAAAAATACATTTTGCAAGAAAACCAATTAATTTCCCTCATCCCAACTATGTTATAGACACAAAATGTTATTCCTTAATCCATAAACAAATAGAATATATGTTTCATTGATATACATTTATCCATTTCAATGAATTAAATCTCTTTTATCATTTTAATATAATTTTTTCTTAAAGTAAGGGAACCACCATTAAATTTATAAAAATTGTTCATGTTGTTTATCTTTATTGTTATGTATAAAGAGTAGCTAATATCTATAATCCATGGATTCCAAATAATTATTTTTAAAAGATAAAATTATAAAACATGAGACACTTTAATATGTTTCTAATCATTCCCTATTTATAATGATGATTTTATTATGCTAAAGGAAATACAACACAGTCATTTTAAATATATATATCCTAACCAATTCTCTCACATTATTCTTATAAGCATTAAAAACTATTTTTTAATTTAAATATTACATTTACGTTATTTATACATTAAAATTATATTTTATTCAATTTTAGATATCTCAACTTGAAGTTTCATACATAATTAGATTAAAAAGGAAAATATTTTTCAAATAATTCTATTATATATTCCTATTCTCACTACATTACTAACAAATAACATGAAACAATCTCCTTGGGTTAAAATTCCTTTACTATACAAGTTTTTTACATTTCTAAATACAAAGACTATGCTATGTTTATTTTAAACAACTCACTTGTGTTCTTATTTTTATTTTATCTAAGTCAATTATATATATTTTCTCATAAATGTTATCTTTCAAGATAGGAATATATTTTAAATTTCATTAGAATTATAGAAAAAATTATTTATATTTATCCACATATCTTGATAAATAAATGATTCCTTATTTATAGGTATATCATTGGGATTTATAATTTAATGATCACCAAATTGAATATGATAATTGATTTAATTATAGTAGCTATAAAATTATATTTTGAGTTCCTATTCATTTTATAGTTTAATTTTTCTCTTTCTCCCTACATTTTAATTTCAATAATTTCTGGTATCTATCTGTCTATATCATTATTCAAAAGGATAACAGTAATAGTAATATATTAATATTATTCATATTTTATTCATTATTATGTTTAAATTTATTCATTTCATTAGATATTTTATATTTATCATTCTAAAAAAAATTGATTTCATTATAATTTATCTTCCCAAGAGTTCTAACTTCCAAGTCAGTAAATTTCATCTAAAACAAATTAATTTTCATACTCATGGTATTTTCCTTCCCCAAATCATCTTCATCAACAACACGTATCATGTGGGTGTCTAAATAATTATTTGATTTATTCAACTATTCCATTTATGAAAAAAAAATTAAAACCTTATGAGAATCTTCTGAATGTGTTTCCTCGATATCATTATAATGGTCTCTATTATAAAACCCTCAATTAATAGATATTAAATTCAATATAATAATGTATTTATACTTTTTATTTATCCATTTCTCTTATGATTGACTTATTTTTTATTATCTTCATTTGGATGATGATTTCTTTTTAATTTTATTTTTATTCAACATCATATATCATATTCATATACTAGCTTTCACATATTTGATTAATTTGAAAGGATGCTTTATTTTTCTCTTAATACATAATCCTATAGTAAATTTGCATAAAATATATGATTATTTCTCATCATAGTAGTATATATTCTCTTGTACATTTAATTTTTTTCCATAGAATCAATAATCAAGTCCTTATAATCTTTGAAATAAATCCCTTTATGTCACGACCCCATCCCCAAAAAGTGTACCCCTCCTGAGCCATCAATGTGAGAAGGGAGATAATGACCCCCGAATCCTGCCTCCAATAGGCCCTGGGTTGGTGACTAGCAATGATGGTATAGTAACACACAAATGGGAGGCATTACCCTATAAGAGAACACATGAAAAAGAGAGAGATAAGATAGACACCAACCAAATCTAACTCACATATCAATATAAATGAAAACCCAAGTACACATATGAAATGCCATACAAAAGTACTAAAACTGAATGGGGAAAAACTACAATTACCCAAAAGAAGGTAAAATAGCAACACCCTCACGCCCGAACAGC
Organism: Viscum album; assembly: GCA_963277665.1. Taxonomy (NCBI): domain Eukaryota; kingdom Viridiplantae; phylum Streptophyta; class Magnoliopsida; order Santalales; family Viscaceae; genus Viscum; species Viscum album. The sequence goes on from OY728161.1 coordinate 1,482,418,243, forward strand.
TCCTCCAACCCCAAACTAGTAAACACCAGTTTGATCTCCAACCTGCTCTATGTGACTGGAAAAACAGTTTATATATACATAGGGTGAGTATTGATGCACCCAATTTGTGTATATATTTCCATATATATAATTGAAGATAAAAACATGTTTTCAGGAAATATATGTTGTTTTTTGAACATATTATTTGATTTGGTTGATTCTGTTTACTTTTAAGAGCTTTCTCGCAAAATACACGAATCAAGCGAAGTCTGTAAAATTTTTGAAACTACACGGCGTGTACTTTTAAACACGCCGTGTACATCTACACAAGGACACAGACCATAGGAGGGAGTACACGCCCATGTCACCAGGAAGAAGATACACGCCGTGTATGGCGGTGCTACATGTTGTGTACTACATTCTATAAGCGGTTGTTGCCGAGATGGTTCTACACGCCCATGTGGCCGTTGAAGGAGAAACGACGTATTCCATTTTTAAACGATGTGTCTGATATTATAGAATGATTTGGTTGCCGAATTTGGACACTACACACTGTGTATGGAGGCGCTACATGCCGTGTACACTCAACCACCAGGCGACGCCATGTTCAAAAGTCAAAGACAGTGTGTTAGGCTGCCTACCCGTGGGGAAATTGGCGCCAAAGTGCATTGACGAAAAGTACATGTCGTGTACTTTCTATACATGCCGTGTACTTTATTTTTCTAAAAAAAGAGGCCTTGGCCTTTTTATTTTATGGGGAGAAACCATCTGGGGAGAGGAGGCATTATGCTTCCATTCCAAAAGCCACTGAGTTGTCGTCATTCCACCGTTCCACCTTCCGACACCCTACCTCAATGCTTACACAATGAATCCGTCAGGTATCACGTGTTTCATTTCTCCTCCACTTTATATGTGTAACTAAACCCCTCGTGTTAGGGCTGTGTATGAAGGGATCATAATTTGTGTGTTGTTTTATACATTTTTCTTTTCTCGTTGTAATTCATCTTACTCTTCTTAATTCACTGTTAAATATAACTGAGAATTATGAGCCGGACCAAGGGAAGAATTCTCGGAGATACAAAAGAAAAGTACGGTGAAATAATCCATGAACATTAGAAAGATTTCACTGATTCAATAATGGACTGAACATAACAATGAATTAAGAACACTGAATACCGGACCAAGGAGTCAACTGCTCTAATTCCAAACAAGAGGAACCGGACCAAGGAAATCTCGTAACCAAATGAAATCCAAAATGATTGAATTATTATGAACAACACAACCATTTAAATAATCTGCATAAGAACTCCTTAATCATCACAGCCTCGACACGTCTTTTCTTCCTATTTTAAACTCTTCAAATTCACTCGTTGTTTTCTTTAAAACTATTAATCATTTCTTCAAAGTAAAACAATTTAGTTTCAATCAAAAACCTAAATCAACCCAATCAACTCTAAATTCATCATACTTAACCTAATTATGTATTAACTAAATTGAACTCACACACACCATAGTTACCTCTAAATAGACCCCGAACTTATACTATACTAAAGTTTTAAGAATGGTTAATTAATTTGGGACACATATAACTTCAGTCAACGAATAGCGAGACCAAATTTTGGCGCCGTTGTCGGGGAACTTATTTGGTTTTATTGCTAATATTTAAATTGTTTTAATAATTTATTTAAGTGAAAATAAAAATTAAAAAGAATCAAAATTCTCTTTTCTAATCCCATTTCAAATTTTCTCTTTTGTTTTTCCCTTTTACACATAGTTTTCCTTTTTGTGTTGTACAGAGCTTAAATTGTATGTTTAGAAGCCTTACACGATCCAGAAGCACTGAGTCTTCGGAATTAGTTTCGCTTGACCTAGAGATCGAATGGACCTTGCTTCGTCGTCGGCCTGCACTGACAGGAAGTCACAACCAGCAACCACAACCCATGGAAAACACGGAAGAGGGGGCACTAGTCGTGGATGTTTCGAGCAAGAATCAGTACCAGGAGCAGCAGCTTCCCACTACTGGTCTACCGGAGCAGGTGCCTGGGGGCTTCATGGAATTCCTTCCGAGGGATTACCAATGGTCTCCGCAGCAAACAACTCCGGCGTACGACCAACTCCAACAACAGCAACAACTATTCCCACGATCATTCTTCACCCCTCAAGAGCAGTTCATGCAAGCTCCACCCCTTCAGCAACAACCTCCAAGACGTACCCTTATGTAGTACGGTCTTCCTTCAATCCATGGAGCTGATATGGGCATTGTCTGTCCCCCGATCCAGGCTCCACACTTCGAGATCAAGCCTGCTATCATACAGCTGATCCAGAACACAGTCCAATTTGGAGGCCTGGTCAGCGAGGACCCGAACACCCATCTCTTCAACTTTCTAGAGATCTGCGACACCTTTTGTTACACCGACATGTCCGAAAACGCCATCTGTCTTCTCCTATTCCCCTTTTCTCTACGGGATAAGGCAAATGACTGGATCAAGGGGTTGCCACAACGATCAATCCTCAACTGGGAGGATATAGCCCAGGAATTTCTGTCCAAGTACTTTCCACTATCAAAGATAGTGACACTCTGGAATGAGATCCATAATTTCGAACAGCACGACTCCGAGTCGTCGTACCAGTCCTGAGAAAGCTTCAATGAAATGTTACGAAAATTCCCCCACCACAGAATCCCACAGTGGATGCAAGTCCAAACCTTCTAAGCACTAGTGCAGAAAACGTTTTTTACGTCAGTTATTTTTAATTTTTTATGTCAGTTTCTAGCCGAAATTAATACGTGCGATGTTATAAATATGGTTTTTGACGTCGGTTATTTAATAACCGACGTCAAAAACATAAAATCGCGATGTTTATCACGTCGGTTATTTTAGAACCGACGTGATAAAGGGCCTGGAGAATGGTTTATCATGTCGGTTATTCAATAACCGACGTGATAAACGGCCTGGACAATGTTTTATCACGTCGGTTCTTAAACAACCGACGTGATAAACAGGGGCGAGGGGGTTTATCAGGTCGGTTCTATAAGAACCGACGTGATAAACCGGGATGAGCGTGGTTTATCACGTCGGTTCATATAAAATTGACATGAAAACCCGGGGGAGGGGGGTTTATCACGTCGGTTATTATATAACCGCCGTGATAAACCGGAGGGAGGCAGTTTATCATGTCGGTTATTCAATAACCGACGTGATAAACCATTTTCCAGGCCGTTTAGCACGTCGGTTATTCAATAACCGACGTGATAAACCATTATCCAGGCCTTTTATCACGTCGGTTATTAAATAACCGACGTGATAAACCATTCTGCAGACCTTTTATCACGTCAGTTATTAAATTACCGATGTGATAAATTATTTTCCAGGCATTTTATCACGTCGGTTATTAAATAACCGACGTGATAAACCCAAATTTTTTTAAACAAAATGCAGTGATCTTCTCTCCACCAGAATCAACCAGAAAACAAATTAAGAAATCGTACCACAAAAATAGAAGTACATCAAAATTAAGCATGTACATAGATAACATATAAAACTTACCCACTAGACAGCATCCACCCTCGTTTATACCCCATGGACAGCCCTCCCCCACCCTGTTGGAGCCCTCACCCTCATGTACACCCCCTGGACAGCCCTCCCCCACCCCATTGGAGCTCCCACCCTCATGTATACCCCTTGGACAACCCTCCCCCACCCTATTGGAGCCCCCACCACACTCCTGGACTGCCCCCCGACCCCCGGACACCCCCAAACACCCCTCGACAACCCCCCACCCGCCTGAACAGCACCTCCTCACCCCCTCACCCCACTTGACAGCCCCCACCACACCCCTGGACAGCCCCAAAAACCCCTGGACAACCCCCCCCCCCACCCCTGGACAGCACTCCCACACCCCTGGACTGGCTTCCCACACCCCTGGACATCCCTGCCACCCCCAGGACTGTCTCCCCACCCCATCGGACAACCCTCCCAGACCGCTGGACACCCCCAACCCCACTGAGCACACCCCCACACCCTTGGAACCCCTCCCCCACAGAACCAAATCCATTCCAGAAGAACCATCAAAAGTAGACCAAAACAAGAAGCAGAGAAAAATTAAACATTCACTTATATAACATTCAAAACTTACACTGTGAACTTCAAAAAAAACTAAATCAAACCTAAAAAACTACCAAATACACAATTAAAACAACAATATTCAAAATTACATTTTACATTACAAAGAACTAAAATTCAATCAAACCTGTAAAATAATTTGACCACTCCACTTGTACGTGTTTGATGTCATCAGCAGTATAGGGTTGAAGGTCATAAAAAAGCTACAAATGAAAAAGAGGATAGTTAACGTGTATAATGAATAAATCAAATTGAAATATTATGGCAAAGTTTAAGAGTAAATCATACCAGGTCAAAATTCACAACTATCCCAGTTGTTATTATTTCATACATAAATCTTAACATATAATATCCGCATTCGATGAGGCCTTGTTTTTCATGACAATTCTGTTTTGAATGAGTGTAAATTCAATATATTATTTTTATGTAATAAATCAAAAAGTACAAATTATAAATGGAAATTTACCTTCGCATATACATATTTGATCTTTGCATTTCTTTTCTTTGTGTTTTTTAGAAAGTAGACCCATGCACTGTTAGAAAATAATATGAATGGGGTAAATTTAAAATTCATTATAATATATAAAACTATTGAGAAATTGAAACATACTTTTCCAATATATTCTTAAAACTTTCCCGCACATCATCATGAACAGAGCATATCCAATAAAGAGCTTTCTCCCTTGGGAAAATAATCCCTAACATGCAATGATCACTGATAAAAGGAAATTTAATGTTAGTGGTTTTTTATGTTAAAAGATAATTAACTCTTTGAGAGAAATGTTTTTCATACCTCTCACAAAAAGGAATCATCCAACATTGTCTGATTATATTCTTTTCAAATATTTCAGCAATATAAACCATTCTTTGTTCCTCAGTCAATGCACATGCTTCAGGGGAAATCAATTGCGGGTCCATAAATCCATATACTTCTGTCAGTTCATTCCTCTCACAAATTTTATAAAGATACCTAATAAAAAACATATATAAGTATACATTTTTAATAAATATAACGCAGGGAAAAGGTGTTAAGACTTACATGGAAAAAAAATTCACCACGTTGATGCCCAAATTATCTCCAGTAACAAGCTCCATGATATCATATTTTGTAATCCCCACACTTATTTCACGTCCACAAACATGAGATTCCATTGGAAACTCATAAAAACCCAACAAAAAATGTGAATATCTTGACAATCTATCAAGACAACTGGAATCTGTATCTGATGTCATAGCCAGTTGTCTTTGTTATTGTCTGTATAGTATTTATTTACCTTTGAAGTATTCCTGTGAAAAAAATTGAGAAATATAGTAGTTTTCAAATGATAAAAAAACTTTAATAAAAAAATAAAATAAAAGATATAACATTCATAACTCTATGGTAATGAGTCGAAGAAGTCTGGATGGCCAAACTAAAAAATGGCTGATACTCTGTCCAACTATCGCCACCTCATCTGTAGGTATTGGTACCCTAGCTGATCTATCTATAATATCCTGTATAGTGACCCTCTGATTCTCTACCTCTAATTGTTGATGATGAACTGTATCTCCTATAAAATATACCAATCCGTATGCTACTATATGATGTTGAGAATCATCAACATACAACTCGCAATATGTAGGAAGCTGTGGCGGAGGCGTAGGGTAAAAAATGGGGTCCGCAGGCTGAGGTGGGGGAGTGGGAGCTACTGGCGGAGGTGGAGGATAAATAATGGGGTCTACAGGGGGAGGTGGAGGAGTGGGAGCTGCAGTATGAAATTGTCTTTGCATTTCTGCAAACATAGACTGCACCGACTCTCTAATCTTTTCATCCATCGTCGCATTAATATTTTGAACTTCAACCTCCAAGGATTCTATTTTTTTTATAAACCCCCTCAATATTAGAAGTTGAAGAACGTGGAAACACTTTTCTTACCGATACACCTGCCGGATATCCTCTTACACGACCAGGATGTTCGAGCCTTCCCAATGCTGAAAATAAAATATCTTCCCTCCCAATAGCTGTAAATGTCCCCTCTGAACTCTGCTCATCAAGAGAGTCATGTATTAATTAATTGAACATTTCTGTAATGATTGAAACTTATATGAAGAAAAAAGTTAACTTAAATAAATTAATAGATATCTTACAATCCTCTCAGCTACTATTCTCGATTCTTCCGAAAGATATTTCCCTTTTTTTTCCCTTCCAAGCTCTCTTCCATTTTTCATGTCTAGATAGAGGGGATGGAGGGGCCACCTCTCCAGAGCTTGAAGACTCAGCTCTTAGTTGTTGAAATTTTTCCACCATCATTTTTTCTTCCAATAATGTATACCCTCCCTGAGATAAACTATGAGGGTATACATTTTTAGATTGGATCTCCTGATGAGATTTCCTTGTTTGCTGTAATTTAAGAATATGAAATCATTAAAAAAACATTAATAAAATAAATTATATAATAAAGTTTATAAAAGTTTACATTGCCCTTACCAGAAAGGACTCTTTTTTTCTACTTTCAAAAAACTGTCTCCATGTGTCTTCATCTATAAAAGGCTATTTACGACATGGATTGTCATGACTCCTATGACCATAAATGAAATCAGATGAGAGGGTTGATTTGAAATCCCTCCATCTCCTGGCAGCCAACGATAAGCATTTCATCCTGACTCCTCCAGTGTTAGGAATATCAAATGTCATCTGATAAAGAAGAGGTTAAACATATTATATATACTAGAAACATTAAAATAATGGTCAAACAATGACAAAAGATCTTACCAAAATCGTCTCCCACAACTGAGAGATAATCGCTTTATCCACACCTCTCCAATCATCATACAGAATGCTTACTTTGGTCTTAGCCTGCGTTGCAACAAAACACTTCAAATCTTTGGCATTCAGACCTCTAGGAATATCATCATCATCAAACTCAGCTACTATCCTCTAATCCTGCGTACGGGCAAGTGATAATTTTGGTAAAGGTGTGCACCCACGTTTACCATCCTTTGAACTCCTTGTCGTAATAGGAGCATGTGAATGTTCATCCCTAGAGGTATGACCAGCAATATGCTCCTCTCCAGAATCATGTGGTTGATCATCTGAATGATCTGTCATTATCCTTAAAATCAAAAAAAAACGTCAGTTCACAAATATACAAATTCAAATATTTTAATATTACTGTAATCAGAAAGAAAAGTGTAACAAGTTACATAATAGTAAACATTGGTAATATGGTATGCATGTTAAACAATGGTAAAGATGGCAAACATGGTCAAGATGGTCAAGATGGTAAAAATGGAAAAAATGGTAAACCTGGTAAACATTGTAAACATGGTAAAGTAATCGTTAGTGAACAAATATAAAAATTCATATATTGTAATACTACTGTAATAAGAAAATAGAAAAGTGTAGTAAGTTACATAATAGAAAACATTGGTAATATGGTAAGCATGTTAAACAATGGTAAAGATGGCAAAGATGGTCATGATGGTCAAGATGGTAAAAATGGTAAAAATGGTAAACCTGGTAAACATTGTAAACATGGTAATGTAATTGTCAGTGAACAAAAATAAGCATTTTAAAATTCATGTAATGGTTATAAACATGATGAAGTAAACAAAACAAACTTAAAACAAACAAGAACATATACTTAATTTATTTTAAAACATGTTTTAATAAATAAAAAACATTCAATATCTAACATTTATGGAAAAAATAAATGCAAACATGAAATTAACATATGTTACCTGTAATTTTAGGAATGTACAGATATATTGTTTTCCCAAATTCCTTCGTCGTGATCGTTCCTTATGGCACAAACAATGTCTTCAACATGATCGTTATTATGTTCTGTTAATATTTCCATGGAAGTAGGGATCTCACATAAATCAGCATATTCATCAAGTTCATCCTCACCAACTTATTGTTTTTTCCTTGTAAAACAACAGCCCACTGCATATCTGATTGATCTACTACATAATTTTTTTTGCATGTGTTTCCATTATAAAAGAATCAGCTGTGTCTTCTAATCTATTCAGATTAACAAGTGTCATTCCAAATCTATCGTGTCTGACACTGTTGTTACCGTTAAACCATTTACAGTTAAAAACGAGAACTTTAATTTTAAAGTAATCAACCTCCCATATGTCTTCAATCACTCCATAATATGCATTTGATGCAGAAATTGGGTTTTTGTCCTTAGCACTCGAAAAATGCATTGCTTCTGCAAACACCAATACACCACTATTCTGAACTGCACAACTGTTGTCCTGATCTTTTGTATGAAATTTATAACCATTAATGTCATATCCAGACCATGTTATGACATTTAAACATGGACCAACCACTATACATTTTAATGTCTCTGATACATCTGAGCTACCAAGAAAAGACTTTTTAATCCATGACAAAAAAGTTTTGTTGTGATCATTCAAAATCCACATTTCTTTCTTCTTTGGATGACATTATTTCAACTCATTAATATGAAATGTGATATACAGTTGAGCATCAACTATTTTATTCAATATGTATGATTCTAACTTCTTCATCTGTTCAGCTGACAATGATTTGACTTTCAAGTCGCGAATCCCCTTTCCCTCATTATTAACTTGTTCCTGGCGAGATGGAGGCAAACCTATGTGTTGCGTCGCAGCCAAGTAGCTCGTAAAAAACTCTGCTACCTCCTCAGGAATATATTCTTGAATAATGGAGGCTTCAGGTCGATATATATTTTTAACATACCCCTTTAATATTTTAATATACGTTTCAAAAGGATACATCCAACGAAGATATACCGGTCCACAATGCTTTATTTCTCGAACCAGATGAATCATTAAATGCACCATTATATCAAAAAATGTTGGAGGAAAATACATTTCCAATTGACAAAGTATAAAAATAGCATCCTTTTACAAAATGTTCAAAGCATTCACATCAATCACCTTGTTACAAATTGAATTGAAAAAATAACACAACATCATTATACTGTTTCTGACACGAATGGGCAATATTCCACGCAATGCAACTAGTAGAATTTGTTGCATCATGACGTGACAATCATGTGATTTCATACCTATCAACTTCAAGTCCTTCAATGAGGCATAATTTTTACATTAGAAGAATAACCTTGAGGTACTTTGGTATGATGAAGACACTGACATAAGCTAATTTTCTCCCTCTTCGATAATGTATGACAAGCCGGGGGAAGAAATGTTCATCTTCCTTTAGGAGTGGGAGCTAACTCCAAACGTATTCCCATTGATAGTAAGTCTAATCTTGCATTCAACCCATCTTTAGTCTCTCCTTTAATATCTAACAATGTTCCAATCAAAGAATCACAGATATTCTTCTCCAAGTGCATGACATCAATATTATGTTTAACTTCATGATACCTCCAATATGGTAGATCAAAAAAAATTGACCTTTTCTTCCAAATATGTCTATCATTACCAGATTTTTGTGTCTTTCCCAATGTCACGTCAAGGTTTTTCACCCTCTCAAAATACAGATCAGGGGATAAAGGTTTTGGAGCAGTATCAAATTCTTTTGAGCCATTGAATGCCTTTTTTAGTCTTTTATAAGGGTGTTCCATAGGCAAAAACATTCGATGACCCATGAACACTATTTTCCTCCCATGATGCAATTGACAATAGGACGTCTGTTGTTCGCAAATTTGACATGATTTATGCCCTTTAACACTGTATCCAGACAAATATCCATACGCTGGGAAGTCATTTATAGTGAACAGAAGCACTGCATGCAGTTGAAAATATTCCATTTTATAAGAATCATACACCCTAATACCATCAGCCCATAACAGTTTCAAATCATCAGTCAACGGTGACAAGTAAACATCAATATCATTACTAGGTTGCTTTGGACCAGATATCATTGTACTCAACATGACATATTTGCGCTTCATACAAACTTCAGGAGAGAGGTTGTAAATTACAAATAAAACAGGCCATGAACTATGTGTGCTACTGAGTGTTCGGTATGGATTCATTCCATCTGTGCACAACCCTAGTCTGAGATTTATAATTTCATTTCTAAATGTAGAATATTGCGCATCAATTTTCTTCCATTGCGGACAATTAGCTGGATGATGTATTTTTACATCACATACCTTCTCTTCAGCATGCCATCATAACCTTTTTTCATCATTTGAATTAGCAAATAAATGTTTGAAATGATTAATTATAGGAAGATACCAAAATACCTTTGAAGGGAGCTTTGTAATCTCTACATCAGCCTGTGATTTTTCTTTCACCTTATACCGTGATGTCCCACATTTTGGACACTCTGACAGAAATTCATATTCCTTCCTATATATAATGCAGTCATTCGGACAGGCATGTATTTTTTTGTATCCCAATCCCATCGGGCATAATATTTTCTTGGCTTTGTAATGTGAATCTGGAAGATCATTATCTGTTGGAAGAATGTCTTTCATCAATTGTAGCAGCTCTGTAAAACTTCTGTCACTCCATCCATGCTTCACCTTCAGGTTAATAAATCTTAACACCGCCGACAAAACCGTAAAATCTGTACAACCGAGATATAATGGTTTTTCAGCATCACCATATAGACGCGCAACTGTCGGTTATATCTCAATTTTTTCTACTACAATATTGTGAATCATTTCTTCAATTCAATCGGAGTTACCATCTTGCGAATCATCATCATTAGTGACATTATGTCCAGTTTCACCATACCAAATCCAAGGGCTGTAACTCGGATTAAAACCATGACATATCAGATGATCTTTTATCTCTCTACTTTTCAACTTCTTCATATTAGAACATTTCAGGCATGGACAGAAAAAAATTTCACTACTTGGAACATTTCGTTTTGAAAATTCCAAAAAGGCATGAACACCTTCCTCAAATTCATTGCTCATTCGATGTTCCGTAATCCAACTTCGACTCATTATTACCTATAACAAATATCAACAAATAATATATATTTTTAAGATAAGATAAATACATGTTTATATGAAAAAAATCCTAATTTGAATTTAAAACAATTTAAAATATAAAACAAATCTATAGGTATTTTAAAAAATATGCTTGAATATTATTTTTAAAACAAAATATAGTTAGATATAACAGTTTTAAATTTCACTGAATCAAAGAAAACCATGACGCCTATATAGATTAATACTGATTTCGGTTTTGATGTTTTAATATATTAGATAAACAACCTATTTTAAATGGCGTGCAAACCATGATATTGGTCTTCATCACCCTTCGGTGTGACTGGAAAAAAGAGGACTACCAGCATGTTATTATTTTATCAGCAATTCACTCATTCTTGTTTCTGATGATCGTTAATTGCATTGGCAGGCTGAGAGGGCTGCCCAGCGCATCCAACACTGGTCTGCTCAGAATAACAATAGTCCCACTGATTCGGTTTAATCCTTTATTTCTGCTTTTTAATCCCATGTAACATATATTGTGGGGATTTGATTTTATACTTGGCCTTCAGCTTTAACTGTTATCAATCAAAATAAAACTCGACTAAAAACTCTGTTTATTTTAGGTTTTCTAAATCCAATAATGAAAACAAAACAACCATGGACAAAAACTGAATTCCAATTACAGGAAACATGTTCAGAAATTATAAACACCAAGAATTAACAAATATCAACAACAATAGTGAATAGCCTGGCAATTACAAGACTAAACAGTTATTCAAACGCAAACTGCTTATATTAATTCTCATAAAAACATAAAACAAAAATCTGTAAAAAAACTAATTCAACCAAAACAGAACCAAAAAACATAAGAAATAATTTCCAGATTAAGAAACATTTTTATCCAGAGCCATAAGCATGTTCTAGCACATAAAGTAACCATAACAGTGATCAATATTAAATAATGTCACCAACAATCAGCATCAATTTACATAAGTGAAACATAGTCTGTTATATCAACAAAATACAAATAACCATTTGCAATAACAAAAAATTCCACGAGATTCAAAAACGAACGAAAAACACATCAAGAATCGAAACAAAAACGAATGAAATAAATTCATGGAAGGCTTACTTGAATGTTGCGAGTTGAGATGATAGATCTAAGAGGAGTGAAGAAGATAAACAATGAAGACAAAATGAGTTTAACGCAGGTCGATCGACGAGCCGATTAGGGTTTACCGCGCGAGAGAGACGAGCCGGCAGACTGTCAATCGCAAAATCGTAAATGACGGTCCATGGGCTTTAATTTTTTTAAAAGTTTTATAACGTCGTTTATTATATAACAGACATTATAAACTATTTTTTAAATTTATAATGTCGGTTATTTTAAAACTGATTCAAAAAAGCTCCTGCGCTTTGGTTTTTTACATTGGTTATTTTATAAACGACGTAAAAAAAACCCCGTGCTTTGGTTTTTTACGTCGGTTATTTTATAACCGACGTAAAAAATGCGTAGATATATCGTTTTTTACAACGGTTATTTGGACACCGACGTAAAAAAACCTGATATATATGGTATTTTTACGTCGGTTATTTTATAACCGACGGAAAAAACCAAATCACTGTGGGTTTTTTACGTCAGTTATTTGGAAACCGACGTAAAAAACCCGATATCGACGCGTTTTTTACGTCAGTTATCAAATAACCGATGTAAAAAACCAAAGCCCAGATGCGTTTTGGACGTCGGTTATAAAATAACCAACGTAATAAACCCCGCGCTTTGAATTTTTACGTCGGTTATTTGATAACCGACCTAAAAAACGCGTCGGTATCGGGTTTTTTATGTCGGTTTCCAAATAACCGACGTAAAAACCCCCCACGCATTGGTTTTTTACGTTGGTTATAAGATAACCGACGTAAAAACCCAATAGGCGCGATTTGTAATGTCGGTTATTAAAATAGCTGACGTTAAAAATCTACTCACCGCATTTTTACTTCGGTAATATATAACCGACGAAAAAAATGGTGATGTAAAAAATGATTTCTGCACTAGTGACGGAGGACTTACCACGAATACCAAGTCAGTGGTGGACGCTGCTGCTGGAGGTACGGTGATGCGAAAATCCCCCGAAGAGCTATTTGAACTACTAGAAGACATGTCAGCCAACAGCTTCCAGTGGAACTCTGAGTGGGGGACTCAAAAGCGAGGTATGAACAATATTTCACGCTACCACTATGTTAGCTGCTCATTTGGACGCTGTGTCCAAGAAAATCGACCCATTGAACCTCAACGGAGCATCTGAAGTTCATGCGGCAATCTATCTAGCACGCGGCGACTGTGGTGATAACCACATCATGGGAGAATGACTGGGTTCGACTAGAGGCCCTTTGACAAGCGAGGTGAGTTGTGTTGCCCAAAATCTAGGGCCCATCCAGTACCAGCAGTTCCAGAACCCGGCATGGCAAGATCAACAGAACGCTTGCTGGGGCCAACAACAGCAGAATCCTCCGACCCAGCGACCGCCCACCTATAACCAACCTCCATACCAGAACCAATACAAAAGTCCACAACAACCCCAGTAGGGTCCTTATCAGCAACAAGGGTATCAAAACCCTCTCCCACAGCAGTCATCTCCTCCACCGTCTCAACAACCAACTCAGCAGGAGAACACTTCAAGGTTAGAGGATCTGATGACTAAATTTATATATACTGCTGAGACTCGATTCCAAAATAAAGAAGCTTGGATCTAAGTCTTGGAGAATCAGATTGGACAGCTGGAAAACCAAATTTCAGAAAGGCAACCCAGTATACGATCGAGAAACACAGAAAAGAACCTAAGGGAGGAGGCCAATGCTATCACCTTGTAGAGTAGAAAATAATTGTCACATAAGGAGCCACCAGCACAGCCAGGTGTACCCACACCCCTTGATGATGAATAACGTACCAGTACTGACCCCTCCTCATCCAAAATCCCGTAGAAGGAGGCTTTGCAGAATAATGGAAAGGAAGTTGTCCAACCATTCAATCCTACCTTACCCTTTCTGGAACGATTGAAGTAGAGGAATCTAGACCACTAGTTCAGCAAATTCATGGACGTGTTTAAGAAGTTCCACATTAACATACCATTTGCAGAGGCCCTGACACAAAAGCCTACATACGCCAAATTCATGATGAAAATCCTCTCAAATAAGAGGAATATGGAGGATTTGGGCATTATTGCACTAACAAAGGAGTGCTCTGTGGTTGTTCAACGTTCCATTCCTCCCAAACTCCAAGATCCAGGTAGTTTCACCATTCCTTGTACTATTAGATCATGTGAGTTTGGGAAGGCCCTCTGCAACTTAGGGGCTAGTGTGAGCCTCATGCCCCTCTGTGTTTTCAAGATGCTGGGACTCAACAAGCTCAAGCCTAACCGTGTAGCCCTTCAACTTTCTATCGATCCATCAAACACCCGATGAGACTACTGGAGGACGTACTGGTCAAGGTGGGTAGGCTGATCCTTCCTTCTTATTTCATTATCCTCGACATGGGGGATGACCAGGAAGCACCTCTTATTCTTGGAAGACCTTTCTTGGAAACTGGTAAGGTACTAATCGATGTGCACCAAAGAGAGATTATTTTTCGGTTAGGTGATGAAAGAGTATCCTACAACATCCTCAAGACCGTCAAACATGATTACTTGTCAAATAATGAGGGCTGTTATGCAGTTTCCACCATGGTTAACCATTTTAGAGAAAAAGAGGATGATCTGGTATGTTCTATTACTTATAATTATTTAACTATTCCAGATATTCTATTAGAAGAAGGGCCAGAAGACTTGCAATACTTAGAAGGCCAGGGCGGACACTATTGGCAGTGTGTAGTTGTTCCTGATAGTTTGGAACGGGAAAGGTGAAACCACATGTGCCTTCGATTTTAAAGGCGCCTGAACTCGAACTGAAGCCTCTTCCATATTTTCTCATGTATGGGTATTTAGGACCCAATCAAACCATGCCTGTTATACATAACACAGAACTGTCACAGGAGCAGGAAGATTAACTTCTTCAGGTTCTCAAACAGTGGAAGCACTCTATTGGGTGGACAGTCGCAGATCTGAAGGGCATCAGCCCTACCTTTTTCACTCACAAGGTGCTACTTGAAGAAGGCTCCAAGCAATCTCGGCAACCACCATGGATCATGAATCCTCCCATGGAGGAAGTTGTAAAACTGGAGGTGATCAAATTATTGGATACAGGCATCATCTATCCCATCTCGGATAGTATGTGGGTGAGTCCCCTTCATGTGGTACCCAAAAAGTGGGGTATCACAGTGATTTCAAATGAAAAGAATGAGCTCATCCATACACGCACTGTCACGGGCTGGCGAGTCTGTGTGGACTACCGGAAGTCAAATGATGCCACAAGAAAGGATCACTTCCCCTTTCCATTCATGGATAAAATACTAGAGAGGCTAGCAGGGCACAACTTCTATTGCTTCCTCGATGGTTTTTCCAGCTATAACCAAATCTCCATTTCTCCAGAGGATCAGGAAAATAGCACATTCACTTGCCCATACGGAACATTTTCTTATCGAAGGATGTCTTTCAGAATGTGCAATTCCCCCGCCACCTTCCAGCGTTGTATACTGGCCGTCTTCCACAACATGGAGGAACGAATCCATGAGGTATTTATGGACGATTCTTCCGTTTACGGAAAATCATTCACCATTTGTTTATGGCACATAGAGCTAGTTTTGGAATGAATTGAGCACAATAACCTAATCTTGAACTGGGAAAAGTGTCATTTCATGGTGAAAAGTGGGATAGTCTTTGGCCATAGAATTTCAATGAAGGGGATAGAGGTGGACCCAGTGTAGATCGATGCCATTTCATGACTACCTATACCAACTTTCGTCTGCGCCATCTGCAGCTTCTTGGGGCATGTAGGTTTTTACAGGCGGTTTGTCCATGACTTATCCAAAATAGCCCAGCCCCTCACCAATCTTCTAACCAAGGATTCCATATTTGAGTTCTATGAGACATGTGTCCGATCTTTTGAGCATCTAAAGCTGGGCCTAGTGGAAGCTCTAGTTATGATCTCTCCCAACTGGGAGGAACAATTTGAGGTGATGTGTGATGCGAGCAACTATGTAGTGGGAGCAGTCTTGGGCCAATGACTTGATCAGATTTTCCAACTTCTCTATTATGCTAGAAGGACGCTCAATGAGGCACATATCAACTACACCACCATAGAAAAGGAGATTCTTGAAGTGGTTTTCGCATTTGACAGGTTTCGTTCTTACATAGTGTTATCTAATGTTATTGTTTATATTGAAAATTCAGCACTAAGGTACCTACTAAACAAGAAATATGTGAAGCCCCGATTGATCCGCTGGGTACTCCTCCTACAAGAATTTGATCTTGAGATACGATACAAAAAATGGAGTGAGAACTTCATTGCTGACCATCTCTCCCACCTCGAGCTGCCTCATTTGGAGAAGGAATAATATCAAGATATCATGGAGGATTTTCCTGATGATCACCTCGTTTCGATCAACGAAACACCTCAACCATTGTATGCTGATATCGCTAATTTTCTGGTTACATGTGTCATTCACCACAACCTCTCCTTCCATCAAAGGAAAAGATTTTTCTCTGTTGTGAAAAGGTAATTCTAGGAGGATCCTCTGCTATTCTGATCCTGTGCAGATGGAGTGTTCTGCTGTTGCATCCTGGAGAATGAACTTCACGGTGTCCTGGATTTCTGTCATGCCTCATCGGTAGGACGACATCATGGGCTAAACCGTACCATAGCAAATATCATTCAATATGGTTTTTTCTGTCCCACCATGCATAGGGATGCATGTGCCTTTGTTTCCTATTTTGATCGGTGCCAGAGGACCGGTAATGTGGGACGTTGTGCCGAGATGCCCCAGAACGCCATCCTCAAGATCGATATTTTTGACGCATGGGGAATTGCTTTTATGGGTCCCTTTCCCCCATCTTTTGGGAACACTTACATCCTGGTCTGCGTCGACTACGTCTCCAAATGGGTGGAAGCCATTGCTACAGCTCACAACACAGCCAAGGTAGTCATAAATTTCTTAAAGAAAAATATTTTTAGCAGGTTTGGAGTTCCACGAGTACTGATCAGCGATAGAGGGACCCACTTCAACAAAACACTGATAAGAGGAATACTGTTGAAGTATGGAGTAAAGCATCAGATGGGGACACCATATCATCCCCAGTCCAGTGGATCGGTAGAGCTCTCCAAACCGTGAGCTCAAGCAGATCCTGGAGAAAACAGTGAACACTTCGCTGAAGGACTAGTCCAAGAAGTTAGATGATGCATTGTGGGAATATCTAATTGCTTTCAAAACACCACTGGGAATGTCCCCATTCCGCCTCGTCTATGGAATGCCCTACCATTTTCCAGTAGAACTAGAACACAAAGCCTACTGGGCTGTCAAAGCCCTAAATTTTGATCTGAAGTCAGCTGAAGAGAAATGGAAGTTCCAACTATCGGAACTAGATGATATCCAATTAGAGGCATACGAGAACGCCAAGTTGTAAAAGGAGAAGAAAATATCCATTCCAGACCGAATGATTACACGAAATTCATTCCAACCCAGTGATCATGTACTTATATTTAATTATCGTCTTCGCTTATTCCCAGGGAAGTTACAGTCACGATGGTCGGTACCATTCCACGTTTTCTGTGTATACCATCATGGAGCGGTAGAAATTTCTGGAGAAGATGGTCAACCATTCATGACAAACAAGCAGTAGTTGAAAGCATACAATCCTATAGAAAACATGGTGGAAACATTGTCAACCATACACCTTAGGTCTGCAAGTTATGTAGGTCGAGCCAATGACCTAAAACCATGGCGCTTCCTGGGAGGCAACCCATAGGTTACACGCCGTGTCCCACTTATATACACGGCGTGTACTTATATTTTTAATTTATAATCATAATAGTATAAATCTATGGAATAAAAAAATAAATAACCAGGGATGATGTCGGTGCCAATGGCAATGTCACAAGAGTTTATTCAAAACCATCGCTGGTTCGAATCCTCTTAACCTACCTTCGTCATGGGGTTCCTCCTTTTTATTTACACGGCGTATGTGGTATTTTTCATATATATATATATATATGTGTGTTTAAATATAATAAAACCCATGATGGGGATGGGCTGGTTGGCTAGATTCTTAATCCGGTTCCAAAAGGCTCGGGTTCGAATCCTGACAACCGTCCCATTTCCATCATTTGTTCTTTTAATAAAACAACACGACGTGTACTCCGATATATTCCGTGTGCACCATGATTTTTCAAATAGAAATGAAAAACATTTTTAAAATAAGAAATTACATATGGGTGAAGTTGGAAGATTGGAAATGATTCGGCATCAGGTTCAAAAGACCCGGTTTCGAATCGCGTTAATCTCCCCGCTTCACGCCCAACCTTTCCTAAAAAAACAGATGTCATTATTTTCTTTCATTCCATGTGTATAGGCCATATAGAATAAATATATATATATATAATAAATATGAACAGAAGAAAAACCTTTGCTCCAATGGTTGGGGGCTTCCATTCGGAATGACCGATCGCTGGTTCGAATCCCGCCCCAAGCACCGGACTAAAGGTTGTACTACTCTTTTTCTAATTTTAGAATACATGGCTTGTTTTTTCCGATATACGTCGTGTATAGGTTTATGTATAATAGAATTTGTAGATATATCTATTTTATTTTAATTATTAATAATAATTATTATATAGTTTAGTATAATAATTATATTTATATAAATAAAAAAAATTGGAATACACAGCATGTAGTCCAAACAAACACATCGTGTCCCCCACCTATATAGGCCGCGGTCCACCCGACTTGAGGCCGTGTCGCACGACCTCTCCATTTCCTCCCCTCTTCCTATTTTCTTCTCTCGAATGCCACCCAAACCCCCTTTTTCCAAATCCATCGATTTGGGGTGTTTCAAGTTCTGATTCTTCTCACATTGTGATCCTTCATCATGGTACGCCATTCTACACCATCTATTTCATGTTTTTATCATTTTTAGGGTGTTTTTCAGATCGGACGACCATTCGGCTTCCGAAAGTACACGGACACGGAATGAAGAACACATGCAATATACTTCTGTACACAGCCACACAAAAAATATTTCGAAATTTGAAGACTCACGGTGTGTATGTTCGGTACACACCATGTCCTTTTCCTCATCGTGCCAGAGTGCCCCTTTTGTACATGGCCTCACACACCATGTTTACATACACGGCATGTGTGTTTGGTACACGCCGTGTAGACCATTTCCCTTGGCCCCTCCCTATGTGGCATTTAACACGGCCGGTCACCCCATGATACAGAACACGGCGTGTGTGTTTGGTACACGCCGTGTAGACCATTTCCCTTGGCCCCTCCCTATGTGGCATTTAACACGGCCGGTCACCCCATGATACAGAACACGGCGTGTGTGTTCGGTACACGCCGTGTCTTTTATATATTTAGTCGGCCCGTGTCTCACCCTCTACACAGCCATGTTCTACATTTGCAGTACAGGCCGTGTCCTTCAGCTACACGGGGTGTATTGTTTTCTTTGAACTGCTAACAACATTTTCGTGTCATTTGAACCACACGACCACCTGCACTTTGAGTGAACATAGCGTGTATGTTTGGTACATTCCGTGTCCTTTTACAAGGTCTATTTTTCACCCTCGGGGTGTCTATCTAGAGAACATGGGATAATCTACATTTCGACAACACGCCTTGTACTCTGGAGTACACGCTGTGTACAGTTATTTTCCAGTTTTCTCAAATTTTCTTTGTTTTTTTTCCTTCCTTTTACTTTTTCTTTTGTTTTGTTTTCTTTTTCATTCTCTTTCATGATATGGCTGATCACGATCCTTCCCGAGGGAAGTGGCCAGCCTCCGCCACCAAGGGAGAGAGGCCCAGCTATTGTCGGATCTGACTCCGACCACCTATGCAGCCGGACCGCGATGCTCAGGTCTTTGAGCTCCCTCCATTGTCTATTCTGCCACCACTCACTCCCTCAGATGAGGTCGGGCCTACTTCTGCTGCACTAGCTGCCACTTTACCTACGCTATCGTCCTCAGCAGCTGGTCCATCTTCGAGTACACCTTTCACCGAGCCACCCTCTACTTCAGCAGATCCAACAACAAAGCCAGATGTTTCTGCTGCACCGGCACCTGGGTCGGGACCTGCAGGTGC
The DNA here is from genome assembly GCA_963277665.1 of Viscum album. Taxonomy (NCBI): domain Eukaryota; kingdom Viridiplantae; phylum Streptophyta; class Magnoliopsida; order Santalales; family Viscaceae; genus Viscum; species Viscum album. The sequence goes on from OY728161.1 coordinate 1,482,438,459, forward strand.
TTCCTATCCCTACACGGTATTCCCGGTCACCGACATCGCATACGATAGGATCTGACTCTTCTCTCATCGACCGATACCATTGAGTGGCTAGTACCTTGACAACAGCGTTCCGCAGCGGCTCGTAATGTGGGAGGAGTTGGAGGTGCTTCTCGGGAACACCTCACTCCTCGATATTTTTCAGGTCAGCACTCATGTGATTCTTGATTTATTTTAGGAGTTTTTTGCCTCATATGAGTTCGATGGAGCGGAGTACCGAGAAACACCTAGCAATGTGGTACCCGTAGTTCGATTCCGGCTAGGTGACCGGTGTTTCTCTCTTACCATGACAGATTTTGGCCGAGGGTGTGGCTTATACCCCCATCCTATTGCCCCTCCTCTCGTTTCTACCTTGAACCGGCCTGAGCGCTCTGACCTCATTGACATGTGCGGGAGATCACTGGGCCTGACCACCGGTACTCCCCCACTTCCCAGAAGAGCACACTTATAGCCGACCACGTCCTTCGCTTCTCCCATAGGTGCTTCAGCGCCATCATTTTCCCCCACCATGAGGATATGGGGGTCGTGACCGGGCGTGACATGGATCTTCTTACCCGTGTCATCCGGCACGACTACCCGGACCTCCCCTATCTTACCGCCTCCTATTTCCACTCCATGTTTATCGGCCATCAGGGGAACCTGAACAGCGGGTTTTACACCGCACGTCCTTCCCACCACTTTGGGGTATTCAAGCCCTCTTTACCTCATTACTTGTTAGGTTCACCCCAACAGATGGACATGCTCATGCTCATTCGCACGGGATTGGTCCGGAAGCCGGGGGGGTGCCTACATCCTTGCCAAGGCTCGAGCCCAGCCACCCACTGACCCCCCAGCCCCAGCTGGTGCACCTGCTCCTCTGTCCCCACCCCCTCTAGCTTCTCCCCCTCACCCAAATCCTACTGACCCCACTTGTTTTGACCTTCCTTCTTCCATCCCATCCCCCATCCCACCCAACCCGGCACCCTCGGTCGATCCGACCCTTTCCCTCCACCAAGCCACGATGGAGCAGAAGTTAGTTCATATCATTGGTCGCTAGGACACCATTGCATGCCATTTGATTCATCTAGATGGTCGCTAGGACTAGATGGAGAATCTGTTGGCCCATATTACTCAGCATCTTGGTGTTCCACTACCTCACCCACCAGCCTCTACCTCCACTCCTGGCCCTTCTGCTGCTACTCCACCGATATCTCCTGCGCAGGCCATGGATTCTGTTCTGCTGACTACGGTGAGCCCTACTGCTACCACTTCTGTCGGGCCAGGGCCTAGTGCTGAGCTTCCTACCTCGAGTACAGAACCTACGGATCGAACTTCTCCAGCTCCCCTTCCTGATGTAGAGTCAGAGCCTCCTGCGCCGTCTCTACCGGCCGATTCTATACTAGATGTGTCATCCCCTGAAGCGACCCCATGAGTGTGACATTTTTCTTTCTCATGTATATCTCTTTTGTCATTTTCTGTGATGTGATGATATGCTTGTTTGCAGTTTTCCTTTTTCTAGACATTCACAGGTATGGTCATGGAGCGCCTTGGACTTCACTTTTCATGAGGGGAGTATTTTTTCATTTTTATTTACTTTCTTTTTGGATTTACTTCTTCCACGTATTTCCCTCATATTGTCCCCCAAATCTCACCCTTTCCCAACCTTTACCTTAGTGTTTCACTTGGTGGGCCATTTTCTATATTAAGTGTGGGGGAGCATCTATATCTTTCTCCTTAGTATTTTACCTTAAACTAATCTATGAGACATCATTATTATATTCTATATTTGAAAATGTAATGCAATTTTGGTTAATCAATCTTATAAATGCTAGAGTTATTAGTAGAAACTCTTGGAAAGGCTTCATGCTTATTTTAGTTTTTAAATATTTTAAAATGATTGTTGATATTGTTCAATTGAAACTTTTCATCCTTGATTAAATTACATTGATTAGGCTAATCATTTATATGCATGTCATGACCTGATTGTCCCTTTATTATTTTTCCACTCCTGAGAGGTACTCTAAACCCTTTTTCGTATTTCTTTTCTAATACCCTCTTTCTTGATAGATTCTTAGGATATGCATCACTACCAGAAATTTCAAGTTTTTCTTTTCGAAACATGATGAAAATTTTGAATTACATTAAAATGATTGAGGTACTAGATTGTTTTCACCCCTTTATGTTGAGACCTACCCTAAATTTAATCCTCTTTAAGCCCATAGAAGCCATGAACAACATTTATAGGAAGCCACATTACAAGCCTATTTCCCTTCCTACCCTTTTTCTTTTTAAAATGTGCATGATTCTTCATTTGAACTTTAAATAGGGATTCAACAATACATGGAATATTTTTGTGCACTTCCATGAAATAATGTGTGAGGGAGTGCCTCTTGATTATTTGGGGCAAAATGGGTTCCAATCATCTACTCATGGTATTCATAAGTGTTTCCCTTGAATTTAAAAAAAACACAAAAAAACAAACAAACAAAAAGGGGACCTTACGATTATTTGTTCATGAACCCTACTTGCCTAAAGAGGATGGTGACGACTACAAAATCATTTGACTGAGCTTGTGAAGGAAGCATTTTTCAGTGAGATATACTTTGAATATCATAGAATGTTGATTAGAGGAATTATCCTTCCTTTTTCAAGCCTCAAAATTTATTTTTCATCTGAACATACCAAGCCTTATCCATAGAGACATCTGACCCTTTTTGTTAGAGCCCTCATGATTTTTTAATTCAATTTTTCTGAAGTAGAGAACAAGATATCTTGAAAACCTATGGATAGAGTGTATATACCTTAGATTGAGCATACTTTTGAATAAAAAAATAATGAGTGTGGAGTGTGATTTTGGCTGGTAGGGTAAATCATCAAGTGGCATGCTTATTTTTGAAAGGTTGAAGAATGTGTTGAACGAGGGTGAGAATAGTTAATTGAATTACATATGAGGCATGATTTTAATTTCTTATGAATTGAATTTTTTGTGCCATTTTGAATTTTTCCTCAGTAACTCTATCATTTATACTTTTGACTAATTAAATGCCTCCCGCTTAAAAGTATATGATCTCTTAATTAGATGTTGGGATTTTGTTTGAGGGAATGAAAATGACCAAGTGTGGGTGGATTTGATGCACCCAATTTTTGTATACATTTCCATATATCTAATTGAAGATAAAAACATGTTTCCATCAAATATCTGTTGTTTCATGAACATATTCTTTGATTTTGGTGATTCTGTTTACTTTCAGGAGCTTTCTGGCTATATAAACGAATCAAGGGAAGTCTGTGAAAATTTTGAATCTACACGGCGTGTACTTTTATACACGCCCTGTACATCCAGACAGAGACACAGACCGAAGGAGGGAGTACACGCCCATGTCACCAGGTAGACGATACACGCCGTGTATGGAGGCGCCACATGCTGTGTACTACATTCTAGAAGCGGTTGTTGCCAAGAAGGTTCTACACGCCCATGTGGTCGTTGAAGGAGACATGGCGTGTTCCATTTCTACACCCTGTGTCTGATAATATAGAAATATTTGGTTGCCGAGTTTGGACACTACATGCCATGTATGGTGGCGCTACACGCCGTGTACACTCAACCACCTGACGACGCCGAGTTCAAAAGTCAAAGACGGCGTGTTGGGCCGCCTACCCATGGTGAAATTTTCACCAAAGAGCATTGACGAAAAGTACACACCGTGTACTTTCTATACATGCTGTGTAATTTATTTTTCTATAAAAAGAGTCCTTGGCCTTCGAATTTTATGGGGAGAAACCATTTTTGGAGAGGAGACATTCTGTTGCCATTCCAAAATACACTGAGGTACCGTCATTCCACCATTCCACCTTCTGACACCCTACCTCAATGATTACAGGATGAATCCGTTAGGTATCACATGTATCGTTTCTCCTCCACTTTTTATGTGTAACTAAACCCCTCGTGTTGGGGTTGTGGATAAAGGGATCTTAATTTGTGTGTTGTTTTATATAGTTGTGTTTGCTCGTTGTAATTCATATTACTCTTTTTAATTCACTGTCAAATATAACTGTGAAATATGAGCCGGACCAAGGGAAGAATTCTCATCGATATAAAAGAAAAGTATGGTGAAAACATCCATGGCCGTTGGAAATATTTCAGTGATTCAATAATAGACTGAACTTAACAAAGAATTAAGAACACTGACTACCGGACCAATGAGTCAACTGCTCTAATTCGAAACAAGAGGAACCAGACCAAGGAAATCTTGTAACCAAATGAAATCCAGAATGATTGAATTATTATGAAAAACACAACCATTTAAACAATATGCATAAGAACTCCATAATCACCACAGCCCCGACACGTCTTTTCTTTCTGTTTTAAACTCTTTAAATTCACCCGTTGTTTTCTTTAAAACTGATAATCATTTCTTAAAAGTAAAACAATTTAGTTTCAATAAAAAACCAAAATCAACCCAATTATCTCTAAATTCTGCATAATTCACCTAATTATGTATTAACTCAATTGAATTCATGCACGCCATAGTTCCTGGTGGATCGACTATGAACTTATGCTATACTAATGTTTTAAGAATGGGTAATTAATTTGGGATGCATATAACTTCAGTCAACGACAAGTGAGACCAAGTATAACAGTATACCTAGTAGGATCCCCCCTAATGCCTCTCGTGCAAAAATAATGAAATCATGCTAAAGAACAGTGAACAACAAGTGAAACTAACTCATCACCTAACATGTATACTAAGTTCACATCCTCACCATTGCTATTCTCACTAAGCAACGTATACAAGAATATATAATATAATAAATAACATCAAGGGTACCTTGCTACTACTTCCCCACTGGTTTGCCCCTTTTACCCAACGTCGCACGTCCTTATCATCTCTCTCAAAAAAGGCTTTCCCACAGACACCTGGGCGAAGCACCATAGTATGCACCTCGTGCAACAAAACCACCACGTCCACATACCAATGTAACCAGGTTGTTTCTGGGATCCACCACAGCTCTCAGATTGTGTATCATACGTCGGGTATTGTACCTCATGCCATTACAGCCCATACACTGAGTAATGATCCTCAAGCCATCATAGCCTATACACGTTACACCTATAGTAGTCCATAGAAAACTATATCTAGAATATATGTTTGAGAATAACCACATGCCATTACATCCCTCCACACAAATATAAGGAGAAAACTATCCAATGTGCCTGCCTGCAAAAGTAACCCACAAGAGAAGAGAGCGGGGCCAAAGGGGGTAGTGATTCATCCATCCTCCCACCAGAATGTTGGGGAGAACACCCAGCCAATGCTCAGAATCCCCAGGGTGTCAGTTGAACTTACTGACTAGGTGGAGTAGCATATAGAAACAAAAAAAGTATATGATATATTATATCTCACAACCACACTATGGGAATAACCTAGTCTCAGATTCCAATGCAGCTAACATCTCTTAGACTCCAAGAAGCTACTTCTAAGACTAGGTATCCTATAAGAATACAACCATTTAAAAAGATTTATTCGATTTCTTCATTCCCTTTTTATCAGTTCCACTTTACATTAATTTATTATATAAACATTAATTATCCATGAAAAATTCCACATTAAATTTCATTAGCATCACACCCAAAGTCAACACTAAAATGACAACTTCATCATTATGTTCCAGCAACTCCATCCCCATTAGTTAATACCATTTATTCATTGATTCAATATAGAATTACTATCCCACATTTCCAGGCATTCTAGAAAAAAAATCTATGCTACTAAACAAATGGGGGATCAACATGGTGAGTAGATGTACTACTCGTCGAGTCTTTTTTCTTATAGTAAGAGCATATACCCATCCATCCTTGAGAGGCTAAACACGGAAAGCATGTGGCATACCCTGCGTGAATTCGCCTATTTCGGGAGAAGGGTACGTAAGACCAGCAGCATTGAGCAGTGGGTAAAAGTAAAGTAGATAAACAACCAATAAAAAATCAGCAAGAATCCAACTATCACATCCATCCCATTCAATCATCCTTGGTGTCCTCCCCGATACCCACATGCATAAATGGATGCATCTCTCCACTCTAGGTGTCATCTGTTTCTACAACCAAAATCCTCCATGCCCCCACCTATCACAACGGCCATCCAGGATCACATCACAACATAAGAAGCAGGAAAACAAACCTCACACAATTAGGATTTTGGACCTTAAACAAACAAGAGGGTAACTCAAAACCCTGCAAGTAATTATCTTTTAACAACCACTAGTTCTTTAATTAATCTTGGAATGACTGATTTATTATTCATTGGTTCCAAATTTGTAAACCTAACCAGTAATCTATCAGAAATAAATAAACATGCTTAGATCACCAATTTGATTAAAATCAAAATAAAACACTAACCATATTTGTTTACATGCATCTTTATTTTTAGCAAAACAATTATCAATTAATCTCGGTTTATGTTATTTACCGATTTTCATCAAGAACAAGCATACATATCACACTATCTAGAAAAAAAAGTTGTAATAACATATGATAGATATCAATTTATTTATCTGGTTCAAAAATTTATTATGTCAATTCCATTGTAATCCAATGAGATTTAACATGCTAGTGATACATATGCATGTAAAAGAAAAGAGAAGCAACAAATCCCCTACCTCGAACAGTTCTTGACATTCTTTATCCACACAAGGGGTCACGATCCTCCTCTCGTGACAACTGCATCCACCCGAGGAGGCCATGGTACGACTGCACTAACTGAACACCAAGAAAAATCCATTAGAAGCATAGAGATTACATGTTCTAATATGGGAAGGATAAAAATGATAGATGAACCCCAAAAGAAACACGATAAAACCAACCTTATATCAAAGATTGGTCGATACAGCTTGGTTGCATTGAAACATAGAGGAACCAATCCGAGGAGTAATGTTTGACTGTGAATCTCCTATGAGAAGGATTGAAAGGTTTTAGTGTCTCATAGCCTAGAACAAAGAGGAAGAACAAGGGAAGAAGATATTTTGTCCCTTTTGAAGATTTAAAGGGGAGACAATTTAAGATACGCTTAATTCCCCATTAAAAGAGGATTGCATTAACCCACATGGTTTGACCAAGATAAATGCATCCCGAGACTTAGGGAAATTAATATATGAGTTATTGAATTTGAATCAGACTTATAGTCCTTAAAACATGGCTTTAAATGCATTTTAAGTTGAAGGAAACCTCAAAGGGGTGAAAATGTAGGAAGCTAGAAACAATGTTCATAAACCTCACAGTTCTAGAAACACTTTACATAAAACTCACCATTCTAGAAATAATGTACATAAACCTCACCATTCTAGAAACACTCTACATAAACCTCACCATTCTGGAAACACTGTACATAATCCTCACAATTCTGGAAACACTGTACATAAACATCACCATTCTGGAAACACTGTATATAAACCTCACTATTCTGGAAACACTGTACATAAACCTCACCGTTCGGGAAACACTGTACATAAACCTCGCTATTCTAGAAACACTATCCACAGAACTCAAAATTTTTTAATTTAAAGAAAAGGTCACCATTGGAACCTCGCTGTTCTAGAAATTTTGGCAAATAGTTGAGGATAAGTCACCTTGACCTCCCAGAACACCTCTAACACCACATTTTCACAATTTAAGGGACCAAAGTGGTCTGGTAAATTACATTAGATACCTCTCAAAACATTCTCGTCCTCTAGAATTCAAAACCCACCTAAAGAGAAAAAAAGAAATAGGGTCCGAACAACCACCCATCGAGATACCCCTCAAATGAGAGAAATCCACAAAATCAACAAAAGAAAAATCATAAATAAAAACAAGAAAGGTCTAACCACAAAGGGAAAATTTTTACATTAATGATAGTTAAACTTCAAAACAATTCGGGTACTGAAAACATATCAATGACTCAATTTCCCATGTACTCTCCTCCATGCCACTGTGTCGCCACAAAACACAAACCAAAGGAATAGAATACTCATGCAACACCTTTTCCGTGAATTCTTGGATCTACAGTGGTCACTCCTCAAAGGTTTCATCATCATCAACACTGATCTCTCCCCAATAGATGATGTGAGAGTAATTTTGAAGAAAAAATAAGAGTTGTGGTACATGGAAAACATCAAGTATCTGACTCATCTATGGGGGATGTTATACTCGATACACCACATCTCCAACATGAGCTAACACCTCGAATGGCCCAACAAACCGTGGAGAAATCTTACTTCCATGACAAAACCTTCATTGCTGACGACAAGGAGTCACCTTCAAAAACACTTGATCCCAAACATTAAACTCTAAGGTTATCCTTATTTGATCAACATATGATTTCTGACGATCTTGCGCTATCTTCATCCTCTCGCGAATCACTTGGAATATCTCTGTTGTGTTCTGCACTAGTTTTGTTATGTGAATTGATGACTCTCTGACCCCAGTCCAGCATAACAGAGAACGGAAGGTCCAGCCATACAATGCTTCAAATGGCGCCATACCGATGGTGGAGTGGAAACTATTATTGTATGAGAACTCCATTAAGGGTAAGTGCCTCAACCATGAACCTCCAAAACGAAGAACACAAGTGCATAACATTTCTTCATGAGTCTGGATGGTTCACTCTGTCTGACCATCCGTTTGAGGATTAAAATCAATCCTAAGGCATAGTTGAGAACCAAAAGCATGTTGGAGACCTCTCTACACCCTAGAGGTAAAATGAGGATCTCAATCAGAAATGATCATCCAAGAGAATCCATGAAGTCTCACCACCTCCTTTAGACACTTCCTCAACAAAAGTTTCATTGAGATTAAATCCTTGATTGCTATAAAGTGGGCCAATTTCGATAAACGGTCCACTACCACACATATAGCATCATGTCCTCCCAAAGATCAAGGTAAACCAGTAACAAAGTCCATTGAGATTTCCTCCCACTTCCACTGATGAATATACAATGGCTGGAGTAGACCACAGAGAACACGGTGTTCAGCCTTCAACTTATGGAAGATCAAACATCGAGACACAAACTCTTCAACCGCACCCTTCAGCTCAGGCCACCAAAATTGACTCCTCAAGGCTCGATACATATTTTTCAATCCAGGATGTACCACTAATGGAGAACTATGTAATTCCATAAGAACCATCTATGGAATCATCAATGGAACATAATTCCTTCGGTGATACAAACTTAGTGTTGTTCATCCTCAGCCAAACCATCAGGGGCCTAACCACAAACAACTCGGTCTCTCTACACCTCAACTTCAAGATCTCTCAACTAGGAATCTACTACTTTCTTCATGAGGGATGACTACACCATTATCTTAAAAAGACAACATGTTCCCCCAACATCTCCCACATCAGGATGTAATGCCGAAATTTCTTCCATTTCTCTCCAGGAATCACCGGATTTACACACAACATCATTACGTGACTTTAGAATCAGCGCATTAGCTACACAATTCCCTTTTCATGGTGTATACGATATTTCAATGTCGTATTCTTGTAAGAACTCCATCCACCGACGCTGCCGTAAGTTTAGGTCATGCTTGGAAAAAACATACCTCAAACTCTTATGATTGGTGGAAACCACAAAGCGCTCATCAATGAGGTAATGTCTCCACAAATTTAGATAAACTCCACTGTTTCCAACTCAAGATCATGGGTGGCTTAATTGCGTTCATTGTGATGTAACTTCCGAGACCCATAAGAAACAACTAACCTCTACTACATGAGAACACAACCAAACCCCAGATGTAAAGCATCCCAGAAAACATCAAACTGAAATCCCTCATATGGAATACAAAGGACAGGAGCACTTAATAACATCTCCTATAGATACTCGAAAGCTTCCTGGCACTGATCAGTCCATATGACTGCCAGATCATTCCTGGTCAAAGCTGTTAGAGGATTCGCAACTCGTGAGAAATTGGCAACGAACCTCCTATAGTAGCCAGTGAGACCAAGGAATCTTTACACATATGACACAATCATGGGGGCTTCCCATGATACAACATATTCTATCTTTGATTGTTCCACAGTTACTCCCTATTGGGACACAACATTCCCCAAGAAACAGACTTCTCGAGCCCAAAAATCACACTTAGACAACTTCCCAAACAGATGATGTTGATGAAGGACTCCCAAAACGGTGTGTAGATGCTCTGCATTCTCCTCCTCAGATGTGGAGTACACAAGGATATCTTCAATTAAAACTACCATGAAATTTTCTATGAATTCACAGAAAATAAAATTCATCAATCCCATGAACACAACTAGAGAATTTTTCATGCCGAACGATATACCGATGAACTCGTAATGACTTTGAGGAAAACAGAAAGCAGTCTTCAGGATATCCTCATCCTTCACACGCATATGATGATATCCTGAACACAATTTAATATTTGATAACCAACATGAACACTTAAGTTGATCAAATAAATCATTGATACGTGGAAGAGGATAAATATTATTTATTGTAACTTTGTTCAGGTGACGATAATTGACACACAACTGCAAACTGTAGTTAGCCTTCTTCACGAACCAAACTGGTGCACCCCATGGTGACACACTTGGCTGAACAAAACTGCACTGTAACAAACCATCAAGCTGTATACGTAGATCTCGTATCTTCGAAGGGGTTGTACTATATGGAGACATAGAAATAGGAGATGCTCCTGGCTGTAGCTCGATCCCAAATATGACCTCTCGTCCAGGGGGTAATGCTACAACTTTTTCTGGAAAGACATCAGGGTACTCCTATACGACCCTGGGAAACACCAACTACTGAACCTATGAAGAACTCTGCATCATCTCATCCATCATGGATGACAACGAAGGAATAAACCTATGACCCATCCGAGGATCTCTCTCACCAAAAAACACCATTGGCTCTCCATCTGCACAAATTAAAATGACCCTTTTCTTTAAGAAATCCAAGATTTCTGGCACCAAATACAACCAATCCATGTCGAGGATGAAATCATATGGTTGTATTCGTAAACATAGGAAATCTCCCCAAGAGTGGTGTTTCCCCAACACAAACTCACAGTCTCTACAAGCATCAAACAAGTCACCTCAACCTCTAATTGGTGTAGTAAACGCCAAGGGCACTGGAAGCCTCTCTACCTCAAGTCCCAAAGCATGGAAAAGGGTAGGTGATATGAAGGACTATGTAACTCCCAAATCAAACAAGGGATAAACCAAGGATGAAATCATGCAAAGGGTACCTCGAATGACATTTGACTCTCTTGGAGATGGAAATGATAGAGAATAAAGCTGACCACGACCTCCTCCATAGCCTCTTTGACCCTGATGATGACCACCACCATAGCCGCACTCTTCTCTCTGAGGACAGTGCGGGTCATGTGGCTATACTCTACCTACCCTATCTACCTTTTGCTGATCTAGAGCTAGTGCAACCGGCTGCTGCTGCCTCAGCTGGAACTGCCTAAATGGAGGAATCTAGAGCATAGTACCTGGTGCATGATGACCACTCTTAAATGTTGGAAACTCCCGCTGCTGATGACCACGACCACCACAAGAAAAACTACTTCCTGATCCCTTGGAATAGGGCTGAGAGTTGCTTCCCTTGGAGAAATGAGATGTGAAGGGCTAGGACATAACCCCGACTGAACGAAAACTGTTCTTCCCAGAAAACCAAGAACACTAGGCCACAGATCTGATTCACGAGGAATCATGACAATTCCCATCTCGTGATGATCTGGTACTAGAAAAAGTCCTCTCGAAAACTTCTACCCTATCCTCCACCTCAGGATATGTTATTTGCATCAATTGGGTGACCTGGCGCTAGATCTCTGAATGCAAAGCCTCCCCAAAATGTCTCGCCCTGGCCTTTTCATTGGGAAACAGGTCTGAATTATATCATAAAAGGATCCTGAAACAGATTCCAATCTCTGAAATACATGAGCTCCTCTATCGAAGGGTAAGAAGCTCCTGGCGACTGGACGCCTTTGCAGTCGAAGAAAGAAACACGACTCTAAACTTGTATCGAAACTCCTCCCAGGAGATTTCTGACTCCTCATGATTACCAAGGAATAATAACCACAACGTTCTCACTACTCCATGCAGCATCTTTACAACTAAGGACACCCAGTGATCCTTCTGAGCATGAATTGAACTGAATCTGATCTCGACCTCCTCTAACCAGTCTTCTGTGACTACATCTGAAACAAATCCGTCATACTTCTGCAGACTCTGGCGCTGAAACACTCGGAGTTTCTTCCTCCAAGTGTCGTCGTCGTCAACCTCTACACTGCGGCGATCTGCTAGAACAACCTGTTGGAAATTTTCTATGAAACTAGACAAGGAAGTTGACCTGGATCCATAATTGTAAAATAACAAACTGTTAGAGTTCAAAAACATGGAATGTGGAAGACTCAACATTAATTAATTAATTATTTTATTTTATTCATTTTAGGTTAAACTATCCCAAGGTTTACCCATTCAAACAAAGGCACAAAGAAGAACGATGCATGATCTTTTCCTAGGTCTCTACCCTGTAACTAGTACAACATTGTTTAGTGTCCATTGTAAACTTAAATGTCTATACATCAGATCATAGGGAGACCTAAATTCCTATGTCTCAGCTAGTATCCAGTGTTTAAATAACTTTCTAAACACGACTGACATTGTTTCCCTACCAACCCATGAAACCTCACCTATTCTTAAATCCAAACTCCATCTTATTCCATAACTAGACCTCTGATACCAATATGTCATGACCCCCTCCCCAAAAAATGTACCCCTCCTAGGATAGCAATGTGAGACAGTATATAATGTCCCCCTCGAGTCCCTCCTCCAGTAGGCCCCAGGTTGGCTACTAGAACCGAGTTTATAGTAACACACAAATGGAAGGAATTACCCTCTAAGAGAACATATGCGTAAGAGAGAGATAAGATAGACACCAACCAACTCCAAATCAGATATAAATATAAATGAAAACACAAGTTCACATATGAAATGTAATGAAAAAGTACTACAACCGAAAGGGGAAAAACTACAAGTACCCAAAAGAATGTAAAATAGCAACAACCACAAGCCCGAAAAGCTCCTGTAACCCCAAAATAGTAAACACCAGCCTGATCTGCAACCTGCTCTAGGTGACCTGAAAAACAGTCTATATATACATCGGGGGAGTATAACAGTATACCCAATAGGATCATCTATGAAGCATCTCTTGCAAAAGTTATGAAATCATGATAAAGCACAGTGGACAACAAGTGAAACTAACTCCTCACCAAAAAGGTATACTAAGTTCCCAGCCTCACCATGGCTACTCTCACCAAGTGACACATATAAAAATATATAATAAAATAATGAATATCAAGGGTACCTCACTAATACTTCCGCACTAGTTTTCCGCTTTTCCCCAACGTCGCACATCCTAAGAATCTCTCTTTAAAAAGGATTTCCCACAGACACCTGGGCGAAGCACCACAGTATACACCTCGTTCAACAAAACAACCACGTCCACATACCAAATTAACCATGTAGTTTTCAAGAGCCACCACAACTCACATAATGTGTAACATACATCAGGTATTGTACCTCAAGCCATTACAGCCCATAGACTGACGTAAGGATTCTCAATCCATCACAGCCTATACACGTTACACCTATAGTAGTCCATAGAAAACTATATACAGAATATATGTGTGTGAATAACCACAAGCCATTACAACCCTCTACACACATATATGGGGAAAAATAACCAATGTTCCTTCCAGCACAAGTAATACCAATAGAAGAGAGGGGGCCAAATTGGGTAGTCAGCCATCTATCCTCCCACCAGAATGTTGGCAAAAACACCCCCAAGGATTAGAATCCCTAGGGTGTCGGTTTCTCTTACTGACTGGGTGGAGTGGCATATAGAAACACAAAAAGTACACGATATATTATATCTCACAACCACACTATGGGAATAACCTAGTCTTATATAGAACTTCATCTAACATCTCTCAGACTTCGGGCTGCTACTTATAAGACGAGGTGTCCTATAAGCATACTGCCATTTAAAAAGCATTATTAGATTACTTCATTCCCTTATTATCAGTTCCACTTTATGTTAATTAATTATTTAATCATTAATTAACCATGAAAAATTCCACATTAAATTTCATTAGAAATACAACCAAAGTCAACTGTAAAATTACAATCTCATCATTATGTTCTAGCAACTTCATACCAATTGGTTAATACCATTTATTCAATTATTCATTATAGAATTACTCTCCCACATTCCCAAGCATTCTAGAAAAATAGTCTATGCTACAAAACACAATGGGTTTCAACATAGTGAGTAGATGTACTACTCGTTGATTCTTTTCGGCTTATATTAAGATTATATACCCATCCATCCTTGAGAAGCTAAACACGGAAAGCACGTGGCATACCCCGCATGTCTTCACCTATTTCGGAAGAAGGGTAATCAAGACCACTTGCCTTGAGTAGTGGGGAAATGTAAAGTAGATAAACAACCAATCAAAAATCAGCAAGCATCCAACAATCACATCCTTCTCATTCCATCATCCATGGTGTCCTCCCTGACACCCACATGCATAAACCGAGGCATCTAGCCACTCTAGGAATAATCTGATACCACAACAAAAAGCCTCCATGCCCCCACATATCACAATGGCCATCCAGGATCACTTCATAACACAAGTAGCAGGAAAACAAACATCACATTATTGGGCTCTTAGCCTTTAAACAAACAAAATGGTAACACATAACCATGCAAGAAGTTATCTTTTACAACCACTAGTTCTTTAATCCACCTTGGATTAACCGATTTATTATTCATTGGTTCCAAATTCGAGAAACCTAACCAGTAATCAATTAGAAATAAATAAACATGCTTATTGCACCAATTTGATTAATATAAAATTACAAAAAGAACCAGATTTTTTTATATTCGTTTTTATAATTAGCCAAAAAATTATCAATTAATCATGGTTTACATTCTTTACCGATTTCCATCATGAACAAGAATAAATATCACACTATCTAGCAAAAAAATATGCAATAACATATGATCGATATCAATTTATTTATCCCGTTAAAATATTTATTATGTCAATTCCATTGTTATTTCAGTGGGATAAAACATGCTAGCAATACAGTTTCACGTAAAAGAAAAGATAAGCAACGAGTCCCCTACCTAGAATAGTTCTTGATGTTTTTTATTCACACAACGGGTCACGATCCTCCTCTTGTGACAACTACATCCACCCAAGGATGCCACGGTATGACCGCACCAATCGAACCCCAATGAAAAATCCATTAGAATCATGGAGATTACATGTTATAATATAGGAAGGAGAAAAAGGAGAGATGAACCCCTAAAGAACCACAATAAAACATTCCTAATATCGAATATTGATCGATACAGCTTGGTTGCATCAAAACTGAGCGGAACCAATCCAAGGAGTAAAGTTTGTTTGTGAAACTACTACGGGAAGGATTGAAAGGTTCTATTGTCTCATAGCCGAGAACAAATAGGAAGAACAAGGGATGAATATATCTTGTCCCTTTGGTAGATTTAATGGGGCGACAGTTCAAGATACTCTTAATTCCCCATTAAAACTAGATCGCATTAACCCACACTGTTTGACCAAGTTAAAAGCATCCAGATCCTTAAGGAATTAATATTGGAGTTATGGCCTTTGAATTGGATATATAGTCCTTCAAAAAGTATTTAAATACATTTTACGTTAAAGGAAACGTCAATGGGGTGAAAATTTAGGAAGCTGGAAACACTATTTATAAACCTCACCATTCTGGAAACACTGTACAAAAACCTCACTATTCTGGAAACATTGTACATAAACCTCATCATTCTGGAAACATTGTACATAAACCTCACCCTTCTGGAAACACTGTACATAAACCTCACCATTCTAGAAACACTGTACCTAAACCTCACTGTTCTAGAAACACTGTACATTAACCTCACCATTCTGGAAACATATTACATAAACCTCACTATTATGGAAACAATTTACATAAACCTCACCGTTCAGAAAACACTGTACATAAACCTCTCCATTCTGGAAGAATTGTTCACATAACACAAAATTTGGCAAATGAATGAAATGGTCACTATTGAAAACCCACTGTTCTGGAAATTTTGGAAAAGTGTTGGGGATAAGTCACCTTGACCTCTCGAAACACCACTAACACCACATTTTCACAAAGTAGTGGTCCAAAGAGGTCTGTCCCATTACACTTTCACCATTATTCCTTTAATTTTATGATTATATCTTCTTACGATTTCAAAATTGTGAAGAGTGATTTTAAATATAGAAATAGTAGACTCATCAAGATCAATGTCTTCGAGTGATGAGATTTTACCGTAAAAATTATTATGATAATATCATAATAACTTATTATCCACATTAAAATCATCATGTATTTCTTAAAACCCCCCAATATATCATAAAATAACATTAAATATTCTGAAAAACACATCATTGGGTTCATTATCCATCAGTATTATATCATTGAACTACTATTTTCTATGTTTTACTTTTATATTAATTTCATTTTCACCTTTATATTTACTATCATGTTTTACTAACTGTTCAGTGAAATTACTACATCCCATAACCATACATAATTATTTATCCAATAATTAAATGAGTTTATAATTTATATCTTTTTCATAAATCTATAAATTAATATTATTAGTATGAGATCACAAAAAATCATATTTGGAATAAAAAAAACCATAAAGAGTGGCATGAAGAACACTTCATCCTAGGGATAAAAAATAAGAACTCATCCTATCCTTCAATAAAATAAATCAGTTTCCATCAATGTTGGGAATAATTTTTTTTGATGAGTTATGATGTTCTATTGATGATGGATAAGATATATTAAAAGGAATGATTCTGATTTGATATCTAATGAAGGAGATAAAATAGGTATTGATGGAACATATTATGATTAGAGAATCTATTGTTTTTTTATTTTTCAAGAGATATATAATCCATTATTATTATTTAATAGTAATCTCATGATTAGGACAAAGAAGATAAGAAAATGGATATTGTATATTTGTTTACACGGTTCATCTCTCTAATGATCACTGTATCCTATTGTATGATTTTTTAATCGTAGTTACACTCAACTACACTATTGTTTTCCAGAATAAAAACTAAAAAGTGTATGGTATTGAAACTACTATAAAATACTAGAACACTCCATTTATGTATAGTTACTTTTGAATGGAATAAACAATAAATCACCAAATATTAATCAAACATAAAGATAATAAGCTATTGTTTGTAAACTATTTTTGATCATATTATTTTTATTATCATGAAAAATATTCAATGGTAATATGTTCAATATCCATCGAATTTTATATTACATGGATAGAATGGTTCTTTTTTATTTTTCATTTTTCAATGTTCCATTAAATTTTCAAAATCCATTTGAATATTATTTCTTCATTTCTATGTATTAAATTAGTTTTAAATTTCAAAACTCATTTTCATAAATCATAACCAACTAAAGTAGATGATAATATGAAAATACAATTTCTTTTATTCATGGTGTATAAAAACATCACATTCTTCCTACATTCCTTATTCCAAAAATTCGACTTAATTTTTCAATTAGATGCACATATTCATGATGAATGCGTTTATTTAGGGGTAATCCAAGATTCATGGTGCACTAATTCTACATGTATCTTACTTTTCATTATCATTAATCACATTTAAATCCTTATGAATATTTGAATTTTATATTTTAGAAAAACCATAAATATATTCAATATTTATTAAAAAGTCATTCTGACATTTCTCATGATTTTTGAAGAACATTAGTTTCATAAGATTTCAATTTTTTAAAATAAGAGTTCAAAATATTTCACTAATTGTCATGAACTCTATGTTATGTCATATTTACTTTATATAGTGTAAAACCAAATCTAATTTTTACCCTACCAAACATACATTCACATAAATTTCCTATTTTCATCATTACTCATCTCTATATGGATATCTGAACTCTACGTTAAATAATTTATCGAACTTGGAAAATCATCAATAGAAACTCTACATTGGGGAAATTTCCAATTTTTATCTCTTGATGAAATCTACTTCTGCACTATGAACTCCAAATCAAAAATCAATGTTTAAGATACACATAAATGGAATTTTCAAAAATTTATATCTCGAAGAACACTATATTGGAATTATGTGTCAGTGCATGTTCTATTTTTCTACTTCAACACAGAAATTACAATAATAAATCAATTCATCTCCGAACCACATCCACTATTCATATGGAATTATACACTAGTTAACTCTTCACAAGTCATATAAAAAACATTAAAAAATTGGTTGTAACACCTGATCACAATTACTTTAATATTTACAAACATATGGATGATTTATTAAATCTCAAAGATATTATTTATATCATAATGAATCCATTAATATTTTTAATATCCTTTTAAAAATATCCCTTCCAACACATTGAGCCATTTTATATATTTTTCTTCTTCACTAATCTAAACCAGCCAATGGAATTAAGATTAGAACATTAATTCATAATAATTTATAAAATTCCTATAGCTATGTGGTTGGATATTGAAGGTAAAAATATATAGAATTGAATTTAACTAATGATCATCACCACATAATCTTGACAATAGTCTAACAATAATCTATGAAAATATACTGACAATAAATAAGAATCATCATATTTAGGTTTCAACACCTATTTTCATTTCAATGCTATTAAATTTATATTACTCTGAGATTATAATTTAGGTTTTTGGGTGGATTACTACCTTAACATATAGATATTTGATTTATTGATATTAGTACCAACTCATATTAAGCACCTAACTAGATTCTTCTACACATATACCTCTATAATTATTACAAGATATATATTACAAATTTTAATGTTTATTTTTTAATTCATCACAAGTCTCTTATTATACCTTAGGGATAAGAAGATTCATCCTCCAATATGGATGAAGATCACTCTAAAATTGTAATATCATTTAATATATGAGATGAAATGAATTTAAGAGTTAATACTAAATTTAATGGGTTTTATTTTCTTTACATTAATTGTGATTATAATTTGATACTATTTTTTATTTTTTTACCATGTGATTGTTTTAGAAACATTAAACATTCATAAATAAAAATAACTTTTTCATAAATTATTATTTATTTTTTATCATTTCATGACTGTTATGTATAAAATTTTATCAAAAGGCATCCACACAGTCACATAATAATTTAATTAACCATGTAAGATAAAATAAATAAGGTATGAAATGATCATAATTTATTTTATTGTCGTTGATCAATTGAGTTGGTGAAGTATGAACTGAGACCCTATGGTAGTTCATTTATAAATATCTTAACTCAAATTATTGTACCCCTCAAACTCCCATAAATTTTCATTTTTTTCTCCATGATATCTCTCATAATAAAACCACAATATCTTGATCTCAAGTAATCATTATAGTACATACTCAAAAAATGGTGAGGGAACCATGTGATATGGGATTATATTTTTAACAGTCAAAATTATACATGAATTAACATTTATATTTAAATATTGATGAGAAATATGAACATCATAATATATATATATATATATATATTTATCTTTTTCACATAAATTAATAAATTATATTTACGAATATATATGGGATAAAATTTTATAATGATCAGTTAAAATGATATAAAATTGTATAACTAAAATTAAATATACTGCAATTATACTCAATGGAATTTTTATTTATTAAATATTATAAAAAATAAAAAAAATTAATTATTGATATGTCACACAGTATTGAAATATTATATAAATTCCATATAGTAATCGTGAATTTATATTATTTTTTTATTTTTATGTTTCTTTTTGGCTTCAAATGGGACTTGGAGGAAATTCTTGGACCTTATTATCCCAGAAGTAGAGAGGCTAGTGAGGTAAGTACCAACATAACAAAAATTGTGTTAGGTCGATTAGGATAAGAGACAGAGTCATATAGGTATGTGAAACCCACTAGGAAATCTATTTATTTCTACCGATCAAATGTAAAAGGATTTCTTTCGAGGTGAAACTTGAACATATATAGAATTTCTAACATAAAAATGAATTTTTGTTGGATATTATTTGACCTATATTATGTGAGTGTCTATTGATCTTTTGTATGGGGTCACCATTTTGGTCAAACATAGTTAGAAACCACCACCCACTGTTTTATACTTTTCTAATTTCTTTAATAACAACATTAAACATAGTTACAAATAACAAATTTCACAATATCAATATTTTTAATTATTTATTTATTTAATTTTGTAGTAATTACGATTGTTTAATTTTGGTGCTGAATTGTTTTTGGGAAATTTTAATTTCCCAATGTTTGGGAAGAACATTTAATATAAAACCATTATAATATACTAATATGCATACGATGAAAATTAATTTTTAGATTTCATGGATTTAATTTATTAGTTAGAGAACAGATTAGGTGAATCATAGTTTAACCCTAAATATTTATATTTCCTATAGTTTTTCCTTGCCCTTAGCTTGCACATTCATTGGAAAACACTAAGATAAACAATTTCTATGGATTTGTAATGTGTTAGTGTTATTAAGCATTGGTAGAGAATGAATAGATGAACTGTGAAGTATTCATAAGAGAAAAATTTAAGGCCTTTTTTTAAGTTGTACCAGTAATATTATTTATTCATAGTTTAACTAATCATGAGGCCTAACATGTGAGTTATTCCAATTCATTTGAATGGTAAATCGGAAAATATTTCTTTTTATTTTAACATGATTAAGGGATTATTCCACTCTATACATCATTATCAAGCCTAATACACACCTTAGGCGTGTCCTCTATCCTTTTATTTTTATTTTTGATCCATGCAAACATTATTTATAATGTATTATTACTTATTATTCCCCATGTTCTTCTTTTTTTCATTTCCCTTGACCTCAATTTTTATTTCCTCTACCCCATGAACCCTATGATATAATGGGTTTTATTTTATATATTTGGCTTATTTATTGATGTATTTTTTATTGTTATGTCATACATGAGGACTCTTTGTGTTTTTTTAAGTGTTATCCATTTAAGTGGATGACTTATGAGATGGATTTTATTGAATCGAGGTAGGAATTTTTATGATTTTTCTTAAATTGGAATTTAATATAGTGCTCAATATTTTAAAATTCACTCCATTAAAATAAATCAATGTGAGATGCAATGGTTTTTTTAATTGTTTTCAATTTCATTTTCAATATTAAAAATTCTATTAAATATAATTTCATGTCGTTCTTGAAATGGTGATTTTTGAAAAATTTCTTGATGATTATTTCAAAATAAAAAATGGCATTTATTAATTTTTTTACCATTTTTGGGTCATTAAATGAACTTGAATGATTATTTTTGAACATATAGCGGGTTCCTATTGGTAATTAATGAAAATATTTAAAGGTTAAAAAGTTTTCCAATTTTTTAAGGAATCAATTTTTATATAGTATAATGTTTTAAAATTTTTATACATTATTTTAGTCATGATTCGAATTAAATAGTGGTATTTTATGTCTTATTAGTATATTTCATACATAATATCATAATTATTAAAATTGTTCTTCTAAATAGTTTTGATATAGTTATTGGGGAAGATTATATTGAAATGGTTTTAAAGATCGTAATTTCAAATAATTGTTTGGAGGGGGACTCCAAAAGATACAAAAGCAATTATTTATTTGGACACTTTTTGTAATGACCTATTTAGCACACTGGGTGGTTCTTAAATGGTGTGGGTGAGTTTCAAACCATCTTTAACACCTTTTTTTTATAATACCAATAATTGTGTAACTTTTTATGATGTGATTTGTTTCCCATGTGACATTCTGTTTATTTCATGTCTTGTTAATGAAATGCGATGGGGGTATTTATTATTAGGGCGTGTGAGGTAGGGTGTGATTTAATGCTTTAATATATTGATTTATGTGATTTTCACCTCTAATTGATAGATGATATGGGAGTACGAGTTGACTAACCAATGTTTTGGATAACTATAAAACGTAGCATGGATATGAATTTACAATGGAGTGGGGCCCACTAAACTAAGTGAGAAAGTATAATTGAGCATGGATTTAGACAATGGGATATAAACGAAGATATTCTTGTGGCATGGGGTTGCGTTATGAAATTTATAGGTTTATATTAGGTTTAATTGAATGGATAATATGGGTGGATATAATATAATTAGTTTCATTCAAATTATCATGTCTTTATTATAGTCTAATACACATGATATGAATGAGGTTTCTCATTATAATTTTTTCCTTTTTGGATGAATTGGGGGATAATGGAGTATATGATATGTTTATATCCCACCATAATTTATTATCATATAGAACATTGGTTATCTTTTAACCTCTTTATAAGTGTTTTACTTATATTAGTTGACATTCATTCATATTCATCTTTCGAATAAGGTTAATTCAAATTCAAATTAAATTTTTAAAGGATTTGGGTTGCGGATTTAAAAAAATCAATTTTAATCACTTCGGAAATGTAATTTGAGAAGTTATTTAAAAGGGTAAATTATTTTTTCCCTTGTTTAATGAATTATAGAAAATATAATATATTTAACTATTCTAAAATTTTTTGGTTAATTTTTTGAGTTCATTAATTTATTCTTTACTAATAAGGGGTAAGTTTTTTATTATCAAATGGGGGATGAGGATTGAAAATGGTTTTCATGTGATTTTTTCATTTAATAAAAATAAATGAATTTGTGTGAAATGTATGTGTGTGATATTGGATTTTTATGCATTTATATTGAATACATGTTTTCAATTAAATCATATAAATATTATAAAATTGATTAAATCTTATAATAATTTTATAAATTCTATAGTTCTTACATACTAGGCTAAGTTTCTCACAAAACATGCATTAAAAAATTAGTGTATATTGTTCTTATAGAATTATTATTCAGTTTCGTCCCTTTGGAGTCCCTTTTGTTGGGTTACGGGTTGTTTAGTAAGTTTTGTTTTGATGTGGAAAGTTATTCTTATGTCACCTAGATATTACAAGCAGGAGATTGTTTGGTTTCCTTTATGGGTTTTTACATATTAACATTGTATTTAGATTTTATTCTCATAGGGAATTGATTATTATTTCATTGTGTACCATGAAGTTATTTATAAAATATTTCCTTCCTCATTACAAGTCTCCGATTTTATTTATTTATCTTACTTCTTACACTAATGCTGACGTTTAACTATTGATCTAGTGGTTTTATAATGTATGAAATTATTGTTTGTGATATTTTTGTAACCCTTGTACTAGTTTTTATCCAAATATTCTCAATTACATGCCTCAGTTATATCCCATAATGACTCGAGAATATTATGGATGGATGGACGGTATATGTTTTTCCATGACTACCCATGTAAGTTTCACTTCTTTATTTTTTCCTATACACGCGGCATGCTGACTTCTCCAAACTGAATTTGTTTTTGAAATATGGATTTAAATTCAAATAATTAAATTAAATCAACCCAAATGTATATTAATCTTTGAATGACAAATTATTTTTCCTACAATGTCTACTAATATCTCTATTAGTAGTGTCAGAACCATATTGAATCCATGTATAAAAATTTAAGAGAATTTAATTAATTTGCAAAATAATTTTTCAAAACACCTACATTCCTAATAATTATATGAACCCCAACATGGAATTAGTTTAGTAACATGTAATTTAAATTTTTATATCATGGTTCAACATCATTGAAATATATTAATCACATTATTAATGGTATCATGCATAGATAGTATGAAATTATATTTGATAATAATGAAAAAAACAAAAAAGAAATACCTCAATAGGATGACATTATCCCGGTGTACCATGCCTATATCATGATAATTGTAACTCAATAGATGCAAGAAATGATCCCTAATGATCATCCACAATTTCTCCATAGATCACAAATCATCAATATTCAATTCATATGATTGAAAGGTATCATATGATGTCACCTCAATTACATGAGGAATGCAGACTCCATCCGAGAATGAAGGATCAATATAATCAAATTATTATTTCAATAATATTCTATGAAAAATAATAGAGGGGGAAGAACAATATAAATATTTCTAAATGTTTTTAGTTGTATTAATTGATAAACAATGAGATTAAATATCTATGTTTTACTCTATATAGTAACTCTTTGGTCCTCTAAGAGGTATAACCTTTGTTTTTTACATTTCACCACATATAAAACATATTTAAATCATTAATAACATCATTTATATTATATCAATGTCATGTAATACTCCCATGAGTCACATTATAAATAGAAAACCCAAAAACTGTTCATTTTCTATGGAAGTTAATTTAAAATCCTTGAATATTTAAATTTCCTTTTTTACATTCACCTACTATACATAAATTTTTTGTGAATACCCTGAGAAAGAAATAAAATTTTCATTATTCAAAAAAATAAATACCATACTATTATATTTATTAATTTAATAACTTATGATATTTCACACATAGATGTTATCTATCCCATGTATGTGGTGTCTAATTCACCCAAAACTATAATTTATCCTAATTTATGGAAGTTACGATAACATCTTGGGTATCAGATTTAGGAAATTCTCACATTATTTGTTATACGTATCAATGTCCTCGAATAATATCTAAGAAATCATCTTGTACACAAAATATATAAGGTTATATAATAGTTATACCTTATGAAAATAGTTGTTGTGTAATAAAATCAATTTATCTTATGATATCTAATACATGGGATTGAATACTTTGATCCATAATCCTTTAATAATTTATCTATCATTATTAACAACATTGGATAGACTTGACATTATTTACATAGTATATGGATTTATTTAGCACACTACCATTCCATTTAAGTAGAAAAATATATCATATCATTTATCAACATGATAAATAATGTTTTTTTGTTCAATAAATAACTAACTAGTAATTATGTATATAATGAAAACACCTCAAAATAAATATAAAATTTCATATTTTTTATTATGTACCAATGCATATGAGGAAATGATACTCATTGATAATCATATCAATTACTTATACAAAATAAATCTCATTGATATAAACATAGAATGATAAGGTATGTACATGTTGTTGATATTAATGATTCGATCCTCCTGATATCCTCTACTAGATATTAGTAAATGATTACATTATAATAAGAATACTCAATTTTTTCGAACCTCAAATACCTAATTCATAAATATCATATATTCTTGGTTAGGTTGAAGTATATATTCCATAATATAGTTAATTAATACTATTATAATAGTATTTCAAGGGTATCATTGCAGATAGTAATGTCTACAAAATTTTAAGATGATAAATAATCAATGTGCATTCCTATTTAAATTTCGTATGCATAACTAAGGATAATATTTTATAATGAAAATATGATACATTAGTAACAACAAACATGATAGTGTAATTCATATGTTCTATGCATGTTGAGTGTAGGGAACCCAATATTATTAAATTATAGTTATTTTGAATTGATATTAATTTATTAATGTTTTTAATGACGATTTATTATTGTTTTGTAAATGATTCATTTATTTTAAATTGTATGGTATGAATAATAAATATTGAGGTACTTATATATATATTAATGAATATATTACTATATGTTTCTTTTTTCTCAAGATAAAAAATTAGATTAATTTTTCATGGGTATTTATTTATTCCATTTAATGTATAGATTCTTCATGATATATTTTTTAAAATTTTATTTCACGAATATGTGACTTGTAATCAAGAGAAACACATCAACCAACAATTTATATTTTTCCATTACTGATATTTTATGACATCATTTGATTTGAATGAGTATATATTATGTCATCTACCTTCTTAAATTAGGTATTTTTTTAGAGTTTTAGGTCCGGGCATTATAACATTTATATTAAGTGTTGGATTATTTTTAATTTTTTTATAAATATACACCTCAGAAAACATGAATGTTTAAAATTTAATTTAAATTAATAATTCATGTTTTTATGGAATTATTTTGGAAATATTTATAATTTATTTTATTTTTATGACTTGAATCACTGAGATTCAATTCTATTATTTTTACTATTTCAAAAACGATGAATTCAAACAGATTACATTTTTGATTAATAATTTTGTTTTTGTCTTTGTAAACTACATTATTGATTTATAATTTGAATTTATTTCTTTATATATATATAATACATTAATATATATATAATTTTATGACATTTAAACCATTTAATAAATTATTTTTCTTATACATCAAAATGATATAATAAAAAAAATTTATGCATATACCATCATTTACAAGTAACCAAAAAATTTCACTTTTCTAATAAAATTTTGATAAATCACATTTATGTTATTTTAAAATAATTATTAAAAAAACTTAATAAAATATATGAAATTATGAACCCATATTAGATAAATTTAATTATTAAAAAATATTATTTTTAAAAAAATAACATTTTGTGAAAAAAATGTTATTTAACAATTATTTTTTATTGATTCATATATTCCCATAGAATGTTTAAAAAAATTAAAAATAATTATATTTCATTTATAATGAAATTAATTATTTTAAAATGAAACCAATGATAATTAATTTTTTATTATATTAGAAATATTTATATTCAAAAAGTTATATTTCAAAAATCTTCTTTACCTTTCAGTTGTCTTATGAAAACTATATTATAAATTTATCTTCCTATAAATAATATCAATTAATAATATTAAAATAAAAAATCATACAATTTTTTACCAATATAAATAAATTTTATCTATTTTTTAATTGTTTTATATTTTCAACATTGATTCTAGAAACTATGATTTTTTATAAACCAAGATTCAAACTATATAAATCTCAATGTTCAAATCATTAGTTTGATTATTTTTATAATTTATTGTTAACATATACAAAAAATTTATATTTTATATTTAGAGTGGTTTTTTATGAGTAAATAAAATAATATTTCATTCATGATGTGTTAAATGAAATATAATTACTAATTATAGAAAGTATTGGCTCTCAAACCCATGAAATTTTGTCAATTATTCTGTAACATAATGCATTACGCATTTCTTTTACAATTTTTTTGCATTTATTTTGACATATCGTTCATAAAAAATCATGACAAAATATAATTTAAAATTATAATTAAGAACTAATAATTTAACTGATCAATTTCTACAATAAATATAATTAAAATCCAATATAATTAATATTACATTTGAAAACGATTTTTAGGGGATATATAGAGGTTATAGTATTTCCTCTAATGTTTTTTAATATTTTTTTCATAAAAAACATTTTTTTAATAAGAATTTTGATTCCCCATATTCTCACTCATTGATCAGGTTCTATAACAACTACCATTTCATGTCATATTATAAACAATAATAAAATTTTCCAATTTCTAGAATCCCGAATCTAGTGTATTTTTAAATAAAATCTAATATCTAAAAATCTTAATATTATTTTACACATAAAAAATAAATTCATGGCCCAAAGAAAATATATACATCTTTAAATTCTTGTTTTCAATGCAATTTACACTATAGAATATGTGGTGAGGATATAAAAACTAATAAGTGTTATAAAAATAACAGATATTATACATATAATTCTATAACATATAAATAAAGTATTCATGAAATAATGAAAAATATTAAATTATTAATCAACAACAACGGTGAAAAAATAATACATTAACTAAGATATAATAATGATATTACTATTTCCCACTCCCTTGATCTTTTATTATTACCTCACAATACCATGAATCCTTACAATTGGGGGTAAAAGTTTTCCTCAATATGTAAATAATTTAATAGTTATAGATCAATCATTTACTGTTGAATTTAATGGATATATAACTCCATGATTTTAAATCACATATCCTATACATATCACAATGAAAAATATAAAAATAAATAAATACATGTCTTCTGAACTTACAATTTTCATTAAAGATCATCAATGAGAAATTAATGTTAATGATTAGTTAGGGAATTCATTTTAAATTAATTTTTTAATATAATGAATTCCACTATTTACTTAAAAAATAAATTCATTATAAATAAATCAAAGAAAAAGAAGGTAGAATTGAATGATATATTTTCAATCGGTTCATGTGTCTGCCTTACTAAAGTGGTCATGTATATTCAAATGAAAAAAGTGTGTATCTAAAATTTTAAAATACCATCAATATTTTTAGAAAATATGGAAGATATTATTTATAGGAAATATAATGAGATAGAAAAGTTTGAATTTTAAAAATACTATGAGTTTTCCTCATGATCCTTGTTAGGGATCCATTAGAATAATTGAATTTCAATTATTATTTACATTTCTCTTACAAATTCCATTAAAACTATAAAATATTTATATTAAGAGAAAGAATTGGATTACATTCTATATACTAGTAAAGATAAAAATATGGGAACTAATAAGAAATAAAAATAATGTAAAAAAATAGAAATATGTGAGAGAGGAACCTCCTTACATTAATTATCACTTGTAATATTGGAAAAAATAAATCAATAAGCACTTATACCCTTCTAAAGGAGGTATTGAAAAAAAATTATAATATAAATAATAAGGATGATTTTATTAAGGATAAATGTTTTGATAATGGGTATTGAAAGTAAATAGTTTATATTTAATTCTTATTTTTTGGTTAATGATCTCATAATCTTGGTTATAACATATACATAATAAAAAGTAATCAATTTTTTTTCCAACCACATTATTCAATTAGCATCCCAGTATATTTTATTCATACCCTATTTTTTAATTATAATCATATCAACCCAAAATCAATTTCTAATATAATATAGGTCCTTTAATATAGAATATAGACGTTTTTAATTACAGAAAACTCATTTAATCCTTTATATGATACATTTTATGTTGACCTAAGAATTTAAATTGTAAAGAAAAATTATATTATTAAAAAATATAATTTATGTCTAATAAAATATAGTATTAACTACTAAATCATAATTAAATAAAATTTAACCAATATGGTATAGCATATAACTTTATCGTATTCTAGTATTCAACAAGAAATTCAATGTTCAAATGAATTCAATAAAATTCACCACTACTCTATTTTGATATATTGATTTTGAATTTCAACTGAATTTCATTAAAATTAAAACATGACTATTGTCATTTTAAAAGAATAATTACAACTCAATATTAGTTCAAAATCATAAAATCAATGTAAGAGATATAATAAAAATATTAAAATAAATAAAAATAATTTGAAAGTGAAAAATGTAATTCAATTATCATTTTTGAATCATAAACCTGATTCAAATGTAATCAATATACTATTTATAATGTTCATTAAATATTATAGTTTTCACATGTATATTACTTTCAAAACATACCTAATACATTAAAAATTAATGCCCTTATGACATTTTTAACATCTTCTAATTGTCATGTAATGATTTAATAACATTATTTATTTCACTATTTTTTTATGATTTCTTATTTAAAAAATTAATATCTCATTTAATAAATAATATATATGGTGTTTATCTTATTTTTATAAAATTCTTATATGAATAATAATATTTTTATTCTGTTCTACTAATATTTTCATAACAAAACTCTTTATGGGTGACAAAAAAAATATCAATATATTAGTAATGTATTTCATTTTACTTTATCTCTCATATTTTACATTTAATATATTAAATTAATTTATATATTCTATTATATCATTATATAATGAAATAACAAAACATTTTTTATTCTATATGTAGATATTTTTAAACATTTATACCTTTTATAAGAACTATACAGTACTAAAAAAGCAATTTAACCCCTTAAAACTCCCATAACATTCAATATTCTCTTTTTTTTTTTTAGTTTTTTTATTAATTGAAAAAAATATAGTCATCCTAACTATTAATTTTTTTGTTATATGATTTAAATTCAAAATTTTTCATTGTATCACACACTTAATAAAAATAAAATTATCTATATGGTTAGTTATTAGAATTTTTGTGATTTTTTTTATTTTTCATTGTGTGGACTATTAAAGGTATATTCATTCATAGTGAAAATATTTCTAGGATTAATGTTAAAAAATGTAATGAAACTTATGAATCCTTCGAACAACATTTTCGGAACACATATCATAATTAATTCTTCAAAAGAAAAAAATAATTACAGTTTCAATAAACATTGTAAACTCATGAAGCATTACTAAACTATTTTATGGATATTCCCACCAATGAACACTAATAGTCCCTCATTGTACATATGTTAAATATCAATCATTTCTCTTAGAATATCTATAACATAAGATAAATAAATTATCAAAATAAATTAATGTATTCCTTGGAAATTATAATTTTTTGTGCGTATTATTTTTAAAAAATATATTGAAAACTAGTTTTGATTATTTAACTATTTAATATAGATAAAAAAGTTTATCATATTCATCTATAATTAAAAAAAATATTGGGAAATTTTTATTTATAGAAAATGATACATTCAATAAATAATATATGTACAAAGTATATTCATTCACAGCACATATTCTTATTATATTTATTTTAATATATATATATATATACATAAATACATAAATTCTTTAGTTATATATATAATTTATTTTAAAATTATAATAATTGTACCAGGAGAATGTTTTTATTATTTTAGGGTCCATAGAAAATGTTATAATAGCTTTCAAAAACGTAATCAAACTATAATTAAATTAAATGTGATTTTTAATTTTATTAGTATATAAAAATATTATCAATGATATAAAATAATATAAAAACCATTAAAATTAAAAATTTATTTTTTTATAACGATTTCATTTTTAATTAAATCCAAAAACTTATGAAATCAAACATAAATATTAAATCAATAATTTATATCTTGAATTAGAAATCCTAGTAAAAATTAGAGACCACATACCAGCCAAATAACTTCACTGTATAGAATTTAGATATTTGTATCTTATATTTTTGGGAAATAATCCAATAAAATATCAAACTACACATTTAGAAATCCAATATTTTTAAGAAAATATACATTGAAATAATGAGATGTAGAAATATGATTTTGAGTTTTATCCTAACAATTTATTTTTTAATATTCATTAAGAATCTAGTATAACCAAAACTGTGCATTCATGGATTTTAAATAACAAATAAAATTAGTCAAAAAAAACATCATATGTAATAATAAAATACAGAAACATCAATATTATTCATGAATATGAAGTACTTATAAAATCCTATATCCTAAAAATAATATCAGTATATATTTTATAAAAATTGTGTATGTTGAAAAAGATATAATAATCGTTCATATGAATCATTTTAGAAAATAATTTTAACATTAGATTATAAGATTAGAAATAATTAATGAAGATCCCATAGTTATTTTTGAAAATATTAAATTCAAATGAATTAGATGAAAGCCAATAATAAAATATGGAAATAATAAATATTTATAGTTGGTAATAATAAAATACATAAATGTATAATCAATATAATTATAAATAATGAATGTTTTTTATATATTTAGATGTAAACATAGTCTATAAATAATGTTATTGATTTACTAAAGATTATATATGTGGAAGAAACAGCCTATCGTGATTTTCAACCATTAATTATTTATCAAGTGATGGACATATAAAGATGGCAATAGGTTTAACACTAATTATGAGGGAAAATTTATTATTGGAATATAGAAAGAAAAATTTAGTTATCATTTTATGTGGTATGATGTTTTGTAAAATTTAAATAACCCAAAATTATACTATCAAAAAACAAACATAAATCATTTCCCTAAATAAAATATACCTTTTATAAATAATGGCATAATAAAATTTTGAATTTCATTTAATATAATGGGTAAAAGTTATTAATTTATATCATTGTCATAAATGATTAAAATTCCGTTATAATCTTACAAAATGTCATAATAATATAGGCCATAAATCCATCATTGTTTTTAAAACAATTTATCATTGAAAACTAATGATTAAAAATAAAGGAATAGAAATTAAAATTACAATAGTAAAAATATATATTCATCTATAAAACAATGGATATTGGTGAAATGAAAACAAATATACAACAAGTTCATGAATAAATATTGGTATTTGTTGTGTTGACATAAATTCATAAAATATATTCCTATGACAGATCAATAGAGAAAATGAAATATTCTATTTTTAGTTTATTCACAAATATATGAAATGGTATGACATCCCGACCAAGGTGCCACTATATGCTACTCCGAACCCTATTGGCCACATTGCCTCTTGTGCCTCCTTATATGCTAGAGGTTTATGATTAGTATTGAGGGCCTAGAGTGTGTCTCTAGGGACATAATTACATCACTACTAGAGTGTAGAATAATTGATATTCAATAATAGTTAAATAGTGGAATCAATATAATGAATAAAAAAACTAGTAATATAAGATACTAATAAACATCTGATCACTAAATAATTATCATAATCAAGTTACTGAATCATATAAAAATGATGATGAAATGTTTCATGATTCTAGAAAACTATAAAATAGTTATACATGATGACATGAAATACATGATTTACAATAGAATAAAAAATAAGGCAAAAACAGTACATATATCTTGAACATTGGCCCAATCGCCTTTTACCAAGATACATTCCAATGCATGAAATTGGGATCCGGTTTCCAAAGGAGGACTCTTCCCATTATGATCACTTGTATACATATAATCTTCCCATGTACCACTAGTGGCCAAGATAGGGTGTGAGATAAATCTATGTAATCAACCACCAAGATCATCTACACCATTCAGGCTGAGCAATATACACTAAAAGTATGTTGTTATATATATGTGTAAAGCAATATATTAATTAAATTAACCAATACCATCATTAGACTTAGCTGGTGTATAAACATGTAATAATTAAATTAATTATCTTCCAATTTATACTAAGTTGGAAAGAGGATCCACGATATTACCAACAACTCCTATAATATTGATAACAATAATAGAGGATGTAAGGAAGTAACCAAGGAATAAGTTAATATTGTAAAAATAAAGATGATCCATGTTAAAAAAATGAGGTATCCCGGACCTCATGGGTGGATCTAACTCATAATAACTTGTATCCTGGTGATTGGGGTCTGAGTATAATCCAAGGTGGAATTTCGCAATGCATTCCACCATAGTAAGATTCTAACAAAGTCCATGGATATCATCTAATGTAAAATTGGATAATAAATTACTATTCCAAATGGGTGTCTCTATGGAGCCACGTGTATGAGGACGTCAATCTGGATTCAAGGATTTTATCCAAGGCATTATAGTACTTGAATGATAATCGCATTATCAATAATTAGGTTCCCTAGGTTTCCTTATATTGAACATGTAATGTTATGAAACATAGGTCGAACCATGTCATTCAATTACATTCATATAGAAAAACTGATAAAACAATTATGATATCCATTTCAAATTATGATTCTATTATTATATTGAAGCACTTAATGTAGAAGGGAAAACATGTAACTATATAGGAAAGGAATTAATAATACATAATTAATTTAATTTTAGAGGGATTGCCATTAGCAAGGTCAATACACGCACCCTAATGGTGTCATAGGTAACCCACATGGGTTACAATGGCATAATTAATGGGTCATCCAACTTAGGGTGGAAGGAATTATGATATGTCATCCAATGGTGTGATATACATGTATAAAATGGCTCTAAATTATTATAATGTTCAATATTGTCATGAAATATGATTTACATAAGCAACTCCCAAAGAAATATCTATGCGATCAATCAAAGAAATTTATTTGTTACTAATAATTGAGGGATGAGTCATATACCACCCACATAAAGGATATAAAACTATCCACATCTAGCCTCATCCATTATTATGGTCTCTATAAGATAAAAAACAAATGAATATATCAAGACACTAATAATAAGGCATTTGAGCGTACATCAAAATAATTCTCTCAATCAAAATAGAAATAAAGAACAGATCAAGATGAATAAAGAGCTTACATAGAGAAATATAAAGAGATGAATAGTTATTCAATCAGACTACAGATGATGTACTACGATAAAAAACATGAAAGGAGACAAATTGGGATATCCCGTATTCAAAATGGGCTCCTTCTATCAGCTGGAGGAGATGTGAGATGAGGGATAATATATTAATTCATTAAGAGAAAATTATAAACATACCCAAAATAGAAGTCTCACAATTCCTGGTTGGATGAATGTCTAAAACATGCCCAAACCATGTTACTCATAGTTCTAATGGATGTCAACATCATGGTTATGATTTCATGGTTTGAGAAACCATGCACCGACCATGCTGGTGGATTTCATAAAATTTTCATGGATACATGCACAAGAATGTATCCCCATGCGCATGGTAAGGGAATATTTTGTGCCCTTATTTAAGATCAATAAAGACCCACATTATTAAGGGTAACACTGTCAAATTACCTACACAGTTTCTACTAATTGTGTGACTAGTCTATTTTCCCCAAAAAATGGGCTCCTAGCTCTATACATGCTTCAGAAACCCTCAATACACCATAATCTCATTAGCCATCCATTATAGGTTGTATATAAGTAAATATTTTGGAATTTGGAGTATTTATAACTAAGATATAAGATAGGTTTCTTGATGAGTTTACCATATAAATTAACTTTCCCCATAGTTCACCTTCCGATTGTGGAAAACACTATTTGAGAATAACTCAGTCCACTAGGAACATATGTTAGTCATCGTCTCCCAAGCCTCTTCTTATACACATCCTAATATTCATAGAACCTATACTAAAGGGATAGACAGGCCTCATAGAGAATTTTTACTTGGGTTAATTATCCCTATAGGATACTTCTCAATATAAGAATCAATATATAACTAAAATTCTTTAGGGTCAAATGTATGATATGGGTTCCCATGATAAAGAAGATTTTGTGAAATTTGAAAGAAATTGAGCATGCCCTGGTACCTCTAATATGATAGAAAGATATAGGAAACTAGCAAAAATCTGCCCAGAATATCAAATGACCTAACATAGAATGGTGATATCATCCCTTTCCTCTGCATCCATCTATGCCCAATACAGTAAGATACCCACATAAAAACATAATAGAAAACCACAAACTACAGAGGTCATCATCGATGATCATCATAATATTTCTATCTAGACTTAGAATTATAAATACACTTCCTCATCAATTGAACTTTGTTTGAATTATATTGAATTAGATAAGGACCTATTGGTGTATCCTCTCATCCTTATAACTAGTACAGGGGTGAATGACATAGATTATAACAGAAGGCCTCTTAGGGTTCCATCTAAATAATCACCTAAAATATATTATTATAGGTGAACTCAACAAGAGATATTTGATTCTCCCATTATCTACCAAAATTCAGGACACATGAATGGTGCATTTCCTCTAAAACCTGTATCGCATGTTCTCATATTCCATCTGTGTGAGGGTAAAAAGATGTGGCTAGAAGCACCAGTGTACCCATATATATCTATAACCCTATATAGAACTGTGAATTTAAATGTGAACACATATATGAAATTAAAGTATGATGGGCCTCATATAGTTATGTTATCTCACAAACATGAAATGTTCCTTGCTCATCAACAATAAAGTTATCCTAGATACAAAGGAAGTGATTACTTTTATTCAAATAATCAATGACTATCCAAATTGCATCTTTACCTTGAGGTGGACATGGTATTGTGACATCAATGTCCTTGGAAAGATCATACCACATCCATTCTATCACCAAAAGTGGCATTTATAAAATATATCCTACAATTGTTCTATCTTTACCTACTGATAGGTGAAACAACTAGTTATATATTTTTTTATCTAAAATATCATTACTGGTCACTAAAACTGGCATCACATATCTCAATATATTTTATACATGTCTAGATGAACTTCCCATTAAGAATTTTCTAACTCTCAGATCAGTTCCTCTAAAATATTTATAAGAGCCTAGAAATTCCCATCTATACATAGGATGACATCTCTGTCCATAGACCTATCTGGAGGTATGTTCTCTCTAAAAATGCTCTCCAAGATTACTAACCACTCTAGATATGAAAGTAGTAAGATATTTACCCTATAAATAAGGGAATATTTAAAAATAAATGTTGTAATATAAAATATATTGTGACTCTTATAAAACATCATATACAACAATGAAAAATAGGGATATTAGTTTACAATCACCATTGGATTCCCCGACGTCTGATGCCTGACTATTCTGACTCAGCAAATCTTACCCCCTTGCATTTTCTAGACATATTTTCATGCTCAAAATAAAAATACTAAAGATATTAAACCATTATTTTCTGTTTGATATTTAAATCACATTTTATAAATATATATTTGAGGCTGTGGTGGTCTATATACACCAGAATGAAATATGCCCTTATATTGTGTCTCCATCAAGGTAAGGTATTAAATTTAAAATCAATATCTAGGTCATGTTCTATATTGATTCTTTAATTATACCTCACCTTTCATGATGCATATGATTAAACTTTTCTCTCCTTCATGAGAACTACTGCTAGGAAAATTTCAGATGCATCATAGAACATTATACATCCTCTTTCATACTCTTAAAGAATCATAATATATACAAAAAAATAATTACTATTATCTCATTTAAGGGTTTCATGATCTCTTCTTAAAAAAGTAATATACCACCCTTCTCTTTATGACCATTAATAGGTGATGCAAGACATGATATGTCCAATAAAAAAATGCTTATAATAACACATGAATACAAATTATTTATAACAAATAGTTTCTTAGGATTAATTTTGAAAACCAGAAAAGTAATAATGTATGGTTCAACACATTCTCCTGATTTAGATATAATGTTATAAAATAATTGATCTTTGTCAATCGGTAAGTTCCATATTGCAATCATTGAATAATGGTTATGCTATCATAGTGTAGTAAAAACGAGCACAATGTGATTAGAATTATTTCTATGGGTATGAAAATACATCAAAATTTCATCCCAAAATTCCATGTCAATGGAATGTAGATTGGGGTGTAAAACACTATTTATTAAATTTATTAAAATGTGAGATTATTTTTTAAGACTAAACAACATGACATGTTACTAATACAGAACATAAATGGTACGAAAAGATATAAGAGGTCAATCTGAAGGCCCGACTCACACTTGATGAAAACATGATCTCAGGTAAATATTCAATATTATCCAATATCCTCAGAGATAGTCAATGATATCATCTATTCAGGGAAGTGGATATCAGTTCTTAACCATATGCTAGTTTAACAATTAGAAATCCTAGATTAGCCTAAGGGGATCATCCACCTTCATAGAAAAAGCATGGGTGAACACCAAGAGGACGTGACATACCATATAAAACCTTCGACCTCTAAATTATTCAACTATATCGTGTACTCTTGGATCATAGTATGTGAAATCATATATGGACGAATCGAAAAAAATGTGTATCTAGAATAAATTATATAAAAAATATACATCAATATTAAGAGGTAATAAAAAAATCAACAATAAAACCATCAGAGATATAATATACTATTGGAGAATAATCTTTTAGATGTACTCTTTGAACCTCTATCAAGAGACTAGAAATATGACCAGTCACCACAGTTATCCCCTGATTCTCTACTCCATTTCACCTGGTGCATTCATCCGTCTCTTTCTTTTGGAGATAATTTTTGTACTCTTGTGATAAAAATGACTCCATGTAGTGATAGTAGATCACATAATCATAAAATGGAACCATCCAATCCTCATATATAATGACATAAAAATCATATCATCTCAAGAACAATGATTCCCCAAATGAAGGGATAACTCCCTATCTCAACGAGGAAGATGATGCACTGGTGTATACCCTCTGATTTGATGCCCAAGAGTGTGTATAGGGTTATAAATACACAATAATATAGACATTACAAACCAACCCATTCCATGGTAAATAGAAAGATGAATGAGTGTTAAGAACCTATTTGGAATATAAAAGATACACTAGTGAAGGATATTATAGTAGTTACAAAAATTATTATTGGTCGTGTACAATGATCCTTAGGTATCAATTGTATTCCATGAAAATGAGTTGATCTATGACTATGCGCTACAACTGGATTTCCCTGAACAAGTCCAATATACTAATGTTGATAATCAAATGAATGGATACCATGGCCCAATCCTATTCCTTGGGAAATCTTGTTATTGATACACCAACTCCCCACCTAAGATGGTGTTAATGATCATTCCCCTGATGGTAGAGCTGGTGAAGATTCTCTTACACTAGAGAAATATGTAAAATTTTGACATAATAATGGCAGATTACCCATACTGACAAAAATATGGTACTCAAGAGGATCTCTATCACACATAGGCTTTATATTAAACTACCATACACACTGCTGTCATATAATAGATATTTCTGTGTGGATGCTCTATTTTCCACTCCTCTGACAGGAAACCACGAGGTAACTCTTCTTATTATATGAAGAACTATCGACCTTCCTCGAAATTGATCATATCTTCATAGTAATATCATATTGCATAATTTTTTTCTCAATGATAAGAGACGTATAAATAATCTCGAAAAATGTAGGTAGGTAAAAACATTCACTGGAGTATGGATGGCATACTGGAGACCATCCTCAAAATATCATTCTCAAAATAAATCTTATATGGGTAGATTTAGTGATAAAACAACATCATAGTAAACACATTGAATAGTATATAACTAAAAAATAACCCTACTACAAATTCATGAACTCTCTAGGTCATGATTTTCTCATTAGTGATGAATGATGAGATCATAAAAGTTAGTCTTGAAGTCATCCCAGACCATGCGGTGATAACGACTGGCCTGTGTAATCACATCCCACAAGTACTAGGCTAAACTGTGAATTATATAGCCTAAAATATTTATGATCCTCTTTAGAGCTATCTCTACATGCTCGATGATATAAAAAGTGTCATATTTTATGGAATCAATAACATGTTGACCTCCATCCCCCAAAAAGATTGGAGGATGCTACTTCTGAAATCATGTATCAAATCATACATTGTTGGTAAAGTTTATGAAGCACCTCTCATATATTGTATCAAACATAAATAACATTTTTTAATCGGAGAATCAATTAATATTTTGATTATTGAATGAGTGGAATCATGTGGCACTATAGGAGGAATCACTGGTGGCTCGGGGACTATCAACTCAAGGTAAATGTTGTTTCCGCCCTCATTACGTCTGATATAATGAATTCATGGTGGAATATATCTAGAATGACCAATCGGACACCTCATAAAAATATTTCAGAGTTGGTAAAAGCACATGAAAAATTATATCACAACTATAAGGTCTGACCAACCAAG
Organism: Viscum album; assembly: GCA_963277665.1. Classification (NCBI taxonomy): domain Eukaryota; kingdom Viridiplantae; phylum Streptophyta; class Magnoliopsida; order Santalales; family Viscaceae; genus Viscum; species Viscum album. Next base: position 1,482,478,041 of record OY728161.1, read on the forward strand.
GTACTATCCTCACTACCATCTAATAAGGCTAGATATTAATTAGTGTTTTATCTTGATATAATAGGCTTACATTAGTTGAAGAGTTGATCAATTTTTTCCTCTTTATTTATTACTAATCATTTGATTTTATAAATAATGAATTACATTAATAGTTCTCATTTTATTATATACATATATAATAAGTTGCCTAAGTTGGTCACCATTCCCAGTAAATCATGTCCCAGACAAATTATCACATATATCAACACCCATTCATATTATATTAATCCCAATTTACATTTATTTCAAATATTTTAATGGGTAATATACGATTGGTCAACATTGAAAATTACCTAATCCATTCCACATGGTCCCATACACCTAATTATTATAAACTGCAAACCATTCAATCTCAACAATAATGCAGGTCATCTAACCAGAGTTCCCTAGTTAATTTGGGTTGAAACTAGCAACTCAATATTATATCATCAAACTCTAATGTAATTGAATTTTTAAATTGATACATACACATTAAATAATTTACTTAATACACTATAAATGATTTTAGAAACATACGAATATGTAATAATTAAGGATAACTCAACAATAACATGAAATCTAGGTAATAAAAGTAGTGAAATTAACCTATATAGAATAGAATATGAATTAAATGTAAAATATATGGTCCTATGATGATTCTTGTAAAAATTATTCATTTCCCTAATCTCTTTGGAGATTGGATAAGTATCAGTAATGCATATAAAGCCCCATAACTAATTATTAATACAAAGTAGTGAAAGTATGTCAACTATAACCAAAAATAGAGAAAAATAATTTCCCATTCCTATGAAACATGATATTTAAAGTTGTTACCTAATATTAAGATTGGCTATTAACCATGTTCCAAATGTTTCCATTCTCTTATATCTATTTCTAAATAATAATAGAAATGCAAAAAACTACTCTAATACCACTTTCTTGATTTCCTGACCAATGTGACACCCAAATGCTCTCCTAACCCGATTGGCCACATGGCCTCAAGTTGGTCTCAAATATGAATGAGGATATCATAATGTAGTAAGGGATTAGGGTGTGTCCTTGGGTAGAGAATTTCCCTACTAATATAGTGTAGTATTGAAAATATAAAATAATTTTTATTTAGTGGAATCTATATAGTGATTAATAAATGAGAAGAAGAATATAATCATAAACATTCAAGCACTGAATGGTAATCAAAATCTAAAAATTGAATCATATGAAACTAATAAGTATACACGTCAATCTCTAGAAAATTGTAAAATATATATGCGTGGAATTAGGCAACATAATCTATACCAAAAAATAAAAATAAATTCAAAAACTATTTGAGTATCTTGAGAACAGGACTGATCATTTGTTACCAAACTCCACCATAATTCAAGGAATTAGGATCTAGTGTAGAAAGTGAATTTATTATACTTGTTAATTGATTCATACTTATAATCATCCTGTGTACCATGGAATTCTTATATTGGATGTGAGATAAATCATAATAGGCCAAAACTTATGGAATTTATACCATATAGTTTAATAAATGTTAACTATTAGTGTGAAGTTATATATTAATGTAAATTAATAAAGTATTAAAATACCTTGATGGCTACTTCATTATCACCTAGTGTATGAACATGTAAACATTTAATTAATTATGATAGAATTTTAAAGAAGTGGGTGATATGATCCAATGTATGACCATGTCATCCTTTAATACTGATAATAATAACAAAGGATATGTGGTAGTAACTAAGGAATAATTTAATATATTAATAATTATCAGGATACACAGTAATAAAAAACGAAACCATGAACTCAAGGGATGATCACCATACTAATAACCAATATCATAGCTATATGGGTATTTAATATAATCATCAGGGGTAACCCAAAGTATTCCACCACATTTAGAATATAAAAGAGGCGAAGAATATCATCTATGGTAAAATGGGGTGAGAAATGACTTAGACCAAGGGGTATATCCATGGACCCACATGTTTGAGGACTTCAAGACGTATCCATGGAGTGAATCTGAGGAATCCTAAATATATTAATGATAATGGAGGGACCCTATGGTGTCCTTAATAGAATCTAAAATTAGACAAGTTCTAGGTTCCATGTTGGGTAACTCCCGTAGAAAAAGGAAACCATGAGTCATAATGTCATCCTCAGAGTGCTCCGGGAATTACTACATGAATTAAATGCTATCCAAATAATGACCACTCTTATAAATATGAAAAGATAAATATACAATATAATCTTTTACTAAATTAATTATTTAATTTATTACATGTAATACTCACACCGTTAAATTAGTCAATTGGTTCAATCAATTACATTTCATTAGTTTGACATGTTTAAGAAGTGCATGAAACAATTAAGTTATTTAATCTGTTAATAATTAATTAGGTTCACTCTACTACATTAAATTATGATTGGAATAGTGTGATATGGATGTACATCCATGTCGTAAAATTAAATTCTAATATTCAATGTGGTAAATATATGATACTTTCCATTTAAAACAGAGATTAATTTATTACATTGAAAATCTTACCATAGAAGCTTCATGTGGTAACTACATGAGTGGGGAATTAGAAATTCACAATTAATTTAATTTATGAGGGAATAAAATTAGTAGGGTAAATCCAGACAATTGAAAGGATTCATAGGTAAAGCCACATGGGTTACTATGGTGTAATTGATGGATCTCCCTACATTGGGTGGAAGGCATTGAGGTCATACCTCCAATTGTGTGATATACATGTATAACAAGGGATTTATAATATGTCAATGAGAAATATAAGAAAGGAATATTAATTACATAGGAAAATAAAGATGAAATAATCCATAATGTAAGGATGGTAGATTATAAAATGGGGATACTTAAGGTATGAGTCATTTAATAGCAACCATGAGGCTATAAAACTCTCCTCATCCAGTATAAGCCTTCCGTTTTTCATAGATCTGAAGAAAAATTAATTACATATCAAAAACCTAAAAATATTCCATATGATCCTAAATAAAAAAAACTATTTCTAGGAGAAGAGAAATGATAAATGACTCAAGATGGCTGGTGAAATAACTTAGATGAATACAATGATATGATTTTTTCTTCGATCATACATGAGATGAAAAATTGGGATACAACATAGAAATATGAGCACATGGGGGATACTATGTGAAGAATGGGATTAAATCTATCCATTGGAGGATAAATTAGAGGAGGGGAGTGATATTAAATAATTAAGTGAATATAATAAAATTTCCCAAAATATATATGTCACATGGTTTGGCCACAAGGATGGAGAAACCATGCACCAACTATATGCCTTCACCAACATCAATAGGGACCCAACCCTATTAGGGGTGGAAAGTTATAGAAATATAGTGAAAACGATACTAATTCTATACGATATTTTTAAGAGACAGATGCATGGGAATGAATCCCCAGAGAAAATTTTTGGAAAAAATGTGATCCCTATATTCTCATATGTTCATCGTAACATGGTAGGGGTTAACCATGTGGCCTTCCCTCTATATCTTCCCTTAATAGTGGGCCAAGTTAATTTTTCCCAATTAGCTAGGATCTAGGATCCAAACCAGCCTCATACACCACGATACACAGTGAACAAATTATAAATCCATAAGTGGTCCAAAATAAATAATTCTTTCTGAATTTAAGTGTTTCACACCTGATAAAAATACCATGTTCTTATAAATAGAATATTCAAACTTATAAACGGATGATTTAAATAAAAAAATTTATAGAGGATATTTATGTGATGAACTATATACATATTAGTATACCCTTTATGATATATTTATCTAACCAAGCATTTATAATAGAAATTCCCATTTTTAATAAAAAATGTGTCTAATAAGGTAATTCAATTATTGAAAACACATTCACTTATGTGTCATTATATAATAGTGTTAGTATTTCTAATTTAAAAAATCATTAACCATCATAAAAATTGATATCTATTAATTAAAAATTAATATAATTATATTTGTTTGTGTGTGTTTCTTTACAAAAAATCCAATTGACATATTCAAGATAACTAATAGCATAAGACAATAGTATAGTACACTATAAAGCCCACTTATCTGATCTTCTAAGAGTGGTTTCATCATTTACATTTTGTATTTACCAACACCAAGTTTTTCTTCGACAAATAAATCATGAGTGATACATTCTATTTTATAAGTTAAATATCTTCATGATCAAAACCCAAAATATCATCATCAAACTGCCCAATTAAATTCTCACCATCACACACCATTCACATTGGGAATTCGATGTGGTAAAAAATTTCTATGAATCTAGACCGTGATAGTATGAATTTTTATACTTTTTATATAAACTAATTATTATATTTATCTATTGTTACTACATTATAATTATTTATTATTAAGGTAGATAAAATTAGATTTGGATACGATGAAACAAAAATTGTTTTTTTAGGACATATATAGTTTCAATGAAGAGACTCTTTTGATGAAATGAAGTAATATTTAAATATATAAAAGTTTAATAAAATATTACTATTAAATAATAGTTTTTACCTATATATTTTAATATAGTTTTACAATGTAAAAGGTATTTTTCTCAATTGGATAGAAAATTATTATTTTCAAAAAACCAGTATTTTAAAATAAATATTATTTTTGATTTAAAACTATAAAATATTATATTATGGTATTTATATTATTGAAATAAATATTATTTCTAAAATTTTTAGGTTATAAATATCTAATAAAACATTTTATAATTTTCTGAGACAATTAATGTTTTATGAAAATAAAATACGGTATAATTATAACATATGAATTATGAGACTATAAAATTCAATAAGTCATAAAATTAATAAAATGGTATCCATTAAAAAAATTACATTTCTCATTTTTAATAATTTGTTTTTTAATTAATTTTTTTAATTATATAAATCCATAATGTGTTCCCTAAAACCCATATTTTAATTTTTTGGCATCAGTAAGAAATATTTATAAACATGTCTGACATCCACTAAAAAACTGTATTATTTTAAAGAGTTCATTTATTTTCTTTATAAAATAATTTAAAACACTCCTGTTGAGAAAAAATCACAGGTAAAACAATTTATTTTTTTATTAATTTATCATATAGCTTCCAAAACAATTGCTTTTAAATTAATAATGAATTTTCATTTCTTTTAATATAAAATCCTAGCAAAACACAGATTATTCCCTAGTAAAAACCCTAGGAGAATGAATTTTATATATATTTCTATTTATAGATACCTCTATGGTGTTCTCATGATCTTAGTAATCTTCCCCAATCTTTTAGAAGCACCCTCCCAAGCTAAGGGATCTTCCCCTTCTCCAAATTACTCAGACACCTTCTTTATATTATTCTCTTTCTATTTCCAATTATATATCTTGTAATATGCTTTTATACATTCTAATTACTATCCTTAAGATTTACATATTATGATATACACTATAATGTCTCATTATTCCCTTCTATGAAACATTATGTACAATAGTTATGTGGCTGAAATTATCATGTGATTTTCTTTTCAAAATATTTTTGTAATCATTACCAATCCCCTCCCCCACTTAAGACCATTCACATAGATTTACATATACTTCATTGATTTGGGACATCAAATTTTGTAACCCATAATCCTTAATCATGGGAATAAATATGATTTTTTTATTGTGTATGATCTTTTTGGAACACTTATGTATGTATATCATTTAAAAAAGTCTTTTGAGCCCAAAATTATATAGCCCTCCAATGCATTGAACATTGTTTTAATCATAGGAGATGCCGTGAATGGTGAAACATAGTCCATCATATGAACATTATGTTATGATTTTTGGGTGTTTCTCTTTTTTATATGTTTATGATGTCTTGTTTCATTTTGTTTCCTTTTTGTTATCATGTTATATCATAGATCATTAATCATGACTATTACTCTCACCCTTATTATGTTACCTTGATATGCCTAATGGATCCAAAATACTACATTACTCTATGACATTCATTATTTATTTCTATACTATGATTTAATTCTCACAATTTTATTATGTATGTCTATACGTTAAAATTTATAGTTTTAGAAGATCGATGAGATATAATAACATGATATAGTGGTTGTAAATATTTTTTTTGTAAACATATTTTGATTTGTTATATAATGAACCTGGATTACAGAAAAAAAATTTCATGATCTAACAGTATTGTATTAATGTTTTATTTATGTAATTAATCATGAATTAAAGTATACTAAAATATGTGTTTCCATATATGGTATTAGAGAAAAGTATACTTATTTTATTGAATTTAGATTAGAAAACTGAAGTGGAATCCTTTGGGATAATAGTAATCATATAAAAACATCCCTACAATTTTATAATGTATATATTAGGTGGTTTCCAATAAAATAAATCTTTTTTTTGTATACTACATGTGGATAGGAATATAGAACATTTTTACTCAGGGGTAACAACCCCCCAATGAGCGCATTGGGTTTGACCTAATCGTCACCTGGTACTCAACAATAAATCCATGATACACTTCTAGTTTGATAATACTTGGCGATATGATTTGGTGAATACACTATATATTTATGAACTATTATTATGGTAACAATATTCCTATAATATTTTTTTTATGAAATCGTTAATAGATAAAATTTATTGAATCCTTGTAATTCATAGGTTAATGCGATATATGAGCTATCAATTCAATGGATATAGATGCCCTATTATGTATTTTACAGAAAAAATTTTTAATACCATAGATTATTTGGGATGAAGTATATTACAATAAATAGAATTAAATAGTGACATTAGGTCTAATAATATTGGGTTCTAATTTTTCTTTTATATTATAAACATTTAGTACAACTTTTCAAACACCACCTCAACAAATGGAAGTACATATATCAATGAAAGTAGCAAATGGGGAAATTATTAAATCTCATGAATATAACTCATCTGATTTCAATATTTTTTGGGATGGAAATCCCAGAGGACCTTTTCATACTTCATTTAGTTTAATTCTACATAATTGTATGTATGTTTTAGAATTACTTATATTGTTCGACAATAAACTTCCAAGAGACAGAGATCACCCCCTCAATCAAAAATCACCCTACAATTGTAGTCAATTGAATGTATGACAATGAATATAATATGGTATCATAATCTATAGGATTTATATTTTTTCATTATGAGGAATCATGTCTAGATAAATTTATTTAAACTATGGAAAAAATTATCCATGACTACATGACCATTTTAAGGGAATATTTTGATGTTTTTCTAAAATAATTTCCTTTTATTACCCAAATTCATCATATTGATTTATCATTTCATCTTATTCAATAAAATTTTCAATATCATAGACCCCATATAGAATTTAAATTGATGGACATAAAGAGTTATATAAGCATGTTCATGATAATATAGATAAATCATTAATAAACCCACATTCTTACCATGGGTGCACTGATCCATGTCATTACTATGTAGGATAGACCATTATAGTGGAACATTGATTATGATGATCTAAACATGATTATAATAACAAAGTATCTGCTTCTACATACTTATTACCTTTTCAATCTATAACATGGAGATTAGGGATTCTCATTTGTTTATATTTAGTCACGATATCATTGAGTAATAGAAAAGAAGGTGGATATCCCCATTATTTCTTTTTCGAAAAATAATAGGGACTAAGTGTTCTTAGTAATTTTATATAGACTCAATAATTCCCAAAACAATTTCCTAGAGGTAATGAATAGATTATTTTTGTATTATATCATCAAATTTGTGGTGGTATTAATATATTTAATTCTTTTCTAATAAATAATTTGGAAGAAACATGATGAGAAACAAAAAATTGTACTTGGGGTCTTGTGAAAGGAAATGATACGTGTGAGGAACAATAATTGTGAGTTATAAATGGATAAAGTAAAATTTATATGACATGTTATCATCAATGAAGGTATATATTTGGATACTTCAAAATAGAGTTAATTTAATTAAGATCTAGAAAAATATCTCTATTAGAAATTTTTAGTTTTTTTGGTTTATCTAGGTACTATAATAAATTTACAAGAAATATCTCATGGTTTTCATGGATACTAACCAAGATTACACATATGATGGTGAATTTTTTTTTTAAACTGAGGAATACAAGGAGATCATTAAAGTGTTAAAAATACGTTATTCACTATTCCAATGTCGACCTTACTAAACATAGATGAATAATTATTTATCTGTTGTAATTAAACTAAAAATGTATTGGGTTGTAAAATCATCCATGATGTCATAGTGATAGCCTATTCTGCTGATACTTTATTTATCCATGAGAAGAACAACCCTATTCATGATCCAAAATTAGATATTGTGACCTTCATGTTAAATATTTGGAAACATTATATCCATGTAGTGAATTATGATATATATAATAATCATAAAATCCCAATGAATATAATCACTGAATAGGATAACAATATGTACTCTCAATGGCGGATAGAGCTAATCAGGTATTATGATTGTTTAATCTATTTCCATCCTGGGAAAGCAAAAAATGTAATGGATGATCTCAATATAAAGTACACCAGAACTTTTTTCATGAAAAATATTCTAATGGATCCAACCTTCTTGGACTGTTAAATGATATACATGAGTATAATACAAAGAGATTCATCATTAATTTATCTAATAACTTATCAACAATTTATTCTTTTGTGTATCAAGGAACCCCAAGAAAATGATGATGTGTTGAAAAAGAAGGTTTAAAATATTCCTATGTTCAAAACTGATAAAGATGGATTTATATGTTATGTAACCCTGATATATTCCAAATAAAATCCAAAATTGAAGATAGAACTTATGGATTATATGAATATTTCATCCTTATATATTCATCTAAGAAGTAAAAAGATATATAATGATTTGAAGCAAAACCTATGGAGGAGACAACATGAAGAGGGGGATTTTATAATTCATGTATCGATGTTTTTTATGAAAAAACTCATTGCTAAATCATATAAGATTCTAGGAATGATGAATTTATTTCCCATAATAGAACGAAAATGGAAAAATATTACCATAGATTTCATCATATGACTCTTTAGGGAATCTAAATGTAATTACACCATCTAGGTGGTATTTTGTCACCCTAAAATGTTTGTGAATTTCATTTATATGATAAAAGATTTACCTTTCCACCAAAATGAAATGACATAAATAATGAAACTAGTAAGACAACATGGATTTATACATTATATTTTGTGTGATCAAGATAAATGTTTACCATCAGGATCTAGATAATCCTTTAGAAATAATTGGATACTTATTATAGTTTTAGTACATCTTATCACCCTCAGATAAATATTCAGTCTAGAAGAATCATTCAAACATTATATAATATATCGGTATCATGTTTGAATTATTTCAATGGATAATGGGATCAATATCTCCACCAAGTTGAGTACTCATGTAACAAATATTTTTTTCTATCACAAAAATGACACTTAGTGATGATCTGTATGTTATGCGGTGTTAGACTTATACATGTTATGATGAAATTAGAAAGTGGAAGCTAATGAGACCTGATCTTGTCTGAGAGATGATAGAGAAGGTTCAAACAATTCCACATCTTATCAAATCCACATAAAGTCGATAGGAAATCTATGTAGACACTCATCAATGAGACCTATACATTCAGTTCAGATATAATGTATTCATTTATATATCAGCATTAGACATTGTTTTTATGTTTTGGAATATGGGATAATATTTTCCAATCTAAATCAACTTGTTTGAGATGCTTAAATATATAAAAATTTCGGCCTATCGACTAGAACTACCACCTAGCCTATCTCAGGTACATAATTAATTCCATATGTCATTCTTGATGTACATACCAAACCCAACACCTGTAATAAATCTAGAGTTTGATATACATTAGAATGATATTTCATATAGGGAGATACTGATGATGATCACTAGTCATAGTGAAAATGTTTAATGAAATAGACAACTCATCTGGTCAAAGTAATGTTGTGGAACCAGAAGTATAAGGAAGTAATGAGGGAACTAAAATAAGTTAAGAAATATAATTACCCTCATCAATTTTATTTTATGTAATGGAAATCCGGATGGAAATGTTTTTTAAAGGGGGAAGAATAAAAAGACAATAAAATTTATTATTTAAATTCATTATTTTGATGAAAAAATTCTTTGAAATTTAATATTCTTATAAATAAATTCATTAGATTATCAATTAGGTACTACATTATTCAATCATAAATATAATACTATTAAACATTATAACATTTGAAAGTGTAGACATAATATAATGATTGTATAATTAACATATATATATATATATGGGGTTATGATAAATCAAATTGACATAGACAAAGAACGTAATGGACTTGAATAGTAGGATCATACCCTATAAATCCCATATATAAATACTTTTGAGGGATATGGAATCATTGGGATTTACCAATGACTAATCACAAGGCCTGAATCATCTACTAAATAATGAGAAAACTATTCATGATATATTTCAAATCTCATAGAGATCACAACCCAAATGATGTACAATGAAACCCCCCAAGTAAAACCCAACATAGCACTCGTACACATATGGAATTAAATGATGTAATAAAAGGATATGTTTATAGACTATAAAAGAATTATTTTTTATATGTATTAAAGTAATCATTTTTTTATTTTTCTATTATTATTACATTGTAATTATTAACAAATATGTTTTATTAGAATTTGATATCGACACAATGTAACAAAAACAATATTTTACGAGATATATAGTTTCAAACGATAAATAAATTTAGATAAATACAAGTATTTTTTGAATGAATTTATATTGTATAAAATATTATTATTTAGTAATCATTTCTAAATATCAATGATAATATATTTTTCAAATATTAATTTTAATTTTTATAAGGGTCAAAAAGCTATAATACTCAAAAATAGTGTTTTCAATAATTTTTTATTTATTATTTAAAAGTAAAAAATATCGTAATTATAGAATTACATTTAAAAAAAATATAATTTTTGAGCAAATATTTTCAAAAAAAATTAATGCTGAATTGTTTTCAATTTTTTGAGATAATTGGATTTTTGGTTAATAATTAAATGTGGTAAATTATATGGTATGTATTATGACATTCTAAAATCCCATAATTGATCAAACAAACACTATATGGGGTAATCCTGATCAAAATTATATTTCCTATGTCAAACAATTTGTTTTAATATAATTTTATTAATATTCCAAACCTTAATGAATCCCCCTTCCCTTTTATCTTATTTCATGTTTTTAAATTAATTCCATATAAACTTGAAAAAATATCAACTTACTAAGGGTATTATTATATAGATTTAGTTTATTTCACTGTAGTTTTCTAATCACAACTATTTTGTATAATCCATTGGAAAGACTCTCTGATGGTTTTTTATTTTCATGACCTTATCATATATTGTCCAAAACTTATTTTTGGTGATTAAAAATTAATTCTCAACTATATTTCTAAAAATACCAACTCAACCTCCCATTAATCATCATAGAAACCCTGTGATAATAAATTATCTCTGCCTTTACCTCTATATATCCCTATAAACGTGTTCCCAATCTCGTAAGAAGCTCCTTTCATGATTTTATAAGTGCTCTCTCAAGGTGAGGGAGACTACCCTTATTCTAATTTTTTAAGAACCTAATTTATATTATTAACTATTTATTTCCACTTTTCCATGTTTGAATATTGTTTTAAAAATAAATTTTATTGTACATATGATTTAAAAGTGTGTATATATCCCTTTCACTCCCAATAAACCCCTCAATGAACTTTAATATAATCTCATTATGCTACCAAAATTATTATATGAATTTATTTTCCTACACTTTGTGTATTTAATAAAAATTACAATTCTTAAACAATAGTGTTCACATAGGATTAAATATATATAATTTATTAGTGAAATCCATGTATATAACCCTCACTCCATAATCTTATGATTTCATGTGATGAAAATGGTTCTTATAGTGTATGATCTATGTTTCACACTTATACATATAATTGATATAAATGTGACTAATGGGTTTGGAATTATATATCCCTATAATACATTATATAATGTTTTTATATAATGATATACCTTCTGTGTGAAATGGTGGTTATCCTAAAAACACTATACTATGATATCTATCCAGATATCCTTAACTTATGTTTTTGATGTCATGTTTTATGTTGTTCCCAAAATTTTTTGTTTCTTATATGTCAATATTTCACACCATGCCCGATAGTTGAAGATTATGACTCTCAATAATCATGGGAAACCAATATATACCTCTTGGATCTATTTTAACACATTAACTTATGTTATCACAATTTATTTTAATACATGACCTTAAATACCAACCCCTTTTTTACATCCCCAGTTTATCTTGTTTAATTTTATAAGATCCATTAAATATAAGAACACGTTATTGAGTTTTTAAATAATTTTGTTGTAATTTTATTTAAGGTTTCTATTTTATGTTCCTAATTTCATAAATTAACTATGACTTGTGATCTTGAATGAATTTATTAACTATATGTTTATGTAATGATTCTTCAATAATTGTGTATTAAAATATCTTTTTTCATGATCTTTCATCCTAAAAGAATAATATTTAAAAAACATGACATATATTTCTCAACATGGTGTATTTTCTAAAAACAACAAGAACCCTATAGAATAGTAATTAATTCTTTTAGAATGATTACAATGATATTCATATCACTAAAAATGATTATATTACCCAATTATGTATGACTTGTATTTCTATGACCCTAAATATTTTATATGAATAAAGAATCATGATGCTCTACTCTACCGTACAGACATCACAAAATTGAAACTACTCAAAATCATCAAACCTAATGTCACTATACTACCAACCTAACATGATCTAACCCATTAATGTTCCAATAGTGTAACCAATATTGTTTAATGATTTTTGACCCAGGAGAACAATCTATATATTTTGGGTTAGTGATTAGAATCAATGGTATATATAGAAATTATTATAGATATTAAACTAAAAATGATATTAAATACTTATTTATAACACAATTATGATATCGTGAAATGAAAAAAATCAAATGATAAACCCTCGATTAATTATCTTTAAAAAGTTCATAAATGATTTTCAAGAATTGTAACGTATATAAATATTCAAATATCCCAAAAACAAAAAAAAATATTTCTTAAATTAAAATCAAAAACCAAATTCCAATAAGTAAAATTCAACGTAACTCGTATGTTCCACTTAATAAGTACATGATTTTCCATTTAGATAGGTTCAATAAAAACATACCACTATGTAGTATAAATTTCTCTATATCTTAGGGTTTGTATTTAATACTAATTTAATGTATAATGGTTTTTTATTTATGAAAATTTATTTTCACATAGTATTTTCTCCCCTTAAATGAGAAAATTCCCTGAAATTTAAACAAAATATAATTATGTATTATACACCAATAATGTGTAACAACTAGACTGATAAATCTAACACATAAAAAAATATTTTTCTCTAGGATAATATATACCATAAATATAACAACAAAATTCACTTTATATGTAAATATATTTCATATTTCTTGACACAAAACTGGGAAATAATAATTAATGCAGCTACAAAATCTAATCCTCCACATGATAGTTTCCTAATATCATGGGAAACACCCAAAGTATCTATAACATTGAATTATAAATAATGGACTATACCAAGGATATTTCATTTTTCAATCAATGGGTTATTTTCACTCGAAGAAATTTTATGTACACCCAACTCAGTCTTCATGTTGGTGGATATAATTATATTATATGTACTAAACTCCCTCCTAAAAAAGAATTTTGAAAGGGGATTCCCTTAATATAAAAAATATTTGAAAATAAAACTATAACACATTTACATTTAACTATTTAATAATCATAACCTTAAATTAATACAAAATATACTGCGATATTATTCCAAGGGAAAAACATGTCAAAATTAATGTGAATGCAGAAATATTAAATAAAATTAATAATTATCTTATAGGTGGAGGGAATTAAAAAGAGAAAACATTAAAAGAATTATGATTGTACCCTTATGTACATTCCAATTTTAGGAATATCAAAACTCATCCAAATAAGGAGCATCACATTACACTATATATGGGTAAATATAGATAATCAGGTTGAATTAGGAAATAAAAATCCTTTTCTTTTTCCCTATACCTAATAAATGTTAAATTGTTAATTAAAATAAAATTTTAATATCTAAATATGACAGGAAGAAACAAATTTTAATTTTTTAATCAACAAAAAAATCATTTAAGTTGTTTGGTAAAATAAAATTGTTAGTGAAATTTAATATAGAAAAGAGAGAAACCCATCATAAAAATAAAAAATTGTACCGAACCATCTAATTAATATTTTTACATGATAGAACCCAAAAGTAAAATAATAAAATCTACCAAAGTCATGGAATCCATTTAAATTGTTAATAATATTATACTGATAAAAAACCATCATTATAAAGGTGACATAATAAATTAATATTTCAGTTAGAATATCTAGATTAACAAATATTTTTCCCACTATGATGTTAGATAGAAGTTATGACATTTTATTATAAATTTAATCCTAATATATGTTGTTTAATTAAATTATTTTAGGTAAAAAAACTCTATAAAACATGTTTTTACTCAAAATTAATGTTTATTTAAATTAGTTTCATATGGGAATTTTATATTTTGATAGTTATCTAAAATTATATATTATAAAATGATTTTTTCAATTTTATAAAAACCTAAAAGAGAAAATTTTGTGATTTTTTAATTAAATCTATATGGTTGTGAGATTTATATTTAAAATTGAAAAATAATTTTTTAACTCCTAAAAATTGTTAAATTTATCGAAATTTCAGCCTAATTTTTTTCTTACAATAATAATAATAATATAGAAAACACTTTGTCTAGAGTAAATATCTCACAGAAGAATTAAATTAATGAAAGTGAATAATTTAAAAATGAATATTATAGGGTTGGTTATAAACATATAATCTATCATTAATGATAGGAAAATGTATTATTTATGAAAGAAGATTAAATTTCTATCCAAGGGAAAATTTATCTTCATTATACTACAATAAAAAATCTTCTACCTAGTTTCCACCATTCTTGATCTGGGATACGCTCATCTAGGTGAATTCAATAATGAAATCAAATTCCAATACCTCATAGAAAGGATCCCAGAATCTAACAAAGACATGGGATAAATTATTTCGGTAGAAATAATTAAACCATTTTATATCCATATTTAAATGAAAAAATAATGGTTTTTTACCACATTTCATAAACATTATCAAAAATCATTCCATCAAGAGTAGTCCACTATCTACGGGATGTGGAAAAGGGGTAAATTTGGGAAACCTCTATATATATGAACAATAACTATTTATAATTCCATATCTAGGGATACAATTATATTTCCATAAATTTTAAAAATTGTAATATAATCTTTGGTCAGGATCCATATATTAGATTTCGGACTAAGGGGTGTTCTTACAATACCTTAAAATACCATGAAAGCACAGGGAAAAAAATTAATCCAGGTAATTACCACTATATCCCTTTTAAAAGTTGGAAAATATGTAAATATAAATTTAAATGATTTAAATTATAACCATAGAATATAGGCAATGTCATTTCATTCTTATACCATTACAAGTCTTCTATAAATAGTGAATACCTATTATAATTAAATTAATCAAAAAATAGAAAAGTTGATAAATAATTATGAAACCATAGATTATATTCATAGAATAATTTCAATTTTTACCTCCGCTCAGGTGAAAAACAAATAAACTATGAATATAATAACCTAACATATTAATATAATTGAATATAAAAATGGTGTGATCTAAGGATTATTAATTTTTTATTTGATGGTATAAAATATTGGTGATATGTATCCATGTTATATAGATAATGTAATAAGTTTATATAATATAATACCATAGTTTCCATAAATGTATCATTCATGTAGAGAGAATATATTGATTTTAAAAATTATTTAACTATCTAAGCACCATATTAGAATCAACACTGTTGTATATATATAAAAGTTCTAAACATGATATCCACAGAAGCCAAAACATCCAAAATGAAACATTCCATTCTATAAAATTACATCCAATTAATATTTTAATTATATAAATAAAACTAAATAAAAAAAATAATATTTTATTTAAGGGATTACAAAGAAAAACCACGTCATGAAAAGATCGAATCAAGAAAATATATCAAATTGTTGAATAAATCTATCGAAGCGACCAATAATTTAAAAGAGACTATCTAGATGATTATGATTATGATGATTATGATAATTATTGTGAACATCATGGTGGTGGTGGTGGTAGAAACAATAATATCTTATATCATGAAGAAGTGGTTTATTTTTTTTTAAAAATAATACAAAAAGCGAAAATATGATATATAGGGGATTACATAGCATAAAATTCAATCATATTTATAATAAGAATATATGTCATATTAATTTCATATATTGATGCAATTTATCTCTATAATCCCCCTCCTCCTCCTCGTGCTCATCACCTCATTCATGGTTAAATGATGATGAGCATTGAACCCATGACCCAATGGAAGTTCTCCACTGAAAATATTCATTATTTTTCATTGAAATCTTAATAAGGTCACTATTAAGTCCCTCATATTAAATAAATGGCTCCATGGACTTAATCTATACATATGGGTGTAAACTCAAAATTCTAGAATATGTAACAACATATTGCCTCTCTTCGTGATTTGTGAACGTATCATATTCTTGGGATTAGTTCACTTACTTTTTTGATTTTGACGTAGAAACATGATTCCAATGATGGATTCATAATAATAATAAAATAAACTTGAACCTAATTTTAGTTAACCTATATTCCTGTTGTGATAGACATAAATTGTTTCTAGATATAGTTATCTATGCGGCATCACAAATCCCTTGATCGTATGTTTCATTAACAGGAGTGTGTGGTGAATTAGTAATAAAATTTTCTAGAATGGTAAATATTTAATCTTATATAATATATTGGAAATGAAATACCTTAGTAATAATACATTCTAGTGTGGCCACAGTAAACTTATAAATATCAACAAAAGAGTCAATAATTCAATTTTTAATAAGATTTTGAGAATTCCATTTCTATTCTCCCATAATGATTTCATTGGTGAATTAAATTTATATCCTCTCAAAAATAATAAAAATTTATGACATAGTAAATTTTCATTTAGAGTAATTTTTTTTGAAAAATTTGATAGTATCATCATATATCTACCATATAAATTTTTTTTCTAATATCACCATCCACTATTGAAAGGACTAACTTATTTATTAGAGTGAAGCGTTAAGATTTTTTATCCAAAACAATATAATGGTTATAATGGTGAGAAAATTTGGTATCCCATTCCATTCATATAATAATTCCAACTAATTATGTAATATCAAATAGAAATTTTAGATGCCACATAATCTAGGTAAGTATAGTAATCTAAATAAAAATTTAGACCCAAGTGTTTATATCAAAGTATATTATGATTTTTTGTCCCATTTTTTAAAAAATTAATAAACTAGATTATAAAAATACACATAACCCCAATATAACTTCTTTAGATCATTGAGGAGAATAATGAACAAAATCACATTCCCATGGAAACACATTTAAGATTGTATAAACCCCATGTATTATAAATCTCACTTAGCAAGTCCCTTATTCTACATGGTTTTGAACTTCCCAATAAAACAACCATCACAATAATAAATTATTAGCATAAATTTTGACTTTATACAGTATCTTATTATTCTCAAATACATGATCTATTAATTCTTTTGTATTAATCCTATAAAGAAAAACTATATAGAAACAATAATACACAAAAAACAATATCCTAACCGGTTTAGACCCCATTACTCCTCCAAAAATGTTTCCACACAATAATGTATACTTATATATATATATATATATTATATTTATGGATAATGGATCACATTTTCTCTAGTATTGTTTCCACCCATCCCTCATTCTATACAGACGCATGTCCCATATTGGATTCTTTTTCCTCAATTTATAAAAATATTTTATTGCTCTGTAAGTCATAATACTTCCCTTCCAACATGATGCCACATGATACAAATCTTTATCCTGCATTTACCCTCCTCAAAAGCATGGAATGACCTCTTATTCCATAGACTCCATCTTGTGGACTATATAATCATCCACATGTTCTCTCTTCCACCCTTCACATTGACCTAAAATAGGGTTATGTTGGCTGCTCGACATGAATGTCCCCCACATAGTTAATTCCATCACACTATTTTTTTCAAATGAATAATACATGAAATAAACACACACACACACATATATATATATTAATATACCCATGTCTATGAATGGGGTCATTTGTGTCTTTCATATTAATAAACATAATTCCCTTTCTTAATAGAATCAGTATGTTTAAAGTGTAAATATTTTAAATTATCCCACATTATCATCAGTCAATTTAAAATGCATTAAATCATCATACCTAATTTCCCTCATGTAAAATTATAACATGATACCCCATTTCAAAATACACACTCGAGTGATCAAAATTATCAAGACCCCCTACCCAATCACTCTATAAATATTCTACAAATACATGAGAAGTGTTTTGGCTATATATACAAATTATGGGTGACATTATTATGAAAAATATTATAATAATATATAAAAATCATTGATATGTAAAATATTATTGAAAATAATAATATGAAAAATCTATAAATAATTATAAATAATTCATGCTTGTATTTCATATAATTATAATATGAAACCATGTAAATAGTCATAAAAAAATATAATAAATCAAAAAATAAAAAATAAAATCAAAATAAATGAAATATAATTCTATATGAAAACCCCCATTACCACTTCACAGTCATTTAATCCACCTCCCAAAGAGAAACAAATATAATCCATCAATATTTTTATATGCTTTTTAATAAATCCCAATATAAAAATACCAATTATAGTGAATCCATATGTGTTTATATCATAGTGTGAGAATTTATATATAGTTAGGTCAGCACATACACTATTACTACTATATAAAACATAGAAAAATAATATAATTTTCAATTATGGAATAATATATATAATTATGAAAAAATATATAAAAAACCATTGTATAATCCACTATGCTTATAGATAATTATAACAAAAAACAAAGACCAATCACAATATAAACATAATACATATAGTAATAGATCTATATTAGTTTCTCATGAAATAATGCTAATAATTTTGACTTGGAATAAAAATACTGTTCTTTATATATTTAGAATCACTATTTATCATCTTTAAATATGTTTGAGTAAAAACAATGTTTACCATTACATAATGAGTAATTTTTAATGTAAATTTGTAATATTTTTTATTTTTGTATAATTATCTTCATACAAGAAGTGTTTTGTTTTATAATATTACCATTAATCACTCTTTTATTATATGTCACTTAGGTTATACATTGAAAATATAATTTTTTTTACTTCCTATAAGATTTAATAAATGAAAATAAATTTACCCTTAAATAATTGTAGATAGTCTATTATTTTGTGAAGACATAGTGGATATAATAACATAAATTTTTCTTATTACCCTCATGTGCCTCTTGAATTTGAATCATATTTACACCCTTTTTATTCTCTTCCATTCTTGTAAAAAAATACATGTAATGGAAGGAATCTTTTCTTAGAGATTTTCCAAAAAGTTTAACCACTTTTTTTAAGGTAAGAACAAATTAAATTTATATACATCATACAATTTGTGGTTTTATGTTCTTGGTTTCATGAAGGTTTCTGAATCCAAAATATATAGTAAAAAAATTCAAATAACATGTATCAACTTTCAATAAAGTTGTAGCGTTTATATGTATATAATGGTGTATTAAATCAAATATCACATGGAAATATAAATCACTAAACTCTTATAGATTATAAAATTATTTATTGATCATGTATATTTCCATATGATCACATTATCTTCTGATATTCAATAAATAGTCATATTTTTATGAATTGGTATTTGTTGCCTGAAATCATCTTTTTTTTGTAGAAAACTACATTGTGACATGTCAATCATCTTAACTAGACTATTTTGATAAGAATAGTTCATGGGGTCAAATCCATATATAAACCTACCACCTTAATTACTAATAAATAATATCATGAATTCACCCTTCATATTATTCATGACATTTATACATATGATAAAACTACTAATATACCTCAGATCATTCATGAAATAATGTATCATACTAAACCATGGTGTGTGATCATTATATTAATTTATTCATTATTCGTTGAAATATTATTATATGATCATTGCCACGAATACCATGGTTTTATCATCCATATGAATATTTTTTCATTCCATTTAATCTGAAAAGACCTTATAATTTATCTATAATGATATTGTTAACAAATATAACACAAATAGAAGACACAAATCATGAATAAATATAAACAAAAAACATTTATATTAAATCCTCCAATATTATGTTTATCTAAACACATCACCTTTAGATGGAATAGTTTTTTGGGAGTATTATTACTCTTCATGAAGTTCCAATACTATATTGACTATGTATCCATTGAGAACAACCCACACATCCCCCTTTTTCATTTTACTTCATGAGGGATCCTTAAAAAACGTCTCCTTAACACCCCCAATCATAAATGGATATTAAATATCCTCTATTTTGTTTATTATTAACATGAAAATAAACCCAAAATATCTACTCCATCCTTTAACTGCCAACATATCAACTATCAGCTACATAGAAAACCCATCCCCCAAACTTCTCATTGATCATAACATATAAAAAATGTCTCCTACATTTAAAAGAGATATCATTTTTTATTCATCACCTTTTACATAAAAAATTAATAAAACTGAAAAACATATGGGATTCTGAGAGAGAAATCTTTCACAATGAATCTCTTATATGCTGAATGAAATGTTTATAGTATTAAATTTTCATGATATCCTAGAATTTCCCCTTTTTGGGAACACACTATAATTATAGACCACAATTATCCACCTTCACCATGAAAAATTGGTAGTTGAAATGAATATTCAATTACGCTAATTTTTCTACAAGAATCATTAACATTTTGATTGTGCATTCATAATTAATGGATAGGAAACATCATCTATATTTCAATAATTGTTTGAAATTTAATAATAAATTGGGTCATTATATTTATGTTGTGATATGTTTGACATTTTTCTCTCAATGCGTTCGGACTTTTCTTCATTAAGTGTTATCAAACATATCTCTCTCGAAAAAAAATAATACATGTCCAGAAGTATATTTAAAATCCTTAGAATATCCTATCAAATCCAAATCAGAATATCTATAAAACTAAAATGATGATTTCTATCATACCTAAAAAAAATTATAGAATCCCATTGATATATTTTAGGTTATATTTCGTTAATCCAAGATTTTAATCCTAATGACTGCTTCAGAATCATTAATAATTACATACCACAAATAAGATTTATGTTTTAGGTACTATTAATTAGAGTATTCCACCAACTTGTCATTGGTAATCCATTTTATGTAGACATATTAAATCATCAATACAGAATGTAGTCTCAAGAAATGTAGAAGAAGATACATCTCTCAAATATTTTATTCAAAAAAAATTAATCACAAGAATTGTTTTCTTATGAGATTTTGATATAACTTTATACGGTTGTGACCTAATGTCCAAAGATATATGTCTTCTAATGAATAATCTACATATGATAATGATTCCTCATTTGACCAAAATTATACATATTTTTATCTTCTCTATTTTGATCAAATAAACAGTCATCGACAAACAGAATAATAATGGAAAGGCATTCCGTTTCTTTTGTGACTTACTGATTATAATAAAAAAAATTCCTTAATTTCGTTCGTTTTATGAAACTGTCAAATATCAAAAATATTCCCATGGATGTTGTTTCAAGACATACATATCATTATTTAGCTTAAAACATGATTAAAATCACCATTATTGAATAAGAATTGAGTTTTTAAATATTTTCCTCCCTTAAAGTTCATACATTAAAAATACTTTATTCACATCAATTTAAAATGACATATAATTATAGATAATTAATATATTAAAATTTTATATCATTTCTAGAATTGTGAGAGGAGAAAACGTATGATCGTAATTTATACACTCAATATGAGGTAGACCTTTATAAACAAGATGATCATTATTCCATTCTATTTCACCTTTTTAATCCATTTTATTTAAAAATTCTACTTTATTACTATCAAATTATTTTCATTGTGATGTGAAAACAATTCCATAGTTTCATTCATCTCAATTCAAATCATATCTTCCTTTATGGAATCAATCAAATTCTAATATAAAAAATTAAATTTAACACATTTTAGTGAAAAATACTCAATAAATTTGATATAATTGATAATCCATGAACTATTTTAGGTTTAAAAAACATTCTCTTATCAATTAGAATGTTATTAGCTTATAAATAATTTATATTTCTTAAAGTGATAACTTCTTATTTATCTAGGGTTTAATTTTTAATTAATATTTTAGAATTATCATATGAGTTCTGAATAAGTACTTTTCAATCTCAAATAATATAATGTTTGTAGATATATTCTCTAAGATATCATTTAATATCATTAAAAATCGTAAATTTTTATTTATGATGAATTTTAGTTTTCAAAGAATATTACTTCAAATCTGTAAAAAATATTTTCAGATTCTTATTGTGAAACCAATTAATCATTATATTGGGTAGATATTCCTGAAATCTCCCAAATTAGAAATTCTTATTAAACTTGAGTAGTTTTCTTTATTTTAATCTTGATGTAACATGGGGTTATGAATATCATTAAACTCTTAATGTTAAAATTGATTCTAAAAAATAACATATATTGTGTGTAAAATGAACTTTTTCTGAGTAAGCATTTATTAAGAATTCTTACAACTAAAATTATATATTTTCTATAAAATCCCTTAATTATCCATTATTTTATAATATCATCGTTCCCATGTCCACTAATAACATGATTATCTTAATATCTACTCCATTTTTTAATAAAAATAACTATACTAATGCCTTATTCAATGAACCTCAACGTATTCTTCAAAGTATGTATTATTATATTCAGATAAATAATTTGATGAAAAACATTTTTATAGTGTAAACCATTTGATTTCCAGAAGACCATCAAAATTGATTAAATATATAAGAAGGTTTATATTTACTCGATAAAAAATAGATACTATTCAAATAAGAAAACAGATAAAAACATTAATTTAAGAACATGTAATTGTTGACTAACGTGAATCTCATTAGAACATAAACACTTTACTATATAAACTCAATTTGTATATTTATCTTGATATTCACCAACTTATAACTATTTTTCATCATATTGAATTTGTAACATCTATCACAAGTGTTGAGCCATTCATGAAATTTATTTTGTATGTTCACAAGATATATATATATTTTATGAGCATAGCCATGTTATTTTCCCCAAATGGCCAATATCCTTTTTTATAGTTTTTTAACCTCTTCAACACTCATAAAACACGTGTCATAATCATTAGATGTTTGTAATATATTTTTTTCATTACACCATCTATATGATTGTGATATCCTCAATCCTTCTAATAAAACATCTAACCTTTCCATCGATCAAGTCAACCCCATTTTCACAAAGTTAATAATCAGTAATAATTTTTTACATTATCCCATTAAAAAATATCAGTCCATTGAATTCATGTTTATTCTCACAAACATTTTTACATCCATCTCCTTGGACATTAAGTGAAACAATATTATCGAATGCAATATCTTCTCCATCATACCTTTGGATAATTTTTAATATATTTTTCTTATTGGTCATGTCTAATGGGAAACAATTATAATGTATCCAATTATTCCTTTTTTTTTACATTATATCTTACAACCACCACTGTCACATTCCCTTAATTATTCCTCCTATTAAAATATTTATATTTCAAATTTTTCTGATAATAGTAATTTTACGTAGTGAATAAATTTTCATTAAATTAAGGTTGATCACACCAAAAGTGGATCCCTTGAGAGAAATTAATAATCTATTCTATTATAAATTCCCTATTAGATGTTCTCTCAACTATCCTTAAAGAACACTAGGGCGACTATCCCTTGATTCATAAAATTTAATTTATTAGGGAAGTGGTAAAATATTCTATCACACATAATCATTATGTCTATAAACTCAACAAGCCCTACATCATCCATTCAAAAAAAATCTACTCAATTATTAAATAGTTTCTTCAAAAAAATCATTGAGTTTCACATTAATCAAAAATCAATTTTTTTATAAAATACACATGAATATGTTATTTTAATACCATTACCTTGTATTTTCACTTTCTATTGAAAATGGTTGTATTTTCCTACCCAACCCTATTTTTTGTGATTTTTAGTACCCCCACATTGATTTAAATTGTCTGTTTTCTAATTCAATGTTGTAGGGACCCCCATATTCTCCCAATTCTATTTTCTTACACTATTTAATTTTAATGAATGTATTTTGAAAACAATGGTTTATCATAACATGGGACAATAAAAAATTTCATAGTGTAATAAATAAGTTCCTCTAAAATATTGGATCCTTTATTTATTCTTTTGATATAATTATGAAACAGAAGTTGTGTTCTCTTCCAAGGTGTTCCATTAATATAAGATGAATATTTTTTACCTCTATATTCATTGAAAAATGATTTTTAGTTCAATTCTCAAGCATCATATCATTATATTCAAGTATTTTTTATTTTATCACATATTACATGTAATTTCTACATTTATTTCAATAATATATTCAGATTCTAATTCATTAAGGTTGTTCTTTAATGAATCATTATATTATTTCAAAACATTATATTACCCCCTAGGCTTCTTTTTTCCCACATTAACACTATAACCATTGTTCATAATTTAAACTCTATTGGTGTCCACACATTAAGACTTTCTTCTTATTAAATAAACATTTCTTATTATTTATTGATGAATCATTGAGCTAATTTAACATAAACACGAATGTATTATTTTCCATTTATCCATGAAGTTATCTTTATACATTTTAAATTCCTTGTCATATTCTATGACATCAAATTTGAAGAGAAATGTTTTCTACAATGTTGTATTTGACATTAATTTATCATCGATTTACTTCCCGATATTATGACTAGTTTCTACTTTATTCCAACTTAATGACATTATTGATTTTTAATTTTATTTATTCCATTTGGTCATTGAAATTTATTTCAATTTCTCAAATCATACCATAATTTATATAATTCAATAGAACATTACCTTTATAAAAACTTTTTCAATATTTTATTCCTTTATAAAATAATGATATCAAATACTCAAGGTCTATGGAAAAAACATGCACACAGGATTCTTTATTTTGTTTATTATTTAATTCATCCAATTTCTAATCTTTTTAAAATTAAATTGTGGTCTCCTTATTTAATAGCACACATATTTTTAAGGATACATTTATATTAATATTACAGGCCATCAATAAATTTTTTTCATTTTTTATGGTAAAATCATAGTAATCCTGATCTTAAAGAGAATAAATCCTCTCATAAAATGTATCCTATATAATTCTCCTAAAATTATTCAATAAAATATAATAATTATGTATTTCTTATAGCATCTAATTCATATCAAAATATTGTTCACATGAACACAGAACATAGATTCCATTTAAGAATTTTTAAATTTCGATGTCCTTAAATTGATCATGGAATGTTTTTGACTATGATTGTTTTATCTTTTAATCTGTCTGATGGTTATAATATATCCATCATTATTCCCATGAGTTCGGTAAAATATATATATTATAGGGTTTGGAGTGAAATTTTATTTATACCATCAACTTAAAAAATTATTTTTTAACGTAATTTATATGTGGTATTGACATTTAGAAGATATACACCATTATTTGTAATATAAATAATAGCTAAGATAGGATACTAATTTTACAAACCTATCCACTACTTCTATAGTTTCAATCCCTATCCATCAAACATAAGAATATATTTTTTGTTGATATTATTCATAAAATACATATATATCATTTATTATAATGTGTTAGTTATAAAATAAACTTACTATCTTTAGAAAGTTACGTAGAAGTACATCAAAATCACATTGATGCTAATTGGTATACCTACGAGAGAATATTCCACTTCTGAGAGGGGGTGAATATTTGATTTTCAGAACAAAACATTTTGAAAATTGATATTCCCATCATTTTTCTATTTAATTGGATATTTAATATAATTATTTAATGATAAGAGATAGTGTGAATAAAATCAAAAAATTGAAGCGTTTTTTTTCAATTACATACCCTTATTATCATGTGGGTATTACATACTGAAAAACTACATGGGTCTTGTTATTCACATTCCGATTTTATAGTCAATTATAATTTTGAATATAGTTGGTATGTGGATGTAAAATTAAATTATAAGAAGGAAATAAAATATATAATATTTTCATCAAGCGTCACTTCTAATCCTGAAGTGTCTTATGATTTTGGATCATGTTTGTGATCTTATTATACACCACAGTCTAAGACAAAAGACCCCTATAATAGGTGGGTGAGTATATCAAATTACTTAATAATTGTTTTCATACATTAATCAATTCATATCATCCCAAATATGTATATATATATATTAGTCTCACTCTTTATGATGTTAAGAATACATCTGAATGATACAAAAATAGAATCTAATAATTTTGGATCACCTTTGACCAATATTATGGTGTGGCTGGTTAAATTATTATTTCATGATTCTAATAACATCAAAAGTAACCATGATCCAAACACATGTAGTCATTTTCACTATTGGATCCAACATATAATTCAACATTATCCCTTGATATTCATAGACCTAGAAAAGAATTTTATTTTAAAGACCCTATACATATGAAATAAAATCCACCTTTGAAATGTTACAGTAAGATATATGGTATGATAATTCTATAAAAACATAACTAGTGCAGTACCAATACTTCACGAGGTCACATCACATCATGGACCTATACTTTAAATTCTTCAGGAACACCTTCTTGGAACCACTCTTCATGTTGTAGATTGACTTTTTTATATAAGAGTATATGAAAACTCTTCCCTATCTCTTTCATAGTGCAACAAATCTTACTATGGTGTGATGTATATATATAATAATAACATATGTATTCATCCTCAATATGGTGTGGAATAATCACAACTGTTCAAAAAGTGATTTGATACTCCTCATCAAACCATCAATAATTTTTATTATATGTCAGCTAAAAATGTCATCCAACTCATATAAGATAATATTCAAAATAAATTAATCCTAGAAACCACACAAAACACTTGAATGAATTAACTATATAAAAATATTCCAATTATACCTCTAATTTGATGGTTATAAACACCAGAACATAGGATAGAATGGTGATTGTTAGGGCACCCAAACTCTTTATGTAAGACTAATGATATGTTGACTATGTCTCAATTGATATCAACTCAATGTCATATCTTTTTCAATTATCTTTTTATGGGATCCCCATTCACCGAGAATCACTAAGTGTCCAAATTAAATAGAACTATTCACCTTATGTCATCTTGGCCTCCCCTCAACATGTTCATTATTGTTATATGAGATACTAAATGAGTTATAATTTTAAATACAACAATAATACATTAACAAATAACAAAAAACATTATCAATATATCATATTATAAATTTTAAAATATTTTTAAATCATGAATTAATAATATTGTTGAATATATTTTTTAATTTCTAGAAATTATTATAATTTGATTTTAATTATTCATTAAATGTATATTTGAGAATTCTTATTTCCAACAATGTCTAATGATTCATTATATTCTTGAAAAGTTACTAACCACCCTACCATGATACTACCAAGGGTTTTAAAATGATCCAAAAAATTCGAACTATGAACCTCATTATTGAGTTCTAAATAAGACAGGGTAGGATTTCAGGATTAGTGTTTAGACCATTGTAGAAAATATATCCCATGATGTGATGGAATATACTATAACATTTATGAATTCATAAAGAGTTTATTTGAATCACTAATTAATTCTGAGGGGGATATTATTTTATAATGGTCTAGTGCTCCCTATGAACTGTGATATGGGATGAACTGCCATAGAGTGAGAAAATCATGGGATGCATTGTGATCCAAAAAGATTTCCCCAAGGACCTATCATAATATTCCCTTAGGGGGAGACAGAGGATTCCATGTTTGGTATATATATTATTTTAAAATTCATCCCCTACAAGAGTAAATTATCCAGTAAGGGGATCTGAGACCTAGAGAAAAACAATCCTTGAGGTGGAGAGCCAAAATGGAAAATATAGTGCATAGATAAATGGAATAACCTATGAAAATTATTAAAAAAAAATCCCCACGTAGTATATATTAGGTTTTGTTTATGGAAAATGATTATGCACGGTCTTCTAAGGAGGCTCAATAATTTTTAATATGATTATCAGATTAGTTTTAGAAGAATATGTAGAAATCATTAGTAGTTTTTTTAGAGGATATAGTTCACACAAAAACCATATTTTGGATCTTTCAGTGTGATATCATGTTATATTGACGTTTAATTAAGAAAATATTTTCCACACCATAAGGGAAGATATCATCCAATAAAGTTTATATAAAATAATAAATTAAACTCTATTGAATGGGAGGTTGAGGAAACACATGAGGACCTCAAAGGTGTGGAATATTAACTCATATCATATCATGCTTAAATGTGATTTTTATTTTTCATTTGAAAGACATATCTTATTAACTTATTCTAAAAGTATGTGATTTTAGTAATTATTTGCATCAAAAAGGTATTTCTATAAATGTTGAGTACAATTAGTCATTAATTTATTAATGTGATGCCATCATGGAAAGACAGTTTCATTCCATTAAAAGTATTACCTACAATTAAAAAAACATTTTACGATTACTCATTGAGTAAATAAAAAAATCATATCATAAAATAATCTATTGTTATATTTATAGAAGAGTATGATATATAGTGTTCTATATATCTGTGTAGGTTGTGTTTTTATGTGATTCTCTCCCCATAATGGGTGTGGTCTAAGATATACCCCATTATTGTTACATAACAAAAACATAGAAGTCCAATATATATAATAAATAATTGAAGGTCTTTGTGCCTTGATAACGGTGTTTAAATTGCTGCAGTGTAAAAATGTAAAGTATAAAAAACCTAGTAGTTTATATAAAGAAAAACATTTTGTGAAGATGTTGAAAATTCAAAAAGGGAGATTAATGATGTACAACATCTTGAATTATAAGTTCATATATTTTAGGTATTTTCATTGTCTTTAATTTTGAAAAGATCTATTTAAATTGATGGGATCATTTGGATGAATTTTACCAGTCTAATTTAGAAGTATTGTAGATCAATAAATGTAGAATCATGAATATTATCTTAATTTTGAGGATATATGAATCTATAAAAAAGGGAAAGATTATCATAGAAGAAGATTTAAAATTTTATAATCCACACTACAAAGAAAGTGAGAAAGAAGTAGTATAATATTGTATTATATTTCACTATATGAACAAATATATTTGATACAAAAATAATTGAAGATATTATTTATATATAATTAATGATAAAATATCATTCCTAGTTTATAAACATCAAGATAATTTTTCAGAGTGGAGAATCTAGAATTTTAATAGGGTGGTAACTGTCATTTATCTACACTAT
This sequence comes from Viscum album, assembly GCA_963277665.1. Taxonomy (NCBI): domain Eukaryota; kingdom Viridiplantae; phylum Streptophyta; class Magnoliopsida; order Santalales; family Viscaceae; genus Viscum; species Viscum album. Next base: position 1,482,508,055 of record OY728161.1, read on the forward strand.
GAGGATGGTAAACAGGTAGTTTGAATGTTTTTACTCTAAATTATAATGAAATAATACCGTTTCTTCAAGATTCTCATATACCAGCACATCGTCATTATTTTATCCACGAATTATCCATATATTTATGAAACAAGAAAAAATTGTTGACATATCTTGTAACACAATATTTCATTAAAATGTAGTAATTTTTAAATAAATTAGACTTTTTGTTTTCATGATTTATAAACAAATTTATGATTATGCTACACATAACACTGAGTTAGCATACATTACGCGCGAGGCCGAGATGTACTACCTTTAAATAGGATCTCTATTTTTAAAAAATTGACACATAATAAAATATAATTTTTAAAATATACTTCATTTTATAATTAAAATTGTTTAAATTAACCTAGTGTGTATTTTTAGTATCTCACTGAGATGTTTTATTTTTTGATGATTTGTTAAAAATTCAGCATTTTATTTAAAAATATCTTTTATTATAAATAATTGTGAAAGTTAAATTAAAATTTAAAATTCTTTTAATGTCACAATAGATCTATTTTATATATATTAAGAAAAAATTAATTGGAATAATTTTTATATTTAATATAGATATAAATACATAATGATGTTTTAGGAATTTTAACTTAAAAAACTTGGTTTCTCACCAAGTATATAGGATTAACATTAAACATATTTTTTTTAATTTTATGAACTGAATTTGGAATAATTAGAATACATTATTGTAATATGTATGATACTTATATTATAATAATTTTAATGTAGTTTTTACCAAAGAGATTTGTAAATGTTATTAACATTAATTACATCAGTAAAAGTAAAAATAGGTATAATATGTGACAAAACTGTAATCATAAGTTCCAAAAAGACCACAAAAAATGTATAGAATAGATTTTATTCCATCATTTTGACACTATATCCTATTATTTTTTATTTTATGATTATTTTGGATAATGATTCATGAAATTGGTCCTTTATAATAAGTTAAGTAAAAAAGCTAACAAGGGATTCATCCTTACATATATCATTGATATATATTTTGAGTATGGAAGAAGATACATAGTTTTGGTTATAAACATTATTTATATATTTAAATGATTTTTCATCATTATAATTTATCTAAATTTTTTAGAAAATAATTAGTTACATTAATAAAATAAAAACACCAACACATGGTTTATTTAATTAATGGTAACGAAAAATAAACGATAATATAAATATTAAAAGTGATCTAAAAGGATTGAAATTCTATCATTGATTATTTTTAGATGAGTATACCAATTTAAAAATATTTAAATTTAATACATATTAATTCAACCATTCTTGTGATTTTTATGAATTTAAATTATATAAATAATGTCAAAATTTACATTAATATAATTTTATAAGAAATGATATTTTATTAAAAGGAATTAAAATTACTTAAAAATGAATATTATTAAAAATTTATTTATAAATGTTAATAAATATAAAATTGGGTTTCTTGATGGATCAGTTTATCTCTTATAATTAACCTGTTGACCCATATATAGTAGAACCATTGCTACTGAATATCCAGTTAAAGTAGTGTTTTTGTATATTATATATGCTTGTTTTGAAAATAATATTCAACATAGAAGGGATATTTTTTATAAAAATAAGTTATAAAAATTTCAATCATGTGGGTATATATTTTATAACAATTCTCACTTTAATTTTTTCTTAATGGTTATACTAATTTGGATGGAAATAATGTTATTTAAATAAAAAATAAATGTTAAAAGTATGGAAATAAATAAGATACGGAAAAAAATTATAAAAACGAACTGATTTTATTATGGTGGAGGTTTGGATTGAATATAAGATAAATTTAATCAATTATTTATCAATTTGGTGAAACAATAGGTAAGGGATACCATCAAATAGTGCTTACATTCTATATTTAAAATAAATCCACTCCCCCTCCACTATAAAAAAATCACTCCTCCCTCATCCTCGAATATCTCAAGAAACATTTGATTTTACATACTCTTATAAAATTGTCACCCTAAATACCTCCCATAATCATTGAATCCTAAACATGGGAATATATAAAAAAAGGAATCTCTTTCGTCCAAAACTGAAGGAGTTACCCAAAAACGGATAATATTATTCAATGTGCATTTATGTTTTATTTGTTTATCCTCCCCTTCATTTATTATTATTATTATTATTTTATAATATAAAAAATAAGTATCATATATATATATATATATAATGTTTTTATGTTATCAGATTGATCTATACCCACACACATGTCAAATGGGTAACAAACAAGCTATCTGTGTACGAAAAACTACCACCTCACGAGATGATTTCATTCATGTTTCCTTTAACACCATTTATAGATGGTAATTTTTATAGAAAAATTGTTTCTATATTATATATATATATATATATGATGTATATTATGTCATTATTCATCTATAATTTTTATAAAACACATACCATTATATGTAACACTTAGAGAAAATATGATAACATTGTTTGTGGACGTGTGGACTACCGTCTCCTCAAAGCAATGTGATAAGTTCACACATTACATGGAATGTATTATAGATGGTTTTAATTAAAATATGTCACATAAATTAAATATATATAATATTTATTAAATAATTACTTATCTACAATTATAGCATAACATTTTCATTATTACCTGCATCAAACACTAAAAAACAAGAAATACCGTTTGTGTACCTGTCGACTACCCCCTCCTCAACGCAATGTAAAATCTCTATCATAACATGAATTATATATTTAATGATAAGTGATTAAATAATATTTTATTTATAATATAATTATCCCTAAGAAAATATATAATGTTACTTTCATTCCCTTAATAATGATCACTGAAAAAGGGAACATTACTCATGCGTATGTACGGCCTACCGTCTCCATGATAGTATCATTGGTTCATTTTTCATAAAAATCATTCATGAGTAGCTATAAAATTATTATTGATATATAAATATAGTAATTATTTAATTATTATTATTCTAAATATGTTTATATAATTACCCATTTATCTATAGTTAACCTACCAAGTCATTTTTAACACATTTGGTGAATTTGTTCAAAACACCATACGTAAAAAAAATTTGAATTAGTTTTAAAAAACATTTTAATAAGTGAAGTAAACATAATACAAAACCTAGAACTATTTTTAAAGAAATTAAAGAATTTTTATAGGTTTATTATTCATGAATATAATGGCAGACATGACAATTAAGACTCATTGTATCATTTTTTACCAACTAAAATTCTATCAAGAATTATTTATTATTATACACCAACTCAGTTTTTTGCTATATATATTATCCATCAACATGTTATATCATGAATATCATTATTCAAATTACATTATAAGTATAATTAATTTTTATTCATTCATTGGGATTTTGATTAAAATATCTCAAAGTGGATTGGGACAGTTTGGAGTGTATAATTGTTAATCACCTCAGTAACATCTTAATGGTCATTCAATTGTAATTACATTCATCAACATCAACAACCCTTATTCATAAAAATCCTCCACTAAGGAAATATTGATTCATTCATATTATTTATTATATAAATATATTTTTCATTGAATGTATGTTATTAATTGAATATATTATTCGATAAGATGAATGATTCAGACATGCAAAGGTGGATGGGAAACGAACATTATATATCCCATCAATATATCAACATATTCTCATTGGATGAAACATACAGTCAAATTAAATAGGTTTCTACATATAATTTTATGATTTTAGGAGGATGGATCTGAAAAGTATATTATTACATGTCCATGAATCCATTAATTAATAATTGTTATCATTTTAATTCAATAATTATTATCCATGACATTTTCAGTGTGCCGAATTATATGGTTGACTTTAGTTCTTGGTTTATTGAAAAAATATTACGTTTTTTCAGGTTCTTATTTTGAAATATTGATTATCTCCTAATTATATATTTATATGGAATGTGTTATTAGTTATTTACATTGCCATGTTGAATAAATAGCACTGATTCACTACTGTATCAATTATAATTACACTTATAGAGAATTTGTTATCACCCTAATTTTTTTTCTTTTCCCTAATTTATGAAGAAGAATCATTTCAATGAGTTTCAAGGATGCAGTTTATTAGTATTTTTTATGTATTATTTTTAATTTTTTATTTTTTATCACCCAGTGTAATATGGGTATCATGTATGAAATATTGTTTTCCAAAACTGCTAAACAGTTTGATACCATGGTCTTTAAATATTGTTTCCTTTCTAATGGAATAAAATAACTCACCGGCTCTATGATTTCGGGGTCAATGAATTACAGTTAATATCAGATAAATTTTAGTATTAACAATAGAAACTATATTTAGAAAACTATGATTAGGGAGTATAGTCATATGATAGACATTTAGTATATGTATAGATGGACCTCCCCAGGAAACCGGGATTATGTCAACCAGATTAGATACAAATACAATGATTAATTTATGAAATGTATTTTTATAGATTATGGATTATATATTATGTTTTATAATGATATGACTCATCCATGTGTGTGTCCCCATTTTGAAATTGTTCCTAGAAAAATGAATGTGAACCTCATTGATGCAAGTGATTCAAATAGCAAGAAAGATCATATATTTTATGGCCTTAAATGGATATTTTGAAGTAAAATATATTCCAAATAATTATCATCAAATGAATTCCTATGATCATATTATAATAATACATAAAAATATTTATATAAGTAGTATTGATTTGGAGGGAATAAAGAGAAAAATTTCACAAATAAGAAAAATATGGATAAAGTGAAGAAGGGAAGGAGTTATCATCCCACATGTGATAATTGTGGAAGGAATTACCTTGTTATATTCTTTAATGAAAAATAATAATTCTTCAAATTTGGAGACAAATTCCACAAATATCAGGATTTCATGGTCATGACAGAATTTTCCAATGTCCTATTCTTCAACTATAAGGATGTGGGGCTTACTCAAATCAATTTCTCATGCATAAAAATAATATAACCAAAATAATAATAATGGATCATGGACATGATTATGATAATACCAAAAATGAGGATTAATAATTAATGTGCATATGTATTTGGATCATTTAGTAACATTAAAAGGTATTTTATTGATGATATTCGAGTTATAAGTATTACGAAATGTAATATATTGTACTACAAAACATCTTCATCAAATATTTTAGAGAATGTGTCAATTAGTACCAAAAACAATGAAACATGATTTAGTAGAATGTTGAATTTTACTAAAACAGATGGTCAAAGAAAATATAAGACTTGATATGAACCTAATTTGAAGTAATGATTTTTTGATAAATTATATTTTATATTACATACAACCTTGGATCTAAGTAAAGGTTTTTTGAAAATGTGGTTTATTCTATTATTGATGGTGTTGACAACAATTTTTTATTTACAAAATATATCAAATAAAATGTGTTTTAAATAAGGTATAAATAAGACTTCATGTTTCCAATAAAGTTAAATGGTAATTAAATATATATAAATATTTCAATAGAATACATGATGAAGGTTTTCGTATTTTTTGGAATGTGAAATTTTAGAACTTCTTTATGACAATTGAAGGCTATTGATAAGTTTGTTTTAGAAACTTCAGTTACCTTATATACAAAGTGTTGGATCTTAATCTTTTTTAAAAAGTTAACTATTTGTAGAACAATTTATGTTGAAATTTGGATTTAGATTTAGGTACTTATATAATACTTTAGTATATGATGAAGCATGTTATTCAAGATGAAGTACAAATATTTAATGGAATAATTAATGGAAAATATAATGATAATAGAAATATATATTTACATATATTCTTATAATGTTAAAGAATTTATTTATTCTATGAAAAGGGTATTGAAACAAAAATATTTTCCTCTTATCATTATTTTTTATGACTTTTATGAGATTTTTCAAAACATAAGTTTACCTCTTTTCAGTCATTAACATTCAACTAAACATTTTATCTATCAATGTCCATCAAAACATGAATGTTTTATACTGTCCATGTCCATGTATTCACTATTTTTATTCTATATTAAATCATAGTTTTGTGGTTACCTTCAAATTTTAATTTCATTATTTTTCTGAATATGTTTTATTAACCTGATTTACTATTTAGATTCTTCAAATAATAATATTTTTAAATATCAAAATCTTGATTATTGATATCATGCTTAAATGTCAAGGATTATTTTTAATTAATGTGGGGAGACTGTAACACCCCAATACATTAAAATATTTTTCTTTTAGAATAAATTTAATTTTTTTGGTTATCATTGATTATAGAATATATTAAGATTACACTACGGAAAACCCCGTGTTACCTTCTGTTACACACAACACCATGTTTAACAAACATGTAATGGCAAAACTATTTTGAATATAGATTTTGAAACATTTATATATTGTATTTTTAAAAAATATACTTCATTTTTAAATTTTTTAATTTCAATTTTATATTATGGTGAATGTTTGCTGCTTTTCTAAGAAGTCTAATTTTAGATGAATAGTGGAAAGTACAACATTTTTTTTGAAAACTGCATTTCCATCTAAATAATTATTAATTTTAAATTATGTTATAAATTTATTATAAATTCTTAATTCAAAAATTATATATATATTAATACAAATTAAGTCACTAGAATCATTTTAATATTTAATTAGATATAAATAATTATTGAAATTTTGATCATTTTCACTTTATAACCTCTATTTCCCGCCACATTTACAGGATTAAAATTAAAAAAACATTTTCCACTTCAATGAATTGAATATTTTAAAATTTAAACACATAGTTGTAATTAGTATTATATTTATTGTAAAATATGATTTTCCCAGTATTTTAACAAAATGATCATTATATGTAATTTAAACTAATTATTGGGATTATGTTAAAATTAATATTAACAAGAGACTCAACCTTACACTTTATGTGCCAAAATTACATAAAAACGTCTCCAAAATCACTTTTTGGAAATATATATACCATATAACCTTTTGGTTCTAATGCATTATTTTAGTGTGACACATGTTCCTAAAAGTGACCCAGATAATATGTTCTGTAAGGAAAAATGACACAAAAGGAACCTTCCTTACCTTTAACATTTATAAACATTTATAGTGTCGAAAACGATACATAATTTCTGTTAGAAAAATTATTTTTAAATTTAAATTTGATTCATTATCATTATAATTTGACTATAATTTTTATAGTTTAATTATTTATATTAAACAATTAACAAGCCCTGACACAGAGCTTATTTAGTTATTAATAAAATAAGATAAACTATAGTATAATTAATAAAAGTTATGTAAAATTGATGGATTATTTCCTGTCAATATTTTTTGAGATGAATAAATCTTGTTACACAACTTTGTATTTAATATATATATATTCCATCATTTTAAAAATATTTTATAATTTAAAATAATAAAATATTAAACAAATTACATTAATGTTATTTTATATTCAATGGTATTATATTAAAAATAATAAAAAAAATACAATAAACATATATTTATAGGACTGATTTATAAATATTAATAAATTTCAAATATTTCTTATTTATAGGAAAATTAATTAATTATTATTTAAAAATAGATGAATAGATAGAAATAACATTTTCGGCACAGTTCGGGTTAAAGTAGTGCTTTTACAAATTACATGCGCTTGTTTTGAAATTAATTTCAACCACATATGGGACTTATATTTTTTAAATTAGGTATAATATTTATAATTTATTTGTTTAAAATTTTCTAATAAATATCAATTCAATATAATCATAATTTTTAAATTACATAAGAAGGAAATTTGTATATTTTAATAAAAACCAAAATTTTAACAGTGGGTAAGCATAATGTTAGGGGAAAAAATTATTAAAAGGTTCTTATTTTTGTGTTTTGGCTATTTGGATCGATTAGAAATTCATTTCAATCAATTAATATTCAATTTATACGAACATGAGGCAATAGAGACCTCACAATAGTGCATACCTTTTTGAATCTACACGAATGATTTTCCCCCTCCACTATAAAAAGATACTCTTATGTTCAACTTAATCACACATATAAAGCCATATTGGGTGGTCTAAAATCCCCCCCCCCCCCTTAACCTAGAATACTTCCATTAGGATGATAGAAAACCATTGAATCACATTGGTGAAATCAAAAAAGGAGTTTCCTGAAATGATGTAACATTATTAAATGTGAGTTTTATTCTTTTTATATTACTTTGTTTCTTTTTATTGAAAGATTATGTAATAAACTAATTATCCTCAATATATTGAAATATGTTTTTTGTTAATAGTCCTGTATACACCTACATACACTTCCATCAAATGGGTAATGGACTTACTGTTTGTTGACAGAGAACTACCACCTCCCAAGATTGTAACACCTCAAGATTTTATGAGATATATTATTTTTTTTTACGCTACACCAAGATTACCTTGCACTATACGCAACACCGTATTAGCTTGCAGTATATGCAACACTATTCTTGGATCATGTTACACACAATTTCAAGTTCGTTTGATAGTAGTTATTCTACGTGACATTATGTGTATATATATATATAATGTATAAATCAAATATGGTGGGATTCTGTTATACAAAACAATGAAGGAGTCTTTCACAACACGCAAACCTGACTTGGCTTCCATTACACGCAATCGCGACCTTGCTCGATGGCTTGTGTAGTATGCAATACCAGGTTTCACTAAACAACGATATATTATTATAATATTATTATGGACTAGCCGTTATGAATAATATTAACTACAATATGAATTTTATAACATTATTATTCATCTTACACATTTTCTAGAGCATGGTAAAAGAACAAAATAATTTTTTTGAGTAAAATAAGTATTTTTCAAAAAATGTAGTTTTGTTACCTTTTGATGGAGCACCCACTTTAAATATAGTTTCTCACATGTTTATAAGTTCAATTTGAAAAAATAAAACACTTCTTTAGAATTAGGATATAGAAAATTTAATTTGGATTAAATTTTCATATTATTCTGATAAATTTCATATGATAATGAATAGTAAAAACACGCTATATTTTAATTAAAAACTACTTTTTTCATCGCAAAAATTTATATGGTCAGATTATATTTTTAATTAGTTTTAAAGTGTAATTAGAATATATTTTTACCATTTAATCAAATGTTGGTCATTGGAATTAATTTCACTTTTAATTTGGACATAAACAAGTGTCGATCTTTCGATAGTTATTATTTCTTAAAAACACGCTAATTGTTTTGATAACGGGAATTAATTTTAAAATTAATTAATGCCACTTATATGTTTTGAATTTGGAAAAATAGACATCATTTTTTGAATTTGGAATATCAAATATATTTTAGGCTGAATTTTTTGTATTTTTCTGAAAAACATCAATTTTCGATAAATAGTGAAACCACTTAGTGGTTGTTAAAAAAAACTGACAATTTCATTTAAATGTAATTTTACCACTTCGGTAAATTGAATTTAAAAAATCTGACATACATGGTTGTTATCAAGAAGTAAAATGTGGTTCAATAAGATGAAAATAATTTTTGGTGAATAGTATCTTTTAACTTTTATTTACCACGGTTAAAGGTAAATAGGGTAATTCAAGGTTAAAAGAATATGGTAATAATTCAAAATTACCTTAACACCTATCCAAACCTTATTGGATGAGTAGTGGCCGACCATGGGAATCCTTGGGTCGATTTTGGGACCCCATTGAGCCACTTGGTAGTGATAATGAAAATTTGGATTAACTAATTTAATGTAAAGGAAAAATTGACATTAACCAAAATAATTTAGTAATTAATTTTTATAATAGGTTGTATAAATTATATTTTTGGCTATAAATATTTATTGGAAAGATAAAAAGATTTCCTACATGATGGTAATTTTTTATAATTTTTAGACATCAAATAAATTAAATTATTTATGACACAATAATGATGCAGTATTTACCTCATTAATAAATGATTTAAATAAATAAGATTATAATGGTTATAATATTATACAAAACACATAAAATTATGATTGGATGACTTTATTTTTACCATGATTCATATTATCTTAATCTTTAATGATTTTTTGACATTTTGATACTGAAGATAAGTTTATAATAAAATAATATTTTCACACTTCCCAAAGGTGCCCCTCTCCTCCCTTATAAAAGGTAACCTCCTCCATCTTCTATTTACACAACATTGAGCCTTCAAGATCAGAAACCCCCTACCCATTTCACTTATCCACTTCCCTAGAAACATTCTAGAGGTTTTTTTCTTCTCAAAATACCAACTCTAGTGCCTTGAAAAGAATCTTAAAAGAGGTGTGGTGAGGAAGAGGTAATCTCTCCAACCCACTCTTTCAAGTTTATTTCTTATTTTACATGCTCTTTTTTAGTTGTTTCATTATAAAGTTATAACATTAGTATTAATTATATATTGATATGTTAATTTAAATATGAAACAACCCTATTTCACCTTATATCCATCCTATAGAAAATGAAATCATCGTGCATGCCTACGTACGGAATTGCGTCTCCACGCCGTGGTGTAATCAGGTTTTCCACCACCACCTTACTTTGATGGGTATAATGGTGTAAAGAATAACTATATATAGTTATTATAACATCATACTGATTCTGAGATATTATATTTTCCAATCCAATTAAATTAAATAATCATGGGAATGATATCATCACTTGTGTGTACGTACGGATTACTGTCTCAACAATGCGATAAGATTCATTCTCCATGTTAACCACTCATTAATGATTATAAAGTATATATAATGAAAAATTATGAAATATATGACATGATAAAGCTACTATATTTATGTTTATATATATATGTTTCATCTACTATCTTCCATTAAGAGTCATTAAGGAAATTAAAACAGCGTTCATACGAATGTACGACCTACTGTCTCCATGAACGGTGTATTTAATTTCATTTATCTATCTATTATATATATATATATATATATACTGAATATATATGATATAAAAATCATGATTTACATTCTAGAAGTAATTAAATCATGATATAAGTAATAATAATATCAAGAAAAACAAATCAAAACACGTACGATAAATGAAACGATTTTACCCAAAACGCTGCTTTAACATGGAATTTACAAAAGAAAGAGTAATATAAATTCATAAGTGAACTATATATGATATCATAACAGGGAATATGATTCTGTAATAATTCAAATACATTATCTAAATCATTATATAGGAGGTTCGTATACATACAAAGCATACCGGACATAAGGTAAGGGATAACCTTTCCAATCTCGTTTTTATCCGAGATTGTTTATTCGTGAGTATTTACTAGGGTTATATTTATCATCCATGTACCTGTTCTCTAAAAATTGTTTCATGTTTTTTTAAAAACTTTTTACCCATTTTTTACTTTTACTGCGTGGTATGTAAGGAATAATTCTTATGTTTACCATACGAGATACTTTTTGAATTTTCTAGGAAAAGTACAAGAAATTTTTTTTTAACTTATACATAATGAAAGGATTTTTACGGTTTTGTAACAACCTTTTTATGAATCTTACTCTACAATATTTCATGACTATTTTCAACAAAATACTTTTATTTAAAAGTTTCATGGAATTTTGTTAAAAGAAAATGATTTGGAAGAAGAAATGATATTTTCCTGAAGAATTCATTTCAAGTGTTTTATCAAACCTATTTTTTATCTATGATGACCTTATTTTGCTTGTTTATGTTTCAAGTATAATGTATCTATTATTTATATGGTGTAATTTTTCTTATGGTGAAATGATATCCATTTCTTTTATATGAATTATGTGATGATGGGATGATGTTTATGACACCCATTTTATTCTTTGGGTTATGATGAGTGTTTAATGTTTATTTTGAGGCACAAGTAAGAATGATTTCATTATAAGATGGGTGGGACCTATATCTCCTTCCAATGCATTGGGTAAAGATTTATATGTCATAATATAGACATGGATGGAATGTTAAGATAATATGGTTCAGTGATATAGGACTGGAAGGAGGAGTGAACTTGATTCAGAAAGGACTTTGTCCACTAAGATGGTCTTGGCAGCAATGCCTTGGCTACTATAGAAATCATAACATGTGCTTAATGGTTGCCACAATTACATGTTTTATTCCCATGCTATTTTATCATGAATAATGTTTCTTTATGATCTATTCCTTACGTACTACCATGTTTTATGTCATTGTTCATGATTTTTATGTTTAAACAATATATTCATGTTTTTTGTTCAAATGTTTATGATTTGGTTTATTTTCTCCATGCTAACCCTTACTGAGCATTTGAGCTCACCCTTTATATTGTTTCTCTTCCCTAGGATTTAAAGAAATGTTTTAGGTAAGAGAAAAGAGGAAAAATCTTTATGGGGGATTTTGATGATCTTTCACCACGATTAGAAGATTATGTTCCGAGTTTTCAAAGAAACTAAACTATTACGGTCCTTGTGTGTCTATTTTTGTTATGTATTAAGTATTCGGAAAAATTAATGTAATATCTATGTACGTCAAGTATGGGTCTCTACAGTTGGTATCAGAGGAAAGTTTTAGTTATCCTTTGGAATATAGGATGTGAAAATATTATTGAAATCCCTAGAGATATTTCTAAGGTATTACTAGGGATGTCCCTAAGGTTAAATATAAGTATAGGTTATAGTCCTAGAATTACGGTAAATATAATAGAATTAAATTTAAGATCTCATATATTTAAGGTACACCCCATTTATTATGTTTTTTTCCCTAGAATTATTTTTCCCTCTCACACTATTGTTTTTGGGTTTTAGACGATGGCTCGAACCCGAAGGAACCGTGTTGATAATATTAATGGACAATGAAATGATGGTACTTCTGAACAAACCAATGTTATGGTAGAAGGAGTGCAAAATATTATTGTTATACTTACACAAGCTATGAATCATTCTGGATTTCCAAATGAGCAGAGAAGGGAACAATATTATATTGAGTCCTTCATGAGGCAACGTCCAGCTTCTTTCAATGGGTCTTTTTATCCACTTATTGCTGAAAAATGAATCAGTACCATTGAAAAAGATATTTTCTATAATTTGATGTTCGAAAAATGAAAAATTCATTCTAGCTATTTACCGTTTAGTAGGTGAAGTAGATCAATGGTGGACTCTAATTAAGAATATGTGGCCTCAAGATGGGATTGAATCCGAGGAATGGGATGAGTTCAAGAACATATATTTCAATAAGTACTTCCCTCGTATTCTTCGAACAAAGATGGAAAATGATTTCCATGAGCTTAAGAAAAAGGATGATGAATCTTTAGTAATATACAAAGTGAATTTTACAAAGATTTCATGGTATGCATCTGGATTTATCATCCAACCTGAATGTAAAGTTGATCAATTCTCTAGTGGCTTAAAACCAAGTCTTCGAAGGGAATTATCTATAAGAGACTTCAGCAGCTATGAAGAAATTGTGTGTTGTGCTATCAAGGTTGAAATGGAAGATGGTGTTACAAATCCATCTCATGGTTTTGAAAAGAAACGAAAGATGTAGTTCTTGGAGAAATCTCAGAATAATAGTGAAAAGAAGATGAATGTTTCTTTATGCTCAATGTGTAGAAAAAAGCATGGTGGAGATTGACTTAAAGGGACTAGAAAATGTTTTATGTTTCGAAAAGAAGGTCATCGAGTAGCTAAGTGTCGAAGTATTGGGAAAAGGGTTGCTAATGATGTGTATAAAGAAAAGACTGTAGAGAACGCACCACCAATACATCAATGCTGCAAGTGCAAGGAAATGGGGCATTATGCTAATCAATAACATAATCCAAGGGTTAATGATGATCAACATGAGCAACCAGTTAAGGAAAAATATAATGGGAAGTCACATGCGATCACCATTTGTGACATTGAGTATGAAAATGATGTTGTGTAATGATTAAGTGTTTATGTAATGGGATTTAAAAATAGTATCATGGAATATCATTTATCATATCGTGGAATTTTGGAATATCTATGTATTGGTTTTCAATAATTATATGGTCCCGGTAACCATGAAATGTGATTTTGGAAAGCAGATATTATTATAAGTAGAAAATGAAATGTTTAATAGTATTCATGAGCTCATGAATCATATAAGGACAATGTGTTATCATGGTTTGAGTATATAGAAATTTTGGGAATTTGGTATGTGGAAAGAGTTAACTTTTTGACAGCATTCATGTTTTCACTAAGGTTCTATGTTAATTAATGTTAACAAAGAATACATGATTAAGGTATTCACATGTTTGGAATGTGACCAACAAGATATATCTTATGATATGTGGAGCATAAATGATGGTATTAACGTGCTTGTTATTGACCTTTCAGGTAATCGTTTTCTTTATACTATGATGTCAGACCAAAGTATTTTGGATAAGCCTAATGATTGGAATGAATTAATTTAATCATAAGATAGTATTGGTTATGGCTAGAACTTTTTTTAATATTATTGCAGGAATTTTATAATAATGTAGTTTTAGGAAAAAGGACAACCTTCAGGATGGGGGACAACACGTCGCGTCAGACAAGGTTGCGGGAATCGAACCCAAAACTGAAGCATGATAGGCCTTTATTGCCTACCACTGGCCTATAGGAAGTCCCTGGTTTGTATAAATTAGTTTTATTTTATTAAGTGGTATGATAGATGAAGTATAAGTCCATTTTTGGAACCATATATAATTAATCTTACCAAAAATGGACATATGTATTTAACTATTGCTAACCATATGTATGAGACAGATGGAATGACCTATCATTCTATCGCATGATCCTCTATCACTTCACGAAAGAAAAATTCAACTTCATTTCTTTAAGAGATGAAGTCAAAATTGTTCAAGGTTCAAACAATAGTGAGATTGTACCAAAATCAAGTAATTATTTCTTTTAATTCATAAATTCTTCAACATTAGGGAAAAGATCCTGAAAACCAAAAATGTTTTCCTATTACTCTCACAACTAATGAATCAGATGGTACCTTAGATCATCACAAATTTATGGCTTTGTGATTGTTGGTTTTTTCATAGCCATGTTCTCTACCACTCTCCATCAGAACATGATGGTTAGGTTTCTCTTCCATATCCCTATTTTCACCTACATTCTCCTATGTGGAAAACCAGTGTTGAGTTAATTTGGGTAACCAATATGTTTCATACTTCACTTTTTTAAATTATGTTTTAGTATTCCTTTTTGAGATGTGGGTTTTTATGAAAGAAAATTTCAAGTAGTAAACGATTTATGACCCCAACAAATTTCGGGGGAGAAATTCATTTTATGTGGGGTAGAATGTAACACCCCAAGATTTTATGAGATATATTATTTTATTCTATTGTACGATACACCATGATTACCTTGTGTTATATGCAACACCGTATTAGCCTGCAGTATACACAACACTATTCTTGGATCATGTTACACACAATTTCAAGTTCGTTTGATAGTAGTTATTCTACGCGACATTGGGTATGTATATATATATATATTCAATGTATAAATGAAATTTGGTTGGATTCTGTTATACGAAACTATGAAGGAGTCTTTCACAACACACAACCCTAACATGGCTTGCATTACACGCAATCGCGACCTTCCTCGATGGCATGTGTAGTACGCAATACCGGGTTTCACTAAACAACGATATATTGTTATAAAATTATTATGAACTAGACGTTAAGAATAGTATTAACTAAATTCTAAATTTTATAACATTATTATTCATCTTACACATTTTATAGAACATTGTATGAGAATAGAATAAATTTTTCAAGTAAATTAATTATTTTTCCAAAACTGTAGTTTTTCCACCTTTTGATGGCGCACCGACTTTAAATATAGTTTTTGACATGTTTATAAGTTCAATTTGACCAAATAAAATTCTTCTTTTGAATCATGATATAAAAATTTAACTTGGGTAAATTTTTCATTTTATTCTGATAACTTTGATATTTTAATGAATAGTAAAAACACGTTATATTTTAATTAAAAACAACTTTTTTCATCGAAATTTTTTATATAGATATATTATATTTTTAATTGATTTTAAAGGTTTATTAGAATATATTTTTACCATTTAATCCAATTTTGGTCATTTTAATTAATTTCACTTTGAATTTGGACATAAACAAGTGTCGATCTTTTGATAGTTATTGTTTCTTTAAAACACGCTATTTGTTTTGATAACGTGAATTAATTTTAAAATTAATTAATGCCACTTCTTTTTTTTTGAATTTGGAAAAATAGAAATCATTTTTGAATTCGGAATATCAAATATATCTTAGGCTGAATTTTTGGTATTTTTCCTAATAACATCATTTTTTGATGAATAGTGGAACCACTTAGTGGTAGTTAAAAAAACCGACTCTTTCATTCAAATGAAATTTTACCACTTCTGTGAATTGAATTTCAAAAATCCAACATACATGTTTTTATCAAGAAATAAAATTTCATTCAATAAGATGAAAATGATTTTTTGTGAATAGAATCTTTTGACTTTTATTTACCACGGTTAAAGGTAAATAGGGTAATTCAAGGTTTAAAGAATATTATAATAATTCAAAATTATCTTAACAGTTGTCCCAACCTTATTGGATGACTTGTGGCAGACTTTGGACATCCTTGGGTCGATTTCGGGACCCCATTGAGCCACTTGGTAGTGATAATAACAATTTGGATTAATTAATTTAATGTAAAGACAAAAATGACATTAACAAAAATCTTTTAGTAATTAATTTTTATAAGGGGTTATATAAATTATATTTTTGACAATAAATATTAATTGGAAAGTTAAAAATATTTCCTACATAATGGTATTTTTTTATAATTTTTAGACATCAAATAAATTAAATTATTTATGACACGATAATGTAGCAGTATTTACCTCATTAATAAATGGTTTAAATAAATAAGATTATAATGATTAAAATATGATCCAAAAAAGTACAATTCTGATTAGATGATTTTATTTCGACCATGAGTCATATTATATTTATCTTTAATGATTTTTGGACCTTTTAAAACTGATGATAATTTTATAATAAAATAATATTTTCACACTTTCCAAAGGTACCCCTCTCCTCCCTTATAAAAGGGAACCTCCTCCCTCATCTCTTTACACAACATTGAGCCTTTGAACACGGCCAAAACCTGAACATTTCTCTTCTACACTTCCCTATACACATTCTGGAGGCTTTGGTATTCTCAAAATACCAACTATAGTGCCTTAAAAGGAAGCTTAAAAGTGGTGCGTCGTGGAAGAGTTAATATCTTCTACCGACTGTTTCAAGTTTCTTTCTTCTTCTACATCCTCTTTTTAGTTATTTCATTATAAATTAATAACATCAGTATTAAATATATACTGATATTTTATTATAAATATGAAACAACCCTTTCACCTTCTATCCATCCTACGGAAAATGAAATCACCGCGCGTGTCTACGTTCCGAATACCATCTCCACGCCATTGTGTAATCAGTTTTTCCACCACCACCTTACATGGATGGGTATAATGGTGTAAAGAATAAATATATATAGTTATTATAAAATCATACCTATTTTTAGATACTATATTATCCACTCCAATTCAATTCAATAATTATGGTAACAATATCATCGCTCATGCGTACGTACGGATTACCGTCCCCACGACGCGATGAGATTCATTCTCCATGTTAACCACTCGAGAATGATTATAAAGTATATATAATGAATAATAATGAAATATATGACATGATAAGGCTACTGGGTTTATGTATATATATATATATATATGTCATCAGGTTACTTCCATTCAAGTCAACAAAGAAAAGAAAATAGCGTTCATGTGTATGTAGGACCTAACGTATCCATGAATGGTGTTTTTAATTTCATTTTTCTATCTATTATATATATATATATACTGAATATATATGATATATAAATCATTATTTACATTCTGGAAGTAATTAAATCATGATATAGGTAATAATATTATCAATAACAACAAATCAAAAGATGTACAATAAATGAAATGATTTTACCCAAAAGGCTGCTTTAACATGGAATTTACAAAAGAACGGGTAATATAAAGTCATAAGTGAACCATATATGATATCATAACAATGAATATGATTTTTTAATAATTCATTGACATTATTTAAATCATTATATAGGATGTTCGTATAAATACAAAGCATACCGTACATAGGCTAAGGGATAACCATTCCAATCTCATTTTTATCCGAGATTGTTTAATCGTAAGTATTTATTGGGGTTATATTTATCATCCATGTCACAATTTTAAAAAAATGGTTTCATGTATGTTTAAATTCCTTTTTACCCATTTTGACTTTTACTACATGGTATGTAAGGAATCATTCTTTTTTTACCATACATGGTACTTTTTGACTTTTCCGGAAAAAGTATAAGAATAATGATTTTTTTAATTTATACGGCATAAACATATTTTTATGGTTTTATAATGGTGTATTTTCAGGAAGCTTACTATACAAGATTTCATAACTATTTTCAAAAAAATAATTTTCTTTTAAAATTGCATGGCATTTTTTGAAAAGATAATGATTTTGAAGAAGAAAGGATATTTTCCTAAAGAATTCATTTCAAGTGTTTTATCAAAACTATTTTCCATATAAGATGACATTATTTAGCATGTTTATGATTCTTGTATAATGTCTCTATTATTTAAATGGTGTAATTTTTCTTATGGTGAAATTATATCCATTTGTTTTATATGGATTATGTGGTGAGGGGATGATATTTATGACACCCATTTTATTCTTTGGGTTATGGTGAGTGTTTTATGTTTATTTTATGGCACAAGTAAGATTGATTTTGTTATGAAATTGGTGGGACCTATATCTACCTTCAATGCATTTGGTAAAGATTTATATCTCATGAGATATATGGATGAAACGTTAAGTTATTCTTGTTCAGTGATACAGGACTGGAAGGAGGAGTGAACTCGATTTCGAAAGGGACTTTTTCCACAAAGATGGTCTTGGAATCAATGCCTGGGCTACTATGGAAATCATAAAATGTGCTTAATGGTATCCACAATAACATGTTTTATCCCCATGCTCTATTATCAGGATTATTGTTTCATTATGATCTATGCCTTACGTACTGCTATGTTTTATGTCATTGCTTATGAGTTTGATGTTTAAACATTATGTTCATGTTTTTTGTTCAAATATATATGATTTTTTTTATTTAATCAATGCTTAACCTTATTGAGAAATTGAGCTCACCCTTTATATGTTTTCTTTTCCCTAGGATTTAATGAAATGTTTTAGGTAAGAGAAAAAAAGTGAAGATATTTATGGGAGATGTTGAGGATCGTTCACCACGATTGGAAGATTATGTTCCGAGTTTCCAAAGAAACTAAACTATTACGGTCCTTGTGTGTCTGTTTTTTTATGTATTAAGTATTCGGAAAAATTAATGTAATGTCTATGTATGTCAAGTATGGGTCTCTACAGTTTGTATCAGAGGAATGGTTTAGTTAAACTTTGGAAACTAGGATGCGAATACTTTAGTGAAATCCCTAGAGATATTTCTAAAGTATGACTAGGGATGTCCCTAAGGTTAAATATAAGTATAGGTTATAGTCCTAGAATTACGGTAACGATCATAGAGAGAAATCTATGATCTTATATATTTAATATAAACCTCATTTATTATGTTGTTTTCCTTAGCATGATTTTTGCCTCTCACAATATTATTTTTGTGTTTTAGACGATGGATGGAACGCGAAGGAACCGTGTCGATGAATGTAATGGAAAATGCAATGAGGATCCTTATGAACAAAACAATGTTATGGGAGATAGAGTGAAAAATCTTATTTCTATACTTACACAATCTATGAATCATTTTGGGCATCCAAATGAACTGAGAAGGGAACAATATTCTATTGAGTCCTTCATGAGGCAACGTCCACCTTCATTCAGTGGATCTTCTAATCCACTTGTTGGTGAACAATTGATTCGTACCATTGAAATGATATTTTTCCATCAATCACTGTTCAGAAAATGAAAAAGTCATTCTAGATATTTACCGTTTAGAAGGTGAAGTAGATCAATGGTGGACACTAATTAAGAATACGAGGGACCGAGATGATATTGAGTAAATGGAATGGGATGAGTTCAGGAACCCATTTTTCAATAAGTACTTCCCTCGTATTCTTCGAACAAAGATGGAAAAGTATTTCCATGAGCTTAAGAAAAAGAATGATGAATATGTAGGTATATACGAAGATAATTTTACAAGGCTTGCAAGGTATGCATCTTGCTTTATCATCCATCCTGAATGTAAAGTTGATCGATTTTTCAGTGGCTTAAAACCAAGTCTTCAAAGGGAATTATCTACAAGAGAGTTTAGTAGCTATGAAGGAATTTTGCATTGTGCTATCAAGGTAGAAATGGAAGTGGGTGTTACAAATCCATCTAATGGTTTTGAAAATAAACGAAAGATGGATTTCAAGGAGAAATCTCAGAATAATGGTGAAAATAATATGAATGTTTATTTATGCTCAAAGTGTGGAAAGAAGTATGGTGGAGATTGTCTTAAAGAGACTAGAAAATGTTTTAAGTATGGAAAACAAGGTCATCGAGCAGCTGAGTGTAAAAGTAATGGGAAAAGGGTTTCTAATGATGTCAATATAAAAAGACTATAGAGAACGCACCACCAACACTTCAATGCTCCAAGTGAAAGGAAATGGGGCATTATGCTAATCAATGCCCCAATCGAAGGGTTAATGATGATCAACATGAGAAACCTCTTAAGGAAAAGGATAAAGGGAAGTCACATGAGATCACTATTTTTGATGTTGAGTATGACAATGATGTTGTGTAATGATAAAGTGTTTAAGTAATGGGATTTCAAAATAGTATCATGGAATCTCATTTATGGTATTGTGGAATTTTGGAATATCTTTGTATTGGTTTTAAATAATTAAATGGTACCAGTAACCATGAAATGTGATTTTGGAAAGAAGATGATATGATAAGGAGAAAATGAAATGTTTAATAGTATTCATGATCTCTTTACTGATATAAGGACAAAGTTATATCATGGTTTTAGTATATAGAAATTTTGGGATTTTGGTCTATGGAAAGAGTTACCATTTGACAGAATTCATGATTTCACTAAGGTTCTATGTTAATTAATGTTTTAAAAGAATACATGATTAATGTATTCGCATGTTTGGAATGTAACCAACAAGATATATCTTATGATATATGGAGAAATAATGATTGTATTCACGTGCTTGTTATGTGACCTTTAAAGTAATCGTTTTCTTTACACTATGATCTTGGACCGAAGTATTTTGGATAAGCATAATGATTGGAAAGAATTAAGTTATACATAAGATAGTATTGTTTATGGCTAGAACATTTTTAGATGTTATTGTAGGAATGTTATAATAATGTAGTTTTAGAAAAAGGGAAAACCTGCAGGATGCGCGACATCCCATCACGTCAGACAAGGTTGGACGAATCAAACCCACAACCGAAGTGCGACATGCCTTTATCGCCTACCATTGGCTTATAGGAAGTCCATGGATTGTTAAAATTATTTTTATTTTATTAAGTGGTATGATAGATGAAGTATTAGTCAATTTCTGGAACTTTATATGATTAATCTCACCATAAATGGAATTATGTATATAACTATTGCTAACCTTATCTTTGAGACAGATGGAATGACCTATCATTCTATCTCAGGATTCGTTATCATTTCACAGAAGACAAATTCAACTTCATTTCATTAAGAGATGAAGTGGAAATTGTTCAAGGAATGAACAATAGTGAGATTGTACCAAAATCAATTAAGTATTTCTTTTAATTCAAAAATTCTTCAACATTAGGGAAATGATCTTAAAAACCAAAAATTTTGTCCTATTACCCACATATCTGATGAATCAGATGGTATCTTAGATCATCACAAATTTATGGCTTTGTGATTCTTGGCTTTTTCATATCCATGTTTTCTACCACTCTCCATCAGAACATGATGTATAGGTTTCTCTTTCATATCAATATTTTCACTTATGTTCTCCAATGTGGAAACCAAGTGATGAGTTAATTTGGGTAACAAATATGTTTCATACTTCACCTTTTGAAATTATGTTTTAGTATTCCTTTTTACGATGTGGGTTTCTATGAAAGAAACTTTCAAGTAGTAAATTATTTATAACCCGATGAATTTCAAGGGCGACATTTATTTTAAAGGGGGTAGAATTTAACACCCCGAAATTTTTTGAGATATATTATTTTTTTCTATTTTACGCTACATCAAGATTACCTTGCGCTATACGCAACACCGTATTAGCTTTTAGTATATGCAACACTATTCTTGGATCATGTTACACACAATTTCAAGTTCGTTTTATAGTAGTTATTCTATGTGACATTGAGTATATATATATATTCAATGTATAAATTAAATATGGTTAGATTATGTTATACAAAACAATGAATGAGTATTTCACAACATGAAACCCTGACTTGGCTTGCATTACAAACAATCACGACCTTCCTCGATGGCTTGTGTAGTACGCAATATTGGGATTCACTAAACCATGATATATTATTATAATGTTATTATGTACTAGCCGTTATGAATAGTATTTAAAAAATTCTTAATTTTATAACATTATTATTCATCTTACACATTTTCTAGAACATGGTATGAGAACCAAATAAATTTTTCGAGAAAAAAAAGTATATTTAAACAAATGTAGTTTTCCACCTTTTGATGGCGCACCCACATTAAATATAGTTTTTCACATTTTTATAAGTTCAATTTGACAAAATAAAATTATTATTTAGAATCAAGATATAAAAAATTAATTTGGATAAACTTTTCATATTATTCTGATAACTTTCATATTTTAATGAATAGTAAAAACACGGTATATTTTATTTAAAAACAACTTTTTTCATCGCAATAATTTATATTGTTATATTATCTTTTTAATTGGTTTTAAATTGTAATTCGAATATATTTTTACCATTTAATCCAATTTTGTTCATTGGAAATTACTTCGCTTTGAATTTGGACATAAACAAGTGTCGATCTTTTGATAGTTATTGTTTCTTAAAAACACTTTATTTCTTTTGATAACGGAAATTAATTTTAAAATTATTTAATTACACTTCTATATTTTTAATTTGAAAAAAATACATCATTTTTGAATTCAGGATATCAAATATAGCTTAATCTGAAATTTTGGTATTGATCTGAAAAACATCAATTTTTGATGAATTGTGAAACCACTTATTGGTAGTTAAAAAATACCGACTCTTTCATTTAAATGAAATTTTACCACTTCTTTCAAATGAATTTCAAAAATCAGACATACATGTTTGTTATCAATAAGTAAAATGTGGTTCAATAAGATGAAAATAATTTTTGGTTAATAGTAACTTTTGACTTTTATTTACCACGGTTACAGGTAAATAGGGTAATTCAAGGTTAAAAGAATACTATAATAATTAAATATTACCTTAACACTTGTCCCAAACTTATTTTATGAGTAGTGAGAGACCACGGGCATCCTTGGGTCGATTTTGGGACCCCATTGAGCCACATGGTAGTGATAATTACAATTTGGATTATTTAATTTAATGTAAAGACAAAATTGACATTAAAAAATATTTTAGTAATTAATTTATATAATGGGGTTACATAAATTATATTTTAGTCTATAAACATTCATTGGAAATATAGAAATATTTCCTACATGATGGTATTTTTTTTCATTTTTAGACATCATATAAATTAAATTATTTATGACACAATAATGTTGAAGTATTTACCTCATTAATAAATAATTTAAATAAATAAGATTATAATGATTAAAATATTATCCAAAACATGTACAATTATGATTGGATGATATTATTTAGACCATGAGTCATATTATCTTCATCTTTAATGATTTTTGGACCTTTTGAAACTATAGATAAGTTTATAATAAATTAATATTTTCATACTTTCCAATGGTGCCCCTCTCCTCCCTTATGAAAGGGCACATCCTCCCTCTTCTCTTTACACATTATTGAGCATTCAATCTCGACCAACCACTGTCCATTTATCTTCTCCACTTCCCTAGAAACATTCTGGAGGTTTTTGTCTTCTCAAAAGACCAACTGTAGTTCCATAAAAGAAATCATAAAAGAGGTGCGTCGAGGAAGAGATAATCTCTTCTACGGACTCTTTCAAGTTTCTTTCTTCTTCTACTTCCTCTTATTATGTTGTTTCATTAAAAAATAATAACATAAGTATTACTTATATACTGATATGTTATTATAAATATGAAACAACCCTATTTCACCTTCTATCCATCCTACGGAAAATGAAATCACCGCGCGTGCGTTCATACGGAATATCGTCTTCACACCGTGGTGCAATCTATTTTTCCACAACCACCTTACATGGACGGGTATAATGGTGTAACTAATAACTATATATAGTTAGTATAACATCATACTGATTCTGAGATTTTATATCATCCTCTCTAATTCGATACAATAATTATGGGAACGATATCATCGCTCGTGCGTACGTACGGATTACCGTCTCCACAACGCGATGAGATTCATTCTCTATGTTAACCACTAAAGAATGATTATAAAGTATATATAATGAATAATTATGAAATATATGAAATTATAAAGCTAATGGATTTATTTATATATATATATATGTCATCTACTTACTTCCATTCAAGTAAATAAGGAAAAGAAAACAATGTTCATGCGTACGTACGACCTATCGTCTCCATGAACGGTGTATTTCATTTCATTTATCTATATGTTATATATATATATACTGAATATATATGATATATAAATCATTATTTAAATTCTTTATGTAATTAAATGATGATATAAGTAATAATAATATCAAGAACAACAAATCGAAACATGTATGATAAATGAAACGCTTTTACCCAAAACTTTGCTTTTACATGGAATTTACAAAAGAACGGGTAATATAAAGTAATAAGTGAACCATATATGATAACATAACAATGAATATGATTCTATAATAATTCAATGACATTATTTAAATCATTATGCAGGAGTTTCAGATACATATGAAGCATACCAGACATTAGGTAAGGGATAACCATTCCAATCTCATTTTTATCCGAGATTGTTTATTCTTAAATATTTTCTGGGGTTATATTTCTCATCCATGTCCCTGTTTTATAAAAATGGTTTCATGTATGTTTATTGTCCTTTTTACCCATTTTTGACTTTTACTACATGGTATGTAAGGAATCTTTTTTTGTTTACCAAACGATGTACTTTTTGACTTTTCCGGTAAAAGTACGAGAAGAATGTTTTTTAACATATATGGCGTGAACATATTTTTACGGTTTTATAACTCCTTGATTTCATGAAGCTTACTCTACAATATTTCAAGACTATTTTCAACAAAATACTTTTCTTTTAAAATTTCATGGCATTTTGTGAAAAGCAAATAATTTTGAAGAAGAAAGGATATTTTTTTGATGAATTCATTTCAAGTGTTTTATCCAATCTATTTTCCATCTAAAATGAAATTATTTAGCATGTTTATGTTTCAAGTATAATGTATTTATTATTTTCATGGTGTAATTTTTCTTATGGTGAAATTATATCCATTTGTTTTATATGGATTATGTGATTATTGGATGATGTTTATAACACCCTTTTTATTCTTTGGGTTTTGATGAGTATTTTATGTTTATTTTGTGGCACAAGTAAGAATGATTTCATTATGAGATGGGTGGGACCTATATCTCCCACCAATGAATTGGGTAAATATTAATATCTAATGAGATATACATGGATGGAATGGTAATTTAATCTGGTTCAGTGATACAGTACTGGAATGGGGAGTGATCTCGATTCAGATCGGTACTTTGTCCACTAAGATGGTCTTGGCAGCAATGCCTTGGCTACTATGGAAATCATAACATATGCTTAATGGTTTCCAAAATCACATGTTTTATTCCCATGCTATTTTATATTGACTAATGTTTCTTTATGATCTTTGTCTTAAGTACTGCCATTTTTATGTAATTCCACAAGATTTTGATGTTTAAACAATATATTCATGTTTTTTGTTCAAATGTATATGATTTGATTTATTTCCTCAATTCTTACCCTTAATGATAATTTTATCACACCCTTAATATGCTTTCCTTTCCCCTAGATTTAATGAAAGGTTTTAGGTAAGAGAAATAAAAAACAAGATCTTTATGGGAGATGTTGAAGATCATTCAGCCTGATTAGAAGATTATGTTCTTGAGTTTCCAAAGACACTAAACTATTATGGTCTTTGTGTGTCTATTTTTGTTATTTATTAAGTATTCTGCAAAAATTAATGTAATATTTATGTACGTCAAGTATGGGTCTCCACAAATATGATGTCATTTATATATCCTTTACCTCCATTCATGGTTTGGAATTATGATATATTTATTTTTGATATGATATATATGATGTTTATTATGCCTTTATTATTATGTATTTTTTATAACACAAAATTTTATGTGTTCCATTTGGTGTAAATATGTTATCTAATTTTATGAACATGTAGAAATATTCCTCCTCAAAGATATCTAAAATGTTTAAAAAATAAATGGAATGTATTAAAGTTTATTTTTATTAACCAACTGTTGAAAAAAATTATATTTATATTACATTCATGAAATAATTACA
Organism: Viscum album; assembly: GCA_963277665.1. NCBI lineage: Eukaryota > Viridiplantae > Streptophyta > Magnoliopsida > Santalales > Viscaceae > Viscum > Viscum album. Next base: position 1,482,534,875 of record OY728161.1, read on the forward strand.
TTTTTTATAATAATATATCATTATTTTATCCCCATATTCACAAACAAAATAACTTATAACGTCATTCATGGATGTATGGACTTTCGCCTCCATGATGTGATAAGAATAATTTTAAATTAATAAAATTATATATATATAAAAGAATATATGATTCAATAAAATGGTATTAATGTTTCAAATATCATTATGCATGTTTGTAATGTTACTTACCTTCTTTCCATAATTATCATTGAAAAATTGGAATGTTACACATGCGTACATATAGGATACCATATATATGATTTTATTTTTGGTTCATTTTTCATAAAAATATTTAATGATTACATTAAAAGGTTTAATTTATGTATAAATATGATGATTATTTAATGATTATAATTATTTATATGTATATATAATGACCACTTTTACCATAATTTACTTACAAAATTCATTTTTACCAAATGAACCAAACTTGGTCAAAACCCCTCAAGATAACTTAATTATTTATGTAGTTTTTCAAAACATTTAAATAAGTTAAGTAAAATAAATAATAAAATAGAAAAGCGTCTTAATGGAATCTAATAATTAATATAATTACATTATTTGTGAATATAAATACACATGGGACAAGTTGGAGTCTTGTTAAGGGATTTTGTCTTAATTTACAGTCCGTTGAGAATTATTTGTTGTTATGCACCAATTCAAATTTATATAGTTTATATACTACCTTTTGACTTGTTATATCAAGAATCTTTTTATTATCATGATATTATACATTTAATATTATATTATTTCTCTATTGGAATTATGATTTATGTGTTTTAATTTGGTATGGGGCACATTATTGTATTTAAATTTTATTTTCCTAAAAAATGATTTAATTGTATTATAATAGTTTTGTAACTAATTAATGACAACAACAATAATTGTTACTTATCCTCGACTGATTAAATATTTATAAAGTCTCATTCTTTACTCAATAAATATTTTTCGTAAGTGGTATTTTTTATTAATTGAAGTGGTCATTCAAAATAATTAATGATTTGGACATAAAATTGAAGTTGGGGACCATACATTATATATTACATCAATTCATCGATATTTTTTCATAAGAAAAAATAGTTGGAAAAATAAAATTTGTTTGTACCTATATTTTTATATATTTTGGAGGTTGGATCCTGATAGTACAGTTTAATATTTTTTTTGAAACATGAGGTCTAATAATTAATCATTTCCTTTATTTTGATTCACTATTTTTTATCCACAAGAGTTTCACTATTATAATGTATATGGATTCATTTAATTCTATTTTTATTGAATAAATGGTATTTTTTAAAAATTTATTTTGTATCACGCTGATATGTAGGGAATTACTTTTTAAAATTAATTTAATGTTTTTATATTATTTATTTCATAAAACACTAAAAACAGTTTATTTAATATTAAATCACTTTTTCATACCTTATATAAAAAAGGATAATAATTCTCTATAAGAAATTTAAAATTGGATTTCTACACATCGAACATTGAGGTTATCTTATGTTATACATAATAATTACTTTCTTCGATGAACTACGTAACATGCATGACAATGGTTAACAAAAACAATAATACTTTTTAAAAATAATGTTATTTAATATAACAAGATAAAAACATGATGTTAAATTAATAGTTATGAATATTATTAACTAATCATAAAAAATATATGGTTGACCCAATATAATATGAATTCATAGGTCACGAATTAATTATAAATGAATGTAAAAACTGATTGACTATATAATGATATATTATTATGATCGAAAATTTGTTTTACCCAAATGAATTAATTATTCATTTATGTATAGAAATGAACTAATTCAAACATTACATTCATATGGAACAATCATGGGTGTGTTACGTCAAACACGGACATGGCGTAAGACCTGGCATATGTTATATGAAACACCACCTTTTCGTACAACACAGACAACCCTGAGTTTCAACAAAACATCATTTATTATATAATTACTTGAATGATATAATAATAATTTTTCCATTAAAATTAATTATATTATTTTTAATTAATAAATATAAAATATTTTTTTGTAACTTTTTTATATTAATAAATCATATTCATAATGAATGATATGATTTTCTGTAAAACCCTTTTATTTTTAAAATACGATTTTCTTGAATGAACTGCTTATAATAATAAAATTTATTTTTAAATCATTTATAAAATTAATATGATAAATTAAGTTTAATTTTTAAATTCAGAGTGTCGATATTAACTTAGGATATATTAATGGTATTTTTCAATGAAATATCATTTATATAAATAGTCAATAACAATTCTTTTTATTTGAAAATGTCCTTTTTGTTTAATTAAATATTAATATTAAATAATATTAAGAATCTATTTTATTGTCACATTTTAAAAAATATTACATGTATTAATACAATTTAATTCATCACGATCAATTTAACGTTCAAATTGAATAAAAAATCTAAACAAATGTTTCAACATTTTTCCACATTAAAAACCTATTATTTCTTCATGTCAGCACAATTAGCATAAATATTTATTTTTCCAATTTTGTGATTTGAATATAAAAAATCCATCATAAAACATTTTATTCAGTATAATATTTATATTCTATTAATACCCAAATAATGTTTTACCAAAATGATTAGTAAAAGTGATTAAAATTAATCATATCGATTAAGGCCAAATTATGAATAATTTGGGATGAATCATAAAAGTAATAGCCCAAATGATATATAAATGTTTATGAATATAATTGGAATTTTGTAGTTAGTCCATAAACATTCCATTATTGATTTTTTTTTGTTTTATTACTTTTTTAGTTAATAATATGTGTACGCCTTACATGTTTATTAAAATTCCATGTGAGTCCTTTTCCTTCCCTATAAAATATCACCACATTTACCACTTACTCACATATCTCAAACCAATTAATTTCATCCAATAGATGACCAATAATATTCCTATATAATTCATCCCTTACTCCTATAATCCTTACATTGGACAGAAGGCAATCCAAAGAATCTTTTTAGAACTAACCACAAGGAGTTACCCTATTAAGAGGTAACATCTTTTCTCAAGTCCTATATTTTTTCCCTTATCAACTCCATCCAACAGTCATTATTATATGATTATATAACAACACTGGTATCCGTTATATATTAGGATGTTTTTATGTAATTTTTTTTACATAAAATCACACTCACCCCCATCTAGTGGGTAACAAACATATTGTTTCTCTATACGGGGAACTACTACCTCACAAAATAATGATTGTTCATTTTTCCATTACAACCTATCAATGTGCCGATTATGATGGAAATTTTTACTCTATAAAATATATATTATATTTATAATTATTTTATTTATCCTTCATTTTTTGGAACATACCATTATGATTTCCATCTTATGTAATTACAATAAGTTTTTTTTAGGATGTGTGGACTACCGCCCCCTCCAAGCGATATGATTTATTCATATACTAAATGGATTTTATTAAAGATTGGTTTAGTGAATATATATATTATATATGGTACCATAAATTTAATATAATAATGATATATATATAAGTATATTTATATTACTTTATTTTATTCAATATGACAACTAAACGGAAATAGCATTCATATGTACGTACAACCAACCTTCTCTACGAATGTTGTATTCCGTTTCTTACTTATATATTCTATATATTTTTAAAATTAACATATAAACTATTTAAATTATATTTATATCATTTTTTTAAATATTTAATCATGATATAAGTATAATTACTTACAATATAACAAATTACGACACGTATGAAAAACAAATGGAATATTACTAGAACAAAAACATTAACATAGGATGTTTAAATAACTGGTAATATAATGTCATAATTGAACCATATATGGTATTATGTATAATAATAAGGATTAATAAAATAAATTTAACAAATCTATATTTATTATACACGTGCCTTTAATGAGTAGGAAGAGATTTAAGATACATGGTAAGGGCATTTCATCTTACTTTTTCATCTCATGAGATACATTCTATGTTCGCCACACTTTCCTATTGAGTGGGGTATGTACTTACCACGATTTTATTATATGTATCATATATAGAAATTAGTGGCTATTAACATGTCAATTTAATTATGTTTCAATCATGGGGTTAATTTTTCAAAAGATACCAAATAAGAAAAGTTTTTCTCAAATTACCTTTTTTGAGACTAATGTTTTATTATGCACCTAAACTCTCTTTTGCGGTATATATACATCCATTTTACGTCTAGTAAAAGAAATATATTTATTTTCCTGATATTTTTACTTTCATTTGAATTAATGTTTTTACATGGACACTATAGTCCCATGCCACCATGGTATAAGAGTTTATTGAGATAATCACATCACTTTTATATATTGTTTACATTTATGCTACTTATGAGGATATATTTTGTTCCATATCTCCAGAATAATAATTATTTTACATATCATATTTTCATACATGATATAGTAATGTTTTATTACAAATTTGTTTCTATTTGGAAACTAATATAATTTAGAAGGTGTTTCTAAAAAATCTGACCCGTATTTTTATATTTGATTGAAATCTATTTTATTTCAAAACCCATTTTTTAGAAAATGTTTTCAAAAATATTTCCAAATAATCATTGATTATCATTATCATGTGAAATTTTCTTATAATTGTTATATTGTTTTAAAACCTTACTTTATATGTTGTCAATTATATTCTTAATGAAAATGGTTTTCAAATTTTTTTCGAGCTTCACTTATATGTTTTCAAGTAAATAGGTTTTCAAAAAAAAATGCTTTCATTATATGTTTACAGTGTGTTTTCAAATAAAAAGTGTTTTAAAATGTTTTGAAGCTTATTATATATGTTTTTTATGGAAAATGGTTTTTATAATGATTTCAGATGTTCTTTATATGTTTTCATGGTATTTTATAAGAAACTGATTTTAAAATGATTTCATTTAATAAAAATTATTTCCAAAGTATAAATGATATTTTCTTCATGATTTTTTTTTGGAAATATATTTAAGAAAATGCATCTAATATCATTTATCGGTATTATTCATAACATTCTAGGAAATGATCTAAAGATTGTATTTTTTTCTTTTCAAGGAAATTTTTTTATTAACATCATGCTCTTTATGATGCACGTTTCACTTTAATGGGTTATATATTTATGAAACATATTTATATTTCACAAGTTATTCATTTGATGAAATTATTATGAAAAATTTATCTTTTTAACAAGGTTATGATATGTTTTCATGTTTATAATACCCATTCCATTTCATGGGTTCTGATGTGATTAATTATAATCATGTGGTACATACATGTGTGATTGCATTATGGGATGGGTGCGACCTATATCTTCCTCCTATGTATTGGGTAATTATATATATCTATTAATAATGAATAATATGGTCTTTTATGTCAACATTACTACCTAGATGTTATGATAAGTGAACTCATGCTTTAAATATTGCCATGGGAGTTAACCATGACGTCAAAGTTGGTAGGAGGTGAAAACTAATGCTACTAAGATATCAATGGGAAGGGACCATTTCCAGTAAGATGGTATGGGGAGTGAAACTGTACTACCAAGATAGCCTTGGATGTGATTCCTCAACTATAATGAATTAACTTAATTACATGTTCACAATGTTATGCGTGAACATCGATGGATGTCCAAAAGATTATGAGAGGGCTTGATATCATGTCTTTATCCTAATGAGTAAACCCGATTCTGCTTATACATGTTCACAATATTCTATTCTTATGTTCTATCCATAGTTCCATGTTTTATTCCTGTGAAATGATTTAATGGATTTTTTTCATTATTTCATTATGATTCATGTTTTATGAACATCAAATCATTGTTTTTATATATAATATGTTGGGTATGATCTTTAAATTTTATTTTCATGTTAGATAACTTTTTCTACTTGTTATTCATACTCATTTCAATTATTAACCCTTTTATTACATCTCTCTGAAACCATTATTGAGAACCTAGGTAATGGATACATTAGAAAGGGGAGATCTAAAATGCTCATTAATGATAAACAATGGAGATATCGAAGCATAATCATGAGAATGAGAGTATGAGAACATCATGATGAAAATGGAAGACCAAACCCTACATATCAATGATCATATACAAGAATCATGGAATAGATAATATCAATTCATAAGACATTAATTATAAGGAAATAAATTACATAAGCCTTAAAAGAATAACATAGGAATAAAAAATGGATTTTTTGTAGACACATAAGAATATAATATGATTTCAATAGTATAAAATGCATTACAACCAAGACCATCATGGTCATATAGGTTCACTAACCAAACCATTTGGGTAGTCATGGTTCACACCCATTCACATATTGGTAGTATTATGTTGGAAAAAATCCTTCAAGGAATCATTGAAGTATTTTTGAGGTGATTGTGTTTATTGAAAAAATGATCATCTGTGTTGTGATTGTTGACAATGCAAACCATGAAATACTAATTTGTTGACAAATGGTATTTCATGGTGAAATGTCGAGTTCAAGAGCTGAGGTCAACAATCCATGTTTGATTGAAGAACGTCGATAATGGAATGGTTGATCTGGAGGCGATATAAAAAGAACAGATATAAGGTGGCGCCATTTTCTAGTGTTTGCCAAATTTTTGGGGCTGAAATCGACAAATAAAGAAAAGTGTTTTTGAAAAGGGACTTGCACGCTGAGGACTTGGAGTATAGGAAACTTGTGTGCCATATATTTTTCATGATTAGAAGATGAAAATATGGCAAAGGAAATAGTTTCGCGAATGTTTGGGAGTTGGTCGCGCAAATTTCTTGGAGGATAGAAGCCATCCACGCCGAGACTAGGTCGCGCAGGTCACTTGCACGCTGTCGCGCATGGGGGTCAATTTTTCAATAAATAATACAAAACCCCTCTTTGTTCTTCACCAGAGTTCAACACCTTGATAGATCAGATCTCCTGTCACGGAGGTGTGGTGGATGCACAAGTGGTGTGTGGTCGCGCAGGTGGAGTTGCACACCAGTGTGGGAAGTTGCACGCTAGTTGGCAGTTGCGCGCCAACGTTTGTTTGGGAGTAAAAGTAAGTGTGTCGTTCAAGTTTGGAGTTGAGGAATCTTGAGTTGCGCAAGTTTCTGAGGAGGACTTGTGCGCCGGTTGTGACTTGCGCGCCGATACTTGTGCGCCGATATTGACTTCTGCGCCAAGTAAGGATTATTTCCAGCAGTGATTTTCGGGCTGCGTGGAAGCTGGAAGTTTGCCCGATACGTTCGGTGCAAAGAGAGATTCATCTACGGGTGAATATTGGGCTTCAAAAGAGCATCTACTAACAAAGGAATATGCATTCCTTCATGCAAATGAAGAGACCTAAAGGTCTATAAACTGTGAGTGGATCCTTTCTGAAGCAGTGAGCAAAGGAAGAGGAAGAAGGTGATACTCTCCACCGGCAGTGAGCCATAGAGAGAGAAACAGGGAGTGACCCTTGGGAAAGCAGTGAGCTGACCCTAAACTTTGTAAAGGCAGTGAGCCTGGGCATATAAGGGATCTACCCCAAACTTTGTATCCACATCTAGTGAAGATTAGTGGAATTTGGTACTACTGGCAACTTGTTGGCGTATGCTCCTTAGACGTAGCCCAGTGAGGGTGAACTAAGTAAAATCTATGTGTCTGCCTGCTTATTTCCCTGCATTGCATTTAAAGCATCATCATCAGATAAAGAACAAAGTAAGTGATCATACGAAACACAGAAGTGCAAACAAAGTGACACTCGTAACAAAGAGTTCAAGATCCAATGGTGAAGGAAGAATTTTGAAAGAGAATATCCATACCTTGATTCACCCCCCCCCCCCCTCAGGGTATATAGGCCCTTATTGGTCATAAAAATTGGTATCACAACGAGTTTTCCTTTATCAGATTTCTTTTCTCGATCGTAGTGTGACATGAAAATGGTAAAAACATCAATGAAGATTCAAAAGACAGGTGGTATCCCTAAGTGTGGATGTGTTTATGGGAAAAGTGTGATTCAACTAAAAGAATCAAACAACTTACTGAAGGAAGGCCTGGATGAATCTGGTAGGGAAATGATTGATTCACTCAATCAATATGTTGGGATGAGTGATGTACATGAACATCAAAGTGATGCCAGAGCAACTGATGATGATGAAGTTTCAAGAAGGAGGCCACCAGTATATGTTGTCAACATGACAAAGGAAGTGGACCGGAAGTTGGATGAAGAATTCAAATCTAAACATATCCGGATCAAATTATTGGAAATTGAGGTCAACAAGCTAAGAGGCTTAAATCAAAGACTTATTGATATAGTTACTGACCTAACAGAGAAGAATGATTCACATGCCGAAGAGCTACAGAAGATGGATAAAATGAAAGGAAAACAAAAGGCTGATGATTATGAAGAGAATCAAAATTCAGATGGCGTTCAGAATCTGAAAGCTAGAAATGATGATCGAGCAACACAGTTGTCTGAAGAAGTTCAGAAGAATTGAAAGATAAAACAATAGAATGAATATGTCTCTAAATTTGTTTCTAAGTAAAAATTGAAAGTAAATGAGCAGTTTAACATGGTTGATAAGCTAACATGTGAACTAGAAGATGAGTTGAGTAGCGGGAAGAATCTCAGAAAAAAACTCAATTCTCAACTTGAATCAAAAGATAATAAGATTAAACAATTGGAGGAAGATATAGAAAAATCCAAGAAGGAAATGGAGATATCAAAAGAGAAAGGAAAACCAAATTTGAAGGATTCACTGCACTTACTATTCGATTATCCTTCGAAAGGTGATGATAAAATGAAAATAATGTATGAGATTTATGAAGTGAAACAACAAAATACATTCTCCGCTCAAAGACCATACAGTTTGAGAAAAACTGGTATTGGATTTGATGAATCACCTCCCATGCATTATATGGAAATAGCTGTGAACAGTTCCATATGTGGAGAAAATCCTGTAGGTGATAGAGGTAGGCCTAAGAGGACAGTTACAAGAAGTAGTGACAACATGTGTTATTTCTGCGGGATTCATAGCCACACATCATGATTTTGTTCAGAGGCTCTGGAATACATTCCAGGCTATGAAAATATAAAATTTGATAAATCTAAGAATAAGAAGAAGTGTCATGTGAAATCAGAGAGAAGAGTCTCTCAGAGGAAAGCATTCATTAGATGCTATTACTGTGGAAGAATGGGACACACCATGAATATGTGTCAGGAAGCTCAAGAGATCAATGTCAGAAGAAGAACACATGCTACATCAACATCTCAGATTAGAGATGATGAAATGAGATTTTACTTTAATGGAAAATGTTTTATATGTTTTGATTATGGGAATTTGGAAAGACATTTTATTAAGAAGAAATATGGAAAGGAAAAGGGAATCGAAAGGAGACTCTCAACTCTAGTGATGCATAATGAGAAATTCTATAGTGTGTGACAAAGTGGTAAGAATAAGAATAGTCTTAGAGCCTCAGGGAAATCACATGGAGCTTAATGAAAGGTGTATTAGTCAACTCCTATGTTATACTCACAACAGCTCTCAAGGAGAGAATTTGAACAAACCTGGATGATTAAGGGGAGATCCACTCCAGTTGTGATAAAGAATAATGATTGTTCAATGGAGGACTCACCACTAGGGAAAAAGAGTGTGGTGGATTAGACATATGATAAAATAATGATGAACAAAGAATGTATTGAAAAATTTGTAGGTCGTGTGCCACAGAGAGTACTGGAAGAAAAAGGAAGATCCTTGCAATGGTGGAAGAAGAAAGGGAAGATGGAAATAAAAGATATTCCTGCTCAGAGAAGCAATCATGGGAAATTGAATTTTGGTGGAACATCAAAGACAGAAATGTGTACTAGTGGGTTTAAACCCCAAATGGTGAGAAAGGACATGCCTGAAAATTATTCATATCAGAAAAAGACATAGCATGCAGGGGATGAATGCTTATTCATATGGCCAGAATAGTTGAAGTTGGCCAGGCAGCTAGAAGAAGCAAGTAAGGAATGTGATGCTCTATAAGAAAGAATCAAAGGGTTGACCCATAAAGATCAACCACAATCCTCATCTTGAGGAGTCCAGAAGAAACACCTCTCCCTATGTATATAAATGAAATTAACTAATGATTCATGTTTTTCAGGTTTTAGGGAGATACGATCCAAGGGGAAGTGTTATATAAAGATGAAATGTGGAGAAGTGATGTGACCCATATTTTTAATTGGCTCAAATCAGGTACAATAGTTGAAGAAGAAAGGGAGAAACATAGCACAATAGGAAGTGATTGTGTTATTAACTTTATCTCTTGTTTCCTACACTGAGTTTCAACTCAGTATTCTTAGAGATTTTGTTAATGGATCAAATCTGAGTGGAAGATGAGAACAAATGATGTAGGAGGAAATGAATTGTTTTGGGTTTAAACTATTGGGCCTAACAACTGGAAGAGTTTCATAACAGAGCAAGAGAATTATATATCCTAATCAGTTTCATGATTTCAATATGATATGAAGTATGAATGTTTATTATCATGAAGAATGATTGGTGGAAAAGCTTCAACACATAGGTTTTAATGATTATCTATTTTTTTCTAACAATGTGGTATCATCTGACTGTTTTCATGATACCAAGAAGCTGCGAGAGAAAATCAACGGTGTGTTTACAAAAATATGAGAGAATATGTTCAATGAAATGACATCATTAAACAATGACACAGAGAAAAGTATCTGAAAGATATGAAGCCATTGAAAAATGAGTCAGTGAAAATTTTCCTGAAGAAAGTGTTGAGGAAGAAAGCAACATAGGGGGAGAAGAAGTGGCAGATGCTGATTCAGAAGAAGACACTAATGATGAAAAAGAAAGTGTCAAGTATGTGTCTACAAGGAAGCCAATGAGTTGAGCTAAAACTGATGGAAAGAATACCATTTTTGATCAGGCAGCTCCAGTTCAAACTAGAATAATGAAGTCACTACAGAAGACATCATTCCTATCTCTAGTAGTGCCGAAATTCGTTGATGATGCAGCCGAAGATGAAAACTGGGTTCATGCTTTGAATGAAGAGCTTGACCAGATTGCGAAGAACCAGACATGGTAGATTGTTTCGAGGCCAGTAGATAACAATTTCATCAAAACTAAATGGGTATATAGCAACATGATGAATGATGATGGCACATTGATTCGGAACAAAGCACACTTGGTGTGCAAAGGATACTTCCAAATAGAGGGTATTGACGTTGAAGAGACATTAGCACCAGTAGCAAGGCTGGAAACAATTAGATTATTCATAGCCATTACAGTGAAACAGAAGTTCAAAGTGTTCCAGATGGACGTCAAATGTGCATTTCTAAATGGGGTTCTGGAAGAAGTGGTGTACATTGATGATCCATATGGTTTTCTCATCCATGAGGATGAGAACAAAGTTTGTAGGCTGAAGAAGTACTTGTATGGGCTGAAACAAGCACCAAGAGCATGGTACTCAAGGCTTGATCAGTACTTGAAGAAGCTTGGTTTCCAAAGTGGTGGAGTTGATTCCAATATCTATTTGAACAAAAATAGTAATCAAAGGATGATTGTTATGGTCTATGTCGATGACATAAAATTTGGTGGATCAGATGAAGCTCTGTGCAAACAGTTTTCCGAATTCATGAAAAAATGAGTTTGAAATGTCAATGATTGGAGAGATAATGTTTTTCCTTGGTCTATAGGTTACACAAGGAAGGAATGGAACATTCAATTCTCAATCTAAATATGACAAGGAGGTTCTGAGAAGGTTTGTAATGGAGAATTACAAGGATATGAAGACTCTGGTTGCTACCCGGATGGAATTATCAAAAGATGAGGATGGCAATGTAGTTAATATCACAGAATACAGAATAATTATTGAATGTCTGTTGTACTTAACCGTAACCGGTCCTGATATTGTTTTTGCCACATGCCAAGAAGTTAGATATCAATGTAATCCCATGTAAAGTAACATGATTGCAGTGAAAATAATACTTCGGTATATCCAGGGCACGATGGATTTCAGCTTGACATATACTGACAAATCTCAGATAGAGTTATTGGGATATACTGATGCAGACTGGGCAGGTTCAGTAGATGATAGAAAATAAACGTTAGTTGGTGCTTTATATCATGGTGGGTTGTGTATTTCCTGGCTAATAAAGAAGCAAGATTTCATTTCATTGAGCACCGCAGAAGCAGAGCATATTGCGGCCTCTCAAGCATGCACACAGTTCTTGTGGATGAAGCAACAGCTTGAAGATATGGGAGTTGAGGTGAAGTCTCTGATCGGAATCCTGTGTGATAACTCAAGTGCTATAAATCTTAGAAAAAATATCTTCCATCATTCAAGGACAAAGCACATTGAGATAAAGTATCATTTTATCAAAGAGAAAGTTGACCAGGTAATCGTGAAGTTGGAGTATGTTCCTACAGAGACATTATGACAAAGGCCTTACAAAAGGAAGATTTTTAGAGGCATTGAATGGCTCTGGGAGTTCAGTCGATTCCCCAGACTTGAAATAGTGTGGATGTGGAACACCCCCCCTCTCCCCGAGGTATGATGTGTTTTTCCCCTAATATGTTGATATGTGTTCTCTACTCTGTTACAGACTTCAAAAGAGTGACCTTTGGGTTCATTGACAAAGGGGGAGAAAATAGTGATTGTTCATGGGGGAGATAGTGTGGAAATTTGATAAATCATGATTGTTACAGGGAGAAGTTGACCAGTGGAGTAGCCAGATAGGGGGAGAAATGAGAAAGGGGGATATTTTTAAATCTGACGATGCTAGAAGTGATCGATAAAAGCATAGATATCATGACAACTGAGGATCGTGATAAAAGCAGAAGAGTGGTGTTGGAGAGTGGTATGAATATTTCCAAACCAAACATTGGTCTTCCAACAAGTTCTTCAACAATTGGTATCATTTTAGTACAAATTGGTATCTGTTTGATGTCAACAGTGGGAGTCAGAGATGAAGTGATTCAGTGATGAACTTTTCATTTACTCTTGTTTCTAACACCGAGCATTGCTGATGTGGGCTTAGGGTATGTTTTGAGTAAATCCTTGATCGCTATCAGAATCGTAAAAGGTAAACGGCGGCTGATGAATTAATGATGCATATTTTTATGGAAGAGTTGTCAACAAACCCAAAGGGGGAGATTGTTGGGTAAAAATCCCTCAAGGCGTCATTGAAGGATTTTTGAGGAGATTGTGTTTGTTGAAAAAGTGATCATCTGTGTTGTGAGTGTTGACAATGAAACCCATGACATAAAAATTTGTTGACAAAGGGGATTTCATGGTGAAATGTCACGTTCATGAGCTGTGGTCAACGATCCATGTTTGATTCAAGAACTTCGATAATGTCTAAGAGGACAGAAGACTTGGGCGCTGAGACCGGGTCGCGCAGGTGACTAGCGTGTCGTCGCACAGGGTAGTCAATTTTCCTATAAATACTAGACCACCCCTCTTCATTCTTAACCGGAGTTCAACATCTAGAGAGATCAGAGCTCCCGTTGCGCAGGTCTGGTGGTCGTGCAGGTGGTGTGTGGTCGCGCAGGTGGAGTTGCGCGCCAGTGTGGGAAGTTGTGCGCCAGTAGGCAGTTGCACGCCAACGTTGGTTTGGGCGTAAAATGATGTGTGTCATGCATGTTTGGAGTTGAGGAAGCTTGAGTCGCACAAGTGTCTTAGGAGGACTTGTGCGCCCATTGTGACTTGCGCACCGATACTTGTGCGCCGGGATTGACTTGCACACCAAGTAAGTTTTATTTCCAGCAGTGATTTTCGGGCTGTGTGGAAGCTGGAAGTTTTCCCGATACATTCGGTGCAAAGAGAGATTCATCTACTGGTAAAAATTGGGCTTCAACAGAGCATCTACTTAAAAAGGAATATCCATTCCTTCATGCAAATGAAGAGACCTATAGGTCTATAAACTGTGAGTGGATCCTTTCCGAAGCAGTGATCAACGGAAGAAGAAGAAGGTGATCCTCTCCACCGACAGTGATCCATAGAGAGAGAAACAGGGAGTGACCCTTGGGAAAGCAGTGAGCTAACCCTAAACTTTGTAAAGGTAGTGAGCCTAGGAATATAAGTGATCTAGACTGAACTTTATATCTACATCTAGTGAAGATTAGTGGAATTTGGTACGACCGTAAACTTGTCGGCGTATGCTCCTTGGACATAGCCCAGTGAGGGTGAACCAAGTAAAAATATCTATGTCTTCCTGGTTATTTGCCTGCATTTCATTTAAAGCATCATCATTAGATAAAAAACAAATTAAGTGATCCTAAAAAACACACAAGTGAAAACAAAGTGATCCTTATAACAAAGAGGTCAAGATCCAGTGGTGCAGGAAGAATTTTGAAAAAGAATATCCGTACCCTGATTCACCCCCTCTCAGGGTATATAGGCCCTTATTGGTCCTAATATATTATTTAACTCCTCATACCATCTTGGTATTAATGGTTCACTCCCATGGTCATCTTGTTACTCAGGGTTAATTCCCAAGACCATCTTAATCTACCTTTTGAGATATAAATCTTTACCAAATGTATTAGAAGGATATTTAGGTCCCACCCATATCGTATTTAAGTAATATATAGATGTTCCCTAAAATCATAAACAACCATATCATAGCCCATGAAATTAGATGGATATCAAAAACATGTAAACATTTCATAACCTATAGAAATGATTAATGATTAATTATCATTTCATCAAAATCATTACTCGTGAAAGTTAAATTGATATCATAAACATATAACCCATCAAAGGGAAATGGATTTCATAAACATAAACCCATGAATGGGAAATGGTTTTTGAAAATTCCATGACATTAAGCATTACCCATTCATAGAAATATTATGAATGGAATCATTATATCAGTTTGTTGAAGGGAATGAGTATCATCAGCCGATATCATCTAAGATGGAATTTTTTTAAAATATATTTCAAAAAATATTCTTGATGAAAGTTTCATTTCATTGTTGAAGAATTATTTTTAATGCATAAATCCATTTGATAATAATTTTTTATAGAAAATAAATTAAAAATTCATAAATAATACATTAAATCTTTTGAAAATATTTTTCCTTGATAGCGTATAAAACAAACTTCATAACATATTTAAAAAATGTTTTCTTCAAATAAACATTGAAAAA
The DNA here is from genome assembly GCA_963277665.1 of Viscum album. Classification (NCBI taxonomy): domain Eukaryota; kingdom Viridiplantae; phylum Streptophyta; class Magnoliopsida; order Santalales; family Viscaceae; genus Viscum; species Viscum album. The sequence goes on from OY728161.1 coordinate 1,482,550,089, forward strand.
TTATAAATAATTCTATAAAATGTTGAAAAAATCATTTAATATAACATAATCTCAAAATTTATAAATAGTTCCTGAAACCATTTTGAAAAATAATTTCCAATTTTTTTATGAAAACGTCTAAATATAGCATATAATGATTGTAATGATATTTTCCATGAATAGATATAACGTAATCTTGAAAACTTTTTAAAAAAACATGCTTGAAAATATCTTTTACAAATATTTTCTAAAATAATATCCTCTAAACATGAAAATAAATATTTATGGTATTGACGACGGATAAATCCATACATTTCGTATGAGGTAAAATAACATTACTTTTGTACGATAAAAAGGATAGAAAATTGCATCAATTAGAAAGTGAAAAGATTATTCATTTTAAAACATTGGTAAAAGAAAAAAGGGTAAAAATTCCTTTTACTGATTATAGGATATTAGGATAATATTCTTGGAAAAGTATTGGGAAAAAGATAGTTTTGAATAAAATTGTATTTCCAACCAAATAGAGGGGAATATTAAGCTTTCTTAAAAACATTTTATTAACTATATTATGTTCCAAAAATTATAAAATGGTACCACTAATAGAATATATAATAAATAACTATAGGATAATAAATTTAATGAATGTATTGAGATTTAGAATATAGATATTTTTCAAAGGAATCATAAACATAAAAAATATTGAAAAGATATGGGGTTGTCTAAAGAAAATCTTATAACTTGGTAACATGGGATAATACTATCAATGTAAGAAAATAAAATTAAAAAAAGAAATAAATTTCTATAAGATAAGGATATTAATGATAAGACATATAATATGGGATTTTAAACGCCTCAAATTATATTTTAGGTGCATAACAACACATGAGTCTCAAAGATGGAAAATTGAGATAAAATACTTTTACCTATCTGGAAAATTTTTAAACATAAACACCATGAATTGAAGTTAATGAAAAAGATATTATGATACTCATAAATTTATTTGTAATATACATATTATAAAATCTTTTTCACTACCTACAGTACACATAAAAAAATTGTGGTGAACATACCATGTATCTCATGGGAATAAAAAGTGAGATGAAATCCCCTTAACTTTTGTCTTAACTCTCATCATACGCATTCAACCCACCTGTAAAATAAATATTAATTTGTTATACATATTTTATAGAAAAATATTATTATATAAAATAACATATATTTTTCATTAAAAACTTATATTACTAACATGTTAACAATCCTATGTTAGAATTTCACTTCCTGTAATATTCACTTTATTATTTACATGTGTCTTACATTGTTAAATATTTTTTTTTATACATTATATCATGATTTAATAAATTTTAAACCTGATATAAAAACAAAGTATATACAATATTTTTGTATTATAATATTATTTATAATATAAAATTATGAAATAGAATACACTATTCTTATAGACAGTAGGGCGTACGTACGCATGAATGATATTTCTATTTAATTTTTGTTTTTTTCAAAATAAATGTAAAATAAATATATATTTATATTTAATTATTATAATATATTTATTGTATCATATATATATTATAAATTCACAAAAACAATACTTAATTAAATACATGTGGTGTATTAACGAATCATATCACTTTGAGGGGGTGGTAGTCCAAACCTTCTCAAACAAAATTATCATTTTAACATAAAATGGAATATAAAAAAAATATGTTGTAAAAAGGAACCAATAATCATAATAAATTTAATTTATTAAATATATAAATATATTTTCCATCAAAATTTTCACCTTGGTAGCCTGAGGTGGTGGATAAGGAACATAAAAGAATGGACTTGAGGGAACATGTTAACTTTTAATCGGGTAACTCCTTTTGGTTTGTCCCAAAATAAATCCTTTTATTTCCTTCCTCAAATAAGAAGGATTCTAATATTACAGGAAGATTTATACGAAGGGTATTGGGTAGGTCTTTGCCGAATGTAATATGTTTGAGTTGTGTGAAGAAGATGTAGAGTTGGTGTATATTTAAAGGGAATGAAAAAGGACTGACATAGAATTATTAAAATCAAGTACTGTGTAAACATGATCATACATTAAAAAGTCATTAAAAATAAATGAAATTAATAATTGAGGTTTATGGGTGATCTATGGATAACCAATGGGTTTTAAAAAAGTTGATTGGTCATTTGGGCCCTTAAATTTATGGTTTAGTGCATAATAAATCTCAATTTATCCTTAATTAATGCGTTTTATTTTAATCACTTTTACAATTCATTTTGGAAAAAATTAACCTTTTCTTATTAGAAACAAAATATTATTTTCAATATATTGGTGTATGTATAGTTTTCAAAATTCAATTTAAGGAATCTAAAAATTTATGATTACTGAAAATCCTGTAGATGAGATGAAATTATAGGTTTATAAATTTCAAAAATAATCAAAAGCATGTTAAATTTTTATATTATATTTCAAAGAGAAATTGTTTATAATAAACTAAATTTTATTAACATATATATTACTAATCTAATGCGACCTTAACAAATTTAATGTCTAATTTGTCATAAATAATTATTTAAACAAAAAGGTAGTTTTTAACTAAAATTTATATGTTTTCATGATTCTGCCAAAAAATGAAATTTCATTGAAAAATTTAAAAAAATTACCTTATGATAATGTCAAAATTATGAATTCAAAATTATAGTTTATTCTAATAAATTAAATTAGAATATGTCTAAAATTATTTTTATTGTATTTCACAGATGGGCATGAAAAATAGTTTATTTGAGATAATATTATATTATAATAATATAAAATAATTACTAAAAATTATATATTTAATTATCAATATGATATATATATATAAATAAATTATAATATTTTTGAAGATTTATTCATTACTATTTAGAATACTATGTTTTAACATCTTGGTTATAACTATATCATTTAAAATTTAAAACAATAAAATGATATTTTTTATAAAATAAGTATTGCATGTAACATACGCCAACTCAATATTACATAAGAACAGAATGTTTGACTTAGTGAATTGTAAGCCATAAATGAAAATTTGACATATTATGGTAAAAACATTGTGACAATAATAATACTTTTGTTTATTTTCAATCATTTTTCATACTCATTGACAACTTATTGGTAACCTATGAATTCTTAATATATTGAATAAACAATATTTTTTCATAATTTATTTTAAACTATTCATAACCTCAAATTTAATGTCATGTTTTTACTTATTATATTAAATAATAATATTTTAATAATATATTATTCTTCAGTAAACATCATCCATGCTTTCTATGCAAGTCATTGAGGAAATACATTGTTGTGTATATCACAAGTGAGCCACTATGTTCCATTTTGTGTAGGGCAATGATTATGTTTCATTTAATGAAATATTAAAAAGGTTCTTGTATAACAGAATCCAAACATAATTCATCATTAGAAAATGAACAATATTATATGTTTCATGAATAGAAAAATATCGAAAATGGATAAATTAATTTGAAAAAAATCACAATATATTAAGGTGTTGCATTAACCCCCCGCCCCCAAATTAATTTCTCACTAGAAATTCATCTCGGTTTTCAATGATTTAAAACATCGACTTTTCATTCATAGAAACAGAAATAGTAAAAATTAATACTAAATCTTACTTTAAAAAGGGTATTATAGAACGATAATAGTTACCCAAATTAACATATAACTAGGCTTCCACATTTGTGAACATATGTTGGGAGTGAAATTTTGATACATAGAAAAGGATTATGTATTTATAGGGAGTGATTGAGGTAATCATCCATATACAATTTAATGATAAAATAAATGTTGAGGGCCTCAATGTCATAAATCTCTAATGATTTAAAAGCACATCGATTTAATAAATATTAAGGAATTAGAAAATCTAATTTTTTTTAATTTTTGATAATTATCATATCATTCAATAAATCGTTTATATAACAAGAATACAATAAATCATTCATTTTATATGCTTTTATCTACTTTTAAATCATCCATTAAATTAATAAATGGATGTCCTGAAATTTACATTGATGCCCAAATCCCTAAAATACACCTTCTTAAAATATTATAATGAATACAACAATGAAAAATGTATGTATATATCAAATATTATTCTTAAAAATAAATATTGTTATTACATTAACCATTAAACATAATATGATTCACTACATTTTATTCATAAATAATTATCCGTAAAAAATAATTATACACAATCAAGGACAATATCTAGGCCAGTGGTTGGCGTGAAACCCATATCGTACATTGTCTTGTGTTCAAGACCAATGACGTTGTCAAACTTGATTTTATGTCACCCAACATACATGATTCCCATTTCTAAAAAACACTAATATAATTTACAAAATAAATATTATCAAAATTCATGAAATAAGTTTAATTACTAAATATCCTTTCATCCATGGGTTTTAATACACATACATGCATATATACTTTCTCCAAAGTAAAACATAATTTTCATTAATGGTTAACATTATAACCCTTCTGAAAGTTGGAAATCAAAAGATGTAGAATATATTTTTATAAAATCATCTTATCCTTGATCCAACATATATCAGAATATAACACTAGTTTTCACATTCCAAACATGTGAAACCCTTATCATATATTCCATTAATACAAGGTAATAAAATTAATTACCATAAATTCATTTTTGAAACATGCATTATTCCTTATTCTAAAGTATACTGGATATATTCCATAAATTCAAAAATGATGTAAACTTCATTAATGATCGCATAACCCACCTATTAACAAGTCCTTAAATAGTTCCATGGTAATAATTACTGTCCGATTTCATTATTCGGAACAAAATTATATCAATACAAAAAACAAATTAAGGGTTACCATACTTTAGTGAAAATATCACCTTATTATTAAATCCCTCCACCAGTCTATTGGTAAATTCAACATTAAAATTTAAATAATGAGCAAAAAACATAAGTAGAAAAACCATTTTATATTTCATCATTCATATAAACATAACTTTTTAATCTAAATACTTATAAACATTGATTATTCCACTTCATCATTATTCCATTGGAAAGGCTACCTCATCCAACTACAAAATACATCTTTACTTCTACATTTCATTTCTAATATCATCATCATCAACAATGTAACCACTAATCACACCACCTTGATGATTCTCATCATGATCATTCCTATTGGTATATTGAGTTTTATAAGGACTATTTACTCCCCACATAAAACACATAACCATTGATGATATGTTTGCATGTCCAGTATTCTCATCCATTTCATTAACCAAACTCTTCATTTTTTCTTAGAGTCACTATCTTTGTGTTAATATTTTCCATAGTCAAAACATATTAATGTTCTATTATGACATTAATTTTTGTGATTCTTAATGCATGATTTACAGAAATTAAACCAATGTTTATTTCTGTAATGGTATCTATTACCCAAACTCTCAAAAATATCCTTATTTTTCATCTAATGTGAGTCCAAGAGCTAGTTAAAGTACACATTTTTAATCATATTCCTTGAAAACTGATTAGGAATGATCAAAATAACATTTACTCTATTGATAATCCCATAATAATTTTAATTATAAAATCATCCATCACATTAATCGTTTATCGAATTCCTTCTGGTTCCCACATTTGAATAATACCCATATCATTGTGAGAGAATTACTTATTATCGTATAAAACCAGATAGTCAATAAATAATTTACATAGGGAATTTATAAATCATGACATCTTCCTTAATATAAAACTCACCAGGTTCATTGTTGGTTATTCATAGTCAAGTTATATCTAAATCCTTCGTGATAGTTCATGAAGAGTTTGTGAATTTACAATGTATATTCCCCGGTTGTTTTAAACCATATGTCCAACAATGCCCATTTTCCTAAACCATATTATCCAATGTCAGGCATGTGACATCTTGTTGGAGTTATTACCTCTATGTACATCTATGCTAGAGAAACATCCACTTGTAGTGTCTTGACATGGATAAATTACCAGGAAGGAACCCACAATACCCTTTACAAAAATTTCAGAAAATTTTCATAAGTTTTCACTCATCCTCATATTTATCTTTTGAGACAACCTTATAAATATCCTCAAAAATATTCCCATGGGTCTTAATATAGTTTTCTTATTCTAGATTCTGAAGGATTAATGAAACATTCATTTGATACCCAAAATAGTTACCTAGACATGACATTCATAGATATTAAAACATTTTACATGAATATTCCATACATTACAATAATTAATGTCTACGGTCTATAATAGTATAGTGTCTTTGGAAACATGGAACCAATATATTCTATCCCAATGATTGATCCTCAACATCTCTTATAAAGGTCTCCACCATTAGAACTTCTACATATACCATAATTTGCATCCTGGTGAAATTAAACCAAAGTAAGGGGTCATGTCAAATGCTTAGTAATAGGAGGGACATCCCTAATGGCTCTGTTCTCCCATGGCATTATCTACCATCCATGCTCCTCTTCAGCTTACTCAGCTTCCTTCCGGTCATGTTGGAATGTCCTTTTAGCCTTTGTTCTCTTCTGAATGGATCCCATGAGGGATCTCATTTATTCTTCCAAGGGTTTCATCACCTGATGTTCTTTATTTTAGTGTTAGGATTATATATTACATATTCTTATTATCCTTATCACATGGGTTTCATTCCCCCTATATTATATCCTTTTTGTTTAAGGGTTCACCACTAACTCCCTTCGGCTTTCCCTATCTTCTTCAAAAAAAATTGGGTTTTATCGCCATGTTAGTTTTAGGGTTTCATTCATATTTTATCATTGTTTCCATGTTTATTTTGTTTGGGATTCAATTTTGGTTGGTATGTTTCGATGGATTTTCTATCTCTGTATTTTTTTGTGGTTAATTTGGCTAATCTGAAAGTGACTTATTAGTCACTGATTGGTTGGGATGCCCTTCCGACTAATACTCACAACTGGCCCCTAGATCCACTACTCTATTCTGCATCAGTCAATTGTGAAATTTTCTAATTGGTTTTCTATGGTGGTGTTTGTTATGGGGAAAATATATTAATGGCCCAACCTATGTTCTTGCGATGGTGCTATTTGTTTTTGGTTGGGTGATCATGATAAAGAAATTGAATCTGTGTGAAGGCTCTATTATTATCATGCTATGCTCTGGCTTCGGGTACCATCTCTCCTCCAAGGACGTTCCGGAGAGGTGGCTATATCACATGATTTGGGAGGTGTGGTTCGAGTTCTTATCAGAAATCCAGGAATCATTTTCATCAGTCGAATGTTTCAGTGTATTTTCATTGTTGGTTGTGGTATGCTAATTGGGGATGTCTACATGATGTTGTGATGGGTTTTAATGTTTTGTTATGTTGTTGGAATGATAAAGAAATGGTGGTCATGGATCAGTGTTCATGGTAGTTGTGATGGTTTTGTGTGATAGTGGTGATAGTGTTTGGTGAGGACGTTGGAATTTGATGAAATGGTTTATGGAAATATCCAAGGAGGATGATGAATTAGTGATGCGTCTACATGATTAAGGTGACGATTCTGGGGTGTTAGGAAAATAAAATTATGAATGGCGATGGGGTGAGTTTCATGATCTCCTCATTATGGTGATCGAGGTGGAAGCACGTGATTTGAAGTGGATTTTGGCGATTCATTGTCATTGGTTTTTGAATTTTGAATTTTTTTCATTTTAATTTTGAACTTGGTGTGTCCTGTGGATAGGGGAAATGCATGAAATAAAATCATAGTAATGATAAACAATGTAGATATGTAAGAATAATCAAAAGCATAAGGCTATGATAACTTGATCGTGAAAATATAATATCAGACACTTCCTATAAAATATCATATATATAAATCATGGAATAAATAATAGTTGTTTATAAGACATGAATCATGCGTTTATAAAGAACACAATTCACGAAATAATAACATAGGGATAAAACATGTAAATGTGTAAAACACAAAAGAATATAATATGATAACTATATTACATAAGGCACTACTGAAAAAACCATCTTGGTAGTATGGGTTCACTCCCCATACCATCCTTGAAGTCATGGTTCACTCCCATAGTCTTCTTAATAGCATGAGATTTTTCCTCATATGATCATGGAAGTCATGGTTCACTCCCATGGCAATCTTAGTAGTCAAGGATCATTCCCAAGATCATATTAAACAATATTTTGAGATATAATTCATTACAAAATGCATTAGATGGAGATATAGGTCCCACTCATCTAATAGGGAAATCATATATTCATGTCACATAAAATCATAAAAAATCATATCATAACCCATGAAATAAAATGGGTATAAAAAACATGTAATCCCATCATAAATCGTAAAAAAGATACAGGTTTCATAATTATTTAATCAATATCATTACTCATGAAAGAAAAACAGATTTCATAAACATATGACAAGTGAATGAGAAACAGATTTCATAAACCCAAAACTCATGAAATGGAAATGTGTTTGATATGTACCATGACATTAAGAAGAACCAATTGATACAAAGGATGTGATGGAATCCATATACCATCTCTTATAGGGTCATGAGTAACATCAATAGATATCATCTTCGATGGAAAATAATTTTTAAATATCATTCTAAATCATTTTTTGAGTATAATATCCCCTCCTATTTGAAAAAATATTTTTAATAGATAAATCCATTGGATAATATATTTCATTGAAAATAGCATTAAAAATCTTAATGAATACATGAAATCACTTGAAATACTTTTTCACTAAAAGCTTATAAAACAATCTTTAAAACATTTACAAAACCATTTTATTTGAAAACACTTTGAAATCATATAATGATGTCTTTAAAATGGTATGAAAACCATTTCTTGGAAAATATATTGAAAAAATATAATTATTTCATGAAATTATTTTTCAATATATTTTACTTGAAATGACATTGTAAACATAAAAATAATGTTTTAAAACATTTTGAATGGAATATTCTTGGAATGCTTCATAAATAAGCATAAAAAAGTTTTGAAAAACATTTTTCTTGAACCATATAAAATGAGATTGAAATTTTTTTGAAAATAATTTTCCATGGAAATTTATTTTAAAAAAATTTTATAAAAAAAACACAATAATCATTATAAATATATATTCAAAGGATTAGAGATGGATAAATCAGCACCTGTCTTATGAAGTAAAAAGAACATTCTTTTTTCATTATAAAAATGATACCAAATTGATTCATTAAGAAAGTGATAAGAATATTAATTTGAAGTCAATAAAAAATTAAAATAAGGTAAAAGTTTTATTTAATTATTCATAGGATATAAGTATAATATTCTTGGGAACCCTTTTTAGAAAATATGGTTTTTAAAAACCATATATTTTTTACTGAAGAGAGGGAAAATTAAAGATTTGTTAAAAAATCTTCTTAATTATCATATGTACAAACTAGTACCAAATGGTACCAATAAATGAATATATAATAAATAACTATAGATTAAGAAAATTCAGGAATGTATTCAGATATGGAACATATGAATTCATTATAGGATACATAAATGTAAAAAATTTCTAAAGGAATGAGATTGTCTACATAAACTCTTATAACTTGAAAACTTGATATTATACTCTCCATGTTGCAAAAAAATTACATGAAGCATAAAATATCACTAAATTAAGGATATTCATGATATAAAATATAAAATTTAAGTACATGATCCTAGAAAAAAAATTACTTTCATAACAAAACATAAGTCTCAAGAAATGAAAATTGAGTTAAAATATTTTTACCGATTTGGTAACTTCTGAATCATATACCCCATGAATTTTTTTTTAATAAAAAAGATATGTTTATAACCATAAATTTAGTTTTAATATACATCGAAAAAAATCATGGAATGTACATACACCTCTCCAATGGAATGAGTGGAAAATATAGTCTGTATCTCACGAGAATAAAAAGAGAAATGAAATTCCCTAACCCTGTGACTTGACTCTCATCATATGTGTTCAATCCACCTATATAATAAATATAAATTGGTTATAAATATAATAAAAAATATTATTATATATAATACATTATATTATTATTTTTATAACCATATATTACCCACTTTTTGACAATCTTATGTTAAGGTTTCACTTTGGGTAATATTTAATTTATTATTCGCATGTTTCCTAATTTGTTATATTGTTGGTTTTTATAATTTATATAATGATTTTATAAATTTTATAAATCATATAAATATAATTTATATACACTAAATTTTTATTATAATTAATGATATAATATATATTTTTTAAATGGAATACATAGTTCATGGAGGAGATAGGTCGTACAAACACATAAATGTTATTTCACTTTAATAGTGGTGTTGATATAATTAAAGTAAAAGACAAATATGTATATATATTGATATATAAAATTAATAAATTATATTTATTATATCATATATATCGTATATATTCAAAAAAATCATCATTAATAAAATCCATGTGGTGTTGATTGAATCATATCATTTTGAGGGGGCAGTAATCCACATTTTCACAAATGAAATTATCAAATTAAAAAATGGAAAGTAAAAAAAAAATATAATGTAAAAATAAATACATAATATTATTTAGATATTAAATTTTACTTATTAAATATAAAAACATTTTTTCCATCCAAATGTCCACCATTGTAGGTGGTAATGGAAAAACAAACAATCATCATTTTGTGAGGCAGTAATTTGCAGTACACAGAAATAATATATTTCTTACCCATTAGATGGAGGTGTGTGTAACATTAGGTTGAAACATTTACATAACACCATCCTTTTATAGAAATTATAAATTTTTTATATATATTCATAGAAAATAGGGTGTATTATTGGTTGGATAAGTCCAATAAAAGAAAGGACTTGAGAGATGACGTTACCTTTTAATCGGGTAACTCCTTTTGGTTTATGACAAACGACTTCCTTGGATTGCCTTCTACCCAAGGGAATGGTTATAGTAGGTAATGAAGATTTCTAGCAAGTTTAATGGTTAGTTCCATGGCAAACTAATGAGGTTTTGTTGGTTTGAAGAAGAGGTAGAAGTGGTGGCTTTTAATAGTTATGGAAAATGACTCAAATGAAATTTAAGAAACAAGTTCATTGTATACATATTCGTACATAAAAAAGTAAAAAACCCCAAAAAAATAAAAAAATATAACGTTTTTTGACTAAATATAGAAATCCAATGGGTGTTTTATAGGTTACTAGGTCATTTGGGCCCTTAATTTTAAGGTTTAGTCTTCAATTAAGCTTAATTTGGACCCACTCACTCTGAAATATTTGATGAACATTTACTAATAATTTTGGTGATAAAATAACTTAGTATCATTAGAATATAAATATTATACTGAATACAGATGTGTATGTCATATTTTCAAAATTAAATTAAAATAAACATCAAATTTGTGATAAATACTAACCCCGTTGTCGGGATTAAATTACTTTTTTTAAAGTAGAAAAATGATCAAAAGTTTGTTAGGATTTCATATTAAATTTCAATGTTAATTTTTTATAATGATCACAATTTCACTAATAGATATATAATTGATCTAATATGTCCTTAAAACAAATTTAAGGTCAAATTTAACATTAATAATTATTTAAACAAAATTTCTAGATTAAACTAAAACACAATAGTTTTAAATATTCATAAAAAATGATGTTTCACATATAAATGAAAAAAAATTCCAAAAGAAAATTTAAATATTCACAATTAAAATATAATTTTTATTTTATCAAATCAAATATCTAAATGTGAATGAAATTAATTTTATTTACATTCCCAGATGGATATGAAACATATTTCATTTGAGAAAATATTATTTTTTAAATAGAGAATGCATTTAATAAAAATTATAATTTTCATTATCAATATGTTCTATTTTGATAAAAACATTATAAAAAAATTTAGATGTATTTATTACTATCTATATTTATATTTGTTAATGTATAGGTTATAAAAAATAATTTAAATAATTATAAGAATGAAATTATGTTTCGTAGAACCCCTACATTTCATGTAACATACTCCAAGTCAATGTTCTCAGTGAAAGGGATGTTTGACATAGCTAATTGAAAGAAGTAGATTAAAATTTAATTTATTAGGGTAAAACAAAATTGTAACCATAACAATTTTTTATATACTAAATTGATATTCATATTCATTTATAATTAATTAGTAACATATGAATCATTATTATAATGTATATAACATATATTTTCATAAATTAGTTAATATTATTCATATATTTAATTTTAAGTCAAGGATTCTTCATATTATATTTTATAAAGATATATTAATAATATATTATTGTTTTCTAAACCTCGGACGTCCGTGTTAGGCAAGTCATCGAGGAATTTCATTATTTTGTATAACCTAAGGAAACTTTGGTGTTTGTTTAGAGCTTTAAAATTTTAATGTTGTGTGTAGTTCAAAATAAACATGGTGTTGTGCATATATCAAGACAATAAGGGTTCTTTACATATTCCACAAAAGTTGGGTAATGTTAATTTATATCAAGATCAGGATCATTATAGTTGGAATAAATGTAAATTTTTAGTAAACCATTGGAAACTAGGATGAGAAAACATTTTGAGATACCTTAGTATATTTCTAATGATATGTCATGGTATGTCTCTAAGGAAAAGCATAAATATGATTTGGAGTTTAGGAAGATGTCCAAGAATTTTTGTAAAGGGTAGAGTGATTGTTTTCCAATAAATACATCCTTGTATGAATACTATAAGTGTATGTATCTCTCGCACATATGTACCAGGGTGTAAAAGAACTAACAAGATGTTCCGGGCCTGACTTTGGAAAATCCAGTACACAAAAACTGGTGTTGCTGCACACCTAGTTTGACACTCTTGAAGGATATTATTTGGTAATTAAAAAAAATTCACGAACCGTCATGAAGGATTTAGATATAATTTGGATATTAATAACCAGGTATGATCTTGTTGTGTAACATATTAATGAAGGTTTCATGATATAGAAATCCCATATGTAAGTATTTTCATTATAATATGGTTTTTTACTTTGATATGTAATCCATGCACAATTTTTCTTGTTTTAATCAATTGAGGTAACTGGATAAACCAGATTAATGTTTAATGTTATAGATGATTTTTTGATGTGTAGTCAAGTGGGATGATCTCTAGATTAAAAAATACTATGATCATGCCTAATTAGTTTTCAAGAAACATGACTAATAATGTTTACATTAAAAAATTCTTAGACTCACCAATGATTTGAAAGAAATAGTTAATTTAGAGTTTTGGTAATAGAGACCATGGAGGAAAAATGATTGTTATTCTTTTATATAAAGAATGTGGAAATAATCACCTAAGTGAATGTCTTATAGGGGAAGGAATATTTTTCAACTATGGAAATAAATGACTCAATGAATGTGAATAAAATGAAAAAAAATGAATAGTTTAGTTAATGAAATGGATTAAAATATTTTCCTCTCTTAGACATCATCAATGTTTAATCATTTTATGTGTGGGGGTAAATGGCCATTTTGAAACTCAATATCCAAAGAGGAATGTACATGAAGAGAGTCTGAAATGTGGTGTAGGTAATAGTTACATTATGGATGATGATAAGACTAAATATGAATTGTGAATGTAATGAGGTATTATTTAATAAGATGAGGTTTCATTTTCAATGTATTAAGGATGAAGTAATCAATGTTTTTATGTTTTTGATTCAAAAGTTTTGAATGCTGAAATATATAAGTATTTTTCTACTTATGTTTTCTCACTTTATATTTACAATTTTATGATGAATTTTCTTCATGTACTGGTGATATGATTTTATTAAAAGTTAATATTTTGACTAATGAAATTTTACTCTTAATGTGTTATTTATATTTAGATACTGTTTTATATATAATGATACGCGGATATATATATAATTGAATTAGATCGTAATGATTACCTTTGTACAACAGACTTGTTGATGGGTGTTTTGTGCAATTAATTATGAAGATTGAAATAATTTTAATTTATGGAATATATCAAATATAGATTTTAATCAGTAATAATTCATGATTTACAAAAGGATTTATCGTAATTCACACCATTTGAATGTGAAAAATAGGAGATAATTTGTGATATATGGTGGAATCAATGTTTAGCTGATTTTTTAGACTCTCTTTATAATATATTTTATTTTCATCTATCAGAAGGGTTATTAGGCTAACAATTCATAAAATATTTATGTAATGCATTATAGAAAGTATTTATGAACTTATTTTGTACTAAAAATCACTATTAAAAGGATATTAACTGATTAAACTTATTTCAAGGATTCCAACTTATTGATTTTGGTAATTATATTATTATGGTTTTATGAAAGGACGTTATGCATGTTGGGTGAATCCCAATCATATCTAAAAAGTTCATGAGTCATAAACCAAATACTAAAGAATAATAAAGGGTTTCACGCCTACAACTCCCCAACATTATGTCTTGGTTTTTTTATAATTATTTTTGATGAATAATTATTTATGATGGAACAACAATGTTTCTTTTTATATTTAGAGATTAATATATTAACCATATTGTTTTTATGAATTGTTATAGATATATAGTAATACATTAAAATCAATTATGGTCTTTAATATCTTCTGAATGTATATTTTAGTGCTTCGGGCATCAAAGGTAATTTAAAGCCCTTCATTTCATGATATAATGGATGAATCAAAAATTAATAGAATCACAACCAATGAATAAACTATATTTGTATTCTTGTCAATAAAATGAATACTCAATGATAGGATGATGATATAAAAGTATGATGTGTATTATAAATACCCTAAATTACATTGAACTGATGTACTTTTAAATCATCACAGATTTATGACATGGAGGCAATAATTTTTTTTCTGATCAATAACATGTTTATGATTTATGACCTCAATCACTCCTTATAAATATTTAAAATTTTCCTCCATGTCCAATATTCACTCCCATACTATGTTTTCTTATGTGGAAACCTAGTTATATGTATCTCTAGGTAACTAAAATGGTTCAATCATTCCCTTTTTAAGGGAAGTTTTAGTATTCATTTTTATGATGAGGGTTTTTATAAATGTAACATTAATGTATTAAAATATTGATTACACTAAAACTTATCAAGGGAGGAATTTATTTTTGGGGGGGTAGAATGTAAAACTCTGAGATTTTGTATATTATTTTTCATCAAATTATTTTAATTTTTTAATATTCTACATTTTATGAAACACTGAATCAAGTTTATTTTAATTTATGATACTATTTTTCCCTGGAATATATGCACCACCAAATTAAGTTTGGTTTAAAAGAAACATAAACTATTTCTTTCAATAAATGGAACACTGAAGTTAGGTCACATTATAAACATCAATGACTTTCATCAATGACATGCATAACACGCAGAAGGTGGTTTACCAAACAATAATACAATATTAAAATATGATTATTTAATATAATATGATAAAACCATGACGTTATATTAGATGTTATCAATATTATTATTTTATATTTAAAAAATATGTTTTTCATGATATAATATGAATTCATTGGTTACTAATTAATTATAAATGAATATGAAAACAGAATGAATATAAAAGGAAATATTATTATGCTCATAATTATTTTTTAACCTAATAAATTATTTTTTTATTTACACATATAAATTCACATAGTAAAATATTAATTTAAAATTGAACCAATGTGGCATACGTTACATGCAACACCGACATGGCATAATACATGGTTTACATTACATGAAACATCAAATTTGTGTAAAATGCACACAACACTGCATTTCTATGAAACATCTTTTCATATATAATTATTTAAATGATATAACCATAACCTATACATTAAAATTTGTTATATTAACATTAATAACCACTTCCCAATTATTTGTTTGTAATTTATTATATAATCAAAACTTATTGATAATGAAATATATGATTTTTGGTAGTTCATTATGTTAAAAATATTATTTTCTTTAATGAATATATTTTAATAATATAAATTTTTTATAAAAATTATTAAATTTAATATGATAAAATTAAATTCCTTTTTGAATTCATAATTTCAATATTTTACAAGGTTGAATTTTTGGGATTTTTCTGAGAAACATCATTTTTGATGAATAATGAATAATACTTATTTTTAGTTAAAAACATCTTGTTTTATTAATTAATATGTAATTATAAAATATATTATAAATTATTTTTAATAAAAAATAGATAAATATTAAATCTATTAAAACAATTTAATTTAGTATAACCAATTTCACATTAAAATAGAATAAAAATCATAACAAAATTTTGAACTTTTTCTACTTTAAAAACATGTTATTTTATCTTGTCCGAGGGATTTGAATTAATTATAATTATTCTGATTCTATGATTTTATTTTGGAAAAAATGTAACTAAACCTTTTATTCAGTATAATATTTAATTTCTAATAAGTCTAAGTTAATTTATGTTCAAAATGATTAGTAAATGTGATTAAAATTAATCACAACGAATACGGCCAAATTATGCTTAATTGGGGACTAAATATTAATATTATGATCCCAAATGATCATTACAGTTGTTTAAAACCCATTTTATGTCGATATATAAGCCATAAAACTTCCATTATTGTGTTTTTTATTGTTTTTATGACTTTTTTAAGTAAAATGTTTTTCCACCTAACTTATTTCTAAAAATTCCCACGGAGTCCTTTTCTATCCCTATAAAAAGCCACCACATATTGCACTTCCTCACACCTCCCAAACAAATTATGTTCAGCCAAACCACTACCTATAAACTTCCCAGATTTCCTACATTCCTTTTATAATCCATACCTTGGGAAAAAGGATATCCAATGATGCCTTTTTCCATAAACCGAAAGGAGTTAACTCATTATGAGGTAATGACTTCTTTTAAGTCATTCCTTTAATTTTTATTCTCCATCCCATCCAACTCTTTTTATTATATTCATATATAAAAAATCTAGGATAATAAATAGACTAGAATTTATTATGTACTTTTTTAACATATACTTAAACACACCTCTATCTAATGGGTAATGATCATTCTATTTCTGTGAACGGTAAACTATTGCCTCATGAAACAATGATAAATCATTTTTCCATTACCAAATATCATTATTTATATTATATTGGAAACTATATTTATATATTATAAATATAACGTCATTATTCTTCTATAATTTTTATTTGGACCATAATTTTAGGCTTTCCGCGTTATTTATATACGATAGGTTCGTTTGAGGAAGTGTGGGCTACCGCACCCTCAAAGAGATTTGATTCATTAATAAACTACATGGATTGTATTAAGGATGGTTTTAGTGAATAAATATGATATATATTATCACATAAATAAAAATTAATAACTATGTGTATATATTTCTTTTATTTTATTTCCCTCAACACAACAAATAAATAGTAATAGCATTTATGCATATGTAGAGCCAACTATCTCCCTGAATGGTGTATTTCATTTCATACATATATATTAAATAGATTATTAAAATGAAAATATAGTGCATATAAATGATATTAATATCATGTTTTAAACTTTTTAATCATGATATATGTATTAGGACCAACAACATAACCAATTAAGACACATATGAAAAACAAAGCGAATATTACTCTAAGTGAATCCTTAACATAGGTTTGTTATAACTTGGGAAATATATATTCTTAATAAAACCATATGTGATATTATATATAAAAATATGGTTATTTAAAATATTTATAATAAATTTAAATTCATTATACATGTGGTTTTAATGAGTACGTTGAGGGTCAAGACACAAGGTAATGGGATTTTCTCCCTCTTTTTATTATCATGAGACACTTACTATGTTTTACACTCTTTCATTTTGTGTGGTGTATGTACATCACATGAATGTATTATATGTAAATAATACCTAAACATATTTTTATTAATATATTGATTTTATGGGCATTCATTAAAGGGGTTTATGTTTCAAAAGATACCAAATTGGTAAAAATATTTTTCCTAAATTTTCTTTCATTGAGACTCATGTAGTTGTATAGACCTCATCTATTTTTTGGTGGTGAAAATGAAACCATTTGACATGAAATATTATGATACTCTATATTCTTATCATTTTTATCTTTATTGAATTTTATTTTCTTACATGGATAGTATGATCACATGTTACCAAGGTATAAGAGTTTATTGATACAATCTCATCACTTTAATAGATTTTTTATGCTTATGATTCCATTGATGAAATATTTTGATCTGTCTCTCAAGAAAAATCATATTTTTATTATTATCTATTTATTGAATATATGCTAATGATTCAACACCAATGTTTCTACTCTTTGGTAATTAAGATTATTTAGAATGTGTTTTCAAGAAAATATGATTGTATTTCCCCCTTTAGCCAACAATAAATTTTAATTTAAAAACATTTTATTATAAATTGTTTCTAAATGATCCTTGAATATCATTATCAAGGTATCATGATTACAAAATTGATTTATTATTTTAAATGATTCATTTATAAGTTTTCAAAGATATTTTTAATGAAAATTTTATTTAAATATTTTCAAGAAATTTTTCATATGTTTTCATGTAAAAAGGTTTTCAAAACATTTGTAAGAATTTTTTTATAACTTTTCAATGTGTTTTCAATTGTAAATGGTTTTTGAAATTTTTTTAATATTATTTTAGATTTATTTAAAAAAATGGTTTCCAATATTATTTCAAGTCTTATTTATTAATTTTCTTGGAATTTTCTAGGAATATTATTTTCACAAGGTTTTATGTATTAAAAATAATTTATCAAACATGAAATGATATTTTCCACAAGATACATTTTTGAAAAAAAATTAAAAGTAATTTTCCATATAATATAACACATGTCGATGTTAATCATACCTTCTTGGGAATTGATTTAATATTCCATTCATATATTTCTATAAATGGGTTATGCTTAATGTCATGGTCTTTATGACGAATGTTTTAATTTCACAGGTTATATGATTATGAAATATATTTATTTTACATGGGTAATGTTTTTGATAAAATGATTCTGAAACGAGTAAATTGTTACACTGGTTATAATATGTTTACATTATTATAATACCCATTTCATTTCAGGGGTTATTATATGATTATTTATGATTTTGTGGAACAAGTATGTATGATTTAATTATGATATGTGTGGGATATATATCTACCTCTAATGCATTGGATAAAGATTTATACCTTATTATATAGCATGATATGGTCATGTAAATGAACCTTGAATTTCAATATGGTATACAGAGTGATCTGATGTAGCTAATATGGCCATGGTAGTGAACCATGACTACCAAGATGGTATGAGGAGTGAAATCATTCAAATTAGATGGTCATGGGAGTGAACCATAACTAATATGATTGTACGTGGAGTGAACCCATACTACCATGACGGACTTGGTAGTAATGAATTGAATACTATGCATGGACATGATTACATGTTCATAATTTTATGCAAGGACCTGGTTTAATGTTTATATATTTTTGATATTTCATTATCTCATATCATTAACCTAATGAGTGAACATGTTTATACTTATAAATGATTACCATATTTTATTCTTAGGTGTTCACTATAATTCCATATTTTTTTTATATGAACGGATTTCATGTATTATGTTCTTTATTTAATCATGATTCATGTCTTTTGAATTTCTAATCTTTATTATGATCTTTTACTTACTTTTTATGATATTAAATTTTTGATCTCAAGTTCTATACAATTTTCTTCAGGTTATGCTTACTCATTTTCTTTATTTACCCATTCTGAACATATAATCCCACCACTTTCTATTATTAACTTAATATAGGTTAATAAGTAAGGTTTTAAGTAGAATTAATAATGGTTTAGATCCTTATGGAAGATATTGATGATCATCCACCAGGATATAGGATTTTTTCCATGTATCCAAAGACACTAAACTAATTTGGTCATTAGGAATATTTTTTTTTTCAATATACTAAATATTCATTGAAATGATGTAATATCTATGTATAATAAGCCTTGGTTTCGTTATTTTTATCTTTAAATATATATTATTCCTTATCCAATTATTTATATATCATGGGTTCTTATTTATTTACCTTTATACGTAGAATAATTCTCATTAAAATGTTATTTCATCCATTTTACTTATCATTACTAAGCATTTGAGATCACCCATATATTATTCATTTTTATAGGTTATGTAGAGGAATCCTTTGAATGAGTTTAAAGGATTTGGTTTATTGGACTTTGTTTTTTATTATGTGTTATTTTATATTTCCCAATTATAGATGTGTATCATGTATATAATATAGTTTCCCAAAACTAATAAATTGTTAAGTACCTTGGTATTTTAAGCCTATATCTAGGACAATGTAAAAAAATAATGCACTACATCTGGGCTTTATGGGTCGAAGAGTTACATATCTATTTATATGATTTAATTTATTATTTTTTTGGAGAGAGTTGTTCCTATTAACCATGGTTAGTGATTATTAGTTAGTTTTTATAATAAAAATTCATACGTTGACGCTCCAACCCCTTCTTAGGGTATTTACCTAGTTTATGAACAATATAATTCTATTTATTATTCTTTAAAAATAATTATTTAATGAAGATATGCTCAATAATAAGAGGGGAATGTTTATATTAACTTAATGTGGTGATTCTAAATTTATATATTTCAATGTTTTCATTGGGCCCATAATAATAATAAATAATGTGAGTATTCTAAAGAACATTTTGTGTGTAAGGTTTGACTCCCATGTCATATAAATCATTAGAATAATATTTTCTTTGAATTATAGTGAGGCTAATATACCTAATCACATAATTAATATCAACGTCATTGATAATAATGTGATGATTTCTAAGCCACATATTTATTTCTATACATCCCAATGTCAATTAATGATGTTCAAAAAGGTATATTCTAGAATGATGATGATAATTCATGTAGAATTGATGGTTTTACATCTATTTTTTTATTATTCATCATAAATTTTAAGTGGATTTATTTTTTAATAATATATAATAATAAACTATATATATTATTGTCCATCTTGGATTCAATAAATCATGAATTACTATTATTTATAAGTTTATATATATCCAATATTTTTGTGTTAATTTTTATCAAATTTCATTCTAAATTTCAAATTATTTATTTACTTTTAAAATACCTATGTATATTTTGAAAAATGTTTCTTATAAAATGGTGGGATTGGAGTAAGAGTATATTTTTATATGATTATATGTCTATAAATTCACTTAGCATCCATATACTGTTATAAAACTACTCATATAAACATATGTATAACACCTCAATATTTTTATGGGATAGATTTTTTTAATTTCATTAATGTCTTGTGCTTTACGTTAAACCATGATAATACTGGGCTATCTACAACACTGGTTTAGCTTGTATTATACAGAACACTATTATTGGCTTGAGTTACACACAAGTTATAGTTATTTTGATTTATTTCATTATATGCAACATTGTGTTTAAGAGAAAAACATAATATTATTATGTTAACTTATAACCTTTGAATTATAACAGTGGGTATGAATGATATTAACTGAATTATAAAAATATTATTTACACATGTATATATGGTGAGTAATTAATTAATAATAAAAATAAAACCCTTTTAAAATAAAAGAAATTGTTTTTCTTAAAAACTATATAAAAAATTTACGTGAGTTTAAAAAATAATAAAATCAATTTATATAGATTTTTTTTAAATATATATATATGTAATATTAAATATAATGTTTAATATTCACATTATATATTTTCTATACATTATATAAGAACAAATTCATCTTTTCGGATAAAAGAGTTTTTTTTCAAAAAAATTAGTTTTACCACCATTTGATGGCACACACATTTTAAATATAAATTTATGATTTTTCTATATTCTAATTTTTAATATAAACTTCTTATTTGATGTTAGAGTATCAATATTTTTTTGGTATTTTTATTGGTATTTTTTTAATATGTTTCACGTTTTGATGAATAGTTAAAAAATAATGAATTTTATTTGAAATATACTTTTATCGTTCAATTTATTTATAGTCTAAAATATTATACATTAGTGGAATTGATGTATAAATAGATTAAATTCTAATTATTTAATATAATATAGCATATTTTCATTAATCTTACATTCGATTTAGATGTAAAATAATTCCAATCATTGGAATGATTTAACCATTAAAATTTGTTTTCTCATTCTTAAGATGGGATTAATTTAAAATTTATTACTCAAACCTATGTTTTTAGCATTTTTAAAAATGGATTCAATATTTTGAATGAGTATATATAAATTATTTAAATATATTTAATTTATTTTTGGAAATTATAAATAATGACAATAATAAATTTTCTTAATACGGTACAAAGGTAAAATGGGTAATTAAGGGTAAAAATAATATTATAAATTTACCCTAACACTTGTCCTAATATCATTGAATGAGTGTTTTTATATATAAATAATCATTGGTTTGAAATTATATCCTTTATAACCTACTTCAATGATATTGGGAAACTAGATATATTTTAATTTAAAAAAAAAGATATATAGGCCTAACTCAAATTATAATAACTATATAATTTTTATTATAAGGTTATACAGAAGAAAAATTAATTATTAAATACTCTTTTTAAATGTAAATTTTCATTATTTATCATCGTAAATTATTTTTTTTTATAAAATAAATTTTTCATTAAAGATATTAAAATGATGATATATAAATTATCTAAATTGATAGAAAATCAACATAATAATTTTTATTAAAATGATAATAACCATTAAAATAAAAAAAAACCATTGAAAAATATTATTGTTCAATTATATATCGATCATAATAATATAATGGTTGAGTTATTGACTAGCTGGAGCCATATAAAAAATATTATGGAACTTATAATATTTTATATAAAGTAATGTCAATGTTATCACATTCAGGTTTTAATACATATAACATTTTTAATGTATGATTTTCTAGATGATCTATTTGACTATATGTTTTATTATAAAATATAGGGATTTAGATTATTCATATTATTTCAATTTTATTTTTTATTAAAAAAATATGTATATTAAATAATTACACAAAACTGATTTAGTATTTCTTTAATTAATATAAATATCATACTATTACAATTTAACATAATAAAATAAATATCATTTTGGATAATTAATATATTAAAAAAATTTATAAATGAAAATAATCCTTTATTGATATAATAAAATATTTTTTTCCAGGATACCATCCTATCTTTATATTTTTCAAAAATCGAAAAATTGTATAGTGTCATGATTGAAACTATTGAAATTTTTTCAGAATAATAATTTATTAAATTATTACAATATCATAATAAATTTTTTAAAAAATAAAAAAATAATTATTATCTCGTCTATAATATTATAACTAGTTCATTTATGGACTAATTGACATCAAATAATTAAATTTTACAATATTTTAATATAGAATAATTTGTTACCTTAGATAAAATTAAAATAGAACAGCAAATGGTTAATTAAAATTATATGGTATAAATTGATATAAATGCATATATAAAAGTTATTGGATGATGATATGACAACCTTGTATCATATAATATTTGAAAATATGTCATTTTTTGGTTTCTGGATGTAGTTTGAGATTATTATAAATTAATATTTTCGGAGATTCCAAAAGTATCCCTCACCTCAATTATTACAGGGGACCTCAAAACTCAGTTCTTAACATTACATTGATCCATAAATATAGGATATAATCTTTCAATTTCCTTTATAAAACTCTCTATTTACACTCTGGAGGTGTTTTTATTCTCAAAATACATACTCTGGTGTTTCCTTAGAGGAGGTTTAGAGGGATCTCGTCAAAGAAGAGGTAGTCTCCTTCACCGAATTTCTGAAGATAATTTCTTCATCTACATCCCATTCCATTGTTTTTTTTCATTACAACATAATAAATATAGTCTAAATAATTATCATATATTTTATTATTATTATGGAACAACATTATTCCAGCTTCTACCAATCCTAAGAAAAACGAAATCATCACTTCTGCGTACATACGACCTACTACCTCCACATCGTAGTGTATTATATTATTTACCAAATTATTTTGATCAGTATATTGATGGAAATAATATAAATATATAGGTATTATAACAATATATTTATTATATAAATATATATATCATCCACTTCAATAGCATTTCATAATCAAAGGAATGATCTCATCACTTGTGTGTATCTATGACCTATCATTTTCAAGACTTCATGTGACTCATTATCAATTATTTCATTTAAAGAACAATTATATAAACATAAAGATTTAATTAATATGAAATATATTAAATTATTATAATTATATAAATGATATAAAATAACACCATGAATAATAACATTGATATATATGACAAAACATGTTGCAAATAATTCCCGAACAAAGAGTAATAATAAAATATTTTTATATTAGAGATAATAATATGACATGTGATATAATAAATATAAATATGGTTATAGATCATGTTTAAAATGCTATTTAATCCATTATAATGGTGTTTATGTTATATACTAAGGAACCCATACCAATGGTAGGGGTAATTTCATAATCTCATTATTGTCGAAAACTATTTATACATATGTATTTAGTTAGGTATTATTTAGCATCCATCTCCATGTATCTTAAATTTGTTTTCAATAATATTATTACTATTATATTAAAAAAATTAAATTCATTTTTACCCATGTGTTAGTTTTTACTAAACGGTTTGAAAAGGAATGTTTTTTAATTATCTTAATGAGGTAGTTATTGGGTTTTTTATCAATTGTTCAACAAGAATTTTTTCAACATATACAACATGAATTTTTTTATGCATTCATAACTCCTTATATTCATGAATATACATTTAAAATATTTCATGTTTATTTTACACAATATTATTTTCTTATGAAATTGGATGGTATTTTAAGAAAATAATAAAAATCAAGAAGAAAAGACCATTTCCTGAACAATAAATTCCGAGTGTTCTTTCAAAATTATATTCCATGTATGATGGACTTTTATAATAGTGATATGATTCAAGTATACTGTCCCTAAACAACTATATTATATTATCTTTATAATGGGTTTATATTTATTAAATACAATTATTTCCTTGGATTATTTTATGATGGAATGATGTTTAAAAATCCCATATTATTCTAAGGGTTTTGTTCTTATGACACACATATGTATGGTTTTTAATTTGTGATGGGTGGGTCATATATCTCACTCTAATTGAAACGAACCAATGTTTTATTAGTGGAAATTCCTTTCTTATATTAATTTCATATAATCACAAGAGATCAATAAACAATTAACTACTTTGTATTATGTGACCCTTAAACATAAGGTTGTCACTTATGTGATTTAAATTTCAAAAAATGGATATCTACAATTTTGATCAATATGTTTTTTGGAGTCTAATAAGAGAAAAATAATTTTTAATGTATAGTAACATACCATTATGTATTGTAATGAATATTAATCATCCAAAAATAAATAAATTTCACCCAAGAATGTATAAATGAAATTTAGACATATTAAAAGTGAAAAAACAATCATAGTATAAAGTTAGGTTTTTTTATGGAAAAATATTATTATATAAAATTTTATAATTAATTTAATTATTTGAAATGGAAATATATATTCATAAAATGTAATCATTAATTATTACTTTATTTTATTATGGTTATGATTTAATTTTATTGTTCCATGATTAATTTATGGAGTATTTTTAAAATGAGTCATGGTTTTAAGTTGACATTGTAGAATATATAATGATTTTATATAAAAATTAAATTAAAAATTATTAAAAAATAATTTTCAAAAAAAGGAGTTAATTTTTTAACACTACACGTTGAGAAATGGTTAGAGTGAATTTTTGGGAGTTTTCTAAAATACTTGATTTTTTCGTGAATTGAAAAAATACAGTTTTCGGTTTTTAGTATGTTTAATGAAATAATAATGATGTAATAATACAAAAAACATTCTGTAGACATTTTTATAGTAATATAATCTATGAGGTGTCCCAATTGCCTAATACCATGGACAAATAACATGGATAAGCCGATTTTTTTTCAAAAAAAACAACTAATGAGGTGTGCTTTGAAATTAATAAAAAACACTCTCTTTTACTAAAAATACCCACTATTTCCCCCATTTTCATGGATTATATATCCATAATCCTATATGATATGGTGTTTTTATGTCCCTAGAATCCCTCCCACAATGTGCTCAATCCCCCATGGTCCCATCCATCAATTTTTAGGAGTTACTCCACAAGGTAAGGGAACCTTCCCCCACCTCTTTTAGTCAAATCTTCTGTTTTGTTATATCCATGAATTTCAATTTTCAAATAGTGGGGTTTGATATTATGTATCCCTATTACTATAGTTATTATTTCTTTATGATGATATACCATTTTTTCTCTCATCAATTCATTTTATGAAATTTTAACTGACGCCGTTATGCTATCAAATTTTCATAAGGGTCTCTCAACTTTCATTTTCTTTTCAATTTCATTTTATTTCTCCTCTTTTACTCACATCATTTCATCCAAATGTAGTGATTACTTCAGTACCTTACATGTAATGTAGTTTTGTCATGATAAATGAATAATTATTTATCATCTCTCCTTTCCCTTTCTTTTACACTAAAAATTAAAACTCCATCTAAGATGGGCTCATTTACCACATTCAAGGATGGTGAGATTTCAGTTTTCGTTACCATATTTAGTTATGGTCATGAAACCCTTTTCACTATTAAACTAGAACATAATATATTATTATGTATCTGATATGGTTCTGGAATCTTTTTTCACTCATGGTTTTGATTTATAAATTCAAATTAGTTCGTTGTGTCTAATAAATTGCCAATTTACCCAAATGGTTATCATTAAATAATTTATATATTTATTTATCCTCACACCAAATTACCTAATGGAATTTAAAATCATTTAATCTCATATTATTTCACTAGTAACATATAATTCCAATTCTGGACAACCATCCTCATTTAACATGGTTCTCTAAACATGAATATAAGTGAACCAATCATTAGAACCATGGAAACAATTGGAAACTAATAATAAAATTGAACCTCATAACCAATAAAAATGTTATGAATCAACTCAAAAAGGTTTTAATAAATAATTTTCTTATATAATATGTTCTATAATTATTAATTAATGGATCTAATTTTATAATTCTATTCATTAATATCAATTTGATAACACCATCGAACTTATGTTATGTGATTCCACTTGAACCACCTTTACTCCTTCGGGTTGCTCTATTATTTTTTTACCCAAATGAAGGTTTCCTTTATTTTTATGTACAACATTGAAATAATTTTTATTTCTCTAAAGTCATTAATCAAGATCCATAACCCATTCACTGTAACACCCCGACCCCTCTAGGCTAGAGTCGGGGAACTACTTGTGATATTGGTCTGGTTAAAAGGAATAAACAATCCCGATGGAATGATCAGAATAGTAGTCTGGAAGAAAATAGATACATTGATGTAACACAAATTACATTAAAAAAGGTTACAAAATTCAATACATAAAAATACTAAAAACTAAAACCACATGAACTCAATAAATAACCTTCTCTTCATCACATCTTGCAGGTAAACAGTGAAAGGGGTGAGCTAAAATTCACAGTATGGGTTACAAATAGAACAATCATGTTAATCATAATCAATCTGACATAATCAATATGACATGATGAATAAATGAAAAAAATAATTCCATTAATAAACTGATAATGTATCTGCATCCATAGATTTTTTAATAGTGAAAACCACATTGATATTAATAATAACTGATAATGAATAAAAATAATTATTATTAATTGGATGTCATGTATCTGGTAATGAAACCATAATACCATTTAAAAGTTTTAGTTTTTTGTGTAGAAACACGTCTGATTTTTGGAAAAAAACTCGAAGGGTTTGTCGCCAACTGATTTTTCTCATGAGACCTATCAAGGCATCGAGGGGCTGTAGTGGTCCCCACCCACCACTACATAAAAATAATTTTTTATACATTGATTCAAAATAAGAGCAATATGAATTTAAATTATCCGTATAGAATAAAGGATACAAATTCATCAATATCTCCATAGTCAAAACAACATTCAAAATAATTATCGTATGTAATGTGGTATACGAATTAGAAAATAATCATATCCATGTTATAAGAATATAGAAATTTAAATGGAATATAATTTAAATTGAAAATTTATTTCAAATGGGTTGTATGTCAATCCCATAAGAAATAGTTGGTGCACAATACAAAGCAAGTCACAACAAAGTGAAAATTGAAACAAATCTCGTTACCACGTTGTAATCAATTGAGTCATATGACCAAAAGATAAAAAACACCAAATGAATCACATAATATAATTAATATCAAGGGTATAATGATAAAATTTATCAAATTTCAGTACACCTATTCCACATAAAATAAATAAGTGGTGAACAATGGAAATCCCACAGAATTTCATGTGAGATGAGAAAACCCCTTACAAACATTTCGTCATGGAAACGAGTGTTATTGCAAGGGAATAATGAGAGTTAATGGGTATCCCATTAATATGTTACATAGTCTATATGGGGGAGGTTAAAAAAATATTCCATCATTAGGGGTTGAAAATAAAAGGGCACAACATAGGGGAGACTCTTGAACAAAAGTGAGAGAGAGGATCCCTTACCTTATGCTCATTGGTGGTCTTGTTTGTTCTTAATGGCCTGAATAATAAAATTTATCATCATTAATTAATATTTACATAACCTCATAAACATGAAATTGATATGGTATAACCGTATTAAGTTCATTAATGGCCTATTATATGCGTTTAAGAGATTCAATTTTATTGTTTTGATGGCATTTTCTTACGTTGTTTAATGGTTTTTTACTTGATTCATTAATAGAAGTTCATTTGAAATGTGGTTAAACATCCCAAATTGTTAATATAATTTATTAGTGACATTAAATAGTTATAAGTGATCTTATAATGTTTCTGTTTATATATAATGAGGACGACTCATTCGATGAGTTAAAATAAACATTTGGATTTGGCTTGGCGGTTTTGTGCACAATAAATTTGTTTTGTATTATTATTCAATATTTTGAATGTGTAAAGAATACAGAACATTAACAAAGATAAAATACATATATTATTACCTAGTTCAACCATTGAAAAGGATTCATGACCAGTATTAAAGATATTAATTGAAATTGAAAACTCGCCTTCTGTGAGTGTGATAAATTTACACATCTAAGACGGTGTTCGGATTTATTGTACAAAAGGAATAAAAAAGAGAGATTATAATGAAATATTACATTAGCACAATTAAGATACATTACATGGAAGGTAATGGAATTATAGTGGCATTTGGATTATGGTAGGTGAGAATAGATAACAAAATAATGGAACTTTGTAAAAGAAATTGAATGAAAAGAGAAGGAAGGTTCACATCTTGAGTACTCCTCCTTTAGAATCTCTTTAAGGCTTTTGTTTTTTTTTTCTTTTATCAAGGACATAAGGTATTGTACGTGGGTAGATATATTTGGATGTGTATTTTGTTGAATTTAGTCAAGGAATGGAGCTTGAGTGGTGTGGGAGGAAGAGGGGGAGAGGGGTAGTTTATATAGTGGAGGGGAGAGGAGTTTTCTTAATATTATAATCATTAATTTATTATTTCATCTAAAGACAACCAATAGTGACAATTCCATGAATAAGAAAAATAATATATTAATAGTACTTTGAAATAATTTAGATGACATCAGAAGATCATCATCAATGACTCAATTATTTGTTTATTTACCATTTATTGTGAATTATCGGATTTTACTATATATCACAAATTCAAGTATTTAAAAAAAATCTAAAAAATTCATCCTGAACATTTTTTGACGTGTAGAATTCAAAATTGAAGTCCATTTTTTTAAAAAATTCTAAATATGACTAATTAAATTATTAATTTAAAACATTATTTAATCAAAAAATATAAACAACAAAAAAATTTATCTTCATTTTTAAGGTGCCTATATTCATTAAGACACTCAATGTTATGGAAGCCATTCGTAAGAGTCATATTACTATTCATAATTGTAATTTAATATTCATAAGGGTAGGTTACTATTCATAACGGTATGTTACTATTCACCAAAAATTTATTTTTCCCTTATCAGACTCCAAATAACTTACTGATCACAACCATGTATGTCAGAATTTTAAAACTCAAATTAAAGAGATGGAAAATTTATGTTTAATGGCTAGGTTATGGATATCTCCTATAAGTAACCATGTTTTGTTCCATATAGGCTCAGTGATTCATTAAAATAGGCTATAACAACAATTTATTTTAGAGAAACATACCATGAAGTGTTTTTGGGTGATACATTATTCCCTCCTTCATAAATTTCACCCTCTAAATATTATGTATGAAGCAACCAAAAAGATGTGGGTGGTTGTTTTTCATGAAATCTATTGGTTCCAATTTTTCTTCCTCCATATTATGGTTTCACCAAAGAACCTTTACTAGATGAGTTGTATGATTCCTCTATACCTGATCCCTTGTGTCAATAATCCCAATAGGCTTTTCACATTATGAAAAATCATGTTCTAGTTCAATTACATCATAGGTGAGTAAATGCGTTGGGTCTGGCATGTATTTTTTCAACAATGACACATGGAACACATCATGAACTTTGGAATGATTCTGCGGCATTGCTAAATGGTAAGATACTAATCCGATTCTATTTAGATTCTTAAACGGTTCGATATACCTTGGGATGAGTTTCTATTTACTACCGAACCTTAATACCCCCTTCCATGGAGATACTTTCAGAAAGACATGATCTCCCACATGGAATTCCAAATCCATTATCTGATTGTCAGTATACCTCTTCTACCAACATTGGGATACATTATTATGGGCTATGATTGTCTTCACCATTGTCTTGGTATCTTCAATATGTTCTGGGCCTATATGTTTCCTCTCACCAACTTTATCCCCACAAGTTGGAGTTCGACATCTATTTCCATATAATTCTTGATATGGTGAAATTTAAATACTATAATGAAAACTATTTTTGTACGAAAATTCCACAAAAGGAAAGTATGGATCCCACATACCTTGGAAGTCATGAGAGCATGATCTTATAATATCTTCTAACGTTTGAATAGTCCTTTTAGACTATCCATCTTTTTGGGGGTGATATGCAGTACTCATACAAAGCTTATTATTCAATGCTTTTTGTAGACTTTTCCAGAATTTTGATGTAAACTGGGGATCTCGATCGGATAAAATAAATAGATGTGCACCATAAAGTTTCAAAACATCATTAATATAAAGTATTTCCATGTTCTTAAGTTTAAAGTACTCTCTTATAGGAAGGAAATGTGATGATTTTGTGAGATGATAAAAAATTACCCATATTACATCATTCCTTACAGGTTTCCTCGGTAGTCCAGTAACAAAATCCATCGAAATTTTATCCCACTTCCACATAGGAATAAGTAGAGGTTTCATCACTCCATTGTGATTTTGTCTCTCTACCTTCACTTGTTGACAAACTAGACATTTTGAAACATAGTCAGCAATTTCCCAATTCATATTATCCCACCAAAAATATTATTTTAGATCTTTATACATCATGGTGATACCTGGGTGTATAGAGAAATTTGAGCTATGACAATCATTTAATCATCCCCGTTTTATCATAGGTAGTGATAGATCACATAACCTGTTCCCAAATTTGAGAACTCCTTATTCACAAATGAAGTCATCCCGTCTTCCATCCTAGAAACCATTAATTTTCTCATTCAGAATCCCGTTAGAAGATTGAGAGCGTTTTATCTTATCTAATAAATATGGATTAGCACTCATTTAAATGAGTAAAGATGTTTCCCATTCCTTAACAATTCCCATATACATCTTTAGTAGATATAAAAATATGTGATCTCTTTAAATCCTCATTGGAGTCATAATTCCATGATCTTTGATGCTTAATGCATCTACCACCTTATTCTCCTATCCTGGGTGGTAGTCTATTGAACAATCATAATCCATGAGTAACTCAAGCCATCTTCATTGCCTTATGTTGAGTTATTTTTGTGTGAAAAATTATTTTTAACTCTTGTAGTCTGAATAAATCTCACATCTCTCTTCGTAGAGATAATGCCTCCATATTTTTAAAGAAAAAATTACGACAGCTAACTCAAGATCATGAGTTGGATAATTTTTATCACGAGTCTTCAACTGTCTTGATTCAAAAGCAATAACATTATAATTTTTCATAAGGATGCAACCCAGTCTATTCTTTTATGCATCTTTGTATATTAAAAATCCACCACTTCTAGATGGAAGCATCAAAATTGTAGCATTGACCAATCTTCTTTTCAATTTTTCGAAGCATTCTGTACATTTTTTTGTCCACACAACCTTAACATCTTTATGTGTGATCTTGGTTAGGGGGTTAGAAAGTCGGAAAAAATTATGAACAAAATTC
This sequence comes from Viscum album, assembly GCA_963277665.1. Taxonomy (NCBI): domain Eukaryota; kingdom Viridiplantae; phylum Streptophyta; class Magnoliopsida; order Santalales; family Viscaceae; genus Viscum; species Viscum album. The sequence continues at coordinate 1,482,582,788 of OY728161.1, forward strand.
CGATAGTAACATGCTAAGCCAATAAAAATGCATACCATAGTTATGTTTCTGGCTGTGGTCCGTTCTTGGATTTCCATATTCTCTGTAGGATCAACTAGGATTCCATCCTTAGAGAAAATATGACCTAGAAAATAAATTGAATTAAGCCATAATTCACACTTGATAAACTTCCCATATAATTTATTTCTTCTAAGAGTTCTCATAATAACCCGCATGTGATTCTCATGGTCTTCATATATTTTTGAATATATGAGGATATAATTGTTGAATACCACAAAAAAGTTTTCAAAATATTCCTTGAAAAATCTATTCATTAAATCCATGAAAACAGAGGGTGCATTTTCCAGTCCCAAAGTCAATAAAATTAACTTGTAATACCCATACCTGGTCTAAAATGTTGTCTTAGGAATATATTCATTTCTTACATGCAATTAATGATATCCGGATCAATGGTTAATCTTTAAAAAGTATTGAGCTCTATGATGTTGCAAAAATAAATCATCAATCTGGGGAAGATGATACTTATTATTTATTTTAATATCATTGAGTTCCTTATAATAAATGTGAAGCTTCGTGGATCCATATTAATTATTGACAAAGAGGATAGGGGCTCCCCATGGAGGAACACAAGGTCGAATAAATAATTTTCACTCAAATCCTCTAGTTTTTTCTTTATCTATACTAATTCCATAGTGGCTATTCTACAGGGAGTCATTGATATAGGTCTTGCATCATGAATTAAATAAATAAAGAACTCAACTACCAACTCTAGAAGATGTCTAGGTAAATCCTTTGGAAATACATCAATGTACTCTTGCGCTATGTGCATATCTTCAATTTGAATATTTATTTACATTCCCATAGATATTGGTTTATCTTCCTCTCTAATTATTGAATTTAGTAGAGCTATTGGGGTTGGTTCTAGATAAGAATCAGGTGGTGATGTTTCTGCCCTAATGGAAAGGGATTCTACAACATGTTCAAAAAATTTAACTTCCTTATTTTTATAATAAAAACTCGCATAATAATTTGATAACCAATCCATACTGAGAATTATATCAAATGCAGTCATTATTATGATGATATTGTTAGAAACTAAAGAACTTTTGGTGTCTGGAGGGGGGCTAGTCGATATGCCTTTGTTGCAATGATACATCCCCTTAGAGTTTTTGACTGACAACTCCTTTATTAAATCAAATTGGACATATCTAATTTTCGTGGAAAACTAAGAAGAAATAAATGAATGAGATGATCTGGAATCAAATAATGTGTTAGCTAGTTTGAGGAAATAATTAATGTAAATGCCACCATGTCATTAAGAATTTCAACCTCCGTGGTTGTAATCATATAGGCGCACCCTTGGAATCTTACCTTTTTCTAAGGCATGTTTCCTTGGGGCTTAGGGAACTCATTTGTAATGTTTACCATATCTCAGAAATTGTAGCATTGAATATCACTGAATTGTTTCTTCCCCTTTCATTCATTAGGTCGATGACCCTTTTCTCTATAGTTATAGTAGACTCCCATGACTTTCAAGAATTTCCTGAGATGATTCTTTCTACAGTTCTCACATAATGGGCATATATTTTCACCCTTTCTCTTCTTTGGTGCTTCTAATTTTCTTTTGTTATCAGAGTACCAATTCTTATCATGGATTTATTTGAAACTATATGATCTTGAAAATTCCTTCTCTATTTTGATGGAACATGATACAATTTCATCATATGATGAAAATTATTGAGAATATAGTACCCTTAGAATAATTGGTTTAAGACCTTCAACAGAAAGATCTATCCTATCCTTTGAGTCACGTACATAATCTACGGAAAACCTGGCTAACCTTGTGGAAGTATCCACATAATCTACAACACGGTCTTCTTCCCATTGTTTCAAGCTAAGGAATTTATTATCCATTTCAGTTCGTTGCTCATGAGGGAAATATTTTTTGAAGAATATTTCCTTAAATTTCCTCTATTAGATATCTTTTATTTATATTCCTCCATAGTATTATGAATCAGGGACCACCGTTGATCAGCGTCTCAATATGGTCATGATCTGATCTGCTCCAACATTGATTATGTTGACTTGCTTAATAGGTAGATCACTACCTTTCCCACGAGTATTGATTCCCCATCTTCCGTTAGACACAATTTCTAAGTAATGGGATACACAAGATTAGTTTATGGATCTCAAATATAAAAGCAATCAACATATATTAAAATTATATGTATAGCTAATCTTATAAACATGGTTTCTCTGAGAAAAATTTACACTCAACCCCTTCATAATGTCTTGAATGGAATATGTGAATTATCCTAATAATATCCTTTGGGAGTGTCGTAACCAAGAGTGAAACAAGGCCCATTGTCATGCACTTGTTCCTTTTTGAGTCTGGCATAATGCAGTGTTTTTGTGTTTTACCCCTAGATACATCTGTGCCAGAGATGCCTCTACTTGCTCATATCTAGACAGGGATATATTACATAAAAAAACCAAATAATATATTCCTTACCAAAATACCATTATTTTCTTGTATGTTTATCATAAAATACTATCTTAGGGCTTTGTTTCCTACTATAAATTTCCTACTCTAGTTTCCATGATTTCTACCAAACTACTTTTGATACCAACTGTAACACCCTGAACCCTCTAGGCAAGAGCCAGTGCAATACGTGTGATATTTGAATGGATATAAAGAATAAAAAACCCCAAATGAATGATATATTTAGTAGTGTTGAATAATCTATATATATAGATGTAACACATATTATATTGAAAAATGATACAAAATTCAATACATTACAAAACAAAAAACTACAACCACTTGAACACAATAAATGACCTTCTCGTCATCCCCAGTTGAAGGTAAAAAATGAAAGGGGTGAGCTCAAATTCTCATTAAGGTTTACAAATAGTAGAATAATGAATAAAATAATAAGTGAATTATAATTAATCTGACATAATCAATATGGAATGGCGAATAATTGAAAAACTAATGCCATTAATAAATAAAGAATGAAATTGCATCCATAGATTTTGTCATAGTGAAAACCTCATGGATAATAATAATTACTGATAATGGATAAAAATAATGATTATTAATTGGATGTAATGTATCTGGTACATGAAACCATAATACTGTTAAAACTGTTTAGTTATGCGGGTAGAAACCCGTCTAAATTTTTGAAGCAAAATCAAAGGGTTTGTTGCCAACTGATTTGTCACATGAGACCTACTGATGCATCGAGGGTTTGTAGTGGGCCCCACCCACCATTATATCCAAATAATTCTTTATACATAGATTCAACATAAGATCAATATGACATTAAATTATCTATATAAAATAGAGGATACATATTCTACAATATTTCCATAGTCAAAACAACATTCAAAATAAATTCCGTATGTAAAGTGGTATACCGCTTAGAAAATAATCATATCCATGTTATGAGAATATGGAAATTTAAATTGAATATAATTTCAATAGAAAATTTATTTCTTATTTGCAGTAGCTACACCACATAAGAATGAGTAGGTTCACAATACTAAGCAAGTCACAACGAAGTGAAAATTGAGACAAAGATCGTTACCACGTTGTAATCAATTGACTCATTGACCAAAAGTTAAAAACCACCAAATGAATCGCATCATAACATGAATATAAAAGGGGTACTGGTAACATATATAAAATGTTATTACACCTATACCACATATATGAAATAAGATGTGGACATTGTAAATCCCACTAAATTGAAAATAAGATGAGAAAGCCCCTTACAAACATTTTAGCATGGTAACGAGTGTTATTGCGAGGGAATAATAATAGGTAAAGGGTATCCCATTATTTATATGTCACAAGGAAAGTATGGGGTAGGTGAAAAAACATACCCCATCATTAGGGATTAAAAATAAAATACCACAACATCGGGGAGATTCTTGAACAATAGTGAGAGAAAAGATCCCTTACATTATGCTCAATGGTGTTCTCGTTTATTCTTAACAACCTGAATAATCAAATATAGAATCATTAATTATTAATTAGAGAACCTAATAAACATTTAATTGATAATTTATAACCTTATTAAATTCATTAATGTCCTTTTTATGGGTTTAAGTGATTCAATTTTATTGTTTTGGAAGCATTTTGTTACTTGGTTTCCTGATTTGTTTACTTGTATTCATTAATGGAATTTCATTTGAAATGTGTTTAAACATACAGAATTGTTAATAAAATTTATTATTAAAATTTAAGAGATATAAATGATCTTATAATGATTCTGTTTATATACCAGGAGGATGACTCATTCAATGAGTTAAAATAAATGCTTGGATTTGGCTTGGCGTTTTTATGCACAATAAACATGTTTTGTATTATTATTCCATATTTTGAACTGGTAAAGATTCCAGAACATTAAAAAGAAGTCAAAATACATAAATTGTGACCTTTTTCAACCATTGAAAAGGTTTCATGACCAGTATTGATGATATTAATGAAAATTTATAACCCATCATCCTTGTGAGTGATAAATTTACACATCTCAGATGGTGTTTGCATTTATTGTATAAAATGAGGGAAAAAGAGAGATTATGATGCTATATTCTTTTAGCACAATGAAAATCCAGTACAAATATGATACTGTAATTATCATGGAATTTGGATGATGGAAGGTGAGAAGAGAGAACAAAATAATGAACTTTTTAAATGAATTTGAAAGAAAATAGAAGGAAGGTTCACCTCTTGAGTACTCCTCCTTGAGAATTTCCTTAAGGAATATCTTTTTGGACATCTGGTGACACTAGCATATCATATATGTGGGGAGAGGCCTTGGGAAGAGTATTTGAAAAAATTTAGGCAAGGCATGAAGATTGAGTGCTGTGGGAGGAAGAGGGGGTGAGGGGTAGGTTATATAGTGGAGGGGAGAGGAGTTTTCTTAATATTATAATCATTAATTTTTTATTTCCTCTCAAAAAAACCAATAGTGAGTATTAAATGACAACTGAAATTAATATATTCACATGAATTAGAACCAATTGGGCATAAAATAGCATATCATCATCAATAAATCAATTAATCCATTATTTAGCATTTATTGTGAATTTTCAGATTTTACTATTAAAAAAAATCATGTATTTCAAAAAAATTACAAAAAATTATTCCTAACCATTTTTCGATCTGCAGAATCCAAAAATGATGTAAAATTTTCAAAAATAATTTTCCAAATATGATTATTTATATATTTAATTCAAATCATAATTTAATAGAAAAATATAAATACCTAAAATTTTCATCTTTATTTTTAAGGTGACTAAATTAATTTATACACTCAATGTTACAAATACCATTCAAAAGAGTCATATTAATATTAATAAAGGTGATTAACTATTCATATGGGTAGGTTTCTATTTTTAAGGGTAGGTTAATACACACCAAAAATTTATTTTTCCATATCAGACTTCAAATAACTTACTGATCACAACCAAGTATGTCAGATTTTTAGAATTCAAATCTCAGAGATGGGGAATTTGTGTTTAATGGCTTGGTTTTGGATATATCCTATAAGTAATCATGTTTTCTTCTATATAGTCTAAATGATTCATGAAATATTGGCTATAACTAGAATGTATTTAAGAGAAACATACAATGAAGTGTTTTGGGGTGCTACGTCATTTTGTGATATAAATGTTTTTAAGTGATTCCCTCCTCAATACTTCCCAATAAGCAAACTTGTTTTAAGAAAACTTCCCGAATTCTTACACAAATTCATGTGAACTATATCCATTGTTTTAGGCTACCATTTTATTTATAAAATACAATTTTTTTTATAATTAAAACCTTCTTATTAGACTTTTGGTTCTATATAAAATATTGTTTCTTTTCCATTTTAAAAGCTCTACAGTATTTTCCTTAAAACCGCACAAAGATGTTTTCACACATAAATGTGTCAAATACATTTCTTTTATGTTTTCACTTCTGTTTTATATGTGTAAACATGATATATAACTCTTTTACCTTATAAACATCCATATATGTTCTTATTTTTTTCTATCATGGAAAAGGTTATGATATTCCCATTGGTTATGCTCTATGACATGATTGTGGTACCCAATTCATTCTATGGGTAACCCATGTGCTTATATATGATTGATTGTGTGTGATTATTTATGTGGAAAACATATTAATGAAACTTTAAGATGGTTTCCCCAAGATAGTGCAATAATTCATTAGGATAATTTATGTCTCATGATATGTTATGTGTGACGGTCTTGGTGGTTAGCATTGGCTTGTGCTACTAGGTGAAATGATCTTAGCTGTTAGCCATGAATTGTACTAAATTCTTGTTTTATGGTTCATCCAAAATACAATGATTCCATGTTTATATGATCCCATGTTTATATGTTATTAGTCCATATGTTCAATAGTTTTTTTATCATTACGACATGCCATCTAACCCATGTGCTAAAGCCTTATTCTTTTGTATACTTTCTTACTGAGCATTTTAGCTCATCCCATTGTTCATGTGTTCCCCTTGGTATCCCATGCAGATGTATGAGTACAATAAAATATAGGACCACATTTTGGAGTATTAAATAATAATTTCATTTCACAATGTTGGATTATGTACCTATTCTTAAAAGACATAATACTTCACGATCCATCTATTGTACTCTGATGTATAATTGTGCTTAAAATCGGGTAATGTTATGTGAAAGGCTAGGGTCGCTATAATCGGTATAAAAGGATGGTCTAGAAATTTTTGGAGATTAGGAATAGAGAACCTTTGTGAGACCCTTATGTATGACACTAAGTATAAGAAATCATCCCTAAATTTTTTAAGTATATATTAAGTACTTTATTATGAAAATACATCCATGTTTGGATACAAACATAGAGAGGTGGCTGCAGCACAAATGTACTGATTTGTGAATAGTCCGACAAGGAGTTTTGGGCTTGACCCATGGTATCCTGGAATATGAAAATGGGCCTTTCTGAACTCTTGTTTTGACACTCCTGGGGATATTCCATGTTAAATTCATGAGCATGGTACAAACCATTATTAAGGGAATGAAAAAACCCATTAGAATATATGTTAAAAATACATAAAGGACAACCTAGATTGAATAATATGTAATCACATTATATGATATATTTATCCTTTAGATGATTATCCCCTTATGTTCAATGTTGTTATGCTCAATAGCTAAGTATTAAATCCATATAATTGTATGTTCATTTTCTTAGATAATGGGGTGAAATAGAAGAAGACATTCCAACCATCAATATGAAAGGTAATGTTAAGAATGCCCAAATTATTTTCTTGATATGATGGTAACAGGTGCTCAAAACATTATAACAATATTTTCTCAGTTGGCTCAAGTTACGAATAATAACATGATTCATGTGGAACTCTCTCCTCCCACAAGAAAAGAAAAAGTCTCTGTAAAATCCTTCAAATGGAAAAGCCTCCCATGTTTTTCAGATATTTTGATCCCCTCCTCATGGAATAGTGGATTAACTCCATTAAAAAGATATTATCCATCCTCCAATGCTCATATGAAATGAAAGTTATGCTAGCGATCTATTATTTTGATGGGGAAGTTGATCAGTGGTGGACATTGATCAAGAATACACAGTATCAATAGAAAATTGGTTCCACGGATTGGATGGAATTTAAGAGGATATTTTTTAATAAATATATTCATTTAACCCTTCATCTCAGGATGTAAAGATATTTTGTTGGACTCATGTAGAAGAAATTTGAGTCCAACAGGGCATATAATGAAAACATTATGATGATTTCATGTTACGCCTCTGGATTTTTCATGAACATTGAAATCAAGGTGGATCGCTTTATTAGAATAATAAAGCTGAATCTATGAAAAGAATTGGAGATTTGAGACTTAGATAGTTATGAAGAGATTGTATGTTGTGCCCTCAAGGTTGAAATGGATATTGGAAACTCTTAGTGGTCTTTTGGGCACGATGCAAAGAATCCAAAATTGGAAAACAACATGGGTGTTACAATAACCAAAAACCATGATGGAAAAAAGACTGAATATACCACTTCTAAACTATGATCGAAGAAGCATCCTAAAAACTGTCTAAATGGGACCAGGGATTGCATCAATTGTGAAAAACTGAGACATCAGGCCAGAAAATATTGAAGGTATTTAAAAAATTCTACTAATGTAGACGATGAAAGGAATGATTAGATCCACCATCAGCCTGTATTGAAGTGTTACAATTGCAAGGAGCATGGGTATTATGAAAACAATGTCCCTATTCCCAAGGTTGGGGGAAGATATAAAAAAACCTCCAATGAAACATGGAATATATTATGCTATCACTTATACTTAGGGGGATCCATACAATGATGTGGTGATAGGTATGCTAGTTATTAATTCAAGAATATGAAATTTTCTATTTGATTATTTTTCTACACATTCTTTCATATCTTCCTAAATTAGTATAAATATTAAAACACCACCTCAAAATTTGGAGGATATGTTATCTATGAGTTAGAGAATGGGGAAGTTATTGCATCCATGGTTTATAACTCTTCCCCAATTAATTCTTGTGGACTAAACCTCCCATAAAATATCATCATCCTTTATTTAGTGAAGTTTGACACTATCTTGGTCATATATTGGATATATTTTTACATAGCCAACATCAACTGTCATGAATTATAGATCACACTTTACATCTCAAATCATTCTCTAATTCATTAAAAGTGTAAAGTGGATGATTAATCTACTATAGAATCATTTTCTCAAGTTTGGATATTTATTTCTTCTGAGAAAAAATGTCTACCTCAAATTATTGAGACAAAAAAGAGAATTATGGTTAAAGGCATGTTCATCGTGAGGGAATATCGTGATATATTCCCTAAAGAGTTTCCCAATCATCCTCCCAATAGAGAGGCTGAGATCTCAATTGAACATATTATTGGATCTCTTACAGTATCAAAGACACCTTTTAGAATGGCCACTATAGGGATGGAATAGAAAAATAAACTGTTGTAGGAGAATCTGGAGAAGTGTTTTATATAACCAAGTGTTTCACCATGGGGTGTGGCAGTCCTCTTCATCAAGAAGGAGGAGGGGTCAATGATATACTTCATTGAATATCATGAGCTCAATAAAATCATGATAAAGAAAAAGTGTCCCCTACAACAAATAGATGACTTTTCAATCAGATTTGGGTGGCAGTTATTTATCTATGGTCGACCTTTACTCAAGATATCACTATTTAATGACGACGAAGGACGATATTCCCAATACATCCTTTCAAATGAGGTATGGAAACTATAAGTTCATGGTGATCCCCATTGGACTAAATATTCCTCAAAAAAAAATCATGAATTCAATGAATTGAGTCTTTAGAGATTATCTCGACTATTTTTTTGCAGTCTTTATTGATGATATTCTGATATACACAATGGGAAATGAGGAACTTGAGAAGAATTTAAATACTATGTAAAAAAATTACGAAGGGATAATTTTTATCCAATTTACAATAAATGTTAGTTTAAGATGGATGAAGTATCATTCATGTGGCATGTTATCACTAGAAAAGGTATATCAGTAGACCCTACCAGGACAAATGTGATTGATGAGTGGCCCAGGACAACATCTTAAAAGGAGATCGTCATGTTTCTGGGTCTAGGTGGGTATTATCATCGATTTGTGAAGAATTTTTCACAATTGTCAAACCTAATTACCAAGATTACATAGAAGGGAGTAATGTTTTTCTATACTGAAGAATGTGAAGAGTGTTTTAAGGAGATGAAGAGGAGGCTAATCACTATTCCAGTACTCACACTCCCAAAAAGTGATGAACTTTTTGTGGTTTATAGAGATTCTTCTAAGAAGGGATTAGGTTGTGTGGTAATGAAAATTGATAAATTGATACCCTATGCCTCAGGGAAGCTAAAAATCTTTGAGAAAAACAATCTCATGCATGATCTAGAGTTGGCGGATGTGATATTTGTGTTAAAAATCTAGTGGAATTGTCTCTATGGGGAGAAGTGTGAGATATATACTGATACCAAGTGTCTAAAATAAAAATTAACACCAAAGAGCATAATATGCACCAGCAAAGATAGATAGAGCTCATTAAGTACTATGACTTCTCATTCCACCAACATCCTGGTAAGGCAAACAAGGTGGTATATTCTCTATGTAGAAAGGATCCTTCCTCTTTATCAATGATGAGAATTGAAAAGGATCCAAAATTATTAGATTTGTAGAGTATGGTCATGGGAATCATTATGGTAGGAACGTAATAAATCATTTATTAAATGATTTCTCAATCATCCCTCGTGGATAAAATAAAGGATGCTCAATGAAAATATGTGAAAATTAAAAAAAAATTGGATGATATAAAAAAATAGTAAGTCCTTTGATTTCAAAATTGATGAAGAAGGAGTTATATGATTTGAATAACCATTTTCTGTACCATCCGATATAGAGATAAATAACAATATTTTGTATGACGCACATATCTCAACCTTCTCTTTTCACCAAGGGAGAAAAAATATTTATTGAGATCTCCATGAAAACATTTTATGGGACAATATGAAAATGGAGATTGCTGAATATTCATCAATGTTCTTAGTATGTCACAAGTAAAGGATGAAAGAAAGAATTCTATGGGGATAATGCAACCACTACACATATCAACATGGAAGTGGGAGAACATCACCATGGGCATTGTAACCGAACTTCAACATACATCCAGTGGAAACAATTCTATATGTGTCATTGTGGATCATCTTACTAAGATATATCACTTTATCGTGATTCGAGGTGACCTCTTATTGGACCAACATGCATGGATTTACATCAAAGAAGTGGTAAGGGTGTATGGAGTACAACCATCTATTGTATCTGATCATGATCTGATATTCACCTTCATGTTCAGGAAAAGTATACAAAATTCTATAAGCACTGACCTGAACATTGGTACGGCCTATCGTCCTCAAACTGATGGAAAATCTGGGAAAACTATTCAGACATAAGAAGATATGTTTAGAGGAGGTTCTTTAGACTTCAAAGGAGAATGGGACTAACAAATTACACTGGTTCAATTCTCCTACAATAATAGTTTCCACTTGAGCATATGAATGGCACCATACAAAACTTTGTATGGGAAATGGTGTTGAACACTGGCGTGTTGGGATGAATTCGGTGAGTGTATGCTGCTTGGACTTGGAATGGTCGAAGAAATGGTGGAGAAGGTGAAATCAATTCAGCAGGATTTCATGGAATCCCATAGTACACAGAAGGGTTATGTAGACAATCTTCAACTATACATGTAGTTCAAAGATGGAGACACGGTATATCTTTGAATATCTTCGTGGAAGAAGGTCACGAGGTTTTGAAGGAATGGGATGTTACGTCCCACGTACATCATCCCCTATGAGATTTTTGATCATTTCAGGGTGTGGCCTATAAACTACCACTTCCACCTACCATGTCCAAACTACATGATAAATTTCATTTATCCCTCTTAGGAAAGTACATACCAGACTCTTCACATGTACTCTCTTCAGTGGAGGTATAGTTGGAAGATGATCTTTCATATGAGGAGCTGCCTATACAGAACTTGAATCGTAGAAAGAATGTACTATATAATACGACTAATCACTTGGTCAAGGTACTATAGTGGAACTATAAGTACGTAGATGCAACATGGGAATATGATGAAGTAATGAAAGAAAAGTACCCACACCTATTTATGGTCTAGAAAGAGAAATGGAATTATGAGGGTGAAATTTATTAAGGGAGAATAATGTAATGACCAAATGTTTTATCAATGGAAATTACATTCTTATTTAAAAGTCACATAATCAAGTGAAATCACAACACAATGAACTACTAAGTACTATGTGTCCTTCAAACATAATATTGTCACTTTTTTTATATGAATTTTGAAAAACGGTCATTTACAATTGTGATGAGTAAGTTGTTTGCAGTGTGATAAGAAAAACATAATTCTAGATGAATAGTAATATACCATTATTAATAGTAAAATAACTTTATGAATAATAATTAATAGAAATAAGGAAAAAATAGAAGCATCATAGATTAATTTATAAATATAATTAGATGTCTTAAAATAGAAAAAAACAATATTATTTTAAGAATAGTTATTTTTGTATGAAAAAAATATTTTATTTACAATTTTATGGTTAATTTTATAATTTTAAAATGGAAATGTATTTTCATAAAATTTAATCATGAATTTTTACTTTAATTTAATATGTTTATATGATAATTTTATGGGACCTTGATTAATTTTTCAAGGTTCTATAAAACAAATCATGTTTTTAACACTGATTTTGCTGAATAAATTTTAAAACTATGTAAAAATTAAAATAAAAAATTTTAAAATTATTTTGTAAAAATAGAGTACATTTTTTAATTCTACACATTAAAATATGGTGAGGGTGAGTTTTTGTTATTTTTCCGAAATACTATAATTTTTCGTGAGTAGTAAAAATACAGTTTGGGTTATCTGTATGTTTAATGGAATCATAATGACATCATAATTAAAATGAATTGCTGGTTGAATTTTTAATAGTAAAATAATATATCAGGTGTCCAAAGTGGCTAATACCATGTTGAAATACCATAAGAAAGCCCATAACTTGTCAAACACCAACAAATGAGGTGTTCTTGGAAATAAATAAATAAACATTTTCTTTTACTATAAATAAACACTCTTTCTTCTTTTTCGTGAATTCAATATACATTATCTTAAATTTTATGGTGGTTTTATCTTTATATATGGCCTATCAAGGTGTCTTATATCCCTTAAGGTCCCAAATATCTTGTTTTAATAGTTACTCCACATGTTAAGGGAACATTTCACCATCCTCTTTTAGTCAACACTTCTTTTATATTATTTATTTTAATTCCCATATTCATATTTTGGGATTTGATATTATGTATCCATATTACTATAGTATTTATGTATATATGATGAAATATCATTTTTATCTCATCAATCCATTTTATGAAATTTTATGAGACATCGTTAAGCTGTCAAATTTTCAAAATGGATCTCTCAACCTTTCTATTATTTTCATGTTCATTTCATTTATTTTTCTTTACTCACCTGATTTCATCCGAATTTTGTGAATAATCCAGTAGCATACATTTACTATAATGTTTTCATGATAATTTAATAATTCTTCATTATATCTCATTACCCTATCTTTTATAGAAATAATGGAAACACCATCCGAGATGTTTCAATTTACCACATTCGAGGTTGATGGGTTTTCAATTTATGTTACTGTCATCAAATATGGTCATGAAACCATTTTCATGGTGGAACCAGACCATAATATATGTAATATGTCTCATATATGGTTATGGAATCCTTTTTTACTTGTGGGTTTAATTTATAAATCCAAATTAGTTGTTTGTGTTCAAAAAACTACCAATTAACCCAAATGGTTATCATTAAATAATTTTTATAATGATCCATCTTCATGACAAGTTACCAAATGAAATTTACAATCATTGAATATCCTATATTTTCACAAATAACATATAACTCCAATTCTGGATATCAATCCCATTGTACAGTATTCTCTGAACATGAATATACGTGAACTGACCAATAAAACCAAGGAAACCAACGAACCCGAACAATGAAATTGAACCTCATAACCAATGAAGATTTTATGAATGAAATAAAGAAGATTTTACTAAATAATTTTCATATATATATGGGGTTTTTTATTAATTAATTAATGAACCTAATTTGATTATTCATGTCATTAATATCAATTGGAGAACATTGTTGGACATAAGGTAATGGATTCTACCCGAACAACCTTTACATGTTTGGGTTGCTCTATCATTTTTTACACTTATGAAGTTGTCATTTATTTCTATTTACAACTTCTAAATAATGTTTATATTTTATAAACTCATGTTTTAAGATCCATATATCATTCAATTATGGGGATATAAATTTTCTTGTGTTATTTCCTCCACAATACTTCCCGATAAGCAAACTTGTTTTAAAGAAACTTACTGAATTCATACCTGATTTCATGTCAACATTATCCTCTATTTTAGGCCACCATTGTATTTATAAAATCAGAATATTTATTATTAAAACCTTATTGGTTTGAAAATAATTTTATATAAAATATTTTCCCCTTTTCCATTTTAAAATCTCTAGAGTATTTTCATTCAAACTCCACAAAAATGTTTTAACACTAAAATTTCTCAGATACATATCTTACATGTTGTCACATATTATTTTCATCAGTAACCAGGATATATGACTATTTTAACATATGAACAGCCATGTATGTTCTAATTCATTTCATTAATGGAAAATTCTATGACACGCCAATTAATTATGCTTTACTACATGATTGTGGTACCCAAATTTTTCCATGGAAAACCCTTGTGTTTATGTAAGATTGATTATCTATGATTCAATATGTGGAAAACATATTCTTGAAAAGTTATTATGTCTATTCCCAGATATCAATATAATGAATAAGGTAATGTTACATCTCATGAGATGTTATGTGTGACAAATATGGTGGTTAACCTTGGCTTGTGCTACTATGTGAACTGATCGTTGCAGTTAGCCTTTACTCATACTAAAGTCATGTTTTATGTTGCTGACACATTAATATGATTATGTTTTTATATGATCCCATTTTTAAATGTTGTGATTCCATGTGTTTCACGATTTTCATTATGATTATTTCATGCCATCTAACCCATGTACTAATGCATTATTCCTATGAATATTCCCTTACTCGGATTCTTATCTCATCCCACTGTTCTTGTGCTCCCCAGGGTATCATATACAGATTTATTATCACAAAGGAATATAAGAGCTCATTTTGTAGTTTTAAATAAAAATGTGTTTTTATAATTTTTGATTACGTACCTAGTATTCCATGACACTATACTTCATCATCCATGGCCAGTACTCTGATATATAAATATGCTTAAACTCAAGTAATGTTATGTAAAATTCTAGGGTCACTATACTAAATCATTATGTTATGATTAATGTCTCGTGAGATATATAGTACTGTAATGGGAAATGATCTTTGTTCAGCAATACAGGGATGGAATAAGAAATTATCTCTATTTATTAATATAGGATTGGATTGGGAAATAATCTTTATTCAGTCATATAGGGATATAATTGTATGTAATCACACTTTAGTAATATAGGGATGGAACTAGTAGTGTACTCGGCTCTATAAATGACTTTTTCTACTATAATGGCCTTGGAAATGAGCCCTGGATAATATGGAACGATTTATTATGCTTACTTGTTTTCCAGAATTCCATGTTTTATGCTAGTGATATTTTTTCAGGACCTGGGATAATTTATGATTTAATCCTTATCAACTACTATAATTTATTTCATGACTCAATATTTTTATATACATTGTATGTTTTAAAAAAGTTACGTTAATGGTTTTAATTTAAAATTTTCATTGTTTGTATGATATTTTTCTTGTTTACCCATACTGAGAATATGTGGTCACCGTTTTCATATTTTTTTCTTCATACAATATAAATAATAGTTTAAGGTATGTAAACCAATGGTAAAGATATGTAAGGAATATGTAGAAGATCTTTCACAAAATTATAAGAACGGGTTCCAAGTTTCTAATGGCACTAAACTAATGTAACACCCCGACCCCAGTTACCCAGAGTTAGTGCATTATTACATAACATTGGCATGATACAAGGAAATCATGTCCCAAAATACTGATCCTTTTAGTATCCTTGAAAATACTAGATACATTAATAAGGTCAACATTACAACTTGAAAAGAAAAACAACACTAAATTATTCCATTTGAAACATCAAAGATTCCTAGATTATGCATGAAAGTAACTCATAACTAACTTCTTCACATCTTGGGTAAAATAAAACATAGAAAGGGGTGAGCTTAGATGCTCAGTAAAGATAACAATATAGCAGAAACTTTCACAAATAAGCCTAAACATTTAAGGCAATGTATAACTAAAACAAAATCCTTTTAAATAGTAACTTCAGCATAATATGGAAAAAATGAAATGTAATAATTCCATTTAATTATTCACATGGATATTATACTAGTCGAATAATCACATGAAATATCAATAACCACTTTCATAATAATGTAATCCATAATTCCATAATATCATAACCACATACTTAAGGCCTTGTGCCAATACTACAAATAAGATTTTTCAAGGCCTTGTGCCAAGAGACTCGTTTGTCTCATGATACCTATCGATTCATCGAGGAGCTATAGCGGCCTCCACATGTCACTTACTATGGCTAATTCATTCCTCATATGAAAATATTGAAACATAAAATAAACATTCTTTTTAAAAGTAGCATACGCAATGTCAATACTTTATCCAGAAACTATGAATGGTATAAAAATAGAACATCCACAGTCAAACATAAATCATTCAATAAAATATTGAATATTTTGTTGTATCAGATTAACCACAATCAGGAATAATGAACTATATTGATATAGATGAAAATATTCATAAAAAATACTTGAGGGAAATATCTCCCTTTTTTATGAAAACATTTAAATGTCTCAATATTTATCATGAAGCCGTTTAAAATATATGTTTGAATCAATGTGTCCCAAAAAAAATTGAAACATTTAAAAGTAATTTTGATTTTAAAACATTAATGCCCATATAAATAAATCCTTAAACCCATTTTTAAAACATGGACATTAATGAGAAATATTAAGAATAATAAATCTTTAAAAAAATTAAAATGATATTTTAGTTATAGTTCCTAAAAAAAAGAGAGACACATGAATAAAAATAAATGAGGTAATAATAACTTTTTAATATCATGAGAATAAAGGTATTCATGATATACTATGTCAATTTACATTATATACACCATATAAAAGTGATTTGGTTTATAACAACAATGAAGTCTCAATGGAATGTAAATTGAGATGAAATCTCTTATAAAGACAATATCCTTATGTTAAGGATAAATCAATGAAATAATTATGTGTGAAAAATATAAATACACTCAATATTATTGGATATTTAGTGTAAATCAATCAGATGACATTCACACATATTCTTGTAAAAACAACACCAATTAATTGGATATTTAACTCAACAAATTGAGATTGAGTTAAAATTAATCTTATCAAGTTCATATTAATGACTTGAGAAATTATCAATGGATTGATTATTGGTATCAAAAGTATATCCATAGAAAGGGGAGTGGAAATTATGAAATGGTAAAATTAATTGTTATTCCACACATAATCTTGGCGTAAAATAATCAATGACGTATGCGTAAAGCTAAATGAGTGGAAATTGAAATTTCAAATTCCCTTATTCATTTGGTAACTTATGAAACATACACCCATGAAATAAGGATCATAAAATTATAATGTAAGATTCCATAAATTAATTTATATTACACAATGAATAAAATAATGGGTAGTATACACACCACATGCATTAAATATGTGGTGAACAATAGAAATCTCACAGAATTAAAAGTGAGATAAGAAACCCCTTACTTTGTACTTTTTACTTGGTAGATGGTAGGTTATCCTCCTTTATAATGGAGAAAATTTTTATATTGAATCAAAAAAGATTCATATATATTAATATGATATCATATATGACCTTTTAACATTGATTTGTTAATAATATCTTAGTATTATCGTCGTTTTGGATGTTAACGAATTCATTTTCCGTTATATTATTTGTTATGTGAGACATATTTTTTATTGATGGTATGTATCTTATTCATATCCAGAATGATATCAAGTCCTTAAGCATTATTTTTAATCATAAAATGAAAATTATTATTGAATAGATACGATGGGGAAAATGAATCTCATCGCGTTCGTGGAGACGGTAGTCTGTACGTACGCACGAGTGACAATATCATTCTTTTGATATTAAAATAATATATAATTGGAAGGTGTGTCATATATACAGAATAATTATAAAGTCATATTGATTATTTACATTAATTACACATCATTATTATTCCCATACAAATAATAATATATTGAATCACAATTACACCACGACGTGGAGACGGTAAGCAGTATGCACGCACGTATTGTGACATTTCATTCAAAGGATGGATAGAATAATGAATATGTATGTACCATGTTTATAATAACATCATAGTATATAGAAGATACTGGAGTTATTATTTTAGTATGTAATTAATAAAGAAATAATAAGTGGAAGAAGAAAGGAATTTGAAAGAGAGTGGTGAAATCATTACCTCTTCTTCGGGTTCTTCTGTTCGATTTGATCAAAAGGTCTCCTTAGGTAGGATTTATGATCATACTAAGGCCTCTAGGTTGAAGAGAGGGAAGTTGGGAGTAAATTTGGGCAGGGGTTGGCCGATCCAAAAGGCATTGACGGTATGAATTTGAGAGAAGGGGGAGTGCCCTTTTATAATAGGAGTGAGGGTCACCTTAGAAAAAACATAAAATATTATTTTATAATAAATTCATATTCATTTTATAATGGATAAAAAGTGACTTATTTCGATGCTAAGGTGGGGATGGGTAGAAATTCTTTCAACCAATATATTTGAGACAAGTTTGGGTCACTAAATTAACCTTATTATTTATGTTTAACTCTGTGTTGAATAGTTTGACATTTACCATGTCTTTTTGTATATTTATATTATATGGTTAATAAAATTCCTATAAATATCCAAGAGAACCCCAAGTGGTCCATTATTAATATATATAACCTTATATAAGTCATTTTTCGGAACCTTAGATTTTTAGGAATAGAATATCAATTAAAAATATAATATATTATTTAAAAACGTTTTTATGTCAATTTTGACACTATTTGGTATTTTATTTTTTCTAAATTCATAACAACATTATTACTTCAAAAAAATTCCTATAACCAACCTTAATATGTAATATTAACCTAGAAAATTAGTTTATTTCATAAAAAGTCTAAATTTAGATATATTTGGATATTTTTAATATCAACTATTTTAATATTTTATTTACAAGGTAATTACTTCATCCCCATTGTGTCATAAATAAATTAAATTATTTAATGGATAAAAAATATAAATAAAATTCCATCATGTATTAAATATTTTTATCTTTCTAATGAATATTTATAATCAAATTTATCATTTGGTTAACCCTATATTAAAAATGTTTTAGTTATTAAACATTGATATTTACTCTTTTAACTCTTCTTTGGATTAAATAATAATAAATGTCCTAATCTAATCCAAGTGGACAAAAGAGGCTCATATTTTATTAATAAGGTTGTTTTTGGTCGAATTATACTTAAACAATTGAATTAAAACATGTTTTAGGGTAATAATAATATCATTTTTACCCAAAATTATCCTATTTACTTTTAACCATGGTAAATAAAAGTAAAACGTTACTATTCTACAAGATTTATTTTTATCTTATTGAACAAAATTTTTACTCCTTTATATTATCCATGTCACTTATATTTTTAAAATTCCACTCAGAGAAGTGGTAAAATTAAGTTTTATGTTAATTTGTAAATTCTCATAAGAGGTGGGTAAAAGACGGTGAAAAGTTCAATAAACTTTTTATATATCTAAAATTATTCTAAACTAACTCCAATTAACTACATTGAACTTATATATGTATTACGTATCTATTTTGACCTAAAATAAATTTTAATAAATTAAATAACTATTTAAATAAAAATTCGGTTTTAAACTTTAACTCAGTGTTTTTTCACTATTCATAAAAAATTTAATGTTTTCAGAAAAATACCAAAAATTCACCCTAAGCTAATTTTGATATTAAGAATCCAAAAATGAAGTCCATTTTGAATGTTAAAATTTATAATATTTCAAAAAGTTGGTATTACTATTCATAACGGGTAGTTTGATTTGTTGTGGTGTGTGTTATAACTCGAAGTTTTGTACAACACATGCTACTGTATTATTCAAAGAGAAGCGTATCGTGGAAGTTTAGGGTGTTAAATTATCCCCTCCATCAATAAATTGCATCTTCGCAATTTTTAAAATTGGGCTAGGGAATATAATGGAATGTCCCACATCAGAAAAAGAGTCAATACAACTATCACTTTAAAAGAAAGAAATAGATGTACAAAGGTCACCACAGATAACCCATATTATGATTCCATGTAGGAAAAAATGGACATGAAAGATTAATTAAGTGTCAAGTTCTGATGGATACGGATAGAAAACATGATCCGGAGAATGTTAAAAACAAGAAAACCACAAACTTGTGATGGGACAAACGGTCATTAGTTTTCCAGTAGGAAACGTAAATGGAAAACATTTTTTTAAGTTACATTATATAAAGATGAGGAAATTATTTATGAAATTGGCTAAGAACATAAAGGGATATACTTAAATTTTAAGTAGAGTTTTATTCTTTATAAAATTTCTACCACTAACTCATTTTTTTAAAGATGAGTATTCAAGAAGACATGGTCACATTGGAAGAGCTATAATAAACATCTAGATTATCACGTTATCCCCAAAGGATAAACTATATATTTACCTTGTCTTTAGAGATTACTCAAAACCAAAATGGTTAGTACAAGATCTGATGATCCCCCAAAAGGGAATTCCTTTAGAGAAATAAACACTAATCTTAATTTCTAAAATTAAACCAACAATACCCCAATGTTAAATAAATACCATTCAATAAACAATTGTCCTTAAAATCCTTCAGTATAATCCAATATAATATTGAAACCCAAAACATAGAAGAATTTGGTTATGTATTATTCCACGTTAAATCGTATCTCTAAATGACATCAACTACTCTTAAAGTCACATACATTAAAGTAATTAACCTAATCACATATTCTCTATTATAGGTTAATCATTTTCATAAATATACCACATCACTATAAATCCACAATAAAAACATAGATAAAAATCCACCATTCCTCCTCAAATTAAATCCTATAGTATTATATTTTCCTTGGGAATATAGTGTTCCCTACAAAGTGAACATCTTCCAAAATAACATTTATGTAAAGACCTGGAAATTTCAAGGGATTGTTTTCTAAATTTTCTTTGGGATTTTACAAGAATGCAGTTTTAGACGGCACCTGATTCTGAGGACCGGTGTGCCCGGAATCATTTTCCGAAGATTGGCTCGGGTACGTTCAGTGAACGAACGAGTGGGTTTTTTCTAACTTTTGAACCGGTTCTTGGAATCGAATTTCGAGGGCACTGATGGTATCGAAACGCCAGTATTTTTTTAGAAACACCTCTTCCGGAGTTGCGTTTGCTCGGGTGTGGTTTTTAATTTTTGGACATTATGTTAAGAAATAAAATAGTGTGGTATGAAAAACTTTATTTTATTTCACATAATGCCACGTGAAAGCCACTTAAAGCTACTTAAGCTGAGTTAAAGCGGATAGGGTACAATTCAAAATATCCTACCCTCTTGGTAGGATATTTGTGAGGTGGGGCCCGCACAAGCCCCACCATTTCTTTTCCGCTAAGTAATGCACCCGCGAAAACCCTTTTTAATGAAGGTCAACTGGGGCGTTTTCTTAAATAATTAAATGCTCCTATTAATTGGGAAGATAAATCGTTACAATTAATTCAACGAATTAATTGTTCATTTCTTATCTTTTGAATTTCAAAAGCATAGGTCAATAATAAAATAAGGGTTGAACTTATTTTATTTAGTTGGGCTTGTGGCGTGGATAGAATTTAGAGGAAAGCGTTCTTCTTCGACGAAGAACGCGAAGAACGCAAAGAATGCTCAGACCTCCGACGAAGAACGCCAAACCCTCGTAGATCGACGACGCGACGACGTGTACTGCGACGTCAACGAAGCTTCTTCCGCGACGCTCCTTCCGCGACGCTTTCTTCCACGACGAGAAAATCCGTGACAAACCCTCACTCGATGACGCTTGAGGTAGGGGATTTTATTTTGGTGTTCTATTATCTTTTGAGAAAAGAATGACGAGCACGGACCAACCAATTCCAGGTTGATCCGCGGATCGTTGGTTCATGCGGATTGATGTTGAGGATTATTATTTAATTTGTTCATGATTATTACCTTGACGATCTTCGTGAAATATGACCATTTGCTATAAATTAACGAGAGGGGGCCAGACCGCACAAACACGGGCGACCCTCCACCTTATCCTTGTGGGTTTCTTTTGTGGATTGAAACGGGGATGGGGCTGTGCCGTCGCACCACGCAGAACGTGCGACAAGGAATGTGCGGCGCCGTCGCGCCGCATTGTGAAAACGAACAAGGGCGCGACGTCGTCGTGCCGCATCGGAGAAACCCGAAGACATCCGCGGATGGAGTCGGGCCACGGCGAAGGGGCGTGGCGCCATCGCGTCGTTCCAGAGAACCACGAAGACGGCATGTTTTGTTAATTGACATGCGGATTGTCGGGGAACGACGAACGGGGCCGCAATGGTGATTTGAGGGCCTTGTAGTGAAGGTCGGGTCCCGGGGGAACCGTTGGCGAAGACAGGAGGAGAAACGGACCACCGGAGCGCGTTCGGTGGTCCGCGGAAGGCGGTGGCGGCGCGCCACGCTGACGCGGTGGCGCCGGTTACCGGCCGCGGCGGCGGTTGTCGCCGGCCTCAATTAGCGGCGAGGGTGGGGGAGCTGCGCACACCGCCCGCAGCTTCCGCCCGGCCGCGCCGGCCAAGCCGCGGCGGGCCGATCGGGCTGGATCGCGCCGGCCGGGCCGGGCTGGGTCGAGACGGGTCGGGTCGACCCGGTTCGGGCCGACCCAGGGGGGTCGGGTCGGTCCTGGCCCAGACGCCCCCTTTTCGGACCCTCTTTGGTCTTTTGACGTTATCTTGGGCTACGGACCTCTGATCGATGCACCGTCAGTTGCATAGCGATCCTTGGAACGAGACGGTCATTTCGGTATATCGTACTCAATGTTTCGAAATACTTTGGGTTCAGCCGGGTTGGTTCGGATATGAAACCAACCGGGCCCTCGGAGCAGAAATTCATATATTTTGAGCTCCGGACGTCCGATTGACGTGTCGTTGACTTTGATGGATTTCTATTGATGAGACAGAACTTTTTTAATACTTTTCCCGAATTTTGGATGCAGTTGGATAGTGGCCGGGTTGGATTGTACCCGAAATCCAACTGTGCCCCTGGAACGGAAAAGCTGATATCTTTCAGACCAGACATCCGTTTGACGAACCGTCAGCAGCGTTGGTGATCACGTTGAGAAACGGTCCCTATGAGTATACCCTATGAGAGTTCGGGGTACAGTTGAGATATGTTTGGATTGGTTCGCACACGAAACCAACCGGGCCCCTGTGACGAAAAGGCTAATAACTCACAGACCAGACGTCCGATTGACGGGCCGTCTGTTGCGTTGAGACCCCTATGACGAGGCAGTCATTTGAGATACTTCTTTGTGGAACTTTGAGATAATTTGATTATCGACCTGTAGCTCGTGGAGCGGACCCTCCTAGAGACGAGCGTGCGGAGTACAGAGACCGTGTAGCCGACTGAGACCTGACGACTGCTTGGCCGACTCGACTTGGAGTGAGTCGACTAGCCCAGTGGATGGAGCACTACTTTGTGAGGTGCAGACCCATGGCGGATAGAGCACTACCTGTGTGACAGTGCAGACCCGCAGTAATTGTCCGGAGAGTACCTCAGTAGGCTACTAGGGGGTGTGCACTACTATGTTTGGGTGACATACCTCGACGGGAAGCACTACTGTGTTTGGGTGGCTGACCCGCGGTACTCAACAGGATGAGTACCTCAGCAGTATTAGGTTGGTGATCTGTACCTGGGAGTCGTGACAGGACCACTGTACACTCTAGAGACGGATCTCATCAGCAGTTATGGTTTCGATAATGAAAATCCTGGTTTGAGCTGAGAATTTTGACCTTTGTGTTTACCTCATGTTTGATATGGGTCACTTGATAACTTAGGTATATGTATGGTCATATACCTGGGTTGTGGTTATCCGTTGATTTCATGATCTTGGTGTTTTCCTCATGATTGAGATGGGTTTCTGGATAACTTAGGTATATGCATGGGCATATACCTAAGTAGAGGTTATCTGTTGATATCGTCTTTTTGTTTATCCTTGATTTTTTTAGTGAGACCTTGAGGGTCTCGGGGTGCCTACTGAGTATCATTATACTCACCCCTGAACGGGCTATGCCCGGACCTCGTTGTGTTGGTTGTAGACGACGGGCAGTGCTGACGGAGGCCGAGTGTTCGAGGACTGGATGGTACCCGGAGGTGGACTACACGATGAGTCAGTATCCGGAGGTGGACATCAGGGTGAGACGACACTCGGAGGTGGTTGAAGGGCGAGAGTGTTGTGGACGCTATCTGTACCTACCCTTCAGGTAGAATCCGTGGTGGATGATCTAGGAGCTGCACCATCTGTACCAACCCATCAGGTAGGATTCTGAGGAGGATGACCCAGGAGCCGCTTCCGTCCCTCTAGATGTTGTCTTTTTCTGTTGTACTTTGTTCAGTTGTAGTTTTACTTTATTTTGGGTTTGTATTCTGGCCCATTTAACTTTCATCACTTCTCTTTGTACTTAGTGTTTTACTTCTGCTTGTACTCTGTGGTGTTTTGTTTACTTTTATAAAGGCAATGCCTTCCCAGTTATCAGGATTTACGCCTTTGGTGCTAGTTTCCAGCCCCTAGCCTATGGAAGGCGGGATTGGGGTAGTCACGGCACGGGCCCCGACGACGGGTCGTGACAAATTGGTATCAGAGGAGTCGGTTCTACCGCAGAACATATAACTCTGATATTTTCTTTCTGTGAAGCGATAGTGTTAAGAGTACCGAGTGTGGTTTTCAGTTCAGGGAGTCGAGTGTTGGTGCGGCCGACCGACGTATCCATACACCAGGACCCTGACAACTTATTTCCGACCTTGTGCACGAAAACACCAATTGCGTGTGTCTTTCCAAAAGTTTTTCTAATATCAGCTCGAACTAGGTCAACTCACCAGGTTTAATAGTTTGACAGTGTCACATTGTTTATTTCAGGATGCCTTTTCTCGGATGACCAGCTAGATCCTAGAGGGACGTGCGTACTGACAGCTTGTTGAGCAACGAGGCTTCGGTATAGGGCCCTATTACAGTTGAGGCATGAGCGGAGGCACCAGCGGTACTACTATACGTTGGGCCACCGATGCCACCAGCCCCAGCATTAGGCGATGCACGCCACTTGAGTGCGCTGCATGAGTTCCAGGGCCAGAGACCACCCAGGTTTTGGGGAGAGACGGACCCGCAGGAGGCTGAGGATTGGATGGAGGCTATGGTGAGAGTCTTCAGGCTAGGTGGGACGCCGGCAGACTTCATGGTGATCTTTGCTTCCATCCTTCTTCAGGCAGCAGCAGGCAGGTGGTGGAGCCACTTGTTCCAGCTTTGCGATGGGATGTCCTTCACATGGGAAGACTTTGAGACCTTCTTCTGGTTGGGGTTTGTGCCAGTAGCTCTACACCCCGAGCGTGTTCAGGTGCTTCTACCTTTGCCACGTGTTTTTCGATCAGTAGCCAAGTCATCTGTGGGCAGTAGAGAGATGATGCAGAGGTCCAAGAGGACCATATCCAGCAGTACGAGGAGAAGGAAGTGTTATGAATGTGGTGGAAAGGGTCACATGGTACGTGACTATCCAACTCCTCGTACAGTTGATCCGTAGGCTTTGGAGGAGCCACTGAGGCAGAAGCAGCGGTGGGTGCTTGAGCAACAGCCGAGTAGTGGACAAGGCAGTAGAGCTCTGGGAGCAGGTGGACAGGAGTGGAACTGGTGGATACATCCCTTTTACTTCTTGTTCCATTTTGTTTTTGTATTCGTGTCTTTGTACTATGAGATGAAATAATGAAAAGAAACTTACCTTTGTTATGTTTTCTTTCCTGTCCTTTTTGTTTGATTGATACTGAGTGGTCCTGGTTAAGACTGTTGACTTGACCCTCACGTTCGAGATTCCTACTGGAGGAGACCCAGTAACCTCACACTGATTCCGACAGTGTGACTCAACCCATGGAGGTGAGAGTGACAGTTGGATCTCTTAGTAATTACGTCGAGGCCTTACGACGTCATCCATGGCATGAATGCACCCTTCATGTCAGGATTTACGGTATTAGGCAATGGGCGTGGTTCATCCAGGGGGATGATACCGGGTTTCTCTTTTCGGCAAAGAAGAAATTTTAGCAGCTCTTCCAGATCGTAGGAAAAGAAGGTATAGATCATACAGGAGTGGATGAAGACTGCACAGTGTAGTAAGAAACAAGAAACCTGTGTCAGTATTAGAGACTCAGGCGTGTAAAATGTTTCAAGAAGAGGAAGCTTTAAGGAGAGATGAGTCTGTGAAGCAGCAGATGTGGAGGCAGAGCTAGAAGAGCAGCATGAGGTGGTGTACATCTTAACATGGTACAACCACCGGCCTTAGTTATCCCCACCAGGCTCAGGGAGCTGGAGGTCGGAGGAAGAGTGCGGCTACATGCGGTCAAGGAGTGTGACCCAATGGCTCTAGAAACAATTCAATGGACAGTCTGTGTCCACTACTAGCTTCTGTAGAAACAGACGTCGATATGAATCATTCCTCGATTTCACAAATCTTGTCCCAGACCTAGAGTTTCTGGTAAGCCTTGGACTTGACCCTCACGTCTGGAGATACCATGGGAGGAGACTCGATAATCACACATACGCCGACAGTGTGGTCAGACCCTCGAGGCGAGAGTTTCGGTTGGAATCACATGGTGGCAGCATCGAGGCCTTATGACATTGGTTTGAGTATGGACTGGGCAATCACAGTTCATACACAAATTGACGGTATTAGGCAAAAAGGTCGTGGTTTAACTACGACGTCGGGATGAGTTTTCCTTGGTCTGTGAAAAGGAAACCCCAGGTAGCACAGGATAAACATTTTCACAGGAGGGTGGGACCGATCACACTTGAGTCGGTCAACCTTACCCTCGTGGTAGCAGTCGTTTTATGTTTCTGTTCTAAATAGGAGTTGGAGACCTCTGAGTTCGAGAATGATGATCACATCCTTATATGGGTCTCACCTCGATGAGGTTTACGGAGATGTAGCCGAGGCAATGAGATACTCTGAGGTTCAATGGACCTTTCTATGTCCCCAGCTGGGTAGGCGAGGTGGTTTACCACTTCACCCATCCACCTCAGTTGCACCAGGTGCATGACGACTTCCACATATCTCAACTCAGGAGATACGTGCTCGACCCTTCGCATATCCTCGACCATGAGGAGCTGGACAATGGCGATGAGGTGACTTCCACAGAAGTTCCTGTTGGGATCGAGGATCGACAGGAGAAGATCCTAAAAGGACGATCAATTCCTCGGGTGCACTTTCTCTGGCAGTACAGGAACCTCCAGGTGAGCACATGAGAGCAGAAGGCTCAGATGCATGCTTTGTACCGCTTTTGTGACCCTAGTTTGTGTTAAAGAATTACGAGGACATAAATCCATGAGGTGGGAGTAATGTAAAGACCCGTAAATTTCAATGGAAATTTTTTCTAAATTTTTTTTGGGATTTTACAAGAACGCAGTTTCAGATGGCACTAGATTCTGAGGCCCGGTGTGCCCAGAATCATTTTCCGAAGTTTGGATTGGGTACGTTCAGTGAACGAACGAGCGGGTTTTTCTAACTTTTGAACCGTTGCTCGGAATCAAATTCGAAGGGCACCGATGGAATTGCAGCGCCGGTATTTTCTTAGAAACGCCTCTTCCGGAGTTGCATTTGCTCGGGTGTGGTTTTTAATTTTTGGGCTTTAAGTAAAGAAATAAAATAGTGTGGTACGACAAACTTTATTTTATTTCACATAAAGCCACTTGAAAGCCACTTAAAGCTACTTAAGCAGAGTTAAAGTGGATAGGGTACAATTCAAAATACCCTACCCTCTTGGTAGGATATTTGTGAGGTGGGGCCCACATGAGCCCCACCGTTTCTGTTCTGCTAAGTAACGCACCCACGGAAACCCTTTTTAATGAAGTTCAACTGGGGCGTTTACTTAAATAATTAAACGCTCCTATTACTTGGGCAGTTAAATCGTTACAATTAATTCGACGAATTATTTGTTTGTTTCTTTTCTTTTGAATTTCAAAAGCTTAGGTCAATAATAAAATAAGGGTTGAACTTATGTTATTTAGTTGGACTTGTGGCGTGGAGAGAATTTGGAGGAAAGCGTTCTTCTTCGATAAAGAACACAAAGAACGCTCCAACCTCCGACGAAGAACGCCAAACCCTCGGAGATCGACGACACGACGTCGTGTACCACGACGTCAACGATGCTTCTTCTGCGACGCTCCTTCCGCGATGCTTTCTTCCGCGACAAGAAAACCTGTGACGAACCCTCACTCGACGACGCTTGAGGTAGGGGATTTTATTTTGGTGTTCTATTATCTTTTGAGAAAAGAATGACGAGCGCAGACCAACCAATTCCAGGTTGATCCGTAGATCGTTCGTTCATGTGGATTGATGTTGAGGAATATTATTTAATTTGTTCGTGATTATTACCTTGCCGATCTTCTTGAAATATGACCATCTGCTATAAATTAACGAGAGGGGGATAGACTACAAAAACATGGCCGACCCTCATCCTTATCCTTGTGGGTTTCATTTGTGGATTGAAACGGGGATTGCACAGTACCGTCGCACCACGCGGAACGTGCGGCAAGGAATGTGCGGTGCCGTCGCGCCGTGTTGTGAAAACAAATAAGGGCGCGACGCCGTCGTGCCGCATCAGAGAATCCTGAAGACATTTGCGGACGGAGTCGGGCCACGGCGAAGGGGAGCGGCGCCATCGCGTTGTGCCGGAGAACCACGAAGACGGAATGTTTTGTTAATTGACGTGCGGATTGTCGGGCGACGACAAAGGGGACCGCAACGGCGATTTAAGGGGCTTGCAGTGAAGGTCGGGTCCCAGGGGAACCGCTGGAGAAGACGACCAGAGAAACAGACCACCGGAGCACGTTCGGTGGTCTGCGAAAGGTGGTGGCGGTGGCGGGTGCCGCTGGCCTCAATTAGCGGCGAGGGTGGGGGAGCCGCGCCCCCCGCCCGCGGCTTCCGCTCAGCTGCGCTGGTCGTGCCGCGGCCGGCCGGTCGGGCTGGGCCGCGCTGGCCGGCCCGGGCTAGGTCCAGCCGGGTCGGGTCGACCCTGTTTGCGCCGACCCAAGGGGGGTCGGGCCGGGTCCGTCCGGGCCCAGATCCCCCGTTTTCGGACCCTCTTTGGTCTTTTGCCCATATCGTGGGCTACGGACCTCCGATCGACGCACCGTCAATTGCGTAGCGATCCATGGAACGAGACGGTCATTGCGGTATATCACACTCAAGTTTTCGGAATACTTTGGGTTCGGCCGGGTTGGTTCGGATACGAAACCAACCGGGCCCTCGGAGCGGAAACACTTATATCTTGAGCTCCTGACGTCCGATTGACGTGCCTTTGACTTTGATGGATTCCTCTTGATGAGATGGAACTTTTGGAATACTTCACCCGAGTGTTCGGGTTGGATTGTACCCAAAATTCAACCGGGCCCCTAGAACGGAAAAGCTGATATCATTCAGATCGGACATCCGTTTGATGAACCGTCAGCGGAATTGGTGATCACGTTGAGAAACGATCTCTATGAGTATACCCTAAGAAAGTTCAGGGTACAATTGAGATACGGCCGGATTGGTTCACACACAAAACCTATCGGGCCCCTGGGACGAAAAGGCTAATAACTCAAAGACCAGACGTCCGATTGATGGGCCATCTGTTGCGTTGAGACCCCTATGACGAGGCGGTCCTTTGAGATACATCGTTGTGGGACTTTGAGATAATTGGAGTATCGACCTGTAGGTCGTGGAGCGGACCCTCCTAGAGATGAGCATGCGGAGTACGGAGACCATGTAGCTGTCTGAGACCTGACGAATGACCGACTTGACTTGGAGTGAGTCGACTAGCCTAGTGGACAGAGCACTACTTTGTGAGGTGTAGACCCATGGCATACGGAGCACTACCTGTGTGACAGTGCAGACCCGCGGTACTCGTCTGGAGAGTACCTCAGCAGGCTCCTAGGGGGTGTGCACTACTTTTTTGGGTGACATACCTCGGCCGGAAGCACTACTGTGTTTGGGTGGATGACCCACGGTAATCGACAGGAGGAGTACCTCAGCAGTCTCAGGTTAGTGAGCAGTTCCTCGGAGTCATGACAGGACCACTGTACACTCCAGAGACCAAGCTCTTTAGCAGTTACGGTTTCGATAATCAAAATTCTGGTTTGAGCTGAGACTTTTGACCTTTGTGTTTACCTCATGTTTGAGATGGGTCACTTGGTAACTTAGGTATATATATGGGCATATACCTGGGTTGTTTTTATCCGTTGATTTCATGATCTTGGTGTTTTCCTCATGATTGAGATGGATTTCTTGATAACTTAGGTATATGCATGTGCATATACCTAAGTAGAGGTTATCTGTTGAGATCTTTTTTGTGGTTATCCTTGTTTGTTTTTAGTGATACCTTGAGGTTCTCTGGGTCCCTACTGAGTATCGTTATACTCACCCCTTCACGGGCTATGCCCGCACCTCATTGTGTTGGTTGCAGATGAGGGGCAGTGCTGACGGAGGCCAAGTGTCCGAGAACTGGATGGTACCCAGAGGGTGACTACACGATGAGTCAGTATCCGGAGGTGGACTTCACGGTGAGACGACACTCAGAGGAGGTTCATGGGCGAGAGTGTTGTGAGGATATATGTACCTACCCTTCAGGTAGGATCTGTGGTGGATGATCCAGGAGCTGCGCCATCTGTACCTACCCTTCAGGTAGGATTTCGAGTCGGATGACCTAGGAGTCGCTTCCGTCCCTCTATCTGTTGTCTTTTTCTGTTGTACTTTGTTCAATTGTAGTTGTACTTTCTTTTTGGTTTGTATTCTGGCCCATTTACCTTTCAACACTTCTCTTTGTACTTAGTGTTTTACTTCTGCTTGTACTCTGTGGTGTTTTGTTTACTTTTATAAAGAAAATGTCTTCCCAGTTATCGGGATTTATGCCTTTGGTTCTAGTCTCTATCCCCTGGCCTATAGATGGCGGGCTTGGGGAAGTCACGGCACGGGCCCCGAGGACGGGTCGTGACAATTTATCACATAATCATCAAAACATTTTCTTATAATAAGGGTATTCATTTGATAAGACAGAAGATATCGAATCAAAGTATTATTTATCAATAAAATCATTTAACTAAAAATAATTACTCACACTGACTTGGGACTTCACGTTGTCCAATGGTAGGCAATAAATCCCAATTGCACTCTGGTTATGGGTTTGATTCCCACAACTTTGTCCGACGCGACGACTTGTCACTCGGTCTGCATGTTTTTCTTTTTCAAATATTATATTTTATAATAGTACCAAAATGAGATAAATTCCTCAAAATAATATAACCACAAATGTTATCTCATACCTTGCATTTTTATCCCATAATATAATAACTTGTAATTGCATCAAATCCAATGATCATATAAAACCAAATGGTTATTTATAAATATGTCCACAAGAGAAAAGATAATTATTCCTCAAATATCATTCTTACACGGTATACTGGAGGGTTACAAATACAATGGAAATTATTCCCAAGTAATACCATCAACAAAGGGCACTAATACTATTAAACATTTATCAAACCATTTATTTCTATATAGCTTCTTCTTTGACTAAGAAAATATCCTATAGAATATGGCATTCACTCAAGTAATGTAGAGGTCCCATACATTTACCGCAAATGACAGTAAATAGTTTCTTGGGACCATTTTTATTTTCTTCCATAGTACTATTCATTTTTCCTCTGCATTTCATCAATTTATGTCCTTCTTTCCTGCACGTAAAGCATTTCATTGTTCAATTGAGCAACTTTACTTGGTGTGTGCTTTGATATTTCCTGCATGATCAAAATTGTGGATTCTTTTCTCCATGGTCTCCACTGCTGGACCTCTTATCATTCATCACATTTCTCTTCTTTGTTAAGTGCAGAAGTTGGTTAATATATATATATTGTTGATCATATTTTCGAAAAACTGATTTGTCATGAACACGATATCTTTTACCCCTATAAACATTCCATTTTTTTGCTCATTTTCACCACCTTTACCACCTTGAACATCATTCTCAAAGTTTCTATGACTTCCTTGGAATCCATCCATTGACTAAAACCAGAAAGCATTGTGTGAGTAACAGTATTCATAAAATCATTTAATGAATATCATGACACCAAATTCTCATTTTGAAACACCTTAGTATTAACCAAGTTCATTTATTCTTATCTTATATTAAAATACGTCAAAACAGTTTGTAAAGAAAATGTACATTATCCTAAGCATATCCCCTGGGAGTGTCATAACCAAGAGTGCAGCATGGCCCCTTGTCGTTCACCAGTTCCCATTCAAGTCTAGCTCAAAGCGGCGTTTTTGGGTTTTACCCCTAGGTACCTCTGTGCCAGAGCCGCCTCAACCTTCTCGTATCTAGAGAATGTTATATTTCATAGAAATGTCTCAAAATCTATACAATACCAAAATTCTAGGAAGTTCTTCTATACTCATTCTCAATGTCTATCATAGGGCTATGTGCTCTAATTGGAGTTTATCTAAATCTGGTCTCCAAGGTTTGTACTAAACTTCTCTGATACCAACTGTAACACCCCGACCCCAGTTACCCAGAGTCGGTGCATTATTACATAACATTGTCATGATACAAGAAATTAATATCCCAAAATAACGATCGGTTTAGTAGCCTAGGAAATACTAGATACATTAATAATGTCAACATTACAACTTGAAAAGAAAAATAACACTAAATTATTCCATTAGAAACATCCAAGATTCCTAGATTATGCCTGCAAGTCACTCATAACTAACTTATTCATATCCTGGAAAAAATGGAACAAAGAAAGGGGTGAGATCAGATACTTAGTAAGGATAACAATATAGCCGAAACTTTCACAGAAAAGCATAAAAATTTTAAAGCAATGTATAACTAAAACAAAAGAATTTTAAACTTGAACTCCAGCATAATATGGAAAAAATTAAATGAAATAATTCCATTTACTTGTTCACATGGGTATTCTACTAGTCGAATAATCACATGAAATATCAATAATCACTTTCACAATGATGGAATGCATAATGCCAGACAATATTTTGTCTCAGAAGACCTACTGATGCATCGAGGAGCTATAGCAGGCTTCACCAGTCACTTACTAAGTCCAATTCATTCTTCATATAAGAAGTATTAAACATAACATAAACATTAGTATTAAAACTAACATATGAAATGTCAATACATTATCCACAAACTATGAATGGTATAAAAATAGCACATCCACAGTCAATGTAACACCCCAGGTAAATAAAGAATATTACATTTTCATATTTATCCATATTTCTGAAGAAAATATTAATATTACTTTAAAGGGGACTCTATGCTCGATGGCGTACCCAATACGCAACAACGAGTTTCTTGGGAATCTTGCGTTGCACTCTAATAATAATATATTATTATTTTAAATGGTAGTTAAGGCCTAGCCAATGTAACAGCGGGAATGAATGGAACTAGCTACAAAATGATTATATATGTTTGTCCAATATTATTACTTTTATCCAATAAATGATATATGCATAAAATGTGAATGAATCCAATTTTAAGTGTAAATATTCTAATATTCATTAAAAGGTCGATTAACCACGTTTTGATGGAGAACGCTTTTTAAATACACTTTTTGACATTTTCATATGTTATATTGGACCAAATAAAATTCTTCTTTAGAATCAGGACATCAAAATTTACATTGTGTAAATTTTTGGTATTTTTCCGATAAAGTTTATTTCTTAATGAATAGTGAAAATGTTGTATTTTAATTCAAAACCTCTTTTTAATCTAATTTATTTATATGATTAGATTATATTTTGAATTGGTTTTAAATTCCAATTATAATATATTTTTACCATTTAATCTAATAGTGGTCATTGGAATTAATTTCACTTTGAAATTGGACTTAAACTAGTGTCAATCTTTTAATAGATATTGTTTCTTAAAAACACGCTATTTGTTTTGACCATGGGAATTAATGATTAAATTATTTAATGCTACTTATATGTTTTTAATTTTGTAAATTAGACATCATTTTTGAATTCGGAATATCAAATATATCTTAGAGTGAATTTTTTGTTATTTTTCAGAAAAACATCAATTTTTTATGAATAGTGAAACCACTAAGTGGTAGTTAAAGAAACTAATTTTTCATTTAAATGAAACATTTCCACTTCTGTGATTTGATTTTAAAAAATATGACATACATGTTTTTTATTAAGAAGTAAAATGTGGTTCAATGAGATTAAAATAATTTTTGGTGAATAGTAAATTTTATGTTTTATTAATCGCGATTAAAGGTAATTAGTGTAATTTCAGGTAAAAATATTGTTTCAACAATATGAAATGACCTAGACACATGTCCTACCCTCATTGGATGTGTCCTGGATGACCAAGAAAATCCATGGGTCAACTTGGGGACCCCATGGAGCAACTTTGGTAGGAAAATGACATAAATAACTTTTTTTAAAAGTTAAAATTAAAATGTCACAAACATGTGTTGTTTTTCTAAAACAATTTTTACATGGGGTTATACAAGTAATATTTTTGACTATATATATTCATTATAAATATAAAAAGATTTCCTACATCATGATATTTTTTATAATTTTTAGACACAAAATAAATTAAATTATTTATGACACCGTAATGATGCAATGATTACCTCATTATTTAACGATTTAAATAAAATGAAAAGATAATGTAAAATCTAAGACCTAAACATGTTACAAACCTATTGTATGGGTGGATTTCGAACCCTTATCACCTTATACTTGGAATATATCCTTTCTGTACCCTTAAAATCAGAAAATCATTATATAATAAAGTAATATTTTATTACTTTCCAATAGTGCCCCTCATCTCCTCTTATAAAAGGCCCCCACCTATACCACCTTACCCACACCTCTCAAGACTTTGGATCGGACAACCCCTGCCCATTTCATCTCTCCACATCCCTCTATTCATCATTTAAGCCTCACTTTTGGCAGAATCCTTTCCAAGGAAGCCTTTGAGCTCAAATCAAAGAGAGTTACTCGATTTAAAGGTAGTGTTCTCTCTTGTGTTCTTATGTTTTATTTTGCTTCTCCAACCCTCTAAAATATTTTTATTCCATTATTTTGTAACAACACCAGTATATGAAATATACTAGGATGTTCTATGTGAAGTATTAGAGATACAATTACACACACCTTCATCTAATAGTTAAAGAACATACTGTTTCTATGGATGGCGAATTACAGCCTCACGAAACGATGCTTGTTCAATATTCTTTTAACACCTTCAAAGGTGGCCATTAATATGTCACTATATTTATATATGATATATGATATTTTTATTTTTTCCTTAATCTTCTGTATTTCTCATTTATGGCATACCCTTTATGGTTTCCATTATGGGTAAATGGGATATCTTCATTTTAGGAAGTGGCGACTACCGCCCCCTCCAGGTGATTTGATTCGTTAATGCCATATGTGGGATGTATAAAGGATGTAATTAACGGTATTACATATGATATCCTACTGGAATTATAAAATACTTTTATATCATTATTATTTCATTCCATTGAATACAAAAAAACAAATGAAAGTAGAATTCATGCGTACGTACGGCTTACCGTCTCCATGAACGGTACATTTCATTTCTTATCTCCAAATGTTATGTACTATTATAATTACATATATATATTGGATATATATGTAATATATTACATCTAAATTATGTATATCATTCTGGAATTATAATATATATATCTCACATTTGTGTTTTAATTCCATTAATATGGCAAAAAATAAACGTAGCGTTCATGCGTACGTATGGCCTACCGTCTCCATGAACGGTGCTTTTAATTTTTTATCTCCAAATGTTATGAAATATTATAAAATGAATATATAAGGGATATATATGATATTTAAAAGATAAATACTATTCTGGATATGATGTACCTATAAGTACATGGAAAATTCTTTTCCAACAAGTTCAGTTTTTACTCATGTATCGAACATCGACAAAAACGTCTGATATGAACCAACTATAATAACCAATTATTATAACATTATAATATGAGATATTAACTGAATAATAATCTTTAAAATAGGTCCTTATGAAATTATAAATTTACCAAATTTTATTATTCCGGAGATTAAAGAACGATCGAGTCATGTCGGACCTGAGGAAAGGGATCTTACCCATCCCTTTCTTTTTAAGTACTCTCCTTTATGTCACTTATTTTAAGCACCTCTTTATTATTTTTGGGGATGTTATTTTATATTCCTCTTGCTTTAAATTTTATTTTATTATTATGAGAGACCCTATTTGATCTCATCAATCCATTTATTAAGTTTTACGTGGCGTCGTTAGGCTGCCGAGTTTTCGTAAGGGATTTTTCATCTCACTTTTATTCCTGTGAGATTTATGATACATTTTCCACCATTTATATTGAGTGGTGTATGTACTGACCATTATTATACTACTTTTTAAATACAATTCCATTTATGGGTATTTACATATTCTTTGTATGACACTTCTTCAATGGGGTGTACCTTCCGAAAGTTACCCAAGTCTGTAAAGGAACCTTTCACCCTCATCTTTTTAAAACACTTTTTTGTTATGTCTTTTAATTCACATACTATTATGTTACGATATGTTATTCTATATCCTTATTGATGTAAATTTTATTTCCAAGTGACGAGATACCCTTTTTATCTCTCATCAACTCATTTTCTGAATTTTGAAGTGACGTTGTTAGGCTGTCGAATTTTAACAAGGGATCTTTTTAACCCAATTTCGATTTCTTTGGGTTCAACATGTAGTTATGGAATATTTTATCCTTTTAATATATGCGAATGACCTTTTACTGTTTTACACATAATATCCACTTATATTGGGTGTATTTATATTTTTCACAAATAATTTTGAGATTGATTTATCCTTAATTTAAGGATACCTTCTTTATAAGGGATTTCATCACATTTTACATTTCTATTGAGACTTCATTGTTTTTATGCACAAATTAAATCTTATATGGTGTATATACTGTCCTTTAAAATATTATATCATGAATCAATTTATTCTCATGATATTATAAAGTTCAGATTAAATGTTATTCCTCAATTATTGTATTCAAGTGTCTCTAATTTTGGTAAAAACACTTTAACCAAAATATCGCTTTAAATGTTTTAATGATTTGTTCTTATTAATATCCATGTTTTCAAAATGGTTTTAAGGATTTATCTATATGTATATTAATGGTTTAAAATGTTAAAATATTCAAGGTGGTATGGGACACTTTGATTCAAAAATATCTTTATTAAATGTTTTAATTGGTTTTAAAAATGGTTTTTTTAATGGATTCATTATTTCAATATCCAAAAATGTTATATTGTGATTGAAATGTGGAAATGTTATGTTTCCTTGATGCATGTTTTCTGTGATACGTTTATGTTATGGTTTTTGGGCATTGTTATGAAAATGGGTGGTTCCGTGATAAACTAAGGGCGGGTGAGCCCGATATGGCTCTCCAATGCATTGGGTAACGTGAAGAGGTTAAACATTTTGGTTTCTCCAAAAAGATTTATAGAATATATTGTGATGGGTATTCCAAACGTAACCAAGAGGGTTACTCCCTATGTAAGAATGTTATGAATGCCTCAAGTTACCTTTATGCCTTATGATTTCTATGTTTTATTCATGATTTGATGAGGTATGTTAATGTGCTTATGTTTTATGAGTAAAGTATGATTTCATTGATTATTATGTATACATGTACTCATGTTTCATTTCCATATTTTTATATCCCTTACTGAGCTTTTTATGCTCATCACATGTTTTTTAAATGTTTTACACAAGAATTAAAAATGAATAGGGTCAAGGATGGGATCAAGGAAAGACATGCTATCTAAAACATGGAACTAGACATGTTTCTATTAAGAGTTTTTTTATGGAAACTTAGTAGAAGTGTCTACTTTGTAATCTATTGAGATGTAATAGTTATATCATAATTCTCTAAAACTCTAAACCTGAAAAGATCATCAATGTGAATTATTCATTTAATTCAATATTAAGTAAGGTTTAAGGTCGGGGCCTTATAGTTGGTATCAGAGGTCGGTTTCGACAACTTTAGAGGTTAGGGTATTCTCTAAGCATAAGTGACATTACCATAATGGTTAAGGTTTTAGAAAGAGTCCTAGTTTTAGATAAATTGAATGAATAAATATATCTTAGTGTTTATATTCCTCATTATTACATGATGGTTTTGTGGATATACTCACACTGACTTTTCTGTTTTT
The DNA here is from genome assembly GCA_963277665.1 of Viscum album. NCBI lineage: Eukaryota > Viridiplantae > Streptophyta > Magnoliopsida > Santalales > Viscaceae > Viscum > Viscum album. Next base: position 1,482,621,206 of record OY728161.1, read on the forward strand.
AGTAAATGGATGGATCTAGCAGGCACCAAAGTGACAATGGGTTTGAAGGAAATTATTGTGTTTCTCTGATTAAGAGACTGGATGAAATGGGGGATTCAATGAGGAATATCATGGTTGTTATAAACCAACAATCAAGTAGTCATGATCAACCACTTGAACCTTGGTATGTTCTGTAATGCATCATGTATGAGATGACCAATCGATGTGGAAGTTCAGGTAATAATTATAAAGATTACCATTAGGGTTTATATGATCCTTAATTTTTAGAAATTATGGGTTTACCCTATGATATGATGGAAAATGGAAGGCATGAGATAAACATGTTGTTAAAATATGTTATGATTATTTTTGAAGATTTTATCTCGTTTTGGGGAATGTTTTAGAATAATATAGTTTTGAAAAAGGACGACACGCATATCGTGTGACAACCCGTCGCGTCGGACAAAGCTATGGGAATCGAACCCACAACCAAAGTGCGACTGGTATTTATCGCCTACCACTGGACTACATGATGTCCCCAGTTAGTTAGACTAATTCTTTTTAGTTAGATGATTTTAGGAATCTAGAGTAAGTTTATTTTGGGTTATCTATGGAAATGATTAACCTATCGTGGAGGATATTTGATTAGGTTAATTACTTTTCAATATGTGATTTTAAGAGAAACTGTTGTTATTTGGAGATAAAAGTTAATTTGTACCTTGGAAGACTATGTGATTAAATCCTTAAATTATTTGGGTTTCAATCTTAGTTTGGTTTACATTGAAGAATTTTATGGAAAATTGTTTATCGAATGTTCTTCATTGAACTTTGGGTTTTTTGGACAAATTTTGGAGATTAAGAATAGATTTTCTTTTTATAAAGGATTATACTTTTGTGGATTATCTGATCTCATACTAACAATTTTGGTTTTGGTTTTTGTATAAAGACATGGAAAATATATAGTTCTCTTGTTTGGATTAGGTGATTCTCAAGAAGTTGATTATAATACTCTTAATGTGAACAAGTATTCCTAAATACTCGTCTTTTGGAGAAAATATGAGTTTGATTAAGGAATATAGTAAAATTTGAAAGTCTACGTGACAAGTAAGTATGTTTCATTATGATTTTGTTAAGATCAAAAATAAATTTCTCAATGAAGAGTAACTTAAAACAAAAATGTTTTCTGTCAACTTTTCCTACTGGGGAATCGAATACCATTTAACCCATCACAGGATTGTGATTTTATTATTGTTACCTTTCTCCTATACATGTTTACTATCACTCTCCCTCAGAACATGGCCCTTTGTTTTTTCGTCCATGTCCATTTTTTCCTACATGGTATCCTAGTATGGGTTAACTCGGGTGACCTCTGTAATTCTCTTTCTTTATTATAAAGTGATAGTTTTACGGACTCTTGTTCCGATGTGGGATTTTCAATGAAGTTTCCAAACCCAATTTTAAAAATTGCGAGGATGCAATTCCCATAAGGGGGGAAAGATGTAACACCCCAGGTAAATAAATAATATGACATTTTCATATTTAACCATATTTGTGAATGAAATATTAATATTACTTTATAGGGGACTCTATGCTCGATGGCGTACCCAATACGCAACAACGAGTTTCTTGGGAATCTTGCGTTGCACTCTAATAATATTATAATATTATTTAAAATAGTAGTTAACGCCTAGCCATTGTAATGGCGGGAATGAACGGAACTGACTACAAAATTATTATATATGTTTGTCAAATATTTTTACTTCTATCTAATAACTGATAGTGGCATAAAATTTGAATGAATCCAATTTTAAACGTAAAGATTCTAATATTCTTTCAAATGTCAATTAACCACCTTTTGATGGAGAACGATTTTTAAATCCACTTTTTGACATTTTCATATGTTATATTGGACCAAATAAAATTCTTCTTTATAATCGGGACATCAAAATTTAGATTTTGTAAATTTTTGGTATTTTTCCAATAAAGTTCATTTTTTAATGAATAGTGAAAAATGTTGTATTTTAATTCAAAACCTATTTTTAATCTAATTTATTTATATGATTAGATTATCTTTTGAATTGTTTCTAAAGTCCAATTATAATATGTTTTTACCATTTAATCTAATAGTGGTCATTGGAATTAATTTCACTTTGATATTGGACTTAAACTAGTGTCAGTCATTTAATAGATATTATTTCTTAAAATCACATATTTGTTTTGACAGCGGGAATTAATTATTAAATTAATTAATGCAACATATATGTTTTGAATTTTGTAAAATATATATCATTTTTGAATTCGGAATATCAAATATAGCTTAGGGTGAATTTTTGGTATTTTTCTGAAAAACTTCAATTTTTGATGAATAGTGAAACCACTAAGTGGTAGTTAAAGAAACTGATTTTTCGTTTAAATGAAACTTTTCCACTTCTGTGATTTGATTTTCAAAAATCCGACATACATGGTTTTCATTAAGATTTAAAATGAGGTTCAATGAGATAAAAATAATTTTTGGTGAATAGTAATTTTTAAGTTTTATTAATTGCGATTAAAGGTAATTAGTGTAATTTAAGGAAAAACAATGTTTTAATAATATTAAATGACCTAGACACATTTCCTACCCTCATTGGATGTGTCATGGCCTACCGAGAAAATCCATGGGTAAACATGGGGACCCCATGGAGCAACTTTGGTGGGAAAATTACTTAAATAACTTTTTTTAAGTTAAAATTAAAATGTCACAAACATGTGTTGTTTTTCAAAAAAAAATTTACATGGTGTTATACAAGTCATATTTTTGACTATAAATATTCATTATAAAGATAAAAATATTTACTACATCATGATATTCTTTTTATAATTTTTAGACACTAAATAAATTAAATTATTTATGACACCATGATGATGCAACGATTACCTCATTATTTAACGATTTAAATAAAATTAAAAGATAATGTAAAATATAAAACCTAAACTTGTCACAAACCTATTGTATGGGTTTATTTCGAAACCTTATCACCTTATCCTTGGAATATATCCTTTTGGGACCTTTAAAATACGAAATTCATTATATAATAAAGTAATATTTTATAACATTCCAAGAGTGCCCCTCCTCTCCTCTTATAAAAGGCCCCACCCTATACAACCTTACCCACACCTCTCAAGACTTTGCCTCGGCCAAACCCTACCCATTTAATCTCTCCACATCCTTATCATCATCATTTAAGCCTCAATTTGGTCAGAATCATTTCCAATGAAGCCTTTGATCTCAAATCAAAGAGAGTTACCTGATTTAAAGGTAGTGTCTTCTCTTGTGTTTTTATGTTTTATTTTGCTTCTCCAACCCTCTAAAATCATTTTATTCCTTTATTTTGTAACAAAACCAGTATATTCAATATACTAGGATGTTTTTATGTGAATTATTCTAGCTACACATACACACACATTCATCTAATGGTTAAAGAACATATTGTTTCTGTGGATGGCGAATTACTGCCTCACGAAACGATGATTGTTCAATATTATTTTAACACCTTCCAAGTTGGCCATTAAGATGTCACTTTATTTATATATGATATATAATATGTTTATCTTTTCCTTATGCTTCTGTATTTTTCATTTATGGCATACCCTTATGGTTTCCATTATAGGTAAATGCGATATCTTCATTTTAGGAAGTGCGGACTACCGCCCCCTCAAAGTGATTTGATTCGTTAATTCCATATGTGGGATGTATAAAGGATGGAATTAATGGTATTACATATTATATCCTACTGGAATTATAATATACTTTTATATAATTATTATTTCATTCCATTGATAAAAAAGAAATGAAAGTAGCGTTCATCCGTACATACGACTTACCGTCTCCATGAACGGTACATTTCATTTCTTATCTCCAAATGTTATGTACTATTATAAGTACATATATATATTATAATTATATGTAATATATTACATCTAAATTATGGATATCATTCTGGAATTATAGTATATATATCTCTCATTTTTTTAATTCCATTAATATGAAAAAAATAAAAGTAGTGTTCATGCATACATACGACCTACCGTCTCCATGAACGGTGCTTTTAATTTTTTATCTCCAAATGTTATAGAATAGTATAAAATGAATATATATGGGATATATATGATATTTAAAACATAAATAATATTCTGGATCTGATGTACCTATAAGTACATGGAAAATTCCTTTCCAACCAGTTCAATTTTTACTCATGTACCGAACATCGACAAAAACATCTGATATGAACTCAATTTATTAACCAATTATTATAGAATTATAATATGTGATATTTACTGAATAATAATCTTTAAAGGAGGTCCTTAAGAAATTATCAATTGACCAAATTTTATTATTCAGGAGATTAAAAAACGATCGAGTCGTGTCAGACATGATGTAAGGGATCTTACCCCTCCCTTTCTTTTTAAGTACTCTCCTTTATGTCACTTATTTTAAGCACCTATTTGTTATGTTAGGGTATGTTATTTTATATTCCTCTTGATGTAAATTTTATTTTAATATGACGAGAGACCCTATTTGATCTCATCAATCCATTTTTGATGTTTTAAGTGGCGTTGTTTGGCTGCCGAGTTTTCGTAAGGGTTTTTTCATCTCACTTTTATTCCCGTGAGATTTATGCTACATTTACCACCATTTCCTTTGAGTGGTGTATGTACTGACCATTATTATACTCATTTTTTAATATAATTCCATTTATGGGTATTTACATATTCATTGTATGACACTTCTTCAAAGGGGTGTACGTTTGGAAAGTTACCCAATTCGATAAGGGAACCTTTCACCTTCCTCTTTTTAAAAGACTTATTTTCTTATGTCTTTTAGTTCACATACTATTATGTTGGGATATGTCCTTCTATATCATTATTGATGTAAATTTTATTCCCATGTGATGAGATACCCTTTTTATCTCTCATCAACTCATTTTCGTAATTTCTAAGTGACGTTGTTAGGCTGTCGAATTTTACCAAGGGATCTTTTTAACCCAATTTCGATTTCTTTGGGTTCAACATGTAGTTATTGAATATGTCATCCTTTGAATATGTGAGAATGAAATTCTATTGTTTTACACATAATATCAACATTTATTGGGTGTATTTATATTTGTCACACATAATTTTGAGATTGATTTATTCTTAATTTAAGGATACCTTCTTTATAAGGGAATATATCACATTTTAAATTTCTATTGAGACTTCATTGTTGTTATGAACCAATTCACTCTTATATGGTGTATATACTATCCTTTGGAATATTATATCAGGAATCCATTTATTCTAATTATATTATAAAGTTCGGATTAAATGTTATTCCTCAATTATTGTATTCAAGTGTCTCTAATTTTGGTGAAAACCCTTTGACCAAAATATCGCTTTAAATGATTTAATGATTTGTTCTTATTAATATCCATTTTTTCAAAATGGGTTTAAGGATTTATTTATATGGATATTAAATGTTTAAATTGTTAAAATCATCAAGGTGGTATGGAACACTTTGATTCAAAAATCTCTTTATTAAATGTTTTAAATGGTTTTGAAAATGGTTTTTTAATGGATTCATTATTTCAATATCCAAAAATGTTATATTGTGATTGAAATGTGGAAATTTTATGTTTCCTTGATGCATGTTTTATGTGATACGTTTATGTTATGCTTCTTTGGAATTGTTTTGAAAACGGGTGGTTCCGTGATAAACTAAGGGCGGGTGATCCCAATATAGGTCTCCAATGCATTAAGTAACGCAAAGGGGTTAAAAGTTAAGGTTTCTCCGAAGAGATTTCGGGAATATACTGTGATGGGTATTCCAAACGTAACTAATAGGGTTACTCTCTACGTAAGAATGTTATGAATGCCTCAAGTTACCATTATGCCTTATGATTTCTATATTTTATTCATTATTTGATGAGGTATGTTAAAGTGCTTATGTTTTATGAGTAAAGTATGATTTCATTGATTCTTATGTATACATGTACTCATGTTTCATTTCCATATTTTTATATCCCTTACTAAGCTTTTTATGCTCATCCCATTTTTTTGAAATGTTTTACACAAGAATTAAAGATGAATATGGTCAAGGATAGGATCAAGGAAATACATGCTATCTAAAACATGGAACTAGACATGTTTCTATTAAGAGTTTTTTTATGGAGACTTAGTAGAAGTTTCTAATTTGTAATCTTTTGATATGTAATAGTTATGTCCTAATTTTATAATACTCTAAACCTGAAAAGATCCTCAATGTGAATTATTCATTTAATTCAATATAAATTAAGGCTTAAGGTTTGGGCCTTATAGTCAAACATAACTCATTAAATACAATATGGAAGATTGTATTGAAACATATTAACCTCAATCGAGAATAATGAAGGATATTGACATAGATGAAAATAGTCATCAAAACTATTTGAGGGAAATATCCCCCTTTTTTATGAAAATATTTAAAAGTATCACTATTTTTTAAGAATCCGTTTAAAATAGATTTTTTATTCCAAGAATCACATACCACTTTAAAATTTATAAAATGAATTTTTATTTGAAAACATTAATTTCCATATAAATAAATCCTCAAAACCATTTTTTAAACATGGACATTTATGAGAATGATTTAGAATAATAATTTTTTTAAACATTTTAAAATAATATTTTGGTTAGAGTTCCTAACCAAAATAGAGACACTTTAATTCAAATAATATGGGTAATAAAAACATTTGAATATCATGAGAATAAAGGGATTCAAGATATACTATTACAATGTACATTATATACACCATATAAAAGTGATTTGGTGTATAACAACAAAGAAGTCTCAATGAAATGTAAATTGAGATAAAATCTCTTATAAGGACCGTATCCTTAGGTTATGGATAAATAAATGACATAATTATGCGTGACAAATATAAATACACTCAATATGATTGGATATTCAGTGTAAATAAAGTAGAGTACATTCGCATATATTCTTGTAAAAACAACACCAATGAATTGGATATTTAACTCAACAAATGCAGATTGAGTTAAAATTACTCTTATCAAGTTCATATTGATGACTTGAGAATTTATAAATGGAGTTATTATGTGTATCAAAAGTATATCCATAGACAGGGGAGTGGAAATTAGGACATAAGTAAATGAATATTGCTTCCACACATAATCTTGGAGTAAAATAATCAATGAAGTATGTGTAAAGCAGAATGAGTGGAAATTGAAATTTCAAATTCCCTTATTGATTTGGTAACTTAAGAAACATACAACCATGAAATAAGGATAATACAATGATTATGTAAATATACATAAATTAAATAATATTACTCAATGAATACAATCTTGGGAAGTACACATACCACATGCAATAAATAAGTGGTGAACAATGGAAATCTCATGGAATTAAAAGTGAGATAAGAAACCCCTTAATTTGTGTCTTTTCCTTGGTTGAGGGTAGGTTAACCTCCTGTATAATGGTAAAATAATTGTTATTGAAAAATAAAAGAATCGTATTCATTAATATGATATCATATATAATCTTTTAACATTGATTTGTTAATAATATCTTAGTATTATCATTGTTTTGAGTGTTAACAGATTCGTTTTCCTTTATATTCATTGTTATGTGAGCCATATTTGTTATGGATGGATTTTATCTTATTCATATACAGAATGATATCATTCCTTTAACATTATTTTTAATCATCAAATGAAAATTAGTCTTTAATGGATACGATGGGGAATGAATCTCATCGTGTTCGTGGTGCCGGTAGTCCGTACGTACGCAGGAGCGAGAATATCATTCTTTTGATATTAAAATAATATATAATTGGATGTTGTGTCATATATACAGAATAATTATCATGTTATATTTATTATTTACATGAATTACACATCATTATTATACCCATCCAAATAATAATTTATTGAATAACAATTACACCACGACGTGGAGACGGTAAATTGTACGTACGCACGTATGGTGACATGTCATTCAAAGGATGGATAGAATAATGAATATAGATGTACCATATTTATAATAACATCATATAATATAGAAGATACTGGAGTGATTATTTTATAATGGAAATAACAATGATAGAAGAAGTTTAAGAAGAAAGGAATTTGAAAGAGGGTGGTGAAATCATTACCTCTTCTTTGGGTTCTTCATTTCGATTTGATCAAAAGGTCTCCATAGGATGGATTTATGATCAAACTAATCCCTCTAGGATGAAGTGAGGGAAGTAGAGAGGATATTTTGGTAGGGTTTGGCCGATCCAAAAGGATTTGAAGGTATGAATTTGGGAGAAGGGGGAGTGACCTTTTATAAGAGGGGTGAGGCGCACCTTAGGAAAATCATAAAATATTATTTTATAATAAATTCATATTAGGATTATAATGTATCCTATAAGAACCCGGTTTTTTCTAAGAAAGACTTTGGAATATTCTTGATAATATTCCAGAGCAGTGCCTTCAGACGGCGTGCGATTCCGAGCCCCGGAGTGGCCGGAATTAAAATTTCTGTGCTTTCACACTAAAAATGCTAAATAAATGGGATAACTCCTAAACAGAGCTTCATATCAGATATCCAAGTGTACGGATGGGTTTGGAATGAGGTGTTTACCCTAAGAATGACATAAAACTTGTCAGCGCGGGATGTTTGGACCCCTCTCTCTCTTTTGGAACGTTAAACGGATAAATTAATTTATTAATTTATTAGTTTAATGGTGAAACGCTAGTATCTCTTAAATGGTGGCTCGGATTGGAAAACCAAGAAAATTGTTGAGTTCAGAGCGTGCCGTTTACCCTAGTAGGGGTATATGTTTCGCGGGCGCGGGCCGTTTGTGAAAAATGGCCCAATGAGGCGTTTTCGTAATTTACCGGCCTCAGGTGCTATGTTTAATAACTTTTGAACGGTGTCTCAGATTAAAATTCTGAGACCGCCGTTGTGCTCGGAGCGTGGTTTTTAGCCTATGGGAGTCTTAATCCCGACCCCACCGAAATTTCGGGTTCGGGGCTATCGGGCGGCGTGTAAGTATTTTCTACTTAAACGCATCCCCTCCCCTCTTCCTCTTCTTCTTTTTCTTCTTCTTCTTCTTCCTCAAACCCTACCCTCTCCTCCAGCACCGGCGAGGAAGCTCCGGCGAGGCAAACTCCGACGAGGCGCATCGGTTCCGACGGTCCGCACACGAAGCGTCGGGCTACGCCCTTCGAGGTAGGAAGTGTTCGTTTGCGTTTTAAATTCTGAACCCCTCTTTGAATTCAAATTTTAGTGTCAATTTCTGCCCGATCTTCGATCCAATCCCATAGTCGCGTAGAGAATGTTATTAGGTTTCTGATTCTCTTCTCGGATAGAAAATCCGAGTCCTGGGGTGCCCGGGGCTGTCCAGGGAAGTTCCGGCCGGAAATCTGGTTTTCCGGCGGATACTGGCGGCAGACGGTGGTTCTGGGGAGGCGGTGCGGTAGGGGGCGTGGCGGAAGGCCAGTTGGCCAGCCAGCCGGCTGGGCGGCATCTCCACAGTGCGGGGCAGCTCGGCTCGCCGGCTGAGGGTGCCGGCTGCGGGAGCCGGCGAGAGGAGACGATGGGGTCGCAGGCGCGCGACCCCACGGCTGGACATAGACCCGCGCGAAGCGGGTGTCCGTGTGGAAAGCTGACCAGCAGTGTCGGCCGGTCAGGGGAAGAGGCACCCGCGCGGCGCGCGGGCGAGGCGACCTCGCAGGAGGCGGCTGGGCCGTGGTCCCAGCGGGCCGGCTATGGGCGGACCGGTCTGTAACACCCCGAGATTTTATGAAAAATATTCTTTTTAATTTCATTAATTTCTTTTGTTGTACGCTACACCAAAAGGATCTTGCACAACACACATCCTTGACTTTCCTTTCATTACACGCAATCACGACCTTCCTTGATAGCGTGTGTAGTACGCAATACCGAGTTTCACTAAACAACGATATGCTATTAAAATATTATTAAAACTAGCCGTTATGAATAGTAATAACCACTTTTTGAAATTTTCTAAATTATATTTTTCAAAATTGACTTCATTTTTGGATTTGGAATATCGAAATTATCTTAGGGTGAAATTTTGGTGATTTTCGGATAACTTTCATATTTTGATGAATAGTGAAAATTACTAAATTTTAATTAAAAACAAATTTTTCAATCGAAATAATTAATAGTGATAAATTATTAATTTTAGTGGTTTTAAAGTATATTTAGAATATATTTTTACAATTTAATACAATGTTGGTCATTGGATTTAATTTCACATTTAAACCAGTTATAAACAAGTGTCAATCTTTTGATAGTTATTATCTCTTAAAAACACGCCTTTTGTTTTGATGACGGGAATTAATTTTTAAATTAATTAATGAAACTGATATGTTTTGAATTTGGTAAAATAGAAATCATTTTTTATTTCATAATATCAAATATAGATTAGGCCTAATTTTTGGTATTTTTCTGAAAACTTTCTAATTTTTATGAATAGTGAAACCACTAAGTGGTAGTTAAAAAAACTGAATTGTTCATAAAACATAATTTTACCGCTTCTGTGAGTGGAATTTCAAAAATCCGAGAGACACGGTTGATATCAGTAAGTAAAATGTGGTTCAATGAGATGAAAATAATTTTTGGTGAATAGTAACTTTTTACTTTTTTACCACGGTTAAAAGTAAATAGGGTAATTAAGGGTAGAAATTATATTATTATTACCTTAACACATGTCCTAATTCTATTGGACAACTATAATTCGACCAAAAACAAACATATGAATAAAATATGACCATTTAGGCCCACTCGGATTAGATTAGGACATTTATTATTATTTAATTCAAAGAAGAGTTAAAAGAGTTAAAGTCAAAGTTTATTTACTAAAACATTTTTAATATAGGGTTATACATAAGATACATTCGATTATAAACATTCATTAGAAAGATAAAAAGATTTCCTACATAATGGTATTTTATTTAGACATTAAAAAATTTAATTTATTTATGACACAACAATGATGCAGTAATTATCTTATTAATGAAATATTGACATAATTGATGTAACAAATACCCAAATAAATATAATTTGAGACTTTTTATGAATTACACTAATTTTATAGGTTAATATGACATTTTAGTATTGATTTAATTAACTTTGTTCAAACGTATCATTCTGTTATGATTTTCACAAAAATCAATTACAAAATAGTTTCAAAATTGACATAAAATAGTTTTTTAAAAAATATTATATTATTAATTGATATTTTATTCCTAAAAATCTAAGGTTCGGCCAAATGACTTAGATAAGGTTATATATATTAATAATAAACAATTTGTGGTTCGTTTAACTTCTTATTGTAAGTTTATTAACCTTATAGTGTAAGAACACAAGAAGACATGGTAAAAGTAAAATTATTTAACTTAATGTTAAATCTAAATAATAAGGTTAAAATAGGAACCTAAACTTTTCTAAATTCTATTGGATGAGAGGCTTTCGACCGATCCCCACCTTATCCTCGAAATAAATCAATTTGGAGCTATTTAAAACCGAACTTGACTTTATAATAAAATAATATTTTTTGTTATTCCAAAGGTGCCCCTCTCCTCCCTTATAAAAGGGAACCCCCTCCCTCTATTCCTCACACAACTTTGAGCCTTCATGCTCGGCCAACCCCTGCCAAATTCACTTCTCCACTTCCCTAGAAACATCCTAGAGGTTCTGGTCTTCCTCGATGACCAATCTTAGTGCCCTAAGAGGAGGTCTCAAAGTGGCGCTTCAAAGAATAGGTAATTTCCGTTACCGATTCTTTCACCTTTATTTATTCTTCCACTTCTTCTTCTTAGGTTGTTTCATTATGAAGTAATAACATCAGTATCACTCATATACTTATATGTTATTATATGTATGAAACAATCCTAATTCACCATCTATCCATCCTACGGAAAACGAAATCACCGTGCGTGCGTACGTACAGAATACCGTCTCCACGCCGTGGTGTAATCTGTTTTTCCACCAACACCTTACATGGATGGGTATTATGGTGTAAATAATAACTATAAATAGTTATTATAACATAATAATGATTCTGATATATTGTATCATCCACTCCAATTCAATTCAATAATTATGGAAATGATATCATCGCTCGTGCGTACATACGGACTACTGTCTCCACGATGCAATGAGATTCATTCTCCATGTTAACCATTTAAGAAAGATTATAAAGTATATATAAGAAATAATAATAAAATATATGACATTATAAAGCTACTGGATTTATTTGTATATATATGTATGTCATCTACTTAATTCCACTCAATTCAATAAGGAAACGAAAATAGCGTTCATGCGTACGTACGGCCTACCGTCTCCATGAACGGTGTATTTCCTTCTATTTACTAATTTATTATATATATGTATATTCTGAATATATATTATATATAAATCATGTTTTATATTCTGGAATTAAGTAATTATGATCTAACCAATCATATGAAAAATTACAAGTTAAAACACGAATGACAAATGAGACGATTTTACCCAAAACGCTACGTTAACATGAATTTACAAAAGAACGGGTAATATAAAGTCATAAGTGAACCATATATGATATAATAACAATGAATATGATTCTTTAATAAGTCAATGACATTATTTAAATCATTATACAAGATTTTTGGACACTTACGAAGCAAATCCGACCTAAGGTAAGGAAAATATCACAATCTCATTTTTATCCGAGATTGTTTATACTTTGGTATTTACTGGGCTGTATTCTGTCATCCAAATCCATGTTTCCTCAATATGTAATATTATTTCCATCCACCTACAATTGTTTAAGTCCAATTTTACCCTTCGGTGAGTTTTTAGTAAAGGATATGAAAGAAATATTTTTTTCGTTTTTCATACGAGGTACTTTTTGACTTTTCTGACAAAAGTACGAAGAATGTTTTTTTTAACTTATACGGCATGAATGGATTTTTAAAAAATTATTTCAAAGAATATTCCTTTACAAGTTTTCATGTTTATTTTTTATCAACTTCTTTTAGTTTATAATTGTACGACATGTTAAGAAAGGAAAACTTTTATTGAAGCAGAAAGGATATTTTCCTCAAGAATGGAGTTCAAGTGTTTTATCAATATTATTTTCCATCTAAGATAATAAAGGGTTCTGTTTTCATCCCTATTATTACATTGATTTTATTATGTTGTGATGGAATTATATTTTTATGAATTCCTTTGTCTTATATAAATTGTTTTATGATGTCACGATGTTTAAGATTCCCATTTTTATTTCATGGGTTATGAAATGATGTATGATTTATGATTTTGTGGCACACATAAGAATGGAATCATTATGAGATGGGTGGGACCTATATCTCCCTCCAATGCATTGGGTAATGATTTTATATCTCATGAGATAGACATGGCTGGAATGGTAGGTTATACCGGTTCAGTGAAACAGGACTGAAACGAGGGTGACTCGGTTCAGAAAGGGACTTTGTCCACTAAGATAGTCTTGGCAATGAGTCTTGACTAACAAGAAATGATTATCTATGATTATGTGTCTATGCCACAAAGTTTCATGTTTTATGTTATGATTACTGTGATTACATTTCACTTCCATGATTTATCCCATGTTTTGAAATTATGATTTCTTTTGCAGGTTAAGATTTCCAGAAGTTATGTTCTTATGTATATGATGTGAATGAAAATTATGTTGTTTACCCTTACTGAGCATTTGAGCTCACCCTTTTATGTTTTCTTTTCCCCAGGATATAAATAAATGTTTTAGGTAAGAAAAAAATGGAAGATCTTTATGGGAGTTGTTGAAGATCTCTCACCACGATTAGAAGATTATATTCTGAGTTTCCAAAGACATTAAACTATTACGGTCCTTGTGTGTGTGTTTTTGTAATGTACTATGTATTCCGCAAAAGTAATGTAATGTCCATGTACATTAAGATTCGTGTCTCTACAGTTGGTATCAGAGCAAAGGTTTAGTCAACCTTTGGAAACTAGGATGCGAAAGCGTTAGTGAGATACCTAGAGATATTTCTAAGGTATGTCAAGGGATGTCCCTAAGGATAATTATACGTATAAGATACAGTCCTAGAACTACGGTAACGATCATAGAATTTAACCTAAGAAGTTAGATATTGAGGATACTCCCCCTTTATAATGTTGTTTTCCCTAGCATGATTTTTGCCTCTCACACTATTCTTTTTGGGTTTTAGATGATGGCTGGAACCCGAAAGAAATGTGTTGATCAATGCAATGGACAATGCAATGATTTTCCTCCTGAACAAACAAATGTTATGGGAGATGGAGTGCAAAATCTTATTGCTATACTTACACAAGCTATGAATCATTCTGGACTTCCAAATGAGAAGAGAAGGGAACAATATTCTATTGAGTCCTTCATGAGGCAACACCCACCTTTTTTCAGTGGGACTTCCGATCCACTTGTTGTTGAACAATGGATCAGTACCACTGAAAAGATATTTTCAGTTATTCAATGTTCTGAGCATGATAAAGTCATCTTAGCAGTATATCGTTTGGAAGGGGAAGCTGATCAATGGTGTAATCTTATCAAGAATACGAGGTGAAGATATGAAATTGAGTCCATGGAATGGGACGAGTTCAAGAACTTGTTTTTCAGTAAGTACTTCCCTCGTATTCTTCGAACAAAGAGCGAAAAGGAGTTTCTTGAGCTGAAGCAGAAGGATGATGAATCTGTTGGTATATACAAAGCGAATTTTACAAGACTTGCAAGGTATGCATCTGGCATTATCATCCAACATGAAAGTAAAGTTGATCGATTTTTCAGTGGCTTAAAACCAAGTCTTCGAAGGGAATTAGCTATAAGAGACTTCAGTAGCTATGAAGAAATTGTGCGTTGTGCTATCAAGGTAGAAATGGAAGTTGGTGTTACATATCAATCTCGTGGTTTTGACAAGAAACGAAAGATGGATTTCAAGGAGAAATCTCAGAATAATGGTGAAAAGAAGATGAATGTTTCCTTATGCTCAAAGTGTGGAAAGAAGCATGGTGGAGATTGTCTTAAAGGGACTAGAAAATGTTTTAAGTGTGGAAAAGAAGGTCATCGAGCAGCTAAGTGTTGAAGTAATGGAAAAAGGGTTTCTAATGATTGTAATAAAGAAAAGACTGCAGAGAACGCACCACCAACACTTCAATGCTTCAAGTGCAAGGAAATGGGGCATTATGATAATAAATTCCCTAATCCAAGGGTTAGTGATGATCGACATGAGCAACCGCTTAAGGAAAAGGTCAAAGGGAAGTCACATGCGATCACTATTGGCGATGTTGAATATGACAACGATGTGGTGGAATGATTAAGTGTTTATGTAATGGGATTCCAAAATAATGTTGTATCATGGAGTATTGGAATATTTATGTATTGTTCTATTGTGGTTTTCAATAATTTTATGGTACCAGTAACCATGGAAAGTGATTGAGATATTTTTGGAAAAAGAATGATATGCGCATAATGAAGGGAGAACGAGAAAATGAAATATTTAACAGTATTCTCATGATTGATATAAGGACTAAGTGATATCATGGTTTGAGTATATAGAACTTTGAGGATTTTGGTATGTGGAATGTGTTAACTTTTAACTGCATTCATGTTTTCACTAAGGTTCAATGGGTATTCAAGAGAGTACATGATTAAGGCCTTTGAATGTTTGGAATGTGACCAACAAGACATATTTTATGATATATGGGGATCAACGATGGTATTAAATCTCTGGTAATCGTTTTCACTATATTATGAGAGTGGACTGTAGTATTATGGATATGCCTAAAGATTGGAATGGATTATGTTGGACAGAAGTTAGTATTTTTTAAGGATAGAATTTTTTTTCGATATTATTGATGGGATATTATAGTAGTATAGTTTTAAAAAAAGGACAACCTGCAGGACGGGCGACAGCCCATCGCTTCGGACAAGGTTGTGGGAATCAAATCTACAACCGAAGTGTGACTGGCCTTTATCGCCTACCACTGGCCTACAGGAAGTCCCTGTTTAGTAGAAACTAGATTTATTATATTAAGCAGTATGATATATGAAGTATAAGTCCATTTTAGGAACCATATATGATTAATATCACTATAGAATTACTTATGTATATTTAATAACTTTTGCTAACCTTTTGTTTGAGACAGATGGAATGACCCGTCATTCTATCACATGATCTGCTAACACTTCACGAATAACAAATTCAACTTCATTTATTTAAGAGATGAAATAGAAATTGTTCAAGGCATGAACAACAGTGTGATTGTACCAAAATAAAGTAAGTATTTATTCTAATTCAAATTCTTCAACTTTAGGGAAACGATATTGAAAACCAAAAATGTTGTCCTAGTGATCATATATCTGATTAATCAGATTGTACCTTAGATCGTCACATATTTATGGATTTGTGATTGTTGGCTTTTCCATAGCCATGTTCTCTACCACTCTCCCTCAGAACATGATGGTTAGATTTTACTTCCATATCCATATTTTCACCTATGTGGAAACCCAGTGATTAGTTTTTTTGGGTAACCGTTACGTTTCATACTTTTGTTTTTAAAGATTGGTTTTAGTATTCCTTTTTACGATGTGAGTTTCTATTAAAGAAACTTTCAAGTAGTAAACCATTTATAACCTCGACGAATTTCGAGGGCGAAATTCATTTTAAGGGGGGTAGAATGTAACACCCTGAGATTTTATGAAAAATATTCTTTTTAATTTCATTAATGTCTTGTGTTGTACACTACACCAAAAGGAGCTTTCACAACACACATCCTTGACTTGCCTTTCATTACACGCAATCACGACCTTCCTTGATAGCGTGTGTAGTATGCAATACCGAGTTTCACTAAACAACGATATTCTATTGAAATATTATTAAAACTAGCCGTTATGAATAGTAATAACCACTTTTTGAAATTTTCTAAATTTTATATCTCAAAATTGAATTCATTTTTGGATTCGGAATATCTAAATTATCTTAGGGTGAAATTTTGGTGATTTTTGGATAACTTTCATATTTTGATGAATAGTGAAAATTACTAAATTTTAATTAAAAACAACTTTTTCAATCGAAATAATTAATAGTGATAAATTATAAATTTTAGTGGTTTTAAAGTATATTTAGAATATATTTTTACAATTTAATACAATGTTGGTCATTGGATGTAATTTCACATTTAAACCAGTTATAAACAAGTGTCAATCTTTTGATAGTTATTATCTCTTAAAAACACGCCTTTTGTTTTGACGGCGGGAATTAATTTATAAATTAATTAATGCAACTAATATGTTTTGAATTCGGTAAAATAGAAATCATTTTGAGTTCATAATATCAAATATAGCTTAGGCCTAATTTTTGGTATTTTTCTAAAAACATTCAATTTTTGATGAATAGTGAAACCACTAAGTGGTAGTTAAAAAAACTGAATTGTTCATAAAACATAATTTTACCGCTTCTGTGAGTGGAATTTCAAAAATCCGAGAGACACGGTTGATGTCAGTAAGTAAAATGTGGTTCAATGAGATGAAAATAATTTTTGGTGAATAGTAAGTTTGTACTTTTTTACCACGGTTAATAGTAAATAGGGTAATTAAGGGTAGAAATGATATTATTATTACCTTAACACATGTCCTAATTCTATTGGACAACTATAATTCGACCAAAAACAAACTTATGAATAAAATATGACCATTTAGTCCCACTTGGATTAGATTAGGACATTTATTTATATTTAATTCAAAGAAGAGTTAAAATAAAAGTTTATTTACTAAAACATTTTTAATATAGGGTTATAAATAAGATAAATTCGATTATAAATATTTATTAGAAAGCTAAAAATATTTCCTAAATAATGGTATTTTATTTAGACATTAAATAATTTAATTTATTTATGACACAACGATGATGCAGTAATTATCTTATTAATAAAATATTGACATAATTGATGTTATAAATACCCAAATAAATATAATTTGAGACTTTTTATGAATTACACTAATTTTATAGGTTAATATGACATGTTAGTATTGATTTAATTAAATTTTTTCGAATTTATCATTCTTTTATGATTTTCACAAAAATCAATTACTAAATAGTTTCAAAATTGACATAAAATAGTTTTTAAAACAAATATTATATTATTAATTGATATTTTATTCCTAAAAATCTAAGGTTCATCCAAATGACTTAGATAAGGTTATATGTATTAATAATAAACAATTTGGGGTTCGTTTTTCTTCTTATAGTATGTTTATTAACCTTATAGTGTAAGACCACAAGAAGACATGGTAAAAGTAAAATTATTTAACTTAATGTTAAATCTAAATGATAAGGTTAAAATAGGAACCTAAACTTGTCTAAATTCTATTGGATGAGAGGACTGCGACCCATAACCACCTTATCCTCTAAATAAATCAATTTGGAGCTATTTAAAACCGAACTTGACTTTATAATAAAATAATATTTTTAGTTATTCCAAAGGTGCCCCTCTCCTCCCTTATAAAAGGGCACCCCTTCCTCTCTTCCTCACACAACTTTGAGCCTTAAAGCTCGGCCAACCTCTGCAAAATTCTCTTCTCCACTTCCCTAGCAACATCATAGAGGTTCTGGTCTTCCTCGAAGACCAATCATAGTGCCCTAAGAGGAGGTCTCAAAGCGGCGCTTCAAAGAAGAGGTAATTTCCGTTACCGATTCATTCACCTTTATTTCTTTTTCCACTTCTTCTTCTTAGGTTGTTTAATTATGAAGTAATAACATCAGTATCACTCATATACTGATATTTTATTATAAGTATGAAACAATCCTAATTAACCATCTATCCATCCTACGGAAAACGAAATCACCGCGCGTGCATACGTACGGAATACCGTCTCCACGCCGTGGTGTAATATGTTTTTCCACCAACACCTTACATGGATGGGTATTATGGTGTAAAGAATAACTATACATAATTATTATAAAATCATAATGATTCTGATATATTGTATCATCCACTCCAATTCAATTCAATAATTATGGAAATGATATCATCGCTCGTGCGTACGTACGGACTACCGTCTCCACGACGCGATGAGATTCATTCTCCATGTTAACCATTTAAGAATGATTATAAAGTATATATAAGCAATAATAATGAAATATATGACATTATAAAGCTACTGTATTTATGTGTATATATATGTATGTCATCTACTTAATTCCACTCAATTCAATAAGGAAACGAAAACTGTGTTCATGCGTACGTACGGCCTACCGTCTCCATGAACGGTGTATTTCCTTCCATTTACTAATTTATTATATATATGTATATTCTGAATATATATTATATATAAATCATGTTTTATATTCTGGAATTAAGTAATTATGATCTAACCAATCATATGAATAATCACAAGTTAAAACACGAATGACAAATGAGACGATTTTACCCAAAACGCTACTTTAACATGAATTTACAAAAGAACGGGTAATATAAAGTCATAAGTGAACCATATATGATATAATAACAATGAATATGATTCTTTAATAAGTCAATGACATTATTTAAATAATTATACAGGAGGTTCAGACACTTACGAAGCAAATCAGACCTAAGGTAAGGGAAATATCACAATCTCATTTTTATCTGAGATTGTTTATACTTTGGTATTAACTGGGGTGTATTTTGTCATCCAAATCCATGTTTCCTCAATATGTACTATTATTTCCATCCACCTACAATTTTTTAAGTTCAATTTTACCCTTCGGTGAGTTTTTAGTAAACGATATGAAATGAATCTTTTTTCGTTTTTCATACGAGGTACTTTTTTACTTTTCTGACAAAAGTACGAAGACTGTTTTTTTAACTTATACGACATGAATGGATTTTTAAAACATTATTTCAAAGAATATTCCTTTACAGGTTTTCATGTTTATTTTTAATCAACTTCTTTTAGTTTATAATTGTACGACTGTTAAGAAAGGAAAACTGTTATTGAAGCAGAAAGGATATTTTCCTCAAGAATGGAGTTCAAGTGTTTTATCAAAATTATTTTCCATCTAAGATAATAAAGGGTTCTGTTTTCATCCCTATTATTACATTGATTTGATTATGTTGTGATGGAATTATATTTTTATGAATTCCTTTGTCTTATATGAATTGTTTTATGATGTCACGATGTTCAAGATTCCCATTTTTATTACATGGGTTATGAAATGATGTATGATTTATGATTTTGTGGCACACATAATAATGGTATCATTATGAGATGGGTGGGACCTATATATCCCTCCAATGCATTGGGTAAAGATTTTATATCTCATGAGATAGACATGGCTGGAATGGTAGGTTATACCGATTCAGTGAAACAGGACTGAAACGAGGGCGACTCGGTTCAGAAAGGGACTTTGTCCACTAAGATAGTCTTGGCAATGAGTCTTGACTAACAAGAAATGATTATCTATGATTATGTGTGTATTCTAGAATGTTTCATGTTTTATGTTATGATTATTGTGATTACATTTCACTTCCATGATTTATCCCATGTTATGAAATTATGATTTCTTGTGCAGGTTAAGATTTCCAAAAGTTATGTTCTTATGTATATGATGTGAATGACATTTATTTTGTTTACCCTTACTGAGCATTTGAGCTCACCCTTTTATGTTTTCTTTTCCCCAGGATATAAAGAAAGGTTTTAGGTAAGAAAAAAAATGGAAGATCTTTATGGGAGATGTTGAAGATCTCTCACCACGATTAGAAGATTATATTCCGAGTTTCCAAAGACCCTAAACTATTACGGTCCTTGTGTGTGTGTTTTTTAATGTACTAAGTATTCCGCAAAAGTAATGTAATGTCCATGTACGTTAAGCTTCGGGTCTCTACACGGTCGGTCCGGGCTGGTCCGGCCCATGGGGTTCCCCCCCCCCCCTTATAACTTCCGACATCCGTAGCTTTCGCTACGGACGTCCGTTTTGCGTGTCGTCTGCGGTGACACGAGTCTGGCACAGAGGCGGATATTTTGAGATGGTTTTGGGAATTTTTAATTCCCGAAACGAGGGGCCGTGAAGGTGAGACACGTCTTTAAGTGGTTTGTCATTTTCCGGGGGAACTTTTCTTGGACGATGCGGACACGTCCGACGTCCGTTTTAAATGCCATCAGTGGAATTGGGACCCTAGCACTGAGGCGGAGGATTCCAAGGCAGTTTCGGGCGTTGAGACTGGATTTGAGGCGTGGGCCCCGCGGCCCGTCTTTTAGGCTACGTGTAACTTTTAGCGACTTTTTCCTCGGTCGTCCATTCAGGGCGTGCGAGCAGTCGATGTTGGGTGTTTTTCCGAGGGCATCGGGTTAGCACAGTCTACCCGCTGTAATTCTGCACGATGGTGAAGGGCCCACCAGGGTCGTTTGGGTGTCGACGGTGATTTTCCATATTTATCACCGAGTGATCATTTTGGACTAGTGAGTAGTCCATTTCGTGTACTTTTTCGATAGGATTGCAACGGTTCAATCCGTTCATTGAGTTTTCGGAACGGGATGCGGGTCCCATGAAGCACCGCTCATGTGCGGTGCGCCGGAATGCACCCTTTTTTCCGGATATCCGTTGCACTCATGTGAGTAGTGTTTTTGATGTGTTTTCTCGAGGGGATCGCAATGGTGCGACGCGCCCGACTGTTTTCGGGGCCGAGGCTCGGGATCAGAGGACATCGTTCGGGCGTGAGGCGGTGTTGGTGACTTTTTCATCGGATATCCGTTGGAGGCGAGTAGGTAGTCTAACTGACGTGTTTTTTCGCGAGGATTACAACGGTGCAATCCTTTTGGTTGTGCGGAGCCTTATACGCGATCTTATTAAATGTGGAGATATGAAGGGTGCCCCGATGTCGGTTCTTCTACCGTGTTTGTAGTGGACCCTGGGCGTGTGATCGCGTGCACAACAATGTGAGTGATATATGTTCTTGAATAGATGTGGTTGGCCATGCCTGGTCCTTTGAGGTTGAGTTATTATGTCACGCCTTTTCGTAGACGCTGGGTGTCGTGTGCACGATAGCCTTTGGGCTAGAACGAGGTATACTCAGGGAGTATACGGCAGTGTTTGGAGGTACGTGCGGGTTGTACCTGAGACTGTTTGTGTGCTTGGTTGGGGTTTGACTTGGGGCCACACGTCGTGTGGGCCCCAAGTGCGTGTTGTGTTCTGCTTCATGTACTTGGACCTCTCGCGGTGTATAGGGTCCATCTGTGTGTTTGTTTGACCAGTAGGGTGGAGTTTTTCCCCTAGCTCGGTGCTTGTTTTTTGACCAGTAGGGTTGAGTGGTGTCCCCCTTGTTTCTTTCTCGATGGATTGGCTGGTTGCGGTGCTAGTGACACCCAGTGCTGGAGCAGACGCTGCACCTCTTTTGGGAGAGTTCTTCTATATTTGGGTGGTTGCGCGACACCCACTCCGTGTTCAGCTGGCCAATGTTGTACCCTCCTGTAGAGATGTCCAGAGTAGTTCTGAGTTTTACCCTCCAACAGGGCTGGGTAGTGTGTTACCCATCAACTTCCTCAGGCTTACCCTCCAGTAGGGTTGTACAGTGGGTTGCTCACTGACTTCTAGGGTTTACCCTCCAGTAGAGACAGGGCAGTGGGTCACCTGACGCTATTAGGGTTTACCCTCCAGCAGAGACTGGGCAGTGGGTCACCCGACACAATTAGGGTCTACCCTCTAGCAGAGACTGAGAAGTGGGTCACCCGACGACCTCTTAGGGTCTACCCTACAGCAGGGCTGGGTAGTGGGTCACCCGTCGTCTAGCTCCAGGTTTACCCTCCAGCAAGTCTAGGCAGTGGGTCGCATGTCAACTTATTCCAGTTCTACCCTCCAGTGGGGCTGGGTAGTGGGTCTCCGGATGATGTGTTATGGTTTACCCTCCAGCAGGGCTGGGTAGTGGGTCACCCAGTATCTTATTATGGTTTACCCTCTAGCGGGGCTAGGTAGTGGGTCGCCTGATGATGTATTAGGGTTTACCCTCCAGCAGGGTTGGGGTGTGGGTCACCCGATATCTGGCTATGAATTACCATCCAGTGGGGCTGGGTAGTGGGACATTTGTTGGCAATCCAGACTCAGTCCTTTCTACTAGGCTAGTCTGTGGCTTTTCCTCCGCGTTTACCGGAGCGGGACCCTTGGTTGTACGGGTCTGTGATGGAACGACTTTGGCTTTGAGGAGACCTCTCGACTGCGGTGCAGTGATGAGGCGTGGATTGACTTCCCCTAGAACTCTCAAGTATGAGGGACACTTTCCCCAACGAGACGCGTTCTTGTGACGCAACCTAAAACTGTGCGGGCAAGTCAGTGCCGCCCAAAGCGGATAGTGTCACGGTGTGGTGATCGAGCCCCTTGGCTTGCGGTTCCGGGAAGACATGCGGGATGATGGGCATCGATGATGGTGTTTATGTATGGGACTGTTGGATTGTAACGCCCCGACCCCAGCTACCCGGAGTCAGTGCATTACTTCGTAACATTGGCATGATCACAAAAGATCATGTCTCGAAAGACCGATTAGTTTAGTAGCCTTGGAAACACTAGATACATTCATAAGTCTTTCATTACATCAAAAAGTAAACAAACTACAATAACATGGTCTTCATAGTCCACTATCATATCCCTTTTCTGACTACCCCTGCAGGTCATTAATAAAATACTTCTTCACATCCTGGAAAAATATTAAAACATTGAAAGGGGTGAGCTCAGATGCTCAGTAAGGATAACAATAATGTGGAAGCTTTCACATATAAAAAATAACATTTAAGGCAATGTATAACTAAAACAAAATCCTTTTAAACATGAACTTCAACATAATATGGCAAAAGTAAAATTAGATAATGCCATTTACTTATTCACATGGATATTCTACTGGTCGAATAATCACATGCAATATCAATAACCACTTTCATAATGATGGAATGCATAATGCCAGACATTCTGAAACATTTTTTCAAGGCCTCGGCCAAGACATCTAAAATGATTAAGGCCTCGGCCAAAACCATAAATCAAATTGGGAAAGGGCCTCGGCCAATTCCACGTCTAGTTGTCTCATGAGACCTACCGATGCATTTTTTTAGAAGATACTTACATTTAAAATTGCTCGAATATACTCCAGTGTTTTTATGAAAACATTAAGCAAGCTTCTAAAAACAAAATAACTAATTCTAAGACTTCTCGACTAATTACAGGCCATGATGGGTCCACGCCCAATCCCTTCCTGTCTACCACACTCGAGAGTCGGGTTTTCTGAAAACATTTTTAAGCATGCGTTAAATACGTATACATTTGCACTGGATTTTCATATATTGGAGAGAAATATCTCCTTTTGGAAATCATTTAAAAAATAGATAATTATAAAAGAAAACCTTTTGAATAAATGTAAAACTCGAAGGGGTTTATACACCGTATAAAAGAAAGTTGTGTATAAAATGAAATATGCCTCAATGAAAGGAGATTGAGACGAAGTCCTTACAAAGATCATTTTTAAAATAAAATAGATCTATTATGTGTATTCACTATAATTACACATAAAGAAAGTACAAATACAAGATATTACATAATAATATCATGACATAATTTGAAAGTAGAAGATTAACCCAAAGAATGGAAATTGGGTTAAGAAGTTCCCTTACCTCGTGTCTGACTTGATTCAACCATTCTTTAACCTCCTGAATAATAAACTAGAGTTAATATATACCTTATTAAGAACCATTTTCAATTTCATTATCCTTTTTATATCACTTATTACAATGATATGAACATTATGTAATTATTTAAGTTAATAACAGTCGTTTTGTCGATCTTTGGTACTTGAGTCAACAATAAACTTCTTATAATTACAAGTTGTTTATGTGGTAGAATATCCATTATCTCCAGAATTATATTCGTGATTCAGATGTCATATATATCTTATATATCCAGTATATACATTCATTTATAATATTACGTAACATTTAGAGTTAAGAAATGAAATGCACCGTTCATGGAGACGGTAAGCCGTACGTACGCATGAACGCTACTTTCATTTCAATTTCATATTTAATGGAAAAAAATCATAATGATATAAATTTATAATATAATTCCAGTATAATATAGTTTATAATACCATTTACTCCATCCTTTATACATCCCACATATGGCATTAACTATTCAAATCACTTTGAGGGGGCGGTAGTCCGCACTTCCTAAAATGAAATTATCGCATTTTACCCATAATGGAAATCATAAAGTATGCCATAAATGAGAAATACAGAAGCATAAGTAAAACATAAACATATTTTATATCATATATAAATATAGTGACCTCTTAATGGCCACCTTTGAAGGTGTTATATGAGTTTTGAACAATCATCGTTTCGTGAGGCAGAAATTCGCCATCCACAGAAACCGTATGTTCTTTAACCATTAGATATAGGTGTGTGTAAGTGTAGCCCGAATCCTTCTTATAACAAAATCCTAGTATATTTAGGATACTGGTGTTGTTACAAAATAAATGAATAAAAAGTGTTTAGGGGGTTGGAGAAGAAAAATAAAACAAAACAACATTAGAGAAGACATTACCTCAAAATCGGGTAACTCTTTTTGATTTGAGCCAAAGGATTCCTTGGGAAGCGTTCTGCCCAAAGTGAGGCTTCTAGGAGTAAGAGGGAGAAGTTGGGAGAGTATTTGGGCATAGGTTGGCCGAGCCAAATGGCTTGAAGGTGTGAATAAGGTGGGAGAGGTGGGGGCCTTTTATAAGAGGAGAGGAGGGGCTCTTTTGGAAAGATTGAAATGTTACATTATTATACAATGATTTTCGGATTCTAAAGGTCCCAAACTTATATAATTAGTGTCTAAGGTGATAAGGGTTCGAAATCGCCTCATCCAATAGGCTTTGGACAAGTGTAATCCTTGGAGTTTTCATTATCTTCTCATTTTATTTAAATCGTTAAATAATGAGGTCATCGCTGCATCATAATTATGTCATAAATAATTTAATTTATTTAATGTCTAAAAATTATAAAAAAAATACTATGATGTAGGAAATATTTTTTTCTTTCTAATGAATATTTATAGTCAAAATGTTGACTTGTGTAACCCCACTTAAAAACTGTTTTAGTAAAACCACTCATGTTTGTGTCAATTAAATTTTAACATTAAATAAATATATATTAATGTCATTTTCCAACTAAAGTGGCTCCATGGGGTCCCCAAGTTGACCCATGGGTTTTCTTGGTCGAAAATGACTCATCCAATAGGAGTAGGACAAGTGTCAAGCTCATATCATATTATTAAAACATTTTTTTACCTTAAACTACACTAATTACCTCTAATCGCGATTAAGAACTTAAAAGTTACTATTCACCAAAAAAATTATTTTAATCTCATTGAACCACATTTTACTTCTTAATGAAAACCATGTATGTCGGATTTTTTAAAATAAAATCACAGAAGTGGTAATATTTCATTTAAACGAAGAATCAGTTATTTAACTACCACTTAGTGGTTTCACTATTCATCAAAAATTGAAGTTTTTCAGAACAATGCCAAAATTTCACCCTAAGCTATAATTGATATTCCAAATTCAAAAATGATTTATATTTTACAAAATTCCAAACATATATGTTGCATTAGTTAATTTTATAATTAATTCCTGCTGTCACAACAAATAGTGTGTTTTTAAGAAACAATTTATATCAAAAGATTGGCAATTGTTTATGTCCAATTTCAATGTTAAATTAATTATAATGACCACCATTGGATAAAATGGTAAAAATATATTCTAATTATAATTTAAAACCACTAAATAGTATAATTTATCACAATAAATTATTTTGATTAAAAAAGTTGTTTTAAGTATTTTTCACTATTCATAAAAAAATTGGAAGTTCTCAGAAAGTTACAAAAAATTCAACTTAGGATAATTTTGATATTACGAATACAAAAATGAAGTCCATTTTGAAATATAAAATTTCTATAATTTTAAAAATTGGTTATTACTATTCATAACGGCTACTTTGATTAGTCGCGGTGTTTTAGAACTCGAAGTTGCGTACAATGCAAGATATGGCATTATTGAATGAGAAGCGTATCGTGGAAGCTCGGGGTGTTACATTCTCCCCTCCTTCAATAAATTGCGTCCTCGCAATTTGAAATTTTTCTTTGAAAATAAAAGGTTGAAAAGAGAAAATACCTTTGAGGAAAACCCACATCGGAAATAAGGTTAATAAATATATAACATTAAAAGAAAGCAAGATAAGTACAAAGGTCACCCAATATAGCCTATTCTAGGATTATATGAAAATATGGATATGGAGGAGAAACAAACCATCATGGTCTGATGGAGAGTTATAGAAAACAGGATTAGGAGAAAGTTTAACCACAAGAAAATCACAAACTTGTGATTGGTTAAACGGTCATTGAATCCCCAGTTGGAAAAGTAAACTGACAACATTTTTGTTTTAAGTTACCTTTTATAATGATGAGGAATTTATTTAGGAGATTTACTAAGAATTTAAGGTAATATACATACTTGTTATGTATACTTTCATTCGTTAATAAATTTTTACCACAAACCCAACTTTTACTCCAAATGGTAACGGAACTCAAAAATATTCTATTTATCCTAATTGTATAAGGTTCCAAAAGTTAACACATACCATTTAGATTAGTAAAACTATTTTGTAATAACCAGGGACTTCCTGTAGGATAGTGGTAGGAAATAAAGGCTTGTCGCACTATGGTTGTGGGTTCGATTCCTGCAGCTTTGTCCGACGCGACGGGTTATTCCCCACCCTACAGGTTATCCTTTTCCTAAAACTATAGTATCATAATATTTCAAAAATAATCTTCATAAATTTTTTAACCTTAAACAATACTATCCATGGTTCAACTTAATCCATTCCAACCTTAATAGTTATCCAAAATACCTCCATCCAGACTTTCTCTAAAAGGTCTCTAAATTCCAAAATCAATTTATCAGATTCCCCAAACAAAGTACTGTTTCTCTTATTGTCACATACTAAAAATATAATTACCTTCATCATATTAAAACCTTACTAAAATCAACAAGTACTGCAGTACAATCCTTATATATATATATAACACATTATTCTAATAACCAAAATATAATCCACGAGTCCAAAAGAACCAATACATTAGTTATTCTGCTTCAACTGTAGTAATAGCATAAGATTGTCCTTGATCCCTTGGCCTTTTCTGAGATAAGTTTCCCTGATGATTAGGACATTAATTTTCATAATTCCCCATTTCCCTACAATTGTAGCATTCAACTTTGATAGCCTCTTTCTTTCCCTTGCAATCACGAGCTTGGTGAACCTTTTCTCCACATTTATAACAAACTCCCATTCCTTTTAGGCAAGTACCAGGGTGATTCTTCCCACAATTATCACATAATGGAAAATACTTCTTTCCCTTTTTCCGTTTATCTGTCTCTTGTTCCACCGTTCTCTTCTTCTCTTGCTTTACTTTGTTGTCATAAGACTTAGAGAATTCCTTTTCCATCTTGATAGCACATTAGACAATATCTTCGTATGATGGGAAGGATTGTGATACTAAAGCTCAACGGAGAAATGGTTTTAACCCATCAAAGAAACGATCAATCTTACTCCTTGGGTTACGTATATAATCGGCTGTATGCCTCACTAAGCTTCTAAAGTTAGCCTCATACTTTGCGACATTCTCATCCTCCTTCTGCCTTAGACTCAGAAATTTCCTTTCCATATCTGCTCGATGGTCACGAGGAAAGTCTTTTTCTAAGAAAAACTCTTTGAACTCCCTCCATTCCATATTCGATACGTCATCATCTTCCTTTGTGTTTTGAATCAGCGACCACCACTGATCGGCATCTTCAGTGAGGCGGTAAACTGACATGATAACCTTCTCCCTTTCACTACTCCCCAAGGCATGGAATATTTTCTCTAAGTAATTTATCCATTGCTCAGCTACTATAGGATTTGTACTCCCATTGAAGGTTGGTGGTTGTTGCCTCATGAAGCGGTCTAACATTGATCCTCCACGTTGCGGATCAGGGTGCTCCATACGAGTAAGGTCATTATTCATAACCTGAGTGAGTTGTCCCACTATGGTAATAAGTTGATCAGCACCAGTTGAATCTCCATCTCCACAATAATTATCTTGAGCAGGAGGGAAATCCCTACACGGAGTGCGTGTATTGATACGGTTTCCATTCCTTCCACTAGGCGCCATTTCTAAACAATGGCATAAACTATATTAGTTTATAAATCAAAATACATAATTCCATACTTGTAAGATACTTAACATAAATTGAACTATTTATGGATATAATCCATAAAAATGTTTTCTTTGAGGAAGTATATACTCATAACCCTTCATAGTGGTTTGTAAAGAAAATGAGAATTATCCTAAGCATATCTCCCGGGAGTGTCGTAACCAAGAGTTCAGCAACGCCCGTTGTCGTGCACCAGTTCCCGTTCGAGTCTAGCTCAAAGCGGTGTTTTCGGGTTTTACCCCTAGGTACATCTGTACCAGAGCCGCCTCTACCTGCTCGTATCCAGACAAGGATGTATTTCTCGGAAAACTCACAAAATCTCTACAATACCATAATTCTAGGAAGTTCTTCTATAATAATCCACAAAGTTCATCTTAGGTCTACGTGCTCTAATCAAATTTTATCTAAATCTAGCTTCCAAGGTTAGTACTAAACTGCCTCTGATACCAACTGTAACGCCCCGACCCCAGCTACCCGGAGTCGGTGCATTACTTCGAAACATTGGCATGATCACAAAAGATCAAGTCTCGAAAGACGGATTAGTTCAGTAGCCTTGGAAACACTAGATACATTCATAAGTCTTTCATTACATAAAAAAGTAAACAAACTACAATAACATGGTCTTCATAGTCCACTATCATATCCCTTTCTGACTACCCCTGCAGGTCATTCATAAAATACTTCTTCACATCCTGGAAAAATATTAAAACATTGAAAGGGGTGAGCTCAGATTCTCAGTATGGATAACAATAATGCAGAAGCTTTCATAAATAAACAATAACATTTAAGGCAATGTATAACTAAAACAAAATCCTTTTAAACATGAACTTCAACATAATATGGCAAAAGTAAAATGATATAATGCCATTTACTTATTCACATGGATATTCTACTGGTCGAATAATCACATGCAATATCAATAACCACATTCACAATGATGGAATGCATAATTCCAGACATTCTAAAACATTTTGTCAAGGCCTCGGCCAAGACATCTAAAATGATTAAGGCCTCAGCCAAAACCATAAATCAAATTTGGAAAGGGCCTCGGAAAATTCCACGTCTAGTTGTCTCATGAGACCTACCGATGCATTTTTTTAGAAGATACTTACATTTAAAATTGATCAAATATACTCCAGTGTTTTTATGAAAACATTAAGCAAGCTTCTGAAAACAAAATAACTAATTCTGAGACTTCTCGACAAATTACAGGCCATGATGGGTCCACGCCCAATCCCTTCCTGTCTACCACACTCGAGAGTCGGGTTTTCTGAAAACATTTTTAAGCTTGCGTTA
Source organism: Viscum album (assembly GCA_963277665.1). Taxonomy (NCBI): domain Eukaryota; kingdom Viridiplantae; phylum Streptophyta; class Magnoliopsida; order Santalales; family Viscaceae; genus Viscum; species Viscum album. The sequence goes on from OY728161.1 coordinate 1,482,651,780, forward strand.
AATACGTATACATTTGCACTGGATTTTCATATATTGGAGAGAAATATCTCCTTTTGGAAATCATTTAAAAAATAGATAATTATAAAATAAAACCTTTTGAATAAATGTAAAACTCGAAGGGGTTTATACACCGTATAAAAGAAAGTTGTGTATAAAATTAAATATGCCTCAATGAAAGGAGATTGAGACGAAGTCCTTACAAAGATCATTTTTAAAATAAAATAGATCTATTATGTGTATTCACTATAATTACACATAAAGAAAGTACAAATACAAGATATTACATAATAATATCATGACATAATTTGAAAGTAGAAGATTAACCCAAAGAATGGAAATTGGGTTAAGAAGTTCCCTTACCTCGTGTATGACTTGATTCAACCATTATTTAACCTCCTGAATAATAAACTAGAGTTAATATATACCTTATTATGAACCATTTTCAATTTCATTATCCTTTTTATATCACTTATTACAATGATATGAACATTATGTAATTATTTAAGTAAATAACAGTCGTTTTGTCGATCTTTGGTACTTGAGTCAACAATAAACTTCTTATAATTACAAGTTGTTTATGTGGTAGAATATCCATTATCTCCAGAATTTTATTCATGATTCAGATGTCATATATATCATATATATCCAGTATATACATTCATTTATAATATTACGTAACATTTAGAGTTAAGAAATGAAATGCACCATTCATGGAGACGGTAAGCCGTACGTACGCATGAATGCTACTTTCATTTCAATTTCATATTTAATGGAACGAAATCATAATGATATAAATGTATAATATAATTCCAGTATAATATAGTGTATAATACCATTTACTCCATCCTTTATACATCCCACATATGGCATTAACGATTCAAATCACTTTGAGGGGGTGGTAGTCCGCACTTCCTAAAATGAAATTATCGCATTTTACCCATAATGGAAATCATAAAGTATGCCATAAATGGGAAATACAGAAGAATAAGTAAAACATAAACATATTTTATATCATATATAAATATAGTGACATCTTAATGGCCACCTTTTAAGGTGTTATATTAGTGTTGAACAATCATCGTTTCGTGAGGCAGAAATTCGTCATCCACAGAAACCGTATGTTCTTTAACCATTAGATGTAGGTGTGTGTAAGTGTAGCTCGAATCCTTCTTATAACAAAATCCTAGTATATTGAGGATACTGGTGTTGTTACAAAAGAAATGAATAAAAATATTTTAAGGGGTTGTAGAAGAAAAATAAAACAAAACAACATTAGAGAAGACATTACCTCAAAATCGGGTAACTCTTTTTGATTTGAGCCAAAGGCTTCCTTGGGAAGAGTTCTGCCCAAATTGAGGCTTCTAGGAGTAAGAGGGGGAAGTTGGGAGAGTATTTGGGCAGAGGTTGGCCGAGCCCAATGGCTTGAAGGTGTGAATATGGTGGGAGAGGTGGGGGCCTTTTATAAGAGGAGAGGAGGGGCTCTTTTGGAAAGATTGAAATGTTACATTATTATACAATACTTTTCGGATTCTAAAGGTCCCACACATATATAATTCGCGGCTAAGGTGATACGGGTTTGAAATCGCCTCATCCAATAGGCTTTGGACAAGTGTAAGCCTTGTATTTTGCATTATCTTCTCATTTTATTTAAATCGTTAAATAAGGAGGTCATCGCTGCATCATAATTATGTCAAAGATAATTTCATTTATTTAATGTCTAAAAATTATAAAAAAATACTATGATGTAGGAAATATTTTTAGATTTCTAATGAGTATTTATAGTCAAAATGTTGACTTGTTTAACCCCACTTAAAAACTGTTTTAGTAAAACAACTCATGTTTGTGTCAATTTAATTTTAACATTAAATAAATATATATTAATGTCATTTTCCAACTAAAGTGGCTCCATGGGGTCCCCAAGTTGACCCATGGGTTTTCTTGGTCGGCCATGACTCATCCAATAGGAGTAGGACAAGTGTCATGCTCATATCACATTATTAAAACATTGTTTTTACCTTAAACTACACTAATTACCTCTAATCGCGATTAAGAACTTAAAAGTTACTATTCACCAAAAAAATTATTTTAATCTCATTGAACCACATTTTACTTATTAATGACAACCATGTATGTCGGATTTTTGAAAATCAAATCACAGAAGTGGTAATATTTCATTTAAACGAAGAATCAGTTATTTAACTACCACTTAGTGGTTTCACTATTCATCAAAAATTGAAGTTTTTCAGAACAATGCCAAAATTTCACCCTAAGCTATAATTGATATTCCAAATTCAAAAATGATGTATATTTTACAAAATCCCAAACATATAAGTTTCATTAGTTAATTTTATAATTAATTCCCGCTGTCACAACAAATAGCGTGTTTTTAAGAAACAATTTATATCAAAAGATTGGCAATTGTTTATGTCCAATTTCAATGTTAAATTAATTATAATGACAACCATTGGATAAAATGGTAAAAATATATTCTAATTATACTTTAAAACCACTAAATAGTATAATTTATCACAATAAATTATTTTGATTAAAAAAGTTGTTTTAAGTATTTTTCACTATTCATAAAAAAATTGGAAGTTCTCAGAAAGTTACAAAAAATTCAACTTAGGATAATTTCGATATTACGAATACAAAAATGAAGTCCATTTTGAAATATAAAATTTCTATAATTTTAAAAAGTGGTTATTACTATTCATAACGGCTACTTTGATTAGTCGCGGTGTTTTAGAACTCGAAGTTGCGTACAATGCAAGCTATTGCATTATTGAATGAGAAGCGTATCGTGGAAGCTCGGGGTGTTACATGGATACTCTTTTCATGGGATGAGATAGGGGATAAAGATCCCCATACGACGTTGTTCGGGATTCTCGTTGAGCATAAGGATATGTATATACCTTGTTCGAGTACCCACATCTTCGGCCTGGTTACTCTCCCTCCAGGAGAGGCAAAGACGCGTGGGGTATGCCACATGCTTTCTGTGTCTAGCTTCTTGTGGTTGGATGAGTCTACTCTCCTATTATAGATGGAGAATACTCGACGGGAAGTTCATCTTCTCACCATTTCTAGATCCTTGTGCCTAGACGAGTCTACTTACTTTCTCTTGTTGGGTTGAGCTGGACTCTCTGTCGTGCTGTTACTCTTTAATGCACCCTCGGTTGGACACCTTTATTTTCCCTGTTCGCTCTACTATTCACCCTTCGGTACCTCCTTTGTTGCTCCCTCGAGCCTTCGGGGTATCCTACTGAGTATTTTTATACTCACCCCTGCGTGGGCTTTGCCCGCACTTGGTGTGCCCTTGCGGACGACAGACAGGTTGGTCGTGAATTCCGTGGAGCATAGGAGTTCGGGATATTGGACCACGTGTGGTGGTCATAGCCGGGTTCCAGGTGGGAGACCCGTCAGCTGTCTTTTTGTTTACCTGTTGGCTGGTTGTGGCACCTTTTCTGGTTGGGCGCGTGTTTTTCCCATTTTTTCCTTTTCAGCAATTTACTTTGTACTATTAGAGGTCGATGCACACTGTGGCTTATATATAGCGGTTTCCATTTACTTTGCTTTTCCTTTCTTCTAATCTGCACTGTTGCATTGAGTTTGCTACGTGTCTGTGTACAGGTACTTAGGCAAAGGCCTCCCCGAGTTATTGTGCCTTCGGCGCTGGTCGCCAGCCCCTGGCCTATGGAGGCAGGCTTGGGGTAGTTGCGACTCGAGCCCGGGTAGGGTCGGGTCATGATAAAGTGGTATCGGAGGTGGTTTGTTCCTTAGGACGCTGTTCGGACATCCCTAAAAGTAGAATTGTTTGGGATTTAGGGAAACAGTGTCAACGTGTCTCGAGAGCGGCTCTCAGGCCAGGGAGTCCAGTGATGGTGCAGCGGCCGATGTATCCATTCACCAGGACCATGATAACCCGCCTGTCGACTTGGTATGCTGAGACACTTGTTGCGGGGAAATTTGTTTGTGCGTCACATAGGACTGAGTCATTGACTGTCCTTCTTGAGTCAGCTCCCCATCGTTGCTATTAGTATATACATATATGCTTATCTGACCACGGAACTCCTTGATGATATTCAGGATGTCTCCGCGAAGACAGCCAGCCTAGATACCAGCTTTGGTGCGTAACGACGACCCTGTGAGATACAAGGCCACAGTCTAGGACCCATCATGCAAGCCCCTTTCTCTGGGTGGGCCGGTAGCAGCACCCCCACCTATTGATCAGTATATAGTTTCAGCGGAGTAGGCTGAGTTTGAGTGCAGGTTGAGTGCGCTCCGTGAGTTCCAGCGGCAGAGACTGCTGAGGTTCAGTGGTGAGACAGACCCTCAGGCAGTAGAGGTTTGGCTCGAGGCAGTGGTTTTCCTTTTCAGGCTTGTGCGAATGCCGACAGATCAGAGAGTGGCTTTGATAGCCAACCTTTTTCGTGGAGTATCTTGGCGTTGGTGGAGTCTGGTGACTCAGTTTCTTTACGAGTCGTCACTTTCGTGGGACAACTTCTAGTTGTTGTTTCATGAGGAGTTTTTCCCCTCCTGCTTGTGATCCGTTCAGATTCAGGAGATCCTGCAGTTTCAGTAGGAAGGGATGACGGTGGCCGAGTACGCGGCTAGTTTTGTAGACCGTGTACACTTTTACCAGAACTTGGTCCATGATGACAAATTCTGAGCACGGAATTTTGAGAAGGGTCTCTGCTGAGAGATTCATGTTGTCGTAGTACCCTTGGGCATTTCCACATATGTCGGGGTGTTAGAGCAGGATCTGGTGACAGAGGGTTCCTGTCATGTTTTGCGGTTGGTAGTGGCAGTGGGCGCGTCGGAGCCGGGACGTCTGCCGTAGCTAGTAGGCGCTGGAGGACAGGACCTCGATGTAGGTGGCCTTTCCACTATCGGTTTCGGAGACGTGGTCGTATACCTCTATGGCAAAAAGGAGCAGGGCCTCAGCCGAGGATGCCCTTCCGTGAGTGGATCCCGGGCCGTGTTCGTACACCACAGTGGCGCCGGAGGGCACCAGGGCGGCTCAGAGAGCGCCGGTGCTATGCTTGTGACGGGTGAGGTCACTTGGTATGAGACTGCCCGACCCGAGTTGCTGAGAGCTTCGGGCAGGCAGCAGGCACAACACCACGGCAGAGGTAGCGCCGTGATCGGAGTAGTGGCCAGAGAGGTGGTTCTAGCATAGGTGCAGGAGGAGCTGGAGGTGGGGGACGACGTTACGATATCTCCCCATCACCACTAGGTGGACCACGTTAGGCTCCGGTGGGGCTGAAAGTTGGGACCGTAGACAGCCGCGAGCTTTGGATGTCTATGATCCTGCAGAGCCTGGGATGGTGAGAGGTACCCCTTGAGAATCTTCTACTTCTTGCAGTAGAATTGTTAGTCTCTGCATGTGAAAGGATATTCTCCATGCTCCTTCTTTGAGATGTTACCATGGTGAAGCAGGGCGTCGGGTGTAACCCTGTGTTAGTAATGAAAAAGGTGTGAGACCTTTTCCTTTTGTCAATGGTCTGACTACTTCGCTTCCGAGTGTTTAAGAGAGTTTTGGTTGAGAGACATCGACTGTGAAATCTTGCATGACCAAATATCCTTGGGTGTTTCACCATATGGATATTCTGAAGGAGGGAATCACCGGGCCTTGTTTCAGGAGCGGGAGGTGATTCTAGTCATGACGTGTGACGTAGAGGTGTGACCAGGGAGGTGAGCTACCCCCGAGAGCCTTCGGGCCGTTTGAGGCCATGCAGAGGGATGGTGAGGCTCTCTACCGCCATTCCCTAGCCCCAAAGTCTGGAGTGGGTGCACGACATCGGCAAGGTCCGAGCTCGCATGAACGGATCAATCCTTTGGTCTCTGTGCAGTGACGCGGAGTTGTGTGTGGGTTTTTCTGGGTATGGGGAGCCAGGTGTGGTCTTAGTACCCTATGTTGCTCCCTAGTTTTTGCTTTTCGGGGATGAAAATCTTGACGGAGGGAATGATGTAAGAACCCGGTTTTTGCTGATAAAGACTTTGAAATATTCTTGATAATATTTCAGAGCAGTGCCTTCAGACGGCGTGCAATTCTGAGCCCCGGAGTGGCCGGAATTAAATTTTCAGTGCATTAACACTGAAAATGCTAAATAAATGGGATAAATCCTAAATGGAGATTCCGATCAGATATCTGAGTGTACGGATGGGTCCGGAATGGGGTGTTTACCCTAGAAATGACATAAAAATTGTCGGTGCGGGATGTATAGACCCCTCGCTGGCTTTTGAAACGTTAAACGGATAAATTAATTAATTTATTTATTCTTTTAATGGTGATACACTAGTATCTCTTAAATGGTGGATCAAATTGGAAAACCAAGAGAACCGTTGAGTTCAGAGCGTGACGTTTACCCTGGGAGGTGTATAAGGTTCGCGGGTGCGGGCCGTTGGTGAAAAATGGCCCCAGGGGCGTTTTCGTAATTTGGCGGCCTCGAGCGCTATGTTTAATAACTATTGAATAGTGTATCGTATTAAAATTCTGAGACTGCCATTGCGCTTGGAGCGTGGTTTTTAGCCTAGGGGAGTCTTAATCCCGACCCCGCCGAAATTTCGGGTTCGGGGCTATCGGGCGGCGTTTAAGTATTTTCTACTTAAACGCATCCCCTCCCCTCTTCCTCTTCTTCTTCTTCTTCTTCATCCTCAAACCCTACCCTCTCCTCCAGGTCCGGATAGGTAGCCCCAGCAAGGCAAAATCCGGCAAGGCGCATCGGTTCCGACGGTCCGCACACGAAGCGTCGGACTACGCCCTTCGAGGTAGGTGGTGTTCGTTTGCGTTTTAAATTCTGAACCCATCTTTGAATTAAACTTTTAGTGACTAATTGCTTCCCGATCTTCGATCCAAGACCATAGTCGTGTATATCATGTTCTATGGTTTCTGAAGCTCTTCTCGGATCGAAAATATGAGTCCTGGGGTGCCCGGGGCAGTCCCGGGATGTTCCGGCCGGAAATCTGGATTTCCGGCGGATACTGGCGGCGGACAGTGGTTACGGGGAGGCGGCGCGGCAGCGGCCGCAGTGGAAGGCCGGCTAGCCATCCAACCAGCTGGGAGGCACCTCCACGGTGCGGGGCGGCTCGGCTCGCCGGCTGACGGCGACGGCTGCGGGAGCCGGCGAGAGGAGACGGCGGGGCCGCAGGCGCGCGACCCCGCGGCTGGACAGAGACCCGCGCGATGCGGGTCACCATGTGGAAAGACGACCGGCCGTGTGGGCCGGCCGGGGGAAGGGGCGCCCATGCAGCGCGCGGGTGAGGCGGCCTCGTGGGAGGCAGCTGCGCCGCGGCCCCAGCGGGCCGACTGTGGGTGGACCGGCCGGTCCGGGCCGGTCCGGCCCAAGTGGGGGTTCCCCCCTCCCCGTTATAACTTCTGACGTCCGTAGCATTCGCTACGGACGCCCGTTTTGCGCGCTGTCTGTGGAGGCGCGGGCCTGGAACAGAGGTGGATCTTTTGAGATGGTTTCAGGAATTTTTAATTCCCAAAATGAGGGGCTGCAAAGGCACGATGCGTCATTAAGTGGTTTGTCGTTTTCCGGGGGAACTTGTCTTGGACGGCGTGGACGCGTCCGACGTCCGATTTAAATGATGTCAGTGGCATTGGGACCCTGGCACTGAGGTGGAGGATTCCAAGGCAGTTTCGGGCATTGAGACTAGATTTGAGGCGTGCGCCCCACAGCCCGTCTTTCGAGCTGCGTGCAGCTTTTAGCGACTTTTTCCTCGGTCGTCAATTCGGGGAGTGCGAGTAGTAGATGTTGGGTATTTTTCCGAGGGCATCACGTTAGCGTAGTCTGCCCGCTGTAATTCTGCATGATGGTGCGGGGCCCACGAGGGTCATTTGGGCGTCGACGATGATTTTCCATCTTTATCACCGGGCGACCGTTTTGGACAAGTGAGTAGTCCATTTCGTGTACTTTTTCGAGAGGATCGCAATGGTGCAATATGTTTGTTGAGTATCAGGACCGGGATGTGGGTCCCACAAAGCACCGCTCGTGTGCGGTGTGCGAGAATGCACCTTTTTCTCCGGATATCCGTTTCACTCATGTGAGTAGTGTTTTTGACGTGTTTTCCCGAGGTGATCGCAATGGTGCGACGCGCCCGACTGTTTTCGGGGCCGAGGCTTGGGATCACGGTACGTCGTTCGGGCGTGAGGCGGTGTTGATGACATTTTCGTCGGATATCCATTGGAGATGAGTAGGCAGTCTAACTCGCGTGTTTTTCCAAGAGGATTACAATGGTGTGATCCATTTGGTTGTGCGGAGCCTTATACGCGATCTTATTAAATGTGGAGATATGAAGGGTGCCTCGGTGGCGGTTCTTCTACCGTGTTTGTTGTGGAACCTGGGCGCGTGATCACGTGCACACCAATGTGAGTTATGTTAGTGCTTGAATAGATGTGGTTGGTCATGCCTGGGCCTTTGAGGTGGAGTTATTACGTCACGCCTTCGCGTAGACACTGGGTGTCGTTTGCACGATAGCCTTTGGGATATAACAAGGTATACTCAGGGAGTAAACGGGAGTTCTTGGAGGTACGTGCGGTTTGTACATGAGACTGTTTGAGCGCTTGGTTGGGGTTTGACTTGGGGCTACACGTTGTGTGTGCCCCAAGTGCATGTTGTGTTCTGCTTCGTGTACTTGGACCTCTCGCGGCGTAGAGGGTCCCTCTGTGTGTTTGTTTGACCAGTAGGGTGGAGTTTTTCCCCTGGATCGGTGCTCGTTTGTTGACCAGTAGGGTTGAGTGGTCTCCCCCTGGTTTCGTTCTCGATGGATTGGCCGATAGCGATGCTAGTGACACCCAGTGTTGGAGCAGATGCTGCACAATTTTTGGGAGAGTTGTTCTGGAGTTGGGTGGTTACGCGACACCCACTCCGTGTTCGGTTGGCCAGTGTTGTACCCTCCTATAGAGATGGCTAGAGCAGTTCTGAGTTTTACCCTCCAGTGGGGCTGGGCAGTGGGTTACTCATCGACTTCCTCGGGCTTACCCTCCAGCAGGGATGGGTAGTGGGTTTCTCACTGACTTCTAGGGTTTACCCTCCAGCAGAGAATGGGCAGCGGGTCACCCGACGCTATTAGGGTGTACCCTCCAGCAGAGACTGGGCAGTGGGTCACCCGACGCTATTAGGGTCTACCCTCCAGCAGAGACTGGGTTGTGGGTCACTCGACGACCTCTTAGGGTCTACCCTCTAGCAGGGCTGGGCAGTGGGTCACCCATCGTCTAGCTCCAGGTCTACCCTCCACCAAGGCTAGGCAGTGGGTCGCCTATCGACTTATTCCAGGTCTACCCTTCAGCGGGGCTGGGTAGTGGGTCGCCAGATGATGTGTTATGGTTTACCCTCCAGCAGGGCTGGGCAGTGGGTCACCCAGTATCTTATTATGGTTTACCCTCCAACGGGGCTGGGCAGTGGGTCACCTGACAATGTATTAGGGTTTACCCTTCAGCAGGGCTGGGCAGTGGGTCACCCGATATCTGGCTATTTATTACCCTCCAGTAGGGCTAGGCAGTAGGTCATTTGTTGGCATTCCACACTCAGTCCTTTCTAATATGCTAGTCTGTGGCTTTTCTGCCATGCTTACTGGAGCGGGACCCTTGGGTGTACGGTTCGGTGATGGAACAAATTTGACTTGAGGAGACCTCTCGACTGCGGGGCAGTGACGAGGCGTGGTTTGACTTCCCCTATAACTCTCAAGTACGAGGGACACTTTCCCCACTGAGACACATTCTTGTGACGTGACCTAAAACTGTGCGGGTGAGTCAGTGCCGCCCAAAGCGGATAGTGTCAAGGTGTGGTGATTGAGCCCCTTGGCCTGCGGTTCAGGGTAGACGTGCGGGATGCTGGGCATCGATGATGGTGTTTATGTCTGGGACTCTTGGATACTCTTTTCTTGGGCTGAGCTATGGGACAAAGATCCCCTTACGACGTTGTTCGGGCTTCTCACTGAGCATAAGGATATGTATATACCTTGTTCGAGTACCCACTTCTTGTGCCTGGTTACTCTCCCTCCAGGAGAGGCGAAGACGCGCGGGGTATGCCACATGATTTCCATGTCTAGATTCTCGTGGTGGGATGAGTCTACTCTCCTACTATAGGTGGAGAAGACTCGACGAGAAGTTCATCTTCTCACCGTTTACACCTCCTTGTGCCTGGACGGGTTTACTTCCTTTCTCTTGTTGGGTTGAGCTGGACTCTCGGCTGTGTTGTTACTCTTTACTACACCCTCGGTTGGACTCCTTTACTTTCCCTATTCTCTCTACTACTCACCCTTCGGTAAATCCTTTGTTGCTCCCTCGAGCCTTCGGGGTATCCTACTGAGTATTTTTATACTCACCCCTACTTGGGCTTTGCCGGCACTTGGTGTGACCATGCAGAGAACGGACAGGTTGGTCGTGAATTCAGTGGATCATAGGAGTTCGGGAGCTTGGACCATGTGCGGTGGTCGTAGCTGGGTTCCAGGTGGGAGACCTGTCAGCTGTCTTTTCGTTTACCTGTTGCCGGGTTGTGGGACCTTTTCTGGTTGGGTGCATGTTTTTCCCATTTTTTCCTTTTTCAGCACTTTACTTTGTACTGTAGAGGTCGATGCACAATGTGGATTATATATAGCGGTTTCCCTTTACTTTGTGTGTCCTTGATTTTACTCTTCATTGTTACATTGAGTTTGCTCCGTGCATGTGTACAGGTACATAGGCAAAGGCCTCCCCGAGTTATTGTGCCTTCGGCGCTGGTCGCCAGCACCTGGCCTATGGAGGCGGGCTTGGGGTAGTTGCGGCTCGAGCCCGGGTAGGGTCGGGTCGTGACATATCCAAAGTGACTTATTTCAAGGATAATGTGGGTATGGGTCTAAATAATTTCATCCAATATATTTTATATAGGTTTGGGTCACTATATTAACCTTAACATTTATATTTAACTTTTAGTTGAATAGATTGACATTTATCATGTCTCTTTGTATTTTTATATTATATGGTTAATAAACTTACTATAACAAGACAAGAGAACTCAAAATGGTTAATTATTAATATATATATCTTTATATAATTCATTTGTCTGATACTTAGATTTTTAGGAATAGAATATCAATTAATAATATAATATTTGTTTTTAAAACTCTTTTATGTCAATTTTAACACTATTTTGAATTTTATATTTTCTAAATTTATAACATCATTATTACATCGAAAACAATTCATCTAACCAACCCTAATATTTCATATTAACATTGAAAATTAGTGGAATTCATAAAATGTCTCAAATTACATTTAGTTGTATATTTATTATATCAATTATTTTAATATTTCATTAAATATATAATTAATGCATCACCATTGTTTCATAAATAAATTAAATTATATAATGTCTAAAAATTATAAATAAAATACCAGTATGTAGGAAATATTTTTAGATATCTAATAATATTTATAATCAAATTTCTATTATGGTTAACCCCATATTAAAAATGTTTAGTTATTATACTTAGATTTTAACTATTTTAACTCTTATTTAAATTAAATAATAATAAATATCCTAATCTAATCCAAGTGGACCAAAGAGGTTAATATTTTATTCCTAAGGTTTTTTATTATCTAATTATACTTATCCAATAGAATTAGGACATGTGTTATGGTAATAATAATATCGTTTTGACCCTTAATTACCCAATTTACTTTTAACCATGGTAAATAAAAGTAAAAGGTTACTATTCACCAAAAATTATTTTTATTTTATTGAACAACATGTTAATAATTTATATTAATCGCGTCTATCAGTGTTTGGAAATTCCACTCACAGAAGCGGTAAAATTATGTTTTATATGAATTTGTAAATTCTCATAGGATGTGTTTAAAAGACGGTGAGAAGTTCAATAAAATTTTTATATATCTAAAATTATTCTAAACTAACTCCAATGAATTAAATTGAACTTATATATGTATTACGTATCTATTTTGACCTTTATTCTATTTAAATAAAATAAATAATTATTTAAATAATATTCGGTTTTAAACTAGAACTCAGTGTTTTTTCACTATTCATCAAAAATTGAATGCTTTCAGAAAAATACCTAAAATTCAACCTAAGATAATTTAGATATTCAGAATCCAAAAATGAAGCCCATTTTGAGAGATAAAATTTATAAAATTTCAAAAAGTGGGTATTACTATTCATAAAGGGTAGTTTGATTGGTTGTAGTGTGTGTTAGAACTCGAAGTTGCATACAACACATACTACTGTATTATTCAAAGAGATGTGTATCATGGAAGCTTGGAGTGTTACAACTTCTTTTTCCTTTCCACTTCTATTTGAGAAATGAATTATGTATTCTGAAAATGTACTGTAATTTCATTATAAATTAAGATTAGGTTGTTAGATTTTGTATTAGAGAAAAGGTTTACGAAAACTTTGGAAACTACGATGTGAAAACATTAGTGATATCCCTAGAAATATTTCTAAATATATTTCCATGTATTTTCTAAGGAAAATTATAACTATATGTGATTAACCAATAATCTTGTAATTATGTTGAATAACATAGGATTAAACCTATAATATCATAGATATAAAAATTATACGTAATTCCCCTTAATTATTTGTTTTTCATCTATGATAATTATTTATCACACTTTTGTTTCTATTATTAGTCAGTTTTCATTACTAGATATACCATTGCTATGATTTAATAATTTTGGTAATGTAAGAATTGGTATTAAATTTTCTATATTGATAAATCATGAAGAATATCAGGATGATGGTACGCGTATTTTTTATACAATTGTGGATGAAGAGAATGAAAAATGAATGTGAGTGGTATGTGATGATATTACCAAATTGTTTACCTTAAACATAATAATCATTTTAAGTTTTTGGATGATGAAACTTAATACATGATTCATATTTCATATTCTCCCAATGAATAAAATAATGATGCCTAATTATTGGGTTAAGAATAATATTGGATAATTGAAGTGTATATATTTTTTAATCAAAGGATTCTTCTATATGTATTTTTAGTATAAGGTTTTAATTAAGTACAGAAAAGGATATGTTGAATGGTGATGGTTACTTATAAAAGTGATTTAAAATAAATATAATAGTTTGATTAAAGAAATTTAACCCTTAATGTTTTTAATATGAGGTGATTTTTTCCTTGGATGATGATATGTTTAATATGATTAGTTGAAAGAAACTAATTATGGATTTCTTTTCACATGGGTAATGCTATCAGGGATAAATTTTACAACATATTGGAATTAAGAAATATATCTAATAATCTATTGATTAAGAATAAATGGATATTTTAATTATGTATATATGGTAATTCAATATATTACCATGTTTCAAGAGAATATAAGGTGAAGTAATTCATATGTTTCGAATGTGACCAAAAAAGGATACATTATAATCTATTAGGGATAAATTTTATGCTGATTTAGTGCACCAATTTCTAATGTTTTTTATTTTCCTCTTTGAAAGGATTGTACTGTTTTCCATTTATGGATGGTTTCTGTTTAAATTCAGACATAGTTATCCAGATTAAATTATTATCTCACAATATATGGATTTTTCCATATTTGATAACTTGTTTCAACTTGTGTTTTGTAAAGACATATATAATGACTTATCAATCAATGAATGGATCTCATGATCTATTAGTATTTTAGGAATATAAAACTCATCATCATTTCCTATAATAATAGAAGAAGATAAAATTTATAAATGCATGAAAAATGGTTAGATTGTGCTAAAATCAAGTAATTATGTTTTATCATGATCAATATTTAACATTTAAAAAATGACCATGATGAAAAAAGGATTTCATGTCATAATTATTTTAATCATATAAATAACCCCTACCATATTTATTTATTTTATGGTTTTTTAATTGTTAACATTCTCTAGATCACCCACATTCTGTTGATCAATGATCATTATAAATATCTTTGATTATTTATTCTTTTCCTCTATGCCTAAATATTCACATTTGTTCTCCTTCATAGAATTCTAGTTATATGTTACATTGGTAAACAATTATTTTTCTAAAATTACTTTGTAAAAGTTTTTTTATTATACATTTTTACAATGAGGGTTTATATCCATGAAACAGTAATGTATTAAAATATTTATAACCTAGATGAATCTCAAGGGAAAAATTAATTTTAAGGGTGGTAGAATATAAAACCCCATGATTTTTATGAGATATTTTTTTTATTTACTTGATATATTTTTTTGTACATTAAAATAATCAAATTTTAGGCTACACACAACATAGGATTATCATGTTGTTTATCCAAAACTTTTCATGGGTTTTTTAACATACACGATTATGTTCCTTTCATAGATTTCATTTCACAGTAGACCGAGTTAAAGAAAACAACAAAATATTATTATATTACATTATAACCTAACTATTATAATAGCTGGCAGAACTGATTTAATTAAATTATGAAATTATTATTTACACATGTATATATAATTAATTCTTTTATGAGCAATTAATTATAAATAAAAATAAAACAATTTTAAAATAAATGAAAATGTTTAGTCTGAAAACTATTTAAATAAATATAAATTGATTTATAAAATAAGAAATCACACTTGATAGATTTAATTAATGTCATATATTGAATATATTGTTTAAAATTTATCTTATATATTTTATTGTAATGATATAAGAACAAATTCTATTTTTCAAATAAAAGATGTATTTTTCCTTGACAAAAATATGTATTTCTTCCTTTCGAAGAAACAGCGATTTAAAATCAAAATTTTAACACTTTTATATATTATATTTTAAAAAATAACAATCTTATTTAATATTTAAGTATCAAAATTTACTTTTGATTAATTTTTTGTAATTTTTAGATAAGTTTCAGTTTTGATAAATTGTAAAAAAATAATGAATTTTAATTAAAAACTAAACTTTCATTAAATATATTTATAACGTTAATTTATATATATGAATGGTTTTAATATATTAATATATAATATTTTTATCATATAATATAATTTATGGCACTGGTATTAATTTAACATTGAATTTAGATGGAAAAACATATCAATTTTTGGATTGTTTTGACTTCTAAAACCAGTATAATCACTGCGAAAACATGATTAATTATTAATTAATTACTAAATCATCACTATTTAGAAGATTAAAAAATTTAGTCCATATTTGGAATAAGTGGGTCTAAAATTTTTAAACATATTATTTTATTTTTGTGTGTTATGAATAGTAATGTTATTAATTTTAGATAATATGGTAAAATTGTAAATTGGGTAATTAAAGATAAAAATAAAATTTTAAAATTACCCTAACACTTTTCTAATGTCATTGGATGTGTGTTTTTTGACATAAATATTCCTTGGGTAAAAATGATATCCTTTGGAATCCACATAGATGAGATTCAAATATTTAACATATTTAATTAAATGAAAAAATAAAGATGTCTTACTCAAATTTTAATTACTATATTGTTTTAAATATAAGGTTTTAAAGACGAAAAATAGATATAGAAATAATATTTTTAAATATAAATTGTTCATATTTTTCATTATAATTTATTTTTAATATTTTTGTAATAATTATTTACCTAAATTACATATACAGTGATGATAGAGAAATTATTTAATTTATAAAAAATAATTAAAATAATTTTAATTAAAAAATTAGTATTAAATGATGAAAAAACATATAATTTTTTTTCGGTTTTGTATATCTCCACCATAAGGATCCAAGGGTCTAGTTTCTAACCATTTATAGCTAAATAGAAATTATTATAAAACTTGTAATATTTTATCTAAAGTAATGATAAAGTTGTCACATTCAATTTTTAATACATATGATCGTTTTAATGTGGGAGTTTCTAGAATTATAATCATCATTAAGTGCTATTATGAAAAATAGGAGATTTATCTTCATTTTTTTAGTTAGTTTTTAATTTTTATCCAACAAATAATAATATTATATAATTACATAAATCTGGGGTAGGAATTATTTCATTAATGGAATTATCAAATTAATGTTATTAAAATTATAAAATAAATCAAATTAGGGATAATTATTATATCCAAAAAATTTTATAGATGACCATTAACTCATAAAGACATAGTAATAAATTTTATTTCTAGTATAATATATTATCTTGATATTTTAAAAAATCCCTGAAATGAATAGTGTAAATAATAACACTATTGATATTTTGTTGAAATAATGTTTTATTAATTAATCTTAAAATCACTTTTTTTAAATAATAAATAGTTATTAAATGGTCTAAAATGTTCTAAAATGTTCATTTATGGTCTAATTGACAAAAAACAATTCAAAAATATAGTATTTTAATATTGAATAATTTAATAGCTTAGTTAAAATTAAAATAGAATAACTAATTGTTAATTAAAATGATAAAGTTAAAATGAAGGAAACACTTCTCTAAAATTTATTAGTTTATGAGATTAAATTATTAACTCATCTCATATATTAAAATATTACATTTTGGAGGTTTTTGGATGTGTTTTTAATTTATTATAAATAAATAGTTTTGGAAATTTCCAAAGCGCCCCTCACCTCATTTATATAAAGGTGTAACCTACCTCACTAATTTTCACCACATTTAGTATTCAGTTATGATATCCCCTTACCATTCCCCATAGAATAATCCCTTGTAACATTTTAGTGGTTTTGGACTTCTCCAACGAAATACTATAGTATTCCTAAGGAGATATCTAAAGGGAGCTCATTAAAGAATATGTAATATAGTCTATTGAATATCTCAAGATCATTTCTTCTTCTACTTCCTCTCACTATGTTTCATCCATTATAAAATTACAAAAAACGTTTGAAATATACTCTTAAAAGTTATTAAGATTATCTGAAAACCCTATTCCACATTTTACCCAACATAAAAAAAATGAAATCACCATGCATGTGTACACACGACTTATCGTATCCATGTCGTCGTATAATATGTTTTTCACCACATTATTTTTATGGGTATAATGATGGAACTAATATACATATATGGGGATTGTACCATTATATTTATTCTGTAACAACATATATACCATCATCTTCGAAACAATTTCATAATTAAATTAATGATATCTTCACTTGTGTATATGGACTACCTTCCATCTCCACAACATGTTGTTATTCATTCTCTATAATATCATTAAAATAAGGATTACATAAATTTATTGAAAAAGTAAATATTATATATACATATTAGATTATTATAATTAATTTCATGATATAATTTAAACCCATGAATAATAAATTTGATTTATACGACAAAACATGCAGCAAATAACACCTGAAAGAAGTGCAAGACTAAAATATTATTAAATATGAGATAAATGAAAAAATATGATATCATAAATATAAATAAGGTTTCAGATAGTGTTTAAAAACACTTTAATCAATTATAAAGGTGTTTATGATATATATTATGTTACTTATACTATAGGTAGCAGATAACATCAAAATCTCATTGTTATCTGAGATTGTTTATATATAAGTATTTACGGGTGTACATTTATCATCCATTTCAAGGTTTCATAAAAATTTTTTCCATAATATTTATACTATTCATATACTATTTTTAACCATATATGAAGCTTTAAAAAATGTATTTAAAGGAATATTTTGTTATTTTCCTAATGAGGTACATTTTGATATTTCCAACAAAGGTACAAAAATAATGTTTTTTTAACTTATACTACATGAATGGATTTTTAATTATTTCATGATGACTTATTTCTATGAATCTTACATTATAGGATTTCAATGCTATTATCCATGTAATTAATTTATTATAAAAGTTCACAATATTTTTTATGAAGATAAAACATTTTCAAATTAGATAGGATATTTTCATCAACAATTAATTCCAAATGTTTGATTAAAAATATTTTCCATATAAGAGTAAATTATATAATATGGATTTTTTTTCACGTATACAATCCCTAATATTCCTGTGGTTGATTAATTTTATTATGGAATGATAATTATGAATTTTATTCATTTTCCATTGATTATTTTATGATGGAATAATGTTTAAAAAACAATTTTATTCTATAGGCTTTGTTCTTATGGAACACATATTTTTGGGTTTTATTATTTGATGGGTGGGAACTATATGTCCCTAAAATGCATTGGGGAAATATCTATATCTCCTGAGATTGATGTGATTACAATGGTAAATGATATTGGCTCATTAATATAGGACTGGAATGGGAAATGATCCCAATTCAGTAATACAAGATTAGAATTTTATATAAACTCAGATCAATAATACAAGGTTTAAATAAAATGTAAAATCAATTCAATAAATTCCATTTCCCAAGATGATATTCTTGGTTATGATCCTCCACTAATATGGGAATAATTTTAAATTTTTATTTTTTTTCTAGAACTCCATGGTTTATGCTAATTATATTTTCTCATATCCCGTGTTCATTTATGATTTATTCCTTAGGAACTACTATGATTTATTTCATGCATCAAGGTTTTGATATATGTTATACATGGTATGATTTTCAAAAGTTATGTTCATGTTTTTACATTATTATATTTATGATTTGTTTTATATTTTCCCTATTATCCTTACTGAGAATCTGAGCTCGCCCTTTTTATATATAATTTTTACCCATGATATAAAGAATTATTTTTGGTAAGAAACCAAAAGGGGAGGATATTTAGGGGTGATGTTGAAGATCTGTCCCTAAATTAGAATAATCTGTTCCATGATTCTATGGAAACTAGAGTAATACGATCTTCAGGTTCTGGTTTGCTTAATTTATTATGTTTTCAGAAAAAGTATTGAAAGGACATGTGTGTCAAGCATGGGTCGTTAGAATACCACTCATTAGTGTTTTCTTCATAATAATATTTATAATGATAAATATTTTTTGTTTTAGTATTTTGGTACATACATTTATGATATTATTAGTTTCCATTTTTAAAACATATGATATACAATATATTATTCATATATACTTTTTTACACTCTCATTATTAATGGTTCACATAAATAATGTACTAGGGTAGAGAGGTGTTACATATAGTGTAATTTTATTTTTTCACATCACCCTTGTCCTGGAATTCCTATGTGGAAACCATCATGATTATTTTTATCAAAAAGAATGATATGTTTATCCTAAATTCTACATGATCAATCTATCAAATTTAACTTATTTAGATATAATTTTTGGTAAATTTATATTCCAATATAACCTTTTACCTTATCAAATATTATCTAATTAGTTCTTTATTTATTTTATCATAAGGTTATTTGTGAAATTCATGTGTATTTTATATGTTATAATCTCATGTCTAGGAAATACTTTGGTAACCCTCTTAGTATTTAGAATTTTTTAAATCTGTTTAAACTTGTTTTATATTAATTTACTTTAAAATTAAGCCTATTAGTGACAACCCCTTATTTATTGAGACTATTGCCTGATGTATTATGTCATGTTCAGAAGATGAACCTATATACATGTCTATAGTTCCTTCATCATTAAAATCATTACATTCCTATATTTCTACTCTGGTTATATCTTTATAATCACTAATATAGTTCTTAATTAAATAATCATTTTTAAAACCCCCTTTTTTTAAAATATGATAACTCTCCCAAGGCTCATATAACATTGAAAAATATTAGTTAACTTAAATTATGTGGTGGGATTGACATCATATTTTCCATATATTCTAAAATATAAAATATGATTCAACATAGTTAAAATATCAACCTGAATAGAGAGACTCATTAAGTTAAATAGTTTCAAAATTATTACTTAAATATGTTTCAAATTAGGCTATTACCTCCTCTCTATCTTTGTCATAATTGTTTTAAAAACTCCTAATGTATGAGGTTTTATATCTATGTTCAATGTTTTCCATCAAGGGATTTAACCTATAATTTCAATGGCAATTTTTTGGGTCATGTATTTTATATATTTCAATTGAAATTTAAATGATTATAATCCCACTAATTCATCATTAAATGGGTTATTATAACATGTTTAGATTTTAGGAGTTTATATGGATTTTTTTCAGAGGAGTATTAAAACATAAAATATAGTTTTTTATAATTTTTTATATTTTTTGAATAAATACTTCATGTAATTTCCTATCTTATTAATTTCATCTCTAGAAAATTCTATAGTTGTTTGATTTTTGAATAATTTCATTCCACATAAACACTAACAGGAAAACACATCATTTGGAATGTGCATGCATGAAAATATATATGAAAGTGATTCCCCTTTCTCTGCCACACATCATGATAATTGGAAAATCCAAAAAAACCATTATATAGATGTCATCAATCCATTGTAACCATCATCTTTAGGTTGTGTAGATATCCATGTAAGAATATAAACAATATTAGTTTTGGTTCATCCATCAACTAAAATACCATCTATTTACCTCATGAAAAAGTTATCAACCAACCACATGTTGATGTTACTGTCTATTTTATGATTCATGAACCATAAAAAGAGATACAATGACAAAAAGAATTAACACATCATTCTAAAAAGTGTGAAGATGCCTTATTGGTTAATCGACCATAATGGTTACATCAACATAATGATAATTATAATTATCCACACAATGAACCTACTGTATGCAAAAAAATATTTCATAAATTCTTCTTACATCATAGAATATCAATTTAATTGCATCAAATGTCTAATCTAGGAATTTTCTGAAAATTAGTTTTCAGAAGGTCAAATATAAGCTTTATGAAACACACCAAAACTATTAAATGCATCCTTGGGTTTCCACCATTGCACTCATACCTCCAATAGGAGATTGTTCGGATGGATAATAGAAAATATAATATTTTAAAATAATATAAAGTGTGAAATATGATAACCTCATATAGATTTAAAATCAAGTGGAAGAAGAATATCTATTAGGTGAAAAGGGAAATCATCTATAATTTTCAATGTAATGGTCTTGAAAGTTTAGAACAACTAATGAGATTGGGAATTTAAAATTGTGGGGAAGATACCTAATACATATAAATATAATATTTCAAATGAATATAAAGTAGATCGCCTACTAAATAGAGAAAACAGGTTATTGTTTTGTCGTTTTACTCCAAAATAGTATTTTAATTTAATTTATTCTATTAATAATATATTTAATATTTTCATCATATATTTATCATTTATCACTTCCCATATTCTCTAATATATACACTTAAAGTCATAATCAAGAGTAACTATCATAAGGAATCTCTCAGGGGGTGTAATCCAGGTTTGGAGCCCATTTATTTTCACTTTCATTTTTTATGTTTCTTATTACCTTTGAGTTACTCTAAGTATTGGATGTACTGAGTGTAATCCATAATAAAATATTATAACGTTTTCCAGCCCTTCTAAAACATTTTACTTCAATGATTATGTTAGTGTATAGTGTACACAATGGTTGCAATATATATTCACAAAAATGTCGTGGAGAGTTTTATCATTTCATAGAGTTTGATCATCAAGGAAATACGAATTTAATAATATATGAATGAAGGTTAATTCAAGGATATTCACCTAGGGTAATCTCATTTATTCATAACTCTATTTTTGATGCATTGTAGGTTAATTTTATTATCATTAATTCTTACTCTCAAACACTCGTATATAATTTATTTTCATTAATAAAAAATATAAATCCCAAAAACTATAATGAGAACTTTGATAGTGAATGTAATAAAACAAAATATCCACTTTTAGATGAACATATTCAGCTACTACATAAACTGGGAAACCATATATAGTTTCATTTCATAGACAATTTGAATGGTGTTCATCAAACAGAAAACATTTTCTAGAGATCCTAGTGGTATTCAATCACTATTTTTTTCATATATGATAAATATATTTCCTTTATGTCAATAAATAAACCTAATAAACTACAAAAATCTATTTTTTGAGGTATTAATATATCAATTATTATTTATAATGAGTAAACTACAAGTTTTAAAAACAATAACAAGAATAATATATTCAAATATTAGAATAGGATTATAGAATTATAAAAGACATAATGTAATTAAGGATTAAAATAGTGGAATATGTGTAAGATCTCATATTTTTATAGGTACAATCCTCTTGAGTTTTATGTTTAAAATCATTAATTTTGGAAATTATTCTTCCTCGAACCTTAGTGGAAGAGTACCTTTTTTTAATAGAATGAAATTGATGTGGGGGATTTCATAAAGATCAGTCATGTATGTTTTTTAATTAATGGATTCTTGGTATAAATGTGTTAAATGTGTTTAGGATTATATCACATAAATTTTTAATGATTATTAGTTGTTCTGGATCTTCAATAGAATTTGGGGATAACATTACCTGAATGAGATTTACATGTCACTTATATGTAATATGACACATAACATTCACCAGGCAGATGCTTGTAAATGGGTTCATTATGTGAAATTAAAACACTCTATAAAACTAGATAATGACATATAATATTCAAGAAGGGTGATTTTATCACTTGGAAACATGTTCTTCGACATAAATCATAATTTGAGAAATATGCGATGTGAATGGCTGACAGACTAATTATTTCTCATGCTTTGTGGTTTTAAAGCCATTATGCCCAAAATGAATTATTAGTCATTCACATGAATCCCTCATCTCTAAGGACATAAGAAACTTTTAGTCAATTTGGACTTCTCTCTTCCATTTTTTGAAATCATGGCCAAGATATTGATCTATATTGAATTTTTTTGATTTGGGTTTCACATCATTTCCATTTGTTTTTTTATTATCATGATGTAATATTTTCACAGATGTGGAAATATGTGTTGATCTTGATCATATAGGATATATTTATCCTTCTGATGTTTATCACATAGATTATTATTATAAATACTAGTTATAAGAATTTTTATTATCCCAAGATAATGGTAGGTTGTCTAAAACCAAAACAAATGGTATATTTCTATTGTAATGTATGATCAATATTAAGAAATTATGATGACACAATATTTGCATTATATAATTGAATAATGAATGATGATAAATATTATGTTAAATTATTCACTATATTACTTTTTGATCTAGTGGTCTCGATACTTGGATTATAGATATACATTGGGTGAGCATACCCTTGAACAATAATGAATTGGACAATAGATTAAATAGTGTTTTAGTATGATATAAGATCTGATGTGATTTCATGTGATAGATTCACCTTGGATAACAGATAATTTGATTGTCTAAATGGTTGGTGTTTTTTAAAATTAATTGGGTGTACACTTTTCCAGGGTAATATATTATGATATAATTAAATTAATGAATCCGAAATTGAATGAAAATGATAATTGGGTGATTTTACCATTTTGGATTGTGATATTATGATGTGTTAGTTTTACAATTATTACTTATGTTGAGTTTGATTCTAAAATTCATATATACATAGATTAACTTAATTATGTGGTAATGTGTATGGTTCATGCCCTATGAACAATTAAATTCATATATAGAGGGATTTGTCTAATAATACAATAATTTATATAGGATGTGGCTGAGTTTTTCTGAAAATTGTATATAAAGGGATCAAACTTTTTATTTGACATTGAATATAGGGATTCGAGTAGTTATGATAAAATAATTATATATATAGTATTTTCATATTTTTAATACTGATTATATATGTGGGTATTCATGGTTATATTTTTTTACACATTGATTTTGGTTGGGAATGAAACTTTTGTTCTACAAGAACTGAGATATTCTATCATATTATCTATGTAGGTTAATTATTCAATTGTATTAATTGATTAATTAATAATCATTTTTTTAACTTTATCACATTTAAATTTTATCAAATTGTTTTTTTGGTCACAATGGTGTCGACCTAATGAGTTTTAATCACATCATATTCATTCTATAATATTTCTTCCAAGATGATAATGTAGATATAGGTTTGGACTAGGGAAGGGGAACTTGTTTTTGTTTTCTTCTTGTTGGTTGGGTTAGATCATGAAGATGAGAATAACATGGGGTTCGAGATTTGATTTTTTCAATTATTTATTTTATCCTAGTTTTTTATATGTTTAAAATTTATTTTGGTATTTAGATAAATTATATCTTGACATAACATTGTTTATTATTTTATTTACAGGGATTATCATTTACATTTTATTTCACTATTGTACTATTTCCCCAATTGTGTTAATATAATATTTATTATTATGGTTTACTTCCATTATATTGTAAATATATACCAGGGGGTACAGTCTCCTTGAAATATTATTTACATGACATATTCAGTTCAGGAGCCTCTATTATATGAGTATGTGTGCTTGAGGTCCCATAAAAAACATTATTTAGCCACATAAGAGAGTGCCAGATCCAGGTAACGTTACAATGTGGTATAAAAAGAAGTATGTTTTTATTTTTAATTTATTTTTTATTTGGGAAACATTGAATGGAGAATAATATGGTAAGGAGATTGTTAATGAGATTTTAAATGGAAGTAGATAACCCATAAATGGGGATAAATCAGAGTGCCTAAGGATATGATTGTTGTTCAAGATGTTTTTTTATTAACGTTGATTTAAATTCATAGTGGTTGATTAAAATGTTGTGTGATGTTATTGTCTCTTTATATTTATAAATATGAACCAGTATGAAATGATATGTTTATTGATGCTTCGTAATAATAACATATGGATAAATATTTACATGAATTTTTCATGATATGGATATATTTATTACTTTTGATATAATTTATAGTTTTAAATGTGAAATGAGATACATGTTATATCTGATAAATGAAAAATGATCTATTATGTCATTATAATTCATTTTATATTGCGTATTTTGAGGTACTATAATCCATTGGTTCGCTGTTGTTTTCAACTGAAAATGTTGACCATATTTTTATCCATTGTTCTAAAGAGTTTTTTGTAATGTAGTCAATATTCCTCCACATAGTATTCAAATTGAGAAATGATAGTGGAAATAAGTGCTCACTTGATGTAGTTGAACCTAGGCTTCCTATATCTTTGGAGGATCATATGGATGTTCATATTTACGACAACTTATTGAGGGTTATGAGATCTTTGGAAAGAGATATTGTTTGAACTATAACATCAATGTTCGAGATGATGAGATACTTTTAATTACAGATCCTTATTGCATTCACATAGGATGGAGGTCCCTAGGAAGCAGAGTTCTAGATTGACTTTGTACAAAAGATGACCAATAACCATGAAAAACTCACAAATAAAAGTTTGAATTTAGCCATGTACATGCTTCATGGACTTTCATCGCAATGGTGGGTCAATTTAGATTAATATCGGCAACCAGAGGTTTTATCCAGGAAACACATCAAAGTGATGTTTTGGGCCACATCTATCAAGATATTTTACGTGATGAGAATGTTTTTAAGTTCACCAAATCAACATAGGAGGGAATATCAGTAATGGACTAAACTATATCATACACATACTTGTTGTGATTTGGGTCATGTTTTGATGTTTATGCGATATCCATGAAGAGATGTTTTTATGAGTTGATTTTCATTGTGATAAGGGCGTAAGTGAAAAATTATCATATGATTATCATTTCAGATGTGATTAAATAGGCACTAGTAATGGATTTCACTTTGAGGGAGGCCATAAGGAGTAGCTAGGATGGATCAACAACATGAACTGGTAGCTCTTCTTTTTTGCGGAAAAAGTGCTTCATTGATAGTTCTTAATGATGAACTTGTGTGAAGAGTATCCACGATAGTGATGCACCATCTCTAGACTATATTCACTACCACAAAACAAGGTTTATGCAGTTCTTCCCTTTAACAGAGCTAAAAAAACCATTGATAAATGGGGATCATTTGTCAGTGATAAATAAAGTGCTGATAAAGGGTACCTTTAATAGTGTTAAAAAAGCACTGTTAAAAGTTCCCCTTTATCAGTACTGTTTTTATGCTGATAAATAATCCCCATTTATCAACACATTTATTAGCGTTGTTAAATATGACCCATTATCAATTCTTTTTTAGAAGCATAGATAAAAGTGGGCTTTATCAATGCTTTTTTCCCTAACACTGATAAAGTGTATATTTCAAAAAATATATATATTTCATAAAAATTAATTTACTGATATATAAATATATAAGTATATTGATATTGATATAAATATATAATTATATTTATACTGATATAAATATAATATATATGTCATAAACATGTTCTTGATAAGTATAAATAAACATTTTCACTTAATATAAAAGATATATAGTGAAAATGATTTATAAAATATATTAAAAAAATTATTAATTCATAAATTGATAATTATCATCGACTAATAATCATTTAATAATGATTTGAAGTCAAAAAAATCAAAAAATAAATAATATATCTAAAAAATGATTAAATCACAACTCAAAAATCAGAAATCCATAACTTTTTATCAGGGTGTCTGATTGATCTCTACAACATTTCAAATCAAATCCTACGACGGGCTCTATGCCCTGGAACAAAATGGAAACTTATGTCAAATTTTTGAGGCCAAAGAAGGCCCACAAGGCCTCCAAAACAATGTTTTTAGTCCAGATACCCAAATGTTTTAACATTCTATGGAATTTTAGCCTCTTTTAAGGGGGTATTTTTTCCCTTATTCAGTGGGGAATGAATTTATTTCAATTGATTTCATTGAAATTAATATTATGTATTTGTAATTTTATCATTTTTCATAATGTACTATTACTTATTATCAAATATATAACAAGTTATACATATTTTTTATACATTCACAAATAAAAATGTAATTTTATAAATAAATAGTTAAACATATTTACATATAAAATATATTTCTAAAAATATATTTCATATCTAAATAAAATAATAATACCCATTTTATTTAAAATAAAAATATTTGATTATTTATATACCTATATTACAAGTCCGTGTGTGTGTATATATATATTTATTATTGTGCATTTTTATTGACAAACTGATATATATTATCTATATATTGTAAACAATGTTTATACATATTAATATAAAATATTAATAAATATATATAAATATGTATTATTATAATTACATATAATGATATAATATATGTGTGCGTGCTGTAAATATTTATTTATTTATTTATAAACACACAAAAAACATATATTATAAATGTATTTAAAACTGATTTTATAAATATATATTAATATACGACAAAATGCATTAATATATAATTGTAACTATATATATTAATATATGGATATATATATATATTAATATAAGTAAATATTTATATTATTATAAATATATATGTTAATATTTATATATATTAATATGCAAGTAAATATAACTATATATATAGATATATTATTAAATGGAGAGAAATGAAATATAGCAGAGTGGTAAAGGTTTAATTGCGCAGGCAAGATGCATCGAGTTCGAATCCAAGGGAGGTCAGGGTGCACGCGTCGGTTGAAAAGGGTTTAAGCATTGTTAAAGGCTACGGTGGAGTGGCTATTAGGGCCTGCAGTATGGGGGTGTCTAGGGCGTACGAGATGGAGTTTGGGTGGGGAGGGGATATTGAAGGGGGCTTCAAGTTCTGTTGAATCCCCTACCAAAATTATATAATTTTTTTAATTTTTTTATTATTTTTTTCACTTTTATTCATTATTTTTTATGCTAATAAAAGGGGTATTAGCAACACTTTTTTTAACACTGATAAAATGGACCACCCTTTGTCTTCACTGAGATTAACCTCCCATTTTTATCATTGTAAATAGACATTTTATCTCTTTTAAAGGCCACATTTTAGTAGAAATTCTATTATAGTGATATTATTGTTGAATGTTGGGACACAAGCATACTCAGTTTCGGTATCCTTCTTTATAGTGTCTTGCATTGTATAGGTTGGGCCACCTGTGGAGTTTTTATATGGGCATGCAACAACAGTGAAGTGGAAGAGAATCAAGATATGTACCCGAGCCTTGGAAGGACATAGTTACCCCTCAGTATATTAATAGATATAATTATATTAGATTCTCTAGTCGACGCATGAATTATATAACCCTAGTGTGTGATTAGTTTCATTGGGAATTTGGAATAACCTAGGGGATCCATTATAGAGCCTTTTGTTGTGGTTATTGATTGATGAATTCTATAAAGTGTACTTCGGCTATGGTGGATGCATGCCCATGTACTATTAAATGTGTGATTCTTATATAATCTTCCATTTCGTGGATTTTATTGATACTTGGGAATCAAATTTCCTTTTCTATAACCTTTTCAGAACAGTTTTGGATTGGTTATAGAAATAATTGATAGTGTATTCACTATTGATAGACAATTGGGGGTATGGTTAGACAATATCAAGCATTCTAGGATATGTTCTATTAAATTTTTATTACTGTTTCTTTTGGGAACCTTTCCTTCTAGGAATAAAAGGTTTTAGATTGATTTTTTCTATGGATTGATTAGTTCTATACTAGTATCATATAATCTATTATCATAAGATATTTACATTTTTATATTTAAATGTTGGTATCTAGTTTCACCAAGTTGAGTGGGATATTCAGGCTAGTCATGAAGGATTGATTTGGTGCTTGTTGGATTTTCTCGAGGATTAGTTAAAAACCCTTGTACAAAGTAAAGGTGTAATTTAGTAGGGTAAATTTCAACCAATGTTAGTCAACTTTTTATATGTCTTTCCTAACGAGTTATTTGGATTACTACATAATCATGAGATCGTGTTCTTGATCAATTTTGTACTGAGAGAAGTGCATGTTTCTATTCCACCACATACTATGTTAGAAATGAAGCATAGTGATTTGAATGTTCAGTTTAATGATAAGGAATTCAATGGTTTAATGTAGACTAGTTGGTCACCCTATATTTTTATTTATTTATACAATAATAATGATTACATTATTTTATTCATGTGTTTGGATTATCAAAGTTTGAAAAAGATGATAGTCAACAACCATTATACGCTACTTTTCACGGATAATATGTTTTATCAGTTGAGAGGTTCTAAATTTTTCTATAAGATATATTTCAGATCATGATACCAACAGTGGAATATTCGACCAGTATAAATACCTATAACTCCATTTAATAGTTGGTAAGACATATATGTGTTCGTGGTGTTGCAAGTTTTTGACTAATGAACCATAATTATCCATTACCCTGATAAAGAAGATCGTTCAACCTTTAATAGATCAAATTTTACTATTATTTTTGAAGATATCTTAGTGCACATACAATTAGATTATGACCATTCCTAGAATCATGACATCATCTTGAGTTCATTAATATGGAATTAGGTTAATAGAATGCTAACCAAATGTAGTTATAGGATTGATAAATTAAAATTCTTATGTCATCTCATCATAGAGGTTGTACAATTAGTGGACCCAAATAAATTTTTATGTACTCTTGAGAGAAACCGAAGAATGACATTTATATTTGGTTATTTTTTGTTATAGTTGGTTATTATCATAAATTTATCCTTGAATTCTCCCATCTGGTAGTACTGATGTTTGGGCTATCAAAAATGATTGTGAAGTTGGATTGGTTAGATTCATATGAGAGGGGTTTTCATGAGATAATGATAAGGGAGAAATTATCCCTTATCCTCACTTTACCTATGCGAGGTAAGTCATATAACATGAACTATGAAACATACAGAGTTAGAATCACCGAATCTTTGATGAAGGAGGGTTGAGTAGTTACTTATTTTTCTTGAAAATTGAGACTACATCAAAGTAATTATCCTACTCATGATATGAAGTTAAAAATGATGGTACATTCTCTAAGATTATAGAGACACTATCATTTGGGTGATATGCTTCTTGTTCACATTTACCATAAGAGTGTCATGTATATATTTATTTAGTGGGACGAAAAACTATTTATATGATGTGGGTTGAGTATCTATAGTATTTTTAAATTGAGTTAGATTATACATTGGGAAATGGAAACAACATTACTGATCCCTTGACCTAGAGTATTTTGATAGAGGAAGTGCAAGGGTATTTTTAAGAGTGTTATTTGATGGCACTATTTCCAAACATGAATCATAATTTTTAGGATTCCTAGTGAGAAGTAGCTATGAATTCAACATCTATCATACTTCTACTTTTTAGCTAGGTCAGTATAGAGAATTTAACTAATATTGATGGAATAGTTCTACGAAAAAACATATATGGTAGGGATTTTACAATTATGATGTTATCTTAGAAGTGGAAATTCTTATCTTTTTAATATCTCTATATGGGTTTCTATGAGTTTTTGTGGCTAGATGAGGAGAGGGTTTCATGCATCAATATGGTCAACACATCCAAGTTTAAAAAATATTTATCTTGAAATCCATATATAGTACTGGTGGAATCGAATAAATAAATAGGTAGATATATTTTTGGGTATTGTGTTCAACAATAAATAGGTGTATGATTAGTATCATATGACAACTAGGGTGTCTTAGTATCTACCCATTATATATTGGGAATGGGATAAAGTCGCTAGGGATTTTTTGATAGTACTACCCAGTAATCCTCACAATAATGTTGTTATATGGGTGATCATGGATTATCTGAAAAGTAATACCACATATTTCCCATTTTGAATACCTTCCCTATTAATTATTTGGGTTGTCTTCAAAGGCAAGAGATAGTTTGGAGAATTTATGTAATGAGGAGTAACATTTCTGAAAAAGATCCACATTTCAAGTCATGATTTGGTAGGGTCTTCTAAAGGCTATGGGATCATAGGTTATTATTAGTATAAAATATCATCATCATATTGTTGGTAAATATAAGGATAATATTCTGTTTCTAAAGGATGTATTACAATCATATTTTTTCATTTTAGTTGTTCAAGGGAGCATCATATGGAATTAAAATATTGTATATATAATAATTTCATTCAGGCATCTAATGAGATGGTATATTCTAATTAGTTTAATTGAGGAATATTTCCTTCACTACATTCTTGGTAAGAGGTAAGAGAGTCAGTGCATATTGGACCTAGTATCATGTAGGTGACATTTGAGTATGTTCAGTTAATAAAGATGAAGTTGGTGATAATAAAAAGAAATAATAATCTTATGATGTCAATTAAATATGACCATGATATTTTGATGATGGTCATAATGTTTTATGCTGATTGAATCATATGTTGTCACAACGCCATATCAGTAAATTGGGGACACTAGAAACATGGGTTTTCAGATTATTTGAGAAAGTACAAATGATCAGTACAATGGTATACCAATTATCCCTTATGCGGTGTATGAGTTCCATTCACAACAAGTTTTATGTGGTGCAACATCATATATATCATCGAAACACTTCTCAAGTGGTATAAATTGATGGAAAATGGAATTTTTTAGATACTCCCATTGATTAATAGCCAATATGATCTATGGAAATTAGTGAGAAGTGTATATATTGAAATATTGTTCCAAGAGTTCATGTGCACTAGATGAATGGGATTGTTTAGTTGGAGACCTAAAAGTGGGAATCTGAAATGTGATCACAGTGGAAAAAATTATTCACTAAGACAACATAGTGATAATTGGATATGCTCCTGGATGAGCTGTTATATGGTGGGGAGGTCATAATATCACTTCATTTGAAAGTAATTTCCCTCTTTATTTTCTCAATAATTATAGTTCTTTTTGTATATTCTTCATCTTTTAACCTTATCCGGTGAGTCCCATTTAGGAATGGAGAGATATTTCTTTGGGGGAAAATGGCATAATTTTCTAGGATATTTGATTATTTCAATTAGAAGACTCAATTTACACACTTTTTAGTTTGTATTATGAGGTTGTGTAATGGGTTTGTAATGATTCATAGGTGGATCTATCTCTTTTGTAGAATCTGGTATTAAAGAATATTGCAGGGTTTTTCCACACTATGTATATGTTACATACATGTAACTTTCACTAGGTAGATTCTATAAAATATGATCAATGTGTGAAATTAAAAGACAACATGAAACTTTTTCACAACATGTACTGTTTGAGTATAAATATTTTTACCTAAGGTGAAATATTTTTACTGTAACCTATAGTTTGGGAAATGCACATCGTGAAAAAATTACACATCAGACATTTCATAGGTTCATGAAATTGAAGGTCGTGATGGAGTTATAATTCATTTTGAATTCCTTTAAATCACTCTAATATTGATCCCTAAGAGTTTGCCATGGTATTTTGGAGATCATTCCTCTATTCTTGACATCCTGAGAATGTGATCAATCTTCATTGATTTATTTCTCTTTGGTTTTCCACTCTCTTCTTCTTGTTTCTTTTTTTCATTGTGTAATTTTTTCACCACATTGTAAATAGTTTTTTATCATGACCTTGTGTGATCTAATTCCCCTTAAGATCACATGAAACATAACTTTAGTTATCTTTACAAGTGATATGTTTTTTCTTGATCATCATATAATGGTAGGTGGGGTCTAAAACAAAACCCTATAGTCAGTTTCTATTGTTAATTTTGTGCAATATTATGATATTTCATTCAAAAAATATGTACAATAATTAATTTTATAATAGATGATGATATATATTTTGTTGAATTTTTGGTCAGATTCCATTATGTTTCAATAATACTAGGACATGGCTTACAAATACTCATTGGGTGAAGCTAAACATGAATAATAATGAATTAGATAATTCAATAAATTATGTTTTCCTTAACAGTATACATCAAGTGATTTATTATTACAGATTCATCTTATAAAATAATAAAGTGGTTTATTTAAAATTTTCATGGATATATGATATAAAATGTGTGATCACATTAGCATGGACACATATTATAATATAATTAAACGAATTAATGGGAAATTGAACGACATATAGTAATTAGTTCAATTAACTATTGTGACATGAGATCTAAGGTCGTGTTACTAATTCCATTTTGTATTGTGTTAGGTTTGATTTTGAAATTATTTTATATAGTTCATGGATTGGATATTATATAATTATTATACGACATGGAAAATTTATACAAAAATTATTATATTAAGTTTATAGCCTAGTTATACTATCATACTTATATGTATTTTCATGGTTATGTTAAAATTCTTATATATAGGGATTGTCCCAACTCTATTGTATGGTTTATAGGTCATGGCTGAATTATGCTGATATTCTTACAGTGAGGTGTCAAACTGAGTGATAGAATTCTTATATATATTTTTTTCTCAGTTATGTGATTATTCCAGGGACATGTGGTTATATTTGTTATGATTGTTCTCCATGTTCTGATATATTCTAGCATAATGCTTAAAAAGGATTATTTTTATATTGTATTGATGAATTAACCAATATATATATTTATTTCTTTATGCATGAAAATACAATCAATATAGATTTATATATACATTGAGATGTTGGAATACAATGTTTTTCTCACACCCTATTCCAATCAAAAAAATTTAGTCTAGTATATTACATGGATGGTGGTTTGTATATGGGAAGGGTACCTTGTTTTTGAATGTTTCATACATGATTGGTTGAAGCATGAATATTGTAATGAAGTGGGGTTCAGGAAATGGGTATTTTTATTTATTTTTTTAGCATGGTATTTTATATATATTACTTATATTTTTATATTTAGATAGATTCAATGTTGAAAATACTGTCTTCATAATTTTATTTTCATGGTTCTTCATTCTCTTTATTTTTGTATGTTTCACTAACTCCTCAATTTCTGTTACTATTATAATTATTATTTTTGTTCATTTACACTATATTTTAACTCTATAATTGGGGGTATAGTCTCCCCATTATTTTCATTACACCCCACTAATAATCAAAAACCTATGGTGAATGGGGAGGAATGATTGAGCCCCCGTAACATACCAGAGTTGGTAATGTGGGACAGTTCTAATTTGAGTGATGATACATCATGTATGTATATTTTTGTATAAATTACTTGAGAAATAAGAACGTGAACCTAAAATATAATCAGTGGTGGAAAATATCATCCTATGTATATTTTCTTACAGATCCCAATGAAAGTGATAAGGAGTAACATAGTTTATTTGTTTGACAAGCTAGGAGTGATCCATGGATGGAGGATATTCTTAAAGAATAGAAGAATATTATTGTACGCATGGGAGATCATAATTAGTTAGAATAATATTGGAACCAATTTCTATAAATATATATGATACCTAATAATAAAATCTTTTAATAAAATAAGTAATATAAATATACGACTCTCTTAATTTGAAAAAAGAATCAACCCATGTGGTGGAATTAGAAGAAGTAATTGAGGATATGCACTACCTACCTCAATCCAAAATAACACCACTAAATAAGGTACTATAAAATTAATAATAAATATAAACCAATCCAAAATAGGAATCTGAATATTTATTTTACTAATTTTCAATTTAATTTTTTGAAAAAAAAAATGCATTAACTCCCATTGTTTAAATTTTTTAGATTTGGACAAACCATGGATTTCATTAGAGACTGAAGACAAAAAAAGAAAACACGCCAGATGAGGAACACATGTAGCTCCCTAAAATGTTTCATATATTTTTTGGAATATAATGAATAATTTACTAGTGTTGTGATAGAATAAATAATGGAAAAGGATGTATAAAATTAACGATATTTAGGTTTAAATTCCTATTTATTTATATCATTAAAATAAGATTATTTTAATATAACCTTTTTATAAAATATATTATTAAACAACAATAAGACCAAACACTGGAAGTAATTGAATAGGTCGAGGACGTATTCAATAATAAAATGAGGGGGAACATTTCATTATCCAAACCCCAACATTTATGTTATACCTAGTTTCATTGGGTATGGATGTAAAATAATATATGCGTGGGGACAACTCCAACATATTTGGAGTAATGTAAGATAGAATAAAAAACATTTGGGCTTTAAAATAAATGAAATATCACCCCGATATGATTGTTAATTATAGTTGTTACTCTTTATCTAAGGTATGATAAAACTTAGGGGCCATTCATGGGTTACACCAAGACTTATCCATTTATTTCCATTTCCTTTTCTTTTTAATTTATATAATTTTTTCTCCCAATAATTTCTCATATTATTTAATTTTTTATAGGTAGTTTTTTGTGGTAAGTACTTATTAGACTAACAAAATGTCTCACTACATGTTAAAACAAGTTTTATTACACCTCTTAGGATTTGATTTTTCTCCTAGATAATTAATAATTCTACCAAAAAAATGATAAACCTCTGTTTAAAAAAAAAAGGTAGTGATTAGAATTGTGTAGGGTAACAGTACAAATATACTAGGGATTTCATGTTTCATTAATATTATTAATTATTGGAGTTTTTTTATCATTGGAACATGTATCATAATTTATATATATCAAACAATTTATAATAAATTGATATTTTCTTAAAAACAAAGTTGGTTGAATTTGAAAGTGTTTTTTATAATATTGAAATGGAGTTATTATACTTGATTTTAAATGTTACCATTTAATTTAGTTTTTTTAAAATTTGAAAATTTAATGTGCACTACTATGGGAGACAATATTTTAATATTACCATATGTGAGAGGCTTGTAATCCCTTTTTGGTATATTATTTTTATTCTTTATTTATAGTCTTTATTCATGGTATAAAATATAGAATATTTTTATTTCTATTAATGAAAGAAAATATATTTCATTAGATATGATAATGATTATTGAGGTACTTTCTTAGTTGAAATGTACCATTTAAAAATTAAACATTATTTTCAATCCTTCCATTTAATCTGGACATTTAATTAATCTCTTAGTATCCTGAAATAACTATTTTATAAAGATGCATTAAAAGTAAAAAATACAAATCTACCTTATGTAGATGTAAATTTAATGAATATCGTTTACCTCAATTATAAAGATGGATAATTATGATGCATTAATAAATATATTGAATTGTTTTATATTGAATTATAAAAAATATTAAGAAATATTTTTGAAAAAAATTAATTCAAGAAATTTGAGGCAATTACTAAAAATTACATTCAAATTTTAGATATGAGTTCACTAAAATTTTAATATAATTTTTTTTTATCTATTACCTAAAAAATGTAATTCAGAATAATAATATAGATCTGGATGTTGGAAAAGAATCAAAAGAGGGGGAACAATGGGGAAATGTACTCAATGACGAAGAAATTTCATGGAATAGTTTTCCAAACAAAATAAATTGAAGTTTAGTGGTTATATATTGGCGAAAGGGTGGAATTTTTGAGAAACAATTCTTATATTATAACAATTTTATTCATATTACTTCATTTATATCCAAGAATCCTTATTCAGAATTAATAGTTTTACATTTTTCTTCCTACAAACACTGAATCCTATGAATAACCTATGTAAAATACCTATTGGTTTAACATATTTTATGATTATATGAATTATATATATATATATGGAATAAGGCTTATAGATGTAATGAACTCTATTATGAATGATAAGATCCACATTTCAAAATCATAATGTGATGAGAGATACGTATCTAGATATGAATGAAACAAATTCACATAATAATTAACAAGATACTGAATGAGTTTTTTTCTTAATGAAGAATGAGGTAATGGCATTTCATTATAGAGGCATGTTAATTAATTGTTTGATAGAATTAGAAAGTGATGTCAATTTTATCGTGGGAAATCATGTTTCACCATAGTATAAGATGATTTCCATGTGGGGATTGTTTTATAGTGGCTAAGTTGATATAGACAATAATTTTATTTATTTCACCTCAAATTTCAATGATTTCAATCACACATATTCATATTTTAATTAGTAATTAAATCATGTATATATTATAGGATTTTTTGAGTATTTTTTCAGAAATAGAATTAAAACATAATATTTATTTATTTTATCTATCTTTGGAATTATTAAAATAATTAATAATTATAATTTCCAGTTAATATGATGTTATTTAATTAAGAGTTAATATGTTCTTAATATTTATTTATGGTTTTAATGTATAAATAGTATCCTATATATAAATATTATTTAGACTATATATATAAGCACACACCTATAAAAGTATCATCCCACACATACCACCTCAATGTAGGCATAGGAAAAATCCCATAAACATGTGTATCAACATATTCCAACCAACATATTCATCATTTTCAAGCTATATATACATCATTTATGATATATAAAAATCATTCCATGGGGTCGATATATCGACAATAACAATATCCATCAGCTGTATAAAGATGTTCTCCTACGACTGTATGATGATCTATCCAACCATGTGAAGATTCACCAACCATAATAATATATACTTTAATAAAAAAAAAGCTCCTGATGTCATATTGGATGATACTACCAAAATGGTTGATCTCAAAGAAAGAGTTAT
Source organism: Viscum album (assembly GCA_963277665.1). Taxonomy (NCBI): domain Eukaryota; kingdom Viridiplantae; phylum Streptophyta; class Magnoliopsida; order Santalales; family Viscaceae; genus Viscum; species Viscum album. Next base: position 1,482,689,143 of record OY728161.1, read on the forward strand.
TCGACTACAAGACCATTATAATCAAATGTGCATACAACATACCACACAATAATTTTTCTACTTTGCAGTAAAATGTTATCATGGACTATCTATTTAGTTCCACCACATGGTTAATCATATAATTTTCCCAATATTTATTTATAATAGTTCACATGTAGGCTTCATGAAACATTCTTTCATTTTGGAGTAAAAATTTATTTTTCTATAACATCACTCACACCACTAATAATAGGTAACAAAGTGTATATTATCATGAATAACACTATTTTAAACCCCTTAGTAAAAAATATATAAATTTTATAATAATTTAATCCCATGAGGAATAAATATGTCCATAGAATGAAAAATGAAATTATTTATAATTTTATATGCATGGATCATGTGATATTTGAACATCAAAAGAAAATGGGATTTTGATTTGAAGGGGAAGAGACCTAATTCCAATAAATGAAAGAGTTAATGATTGAATTGAAGGGATATCCCACTACACAATTAAATTCGGGTAACGTTCTATAATTTTGTTTTTTTATTTTTGTTTAATTTTTATATTTATATAAGTATTATATATAATATTTTAATCAGTGTTATATCATATACCACTTTCCATATTATCCATTGTAAACTCTTTGGATCAGGATAATTTGTAGCTATAATGAGTAATATCTCATGTTATTATTCAATTGTTTGAACCCACATATTCATGAATTTAGATTTTATGATTAATATTTTGATTGATTTACTAAATGAATTATCTTTTTTTGAGTGTAATCCTAATTATAATTAAAAAATTTATCTTATTCTCCTACACTTTTCTCCTTTTATTAAGTAGGTATGTGTGCATTTTTCTCGATGGGTACACTATATATTCACAATAATATATGTTGAGTGTTTTCACATTCGATAGAGTGTGTTTAATAATTAAATATCATATTACTAATAAGGCGATTCAAGTTCACTCTCGATGGATATCCCGTCTTTATTAATCCATTTTTTGTATTTTATTTTTTTTAAATCTCCTTCATTGAATATATAAAACCCTAATTTAAATTCTGATTCATTAAACAAAAATTTTTATTCTAAATAAGATAATAATGTAAATTTCGATAGTTAGAGTGAGATTTTGAAATTTCCTCTAGTGATATGATCATAGTTATCCAATTTGTTTCATTGTGAAACAATAAATAGTAGTTTTGTCCACACCCCAAAAAAATGTGAATCAGAAATACATCAACATCAATCAAAACAAACATTATCAAAAAACCTAATAAAAAATGTTATATTAGTAGTATGTTATAAATAAATAATAATTAGAAACTTCCCTATGTGATCACTATTTTCCATCAATTTATGTAAAAATAAAAAAAAACACTAGAGGCCACATATTTTTGATATCTAAGGGAACAATTATATTTATGATTTTAATAAAAATACATCAACGATAATAAATCCATAATTTATGATTTCTTGAATTTATTTTATTATTGTATATAAAAATTTATTTATTACAAATAATATAAATAAATTACCAAATATTTATTAAATTAACATTAAAATAGTGTGATCTCAAATAATTATCCCTTTAATTAATCAAAAATATAATTACATTTAATATTCAAATAAAAAGTAATACAATAAAAAAATGGTGAAAACTATCATTGTATACCCATTTAGAATATTTTAAATTTTATAAATAACATATCAAGGAACAACACAATTTCTATTATAAAAATATATATTTTTCATCATTCAATGCATATCAAATGTCTAATTCTTAATTTATTCGTTCATATAGGTCGGAAATAAACTTAAAATTATTCTAACATACTTTCATGAAAAATATTGTCAATTTATCATTTTTGAATGATTTATTGTTGTATCATTCTTAATAATGAATAGTATTTTTATAATGTACTTTTAATTAGTTGGAGTTTCTTGATTTCCGAATTTTTAAATGATTTATCTCTATATATCAAAAATTATTTTCATATAATATTTTATTATTTTCATAAGGTCAAAAAAATTGTGCTATTTTTTATCATTATATACTATGTTGAAAATATTATAAGAATAATTAATATTAAATGTTATAATCTACTTTATCGGGTATCATTAACATTTGATTCAATGGTGGATTATTTTAATATATCCAAAATCAATATAAAATCAAATTAAAAAAACATACAATAATGAATGATTTTTCTTCCTCATTTTTGAATGATTGATTCTACATTCACTATAAAGTTTGTGTGTTTATTAATATTTTCAATCATTCCATGAAATTTGGATGAAATAGTAAAATCATTTTTTTTCGAAATAAAAAAATATATTAGAGAATCATTGCCTTATATTTCCATGATGGTTTGAGATAATTTTAAAAAAAATTATATTTTTTTCTAATTTTATATAAAAAAAATTTCTTTTGTTATTGAAATTTTATAATTAATATGATCTCAAACATTTAATGAGTGCATAATTTATTCTTAAATGTTTTATATTAATTGATGATTATTTTTCTATAGTTTTGTAAAATATGAGAGTGATATATTTATTTTGATTATATTATTGTTTTATAAGATTTATAAAAAAATATTACTGATTTGATGGTAATTTAGATAATTTAATGAAAAATATAAGCTTCATTCATGAATTAATTTTTTATATAGAAAATTTAACTGAGATCCATAACCATGCATAACTACAATAAACTAATATAAGTTAATAATTTTTTTATATTTTATAAATTTTTGTACTTTTAAATAAATATTAAATCATAAAATGCAGTTTTTATTATATTGATAACCCGGAACATTATATTCATATTTTTTTGTTAATAAAACACAATGAATTCTCAAGTGGCACTGTATAAAATTTACATGAAAACATGACAACATTTGAATATTTTTATATTCTTATATTAATTTCATATGCATTTACTATTATTAAATTAATATATTTTTCATTCATAATGTAATTAATATAATTGGTTTTATTCACATAAATTCGTTAATAAATGTCATAAATAAATCTCTAATCATTTTGATCATTAACATGAAAAAATATAATCACTTATAATATTTTATGGTTGTTTCATAGAGAAGAATGAATATTAATTTAGGTAGGGTAAATTCAATCTTTCTAAGAAAAAATTATTTTTTTTATCATAATATATTTATATTTTTAAAAATTCAATGAAAAAAATATAATTTTTTAGTTATTTCATAATGTTAATAGTTTTTATCCATTAATATAAAAAGATTATTTTTTTAAATGTCCAAAATAAATTTTGAGTTCCTAATTTGATTTAAGATATTATATTTATCAATGGATTATATTAGGCTAATTTTTTTATTTGGTTGAAATTTTCAAAAAATAGTAAGTGATAGTTAAAAAAAATTAATTAATTATTTACTAAAAAATATATTTTCAATTTACTATTTTAAATAATATGATTATATTGATATATTTATAGTAGAGATGAAAAGGGAATATTAGAAAAATAAAAACATGGGTATTTTATAATTCTAGTACATGGATAATTTGTGATGTAAATATTGAATTTGTATTTGGGAAATAATGGGAATGAGGGATAGAAATTAAATAGATTTTATAAAATTTAATTAATTTGTTTAATTAAATGATTCATTATGGGTTTACTCATTATTCACCACATTATTCACTTCATAGAAACTCTCAATTATTTCTATTGTCTAGTGAGAGAAATCATTATGGATTTATTATCACGTTGAATGAGAGGAAGATGTGAATGAAGAAATGATTATAGGCAAGTCACATGTGGTAATCATTAGAGAATTATGAAATTTAATTCATTGTTGGATAAATATAATTTACTGATATTATCTAACTATATTATAATCATTTTCAATCTTCAATTATTTTTATTTTATATTATTTGATAATAATACATAATAATCCAAGAATAACCATTAATGGTAAATTGAAAATATGAATTTATATAATTTTAATTGATATGAAAATTTTAAATAATGAATAATATATATAAATGAGAAATTTCATAGAAATATTATTATATAAAAATATTGAAATGAATTTGAATTGGAAAATTTGATATGAGAATTCAAAATGATTGAATTGAAATAATGCATTTTTTATGAATATAATTCATTATCAATATAATATAATTTTTAACTTTGGGGTTTGAATTAAAAAAATAAATATTGTTATATTTGTTTTTAAAAATGGTAAACAAGGAGAAAATATCATGGTGTTTTGTTATAATGATTTTTTTTATAATGCTTATGAATAACCTGTGAATTATATTGTGATAATATTATGGTTCAAATTAGTAATAAATGATTTTTATGAGTAATAAAGACATATATTTTAAGTCCCCAAAATTAAATTTTAGTATAAAATATAGAAATATTGAGTAAAATATATTATATAGTTAGAGTAGTAGATTTAAAAATTATGTAAGATCCAATGAAAAGTTGAAAAGGTGTATACTAATCTATCATGGGAAATTAACAAAAGTTTTTATGCAGATGTTATATGAAGAGGTTGTGAGTTACACCAGGTATATTAAACTTTGGTTTGAGATTATTCCTTAATCTACAATAACGGTACATATTGACAGTGAATTGACGGAGGGTATTATGATTTCTATATCAGTCATTCCACCTTGGCATAGGGTTGTGAATCCTTGGAGCAATGTTTTTCCATATATATCAACGGCTATGTAGACAGGTTTTGTGAAAACAAATATACACCATTGTATTAATTAAGATTTTTTTTATTACATCTTATCTATTATTACCAAAAATAAAAATAGGAAGAATGTGGTTGAGGCTAGTAATTGGAATGAAAAGTAATATGCGAGGTGATAAAAATAATCAAATAGATTATATTCTCACCAAAACCCTGGTGGGTCATTTAGATTGTCAATAAACTCATCAGAGCGGTCTTATCTACCACCTAAAGGCATGGTGGTTAGCATTTTCACTATAGTGGTCCATCAAAAATCTATAAGGTTCCAACAATGTTTTGATAGGTCCTTTAACCCCCATTTTACCATGGTCTAATTATTTTTTCAATTATGGAATTATTATTTAGTTAAAAACCTTTAGAAACATTCAACAAGGTCTCACTTCAAGCCCAGTATCCTCTATAGATACTCTTCAATAATGTGGCTATCCTTTCCTTGATTCATGATGGAATCAAGTGTAATATCTTTCATTTATACACATAAAAATTGTCTAATTTTGTGTGATAATTTATTAATGGTATCATTGTCCATTTTAAATTATTCCATTCTAAATTCTTATATTGGAGAGTTTTTATCTTATACTTGGATATACTTGTATTGAGATAAATTATTCATATTATATCATGTCAGAAGGTCACATTAACACTTAATTTTGTGGTCCTTATTGGTTAACTTTATTTTATATATTTATTAAACATCATATTGTATATTTATCTAGGAGAGAAGGTGTAAACATATTAATTTTTCACCAAATTGGGTTTATATATACTTTTTTAGTTATAAAAAATTCATTGATTCTATGATAGACCCTCCAGAATGTGTTATATCTTTATATGGTTTTTTATGGTTGTGTTAATTATATAAATTTGATAAAAACCTTTTAATGAATTTTTTAGGGTTTTTTATGATTAAAAAATTAGTTATTAGGTCATGGATTGTTTCTTTAACATTATTCTTAGATAAGAAGGGATCATGTGTATTATAAAGTCAAATGATATAATATAAGAGTTACAATTATTTTCAAGGGATCCATTTGTGTTTGACAATACAATTATGTTACAATTTTTAGAGATCTATTATAAATTAATTTGTTGGAATGGGATGTCATTCTTGATAAGATAATCGTTCTTTTATATTAGACGATATTTTAGTATTCATAAAGATAATGTACGTGATTATTGTATTTTTAAAATGAAAATTGTTTACAACGAGTGATAAATATTTATTTTTGATAACGTTATGAATAAATATTTTTTTATGAAACATTTTTTAGAATTTTTTTGATATATAGGTCTTAATATTGGTTGGTCTTTGTTCTAATTAATGAAAAATTAATAAACTCCATCTAAATTTTCATCAAAATAATTACCATGCTTTGATGTCTATGGGAACCAACTTGTTATAATAATGTTCCAATTCAACAACCCAATCCAACAATCATATCATAGTGAGGTATTGCTAAGGAAGAGAGCATGCATACAATGCATAAGGATGGGTAGTAAATGGGATGACATTCTAATGATGAATGTTGGATAAACTCTCCTCACATTGTGGAATGGGAGGACTAGGGAGTCCATCAGATATACCTTGCTAATGTTCTTGACTATGTCGGAGGTGGCCTGTATTTTTAATTATCTCTAATAAAAATGTTTTCTATGTGGTACTTCAGACACATATGAAATATTTCACATATTAAAAATGGTAAACAAATAATAATCGCATGTCATCTCTACCCTTTGGTGAAGGGTTTTTTACAAAAACTAATAATGAAGGTGTTATTCATTCTACTGTATCGACTACATTCTAATATTTAATGTGATTTAATGAATTTTGAATTCATGTTTGATAAATATATCACATGGAGAAAATAAACTTACTACATGAAAAGGCCTTCATAGAAAATGAATCAACTATATGAGGAATCTAATGAAATCTCATTTCTAAAATCCAGTAAGACGCATGAGTTCAAATGGGGATACCACTTATAAAAAAATTATAGACCACTTGAAGATGTGTGAGTATTCATTTTAGTTGAGTCAATTGTATGTAAAAACCTCAAACATATAAAAGAAGGTTATTGATCTACCATGTGTTAAATGATATGTCACATGTATATAGAATTAGACAAGTATAAATTCATGATATCATGATTGTTTTATGAGATACCACATGAATCTCCTTCCTACCACATAAATTTATGTCATGTATTTTGAAAATTTGTATATCATGAATAATGTTTAATCCTATATAGTAAAATAGTATGTTTGATAAATATGATTTCAAAACATATTAAATCGATTAATTCATGTAGTTGAACATGAATATATATGAATTGAGTTATTTAAGGTATGTTTTTTATATCAGTTAGCATCAAGGATGGCAATTTTGAAGTGGTAAGTGGATTTGACATTCTAACCATAGTGATAAATTCATACATTCCCAAATAATATCTCATGATTATTATTACATTGTTTAATCATGATAATGCATGAATATATTATAAATATAGGTTTTATTATATATAATAGAATCATTTGATAATAAATAATTTAATGGTTAAGAAAAAAAATTATAATTGGGTTCTCATTTCACATGTATTTTGTATACAATGTAATGATAATAGAAAACCTGAGTTCTTCTAGTATTTAATTGAGAATACATGGATAAACCATAAAAAATGAACATAATGTGATATAATGATGAGTATTTTATGCTTCCATTCATATATTATGATGAAAATAATGATTTGTGATATTTGATTAATGAAAAACATGTTAATAAAGAAATTGAATTTAGGATTTAAGGGATATAAATTGTGATTTAAATGAGTATACATTCTGTGTATTTGAATGATCATATTAACAAGAAATTTTTCTTTTCTGTTAAAAATAAAATAATAACTATAATAAATAACAAGTTATTTGAAATTAATTTCATGAATTTAAATGAGGATAATACCTGAGTACGATTATTGGGGTATTTTATTATACATAGAATTATTGCTATGTATTAATGTGGATAATTTTTTTTATTACTATGTGGATGAATAATTTAATTGAACGTTCATAATATTTTTTAGAGAACATACCATGGACTTGAGAGAATTATGATACCATATACAATATTTTTATTGAGAAAAGTGAATGAATATGGGAGTTGATATTTATAATGATATGGTGAAGAGTTTCATGACATGAAGTGTTGTTTACATTTATAAAGATTGTATATGAGATGTTATGTTGACCCAATATTCATATAGGGGAAGGTCATTTAAAAATTGTTGAAGAATCAATAATGATATTATCATGATATTTTTATTTATCTATCAATGTAAAAAATATTGTGACTATATGTATAACTAGTAAATGAATAATTGTAGGTGGGTTGTATAACCAACTACTACTGTTTTTGGATTATGGTGTATAACTGGTTCTAGTTTTATCTACTTTGAGATCTTTTGTGGAATCAATTTTTTATTTTATATCCATTATAGAAATGTGTATGATTTTATAATAAACATTGTAAATATCATGTACTATGTTCTATCTTTTTTTCTACTTAATATTAAGTGAAGCTATACAACATAATAATCTTAGTCCATAACGTTATAATGTTCGTGATGTTTTAGAGAATATAGAATTCAAAAAATGAAACCACTAATTCACACCAACCCCTTCACCCCATTGGTAAACTATGTTGAGGAACTATATGTGGTATTATATCCAATGGTACCTAAAAATATCAGAGAAGTAATTATGATACCTATATAATATTAATTTATTTAGTCTTTAATGATTTTCCAAATTGTATGGGAAGAACTATCCATGCTAAAGGAAAATGATACTACCCAAATTCCATAAAATTTTCATATAAATGTGAGATGTTATAAAATATTGGTTTCCACATACTTCTTTAGATTCTTATATGACTAAAAATGACAAGAGAAATACATTGGTACATGGAGGTGATCAACATTATATCATAATATTTCAACCAAAAAAGGTGTATTCCAACGTCATGGGTCTTTAACCTATAAATGAGATCTTTAAAAAATTAATGAGATGTTATGAATTAAATATAAAATTAAAATAAAGGATGTTACAAATCTAAAAGATCCAATTCAAAAATATAATGTTGCTTGATGATATGTCAATTTAAGACTACTTTAAAAATGGTAATGAGATTATGGAAAAAATTCGAGGCTTTTTTCAGAACCTATAAGATTTTTTTCATTTTTATAAATGTTGATGATGAATTCTCTAGAATTATTAGATTCAAAAATATCATCCATATAAGAAACAAATGATTTAACACACGATGAGATACAAAAATAAACACATAGATTATAAAATTACTAAAATTCCACTAATAATGAAATAAAAAATTGGGATGGATATTTATGTAATGAGAAAAGAAAAATAAGAATAAATTTATGAAAGAGAATATTTACATACTCTTTGTGATTAATGGATTGTTGATATTATTTACATTATTTAAATATGGTATAAAAAGTCAAATGTGAAGAAAAATGGATAAAATTACTAAAATATTATAACTATAAAGGCATTGGAAACATTGTCTATAATTGTCCAAAAAATTAACTTTTGAAAATAAATATGATGTGGAATGTGGAAATAATTGATAACTGAAAAACAATAAATAAATAAGAATAGATCCATTAGTTGAGATAAAATGGATGATAAATATTAAATAAATCTAATTCATCTTATATTAGATCTCAAGATTATGAAATCAATTTCTTTTTGAATGTTTATAATGATTTTGATTATTCAAAATTTTATATTTATGGAGAAAAAAGTAATTAACTAAAATTAAAAATTAATCAATAGTTCTAAGCATGTATAGAGGAGATTACAATGACTGAGAAAAAGTATGAAAAATTAATAATGGAGGGAAATACATATGATAATGGATATAAATAGTTAATCCATAAGGAATTATACAATATTTATGAGATCAAAATTTCCAAGATGAAGGTGGATAACCACAAATATATAGTTTCTGATATTAAATAATATTTGAATTAGAATTAAGAAGGGATATCTAAGATAGAACCCAAGCGTTTTATAGTTTAACATGAGTTATAAATGATATATAATACTTCAACAATTCAATATAAGATAATTTTGAATCTTTTAAACTTGGTGAGTTTAAATATTATAATTATCAAGTAAATTCTTGTGCTTATTAATCTCAAGATTGATCCATTATAATTACTATTACACATCTCAAAAACAAAACTGTAAAAATTTTAACCAAGAATGAATTGTTAGAGGAACTCTTTCCAATCAAATAATGAAATGATGTTAATAAAACCATAGATTCATTTAAAAAAATAAATATTTATTTATATAAAAACATTAAAAATATATTTAAATGTTCTATCGTGCTGGGAGATCAAAATTAATACCCTATTAATAGTGTTTTGGATGATATGGAAACAAATACAATTCTTTTTTTATAATATATCTTTTCTAGTAATGAGTTAAGAACTAATGAAATATTGGAGGGAAAAAATTAATTTAATACCCAGTTGAAACAATCTTGGATAATATTTTCACAAAATATATTCACCCAGAAATATTTTTAGGTCATAGAAATAATATGTGTAAGATAGTTCCATGATGATTAAACGAGAGATGTTTATATGACTTGGTTTCCATGAAAAAGGTCATATTCTATTGGGATGAAATGTGTTTAAAGGATAAATGGTATGAAGTAATATACTTCTAATACTACAATGAATATAATTTTAAATTTTGATAAGGTTTGGGAAATAAGAAAGAGTTCCTTTATTTTTCAAAAATTATATTGAAATTGTATAGAAAATCAGAATATGGTGAAAATAATTTTTAAGGAAAAAGGTAAATCAATTTTTCAATAATATAAAATTAATCATCTCGAGGTGCCTTTTAAAAATGGTGACGTAAAATAAAAAATATGTGTGAGAGATTTATAAAAGTTGGTAATGGTGTCAAAATTGTATGATTATCTAACCAACATAAAAGGAAATCCTGAATATAATGATTAACTTAAAATGAACTATAATTCCCTAATCAATTGAGGTGGAACAAACATCTTAAATAAAATATTTGATTAAAAAAGTAATTTGAGGATGTTTAATGTAGGAATTATGATGAGAACATAAAAAATAAGAAGCCTATGGTGAGAGGAAACCCACATCCTAAGTGTTTCATCTATGAAAAAATGTGGGTCTGTCTATTATTCATTAATTTTTATGTATTTAGAAATTATATGTTTTGAATTGAAAGCAAGGTTTCAAACCGTGTCTACAAATATAGTAAGAAAAATGAATTCACATAAATTTTTTCCACTAATAGAGTGAGAAAAAAATCACATCCTTTAAGGAGGTGTAAAATTTAGAAGAAAATATGATTTTACAAAATTCTAGTCAATCTAGAAATCTAGGTATTATTTCCAAACTGGGGGATTTATGTACTAAATGTTACTTAAAACCCTAGTTTTTAGTGTATAAATCAATATTATTTAGATAGTGTTAATTGATAAAATAATGAGAAAAATGAATAGTTTCATATCTAACACTTGGACATTCTAATGTGTTTTTTTAAATATTTAGTATTATATAGTTCTTCATATATTATATAAAACTGTGATATTTTAAATTAGTTAATCCTATGATACCTAAAATGATTGATAGATTGTATCACATGCATTTCTAAACAAAAAAACCTGTTAAACAATATATATATATATATCAAAATATAGTGGTACAATTGGTATGTAATAATTTAGGTAATTCTATTATGATATATATATATATAATGGTCATTATCAATACTAATATATTCATAGAACTCAATTTCCGTAGAAATGTAACCAATAAGAATGATTTATGGAATAAAATATAAATCTTATAAAATTAAATATTATGTGATTTATTATAATATAATATAATTATAATGTATAAAATATATCATTTATAGGAATAATATGCTAAAACCAAAATTTTATAATGATTAAATGAAAATAAGAAAAATAACTGATAATATCATAAAAGTTATTTTCCACTAAAATATTTTTCATTCTATATTTATGAGTTTATTTGAATGTAAAATTATCAAATTATACAATTTCAATTAGATAATGTTGAAATAATCGATATTTTATTATAGTAATAACTTAATAAAATTTCATGGGGTTTCCGGAAATGATTTATTTTTAGGTCAATAGAGAAAAATACAATATTTTCTCGAATGTCATATTATTTATGTTTATATCAATAAGTACGTAATATATAAATAATTAAAAAATTCCACCATGAAATATGTATTATGGAATTAATGTAACCATTATAAATTAATATTAATATTTTTTAAAAAAAAATTATATTTTATATACATAATTAATATTTCCCAATAAATGAAAAAATTTTTGTCATCTATTTAAATTAAACATTATAATACTAAAAACTAGCGCTCTCTAATCATGAAATAGAAAATAAATTATATTTTTTATATAAAAAACAATTAATATTTTGAAAATGAAAATCGATTGTAATTTTATCGTACACATAATAGTTAATCGTAAAAATAATCTAATTCTAAAAATAGATTTTCAAGCATGAAATACGCTAATGAGAAAAATATATATTTTATATGCATATGAATCATATTTTATAAGAATTGTTTCACTTTATGAATAATTAGGTCAAGATTATATAATAATACCGACTTTTTTATCAGAATAAATGTCAAATTTCTTTTGTAAATGTTAACTACCACGATAAAATCCAAAAACGATAAAATTGAAAAATATAAGAGTAATAAATATTGGAAATGTTTTTAGCTTGTGTAAAAATGAATTTTATAGGGTTTCATTAGCTTAGAATGACCCAAAATTCATTATTTCTCAATTTTGGATCCCATTACCCATTTATTGTGGAATACCATTATTGAAATGTAATGGGTACTCCTAAAATTACTCTTCCTTTCACATATAAAAGGTGATCACATCCACAAAATCATTATATTAATATTCATTAAATTATATCCCTTAAAATATTTCATATCAATTCTTATAATCCGATTTTATTTTTTTTACCACCATTTTTTATTATCTATAATAAAGAATCTGTTTCTAATCTTATTTTCATGAGAAATGTCATGTTCTCAACTTATATTCTAACTTCTTACAAATATTTTATCTTCTCTACAATTCCAATTCGAATATATTTTTCCCAGAATTATATTATGAATTAATTATTTATAGTATACTTCATTAATATTATATTAATAATAACCCTTAACTATAATTCCCCTTTAACCTTTAGGAAAAAACGTCATTCATGTGTTCTAGAAACATCCACTTCTAAAATGTAATGTTTCTCAGTTTTAATCTAGTTTCTTCTTAATTTATTTTTCTGTATTAAAATTTTATTCACTAACATAAAAATAAATATATTATATCATTATTATTGTTCAACAATTATATTATTCAAATAGAATCCACGTTTATAACAAAAACTATCCATTCATTATTGTAAATTCTTGTTTGGTTCAGTCCAACTACTATTTTTATAAGATGTCTTAAAATAATATCATGGATGACTATGAGAAAAAATTTCTAATAGTATATGATATAAAGAAATAAATAATTTTTTGGTTATTGGTGTTTAAAAGTATTCTTAATGTAACACCCGAGACTTTTATGTTATATAAATCAGTAAAGGAATCTTTTTCTACACAACACTTTCTTGGCTTGCTTTACACGAAATCGTGACCTTCCTCGATAGCTTGTGTCGTACGCAATACCGAGTTTCACTAAACAACGATATGCTATTAAAATATTATTAAAACTAGCTGTTATGAATAGTAATAACCACTTTTTGAAATTTTATAAATTTTATTTTTCAAAATGGACTTCATTTTTGGATTCAGAATATCGAAATTAGCCTAGGGTGAAATTTTGGTATTTTTCTGAAAACTTTCAATTTTTGATGAATAGTGAGACCACTAAGTGGTAGGTTAAAAACTGAATTTTGCCTAAAACTTAATTTTACCGCTTTTGTGAATGGAATTTTGAAAATCCGACAGACACGGTTGATATCAGTAAGTAAAATTTGGTTCAATGAGAAAAAAATAAATTTTTGGTGAATAGTAACTTTTTACTTTTTTTTACCGCGGTTAATAGTAAATAGGGTAACTAAGGGTAAATATGATATTACTATTACCCTAACACATGTCCTAATTCTATTGGATAAGTGTAATTCGACCAAAAACAACCTTATGAATATAATATGACCATTTAGGTCCACTCGGATTAGATTATGACAATTAATATTATTTTATTTAATGAATAGTTAAAATAGTTAAAATCAAAGTTTAATAACTAAAATATTTTTAATATGGGGTTATACATAAGATAAATTCGACTATAAATATTCATTATAAATCTAAAATGATTCCCAACATAATGATATTTTATTTATAATTTTTAGACTTTAAATAAATTTATTTATTTATGACACAATGATGATGCCGTAATTATCTTATTAATGAAATAGTGACATAATTGATGTTATAAACACCAAAATAAATGTAATTTGAGACTTTTTATGAATCCCACTAATTTTATAGGTTAATATGACATGTTACTATTGATTTAATTAACATGGTTCGAACTAATAATTCTGTTATGATTTTCAAAAAAATCAATTACTAAATACTGTCATAATTGACATAAAATAGTTTTTAAAACAAATATTATATTATTAATTGTTTTTTTATTCCTAAAAATCTATTGTTCGGCCAAGTGACTTATATAAGGTTATATATATTAATAATAAACAACTTGGGGTTCGTTTGGATGCTTATTGTATGTTTATTAACATTATAGTATAAGAACACAAGAAGACATGGTAAAAGTAAAATTATTTAACTTAATGTTAAATCTAAATGATAAGGTTAAAATAGGAACCTAAACTTGTCTAAATTCTATTGGATGAGAATATTTCGACCCATCCCAACCTTAGCTTTGAAATATATCAATTTGGAGCTATTTAAAACCGAACTTGACTTTATAATAAAATAATAGTTTTAGTTATTCCAAATGTGCCCCTCTCCTCCCTTATAAAAGGACACCTCCTCCCCCTCTTCCTCACCCCACATTGAGCCTTGTAGATCGTCCAACCCCTGCCAATTCCTCCTCTACACTTACCTAGAAACATCCTAGAGGTTCTGGTCTTCTTCAAAGACCCATTTTAGTGCCCTAAAAGAAGGTCTCAAAGAAGCACTTCAAAGAAGAGGTAATGTCCGTTACCGATTCTTTCATTTTATTTCTTCTTCCACTTCTTCTTCTTAGGTTTTTTCATTATGAAGTAATAACATCAGTATCACTCATATACTGATATGTTATTATAAGTATGAAAAAACCCTATTTCACCATCTATCCATCCTACGGAAAAAGAAATCACCGCGCGTGCGTACGTACGGAATACCGTCTCCACGCCGTGGTGTAATATATTTTCCACCACCACCTCACTTGGATGAGTATAATGGTGTAAATAATGACTATATATAACTATTATAAAGTGATATTGATTCTTAAATAGTATAAATATACTCCAATACAATTCCACGATCATAGGAACGATATCATCACTCGTGCGTAGGTACGGAATACCGTCTCCATGATGTGATGCGACTCGTTCTACATGATCTTAATTTCATAATGATTATATAAATGAATTGAATGAATGAATATGATATATATTACACTAATACCATTCTGGAAATGTGGTATCTATAACCTAATGAGAAGAATAAGAATTTATTCGACAAAACACGCATAAGAACAAAAAGTTATAAACACCTGAATAACAAGTGGCAATGATATATTACAACTAAGAAGCTAAGAATATGACCATATATGATATCATAAAAATAAGTATGATTCTGGAATAAGTCAATAACAATATTTAAATCATTATACAGGAGGTTCGGACACTTACAAATCAAGTCGGACCTAAGGTAAGGGAAATATCACAATCTCATTTTTATCCGAGATTGTTTATACTTTAGTATTTACTGGGGTGTATTTTGTCATCAAAATCCATGATTCCTCAATATGTAATATTATTTCCATCCACCTACAATTGTTTAAGTCCAATTTTACCCTTCGGTGAGTTTTTAGTAAAGGATGTGAAAGGAATCTTTTTTCGTTTTTTATACGAGGTACCTTTTGACTTTTCTGACAAAAGTACGAAAAATGTTTTTTTAACTTATATGACATGAATGGATTTTTAAAACATTTTTTTTCAAAGAAGCTTACTTTACAATTTTTCATTATATTTTTAATCAACTTCTTTTAGTTTATAATTGTACGACATGTTAAGAAAGGAAAAGTGTTTTTGAAGCAGAAAGGATATTTTCCTCAAGAATGGAGTTCAAGTGTTTTATCAAAATTATTTTCCATCTAAGATAATAAAGGGTTCTGTTTTTATCCCTATTATTAAATTGATTTGATTATGTTGTGATCGAATTATTTTTATTAATTCCTTTATCTTATATGAATTGTTTTATGATGTCATGTTGTTTAAGAATCCCATTTTTATTACATGGGTTATGCAATGATGTATGATTTAAGATTTTATGGCACACACAAGAATGGTATCATTATGAGATGGGTGGGACCTATATCTCCCTCCAATTCATTGGGTAAAGATTTTATATCTCATGAGATAGACATGGCTGGAATGGTAGGTTATACCGGTTCAGTGAAACAGGACTGAAACGAGGGTGACTCGGTTCAGAAAGGGACTTTGTCCACTACGATAGTCTTGGCAATGAGTCTTGAATAACAAGAAATGATTCTCTATGATTATGTGTGTATGCCACAAAGTTTCATGTTTAAGGTTATGATTATTGTGATTACATTTCACTACCATGATTTATCCCATGTTATTAAATTATGATCTCTTTTGCAGGTTAAGATTTCCAAAAGTTATGTTCTTGTGTATACGATGTGATTGATATTTCTTTTGTTTACCCTTACTAAGCATTTGAGCTCACCCTTTTGTATGTTTTCTTTCCCCAGGTCAGGAAGAAGGTTATTAAGTAGGATATGCCAAAAAGGACTCTATATATGATGAAATAAGTGGGAGGCAAAGTTGATGCTTTATGAACCAGTTCTTTATGTTTCCCAGTTTCTAAAGACACTATACCTATACGGTCCTTTCGTGGTTTTGTTATATGTTGTAATAAGTATTCTTCAATTTTGATGTATTAACATTGTATGTAAATTATGGGTCATTATAGTTGGTATCAGATGAAATGTATGGTCAACCTTTGGAAACTAGGATGTGAAAGCCTTAGTAAGAACCCTAAGGATAAGTCTAAGCATAGAACACAATCTTAGTGTTTTAGAAATGGCCATGAATAACCTAGGACAAGACATTAAGTGTGAAATTTTATTCTTGATTATGTGGTTTTCCTATTATAATTAGTGTTGCTAACACTATTCTTCTTGGTTTTAGTCAATGGCTGGAACCCGAAGGAATCGTGTTAATGCGGAATGCGACAGGCAATGAAATGATTGTCCCCCTGAGCAACCAAACATTATGGGAGATGGAATGAAAAATCGTGTAGCCATGCTCACACAACTTTCTCAAGCTATAAATCATGCAGGAATTCCAAACGAGCAAAGGAAGGAGCAACATTCTTTTGAATCCTTCATGAGACAGCGTCCACCTTCTTTCAGCGGGTCTACTGATCCATTAGTGGCTGAATAATGGATTAGTACTACTAAAAAGATATTTTCAGTTCTTCAATGTTCTGAACATGATAAAGTCATCCTAGCAGTGTATCGTTTGGAAGGAGATGCTGATCAATGGTGGAATCTTATTAAGAATACGAGGCAAAGGGATGAAATTCAGTCCATGGAATGGGATGAGTTCAAGAACTTATTTTTCAATAAGTACATCCCTCGTATTCTCCGAACAAAGATGGAGAAAGAGTTTCTTGAACTGAAGCAAAAGGATGATGAATCTGTTGGTACCTATGAAGAAAATTTTACAAGACTTTCAAGGTACGCTTCTGGTATTATTATCCAACCTGAGAGTAAGATCGATCGGTTCTTTAGTGGCTTAAATCCAAGTCTTCGAAGGGCGTTAGCCATAAGGGACTTCAATAGCTACGAGGAAATCATTCAATGTGCTCTCAAAGTCGAGATGGAGATTGGAGTAACCCATCAGTCATATGGGTTTGATAAGAAGAGGAAAATGGAAGTCAAAGGAAAATCTAAAGAGCACACTGAAAAGAATATGAGCTTTCTCATATGCTCAACGTGTGGAAAGAAACATAGAGGGAGTTGTCTTAAAGGGACAAGTAAATGTTTCAAATGTGGAAAGGAAGGTCATTGGGAATTTGAATGCCGCGATGACGGGAAGAAGATGTCTAATGATGCAAACAAAGGAAGGGATACACAGAATGAACCTACTACACTTCAATGTTTCAAGTACAAGGAGATGGGGCATTATGCTAATAAATGCCCTAATCCAAGGGTTGATGATGATGGTCGACGTCAACAAACTCTTAAGGCTAAGGACAAGGGAATGTCACTTGCAATTTCTATCAGCGATGTGGAGTATGATAACGATGTGGTGAAAGGTACACTTACCATCCACTCTAAAGTAGAAAATGTTTTATTTGATTCTGGATCCACCCACTCTTTTATTTCTGAAGAATTTTCTAAGGGTATCACCGTATTACCTCAACAATTAGATGTTGAGTTATCTGTTACAACACCTAATGGCAAAACAGTCACATCAAAAGTTTATAATTCTTCTCCGATTGAAGTTTGTGGGAAAGTGATTCCTTAAAATCTTGTGATCCTTCCAATAGTGGAATTTGATGTGATTCTTGGCATGGATTTTCTATCTTTATATGGAGCTAATATCAATTTCCAAAGAAGGGAAGTCACATTTCATATTCCAAATCAATCTATGATCGTCTATCAATGCAAGGATGAACATAACCTTCCAGTGGAAATTTCTTCCATTTTATGGGTATTGATTCCACTAAATGATGGTTATTTATCTCAAATGGTTGGTGAGAAACTCACGATTAAGAATATTCCCATTGTACGGGAGTTTGATGATGTCTTTCCGGAGGAATTACCAGGTCTTCCACCAAATCGTGAAGTTGAGTTCTCAATAGAACTCGTACCAGGTGCTTTGCCTATTTCAAAGACACCTTATAGAATGGCCCCAATTGAGTTGCAGGAATTGAAGAAGCAACTCCAAGAGAATCTTGATAAGGGATTCATACGCCCTAGTGCGTCACCTTGGGGAGCACCTGTTCTATTTGTTAAGAAGAAAGATGGATCAATGAGACTCTGCATTAATTATCGAGAACTTAACAAGATCACTATCAAGAAAAAATATCCTCTCCCACGCATTGATGACTTATTTGACCAACTACGCGGAGATCAATACTTTTCCAAGATTGATCTCTGTTCAGGGTATCATCAATTAAGGGTCAAAATGGAGGATATACCAAAGACGGATTTCCGTACAAGGTATGGACACTATGAATTTATAGTGATGCCATTTGGTCTTACTAATGCCCTTGCTATCTTCATGGATCTGATGAATAGAGTCTTTAGAGACTATCTTGATCAATTTGTGGTAGTATTTATAGATGATATTCTTTTCTATTCGAAGAGAAAGGAAGAACATGAAGATCACTTGAGAATTATATTGAAGACCCTGAGAAAGGAGAAGCGTTATTCCAAATTTACCAAGTGTGAATTTTGGCTTCAAAAAGTTGCATTTTTGGGTCACATAATCTCAAAAGAGGGGATATCTGTGGATCCAGCAAAAACAGAGGTTATCGAAAGATGGTCGAGACCAAGAACAATAACTGAGATCCGAAGTTTTCTTGGTTTTACTGGATATTATCGACTTTTTGTGAAAGATTTTTCACGATTATCTAATCCACTCACCAAGTTGACTCGGAAAGGAGTTAAGTTTGTCTGGACGGAATAATGTGAAGAGAATTTCAAAGATTTGAAAAGAAGGTTATCCAGTGCACCTGTGCTCACACTGCCTTATAGTGGAGAAAGGTTTGTGATCTACAGTGATGCATCCAAGAATGGATTGGGGGGTGTTCTTATTCAAAATGATATGGTGATAGATTATGCCTCACGACAGTTGAAAATTCATGAGAAAAATTACCCAACACATGATTTGGAGTTAGCTTCGGTAATCTTTTCATTAAAGATTTGGAGGAATTACCTTTATGGTGAAAGGTGTGATATTTATACTGATCATAAAAGTTTAAAGTATATTTTCACTAAAAAGGAGATGAATATGCGTCAAAGAAGATGGTTGGAGCTGATTAAGTATTACCACTGCTCAATCCATTACCACCCCGGGAAAGCAAACAAGGTGGCAGATGCATTAAGTCGACAAGACCATGCTAGTTTATCCATGATGAGGATCACAAAAGATCCAGTATTTATGGATTTACAAAGGATGGATCTTGGAATTATAATGGAAGGGGAAAAATCTTATCTTTCTCAAATGAATGTTCAACCATCCATACATGTGAAGATTAAAGAGGCACAGAAAGAAGATGTCGAGTTACAAAAGAAGGTGAGAAACATTCCTGAATTCAACCTTGATTGTGATGGGATAATGGAGTTCAGGAATCGGGTTTGTGTTCCTCCCATCCCCGAATTAAAGAAGGAGCTGCTGGATGAGGCTCATAGTTCTTCATTCTCTATTCATCCTGGAAGCACGAAGATGTATAGGGACCTGAAAGAGTACTTCTGGTGGGATGGCATGAAAAGAGATTTTGTTGAATATGTCTCTCGATGCTTGGTTTGTCAACAAGTAAAAGTTGAGAGACAGAAGTCTAAGGGGATGTTACAACCATTACCCATACCCGAATGGAAATGGGAAAACATCACTATAGACTTTGTCACAGGACTTCCTAAAACATCCAAAGGCAATAATGCTATCTGGGTCATAGTTGATCATCTTACAAAGTCTGCACACTTCATTGCTATTAGAGAGGATTTCTCTCTGGATCAGCTTTCCAAGATATATGTAAAGGAAGTGGTAAGGTTGCATGGAGTACCACTTTCTATTATATCTGATCGGGATCCGAGATTTACCTCGAAGTTCTGGTGATGTCTTCAGCATACTCTAGATACAGAGTTGAGTTTCAGCACTGCTTATCATCTTCAGACAGACGGTCATTCTGAGAGAACAATTCAAACCCTATAAGATATGTTGAGAGCTTGCTCTATGGATTTCAAAGGAGGTTGGGATAAACACCTACCTTTGGTGGAATTTTCTTATAATAATAGATTTCACTCCAGTATTCAGATGGCTCCTTATGAAGCTCTCTATGGAAAGAAATGCAGGACTCTAACTTGCTGGGATGAAGTTGGGGAAAGAAAGCTATTAGGACCTGATCTCGTTGATGAAATGGTAGAAAAGGCCAGATCTATTCAACAACACATAAGAGAAGCTCAGAGTCGACAAAAAAGTTATGCTGACAACTGAAGAAAAGACCTAGAGTTTGAAGTGGGTGATAAAGTGTTCTTACGAATATCGCCCTAGAAGAGGGTTATGAGATTTGGAAAGAAGGGGAAGTTGAGCCCTAGATATATCCGTCCTTTCGAAATACTGGATCATGTTGGGAAGGTAGCTTACCGATTGGCGCTTCCACCGAATCTCTCTCAATTCACGATGTGTTCCATGTATCTCACCTGAGAAAGTACATACCTGATCCTTCACATGTACTCAGCTCAGATGTTGTACTGCTGGAGCAATATCTTTCCTATGAAGAACAACCGATAGAGATTCTAGATCATAGCGAAAAATTCCTACGAAACAAGACCACTCGATTGGTGAAAATTTTATGGAGGAACCACCAATTAGAAGAAGCTACATGGGAACTTGAGGATATGATGAGGGAGAGGTATCATCATCTGTTTGTAACAAAGTGACGAAATTCGAGGGCGAAATTCATTTTAAGGGGGGTAGAATGTAACACTTGAGACTTTTATGTTATATAAATCAGCAAAGGAATCTTTTTCTACACAACACTTGCTTGGCTTGCTTTACACGAAGTCGTGACCTTCCTCGATAGCTTGCGTCGTACGCAATACCGAGTTTCACTAAACAACGATATGCTATTAAAATATTATTAAAACTAGCCGTTATGAATAGTAATAACAACTTTTTGAAATTTTATAAATTTTATTTTTCAAAATGGACTTCATTTTTTGATTCAGAATATCGAAATTAGCCTCGAGTAAAATTTTGGTATTTTTCTGAAAACTTTCAATTTTTGATGAATAGTGAAACCACTAAGTTGTAGGTTAAAAACTGAATTTTTCATAAAACTTAATTTTACCGCTTCTGTGAATGGAATTTCGAAAATCCGACAGACACGATTGATATCAGTATGTAAAATGTGGTTCAATGTGATAAAAATAAATTTTTGGTGAATAGTAACTTTTTACTTTTTTTACCGCAGTTAATAGTAAATAGGGTAACTAATGGTAAATATGATATTACTATTACCCTAACACATGTCCTAATTCTATTGGATAAGTGTAATTCGACCAAAAACAACCTTATGAATATAATATGACCATTTAGGTCAACTTGGATTAGATTATGACATTTAATATTATTTTATTTAATGAATAGTTAAAATAGTTAAAATCAATGTTTAATAACTAAAACATTTTTAATATGGGGTTATACATAAGATAAATTTGACTATAAATATTCATTAGAAAGATAAGACGATTTCCTACATAATGATATTTTATTTATAATTTTTAGACTTTAAATAAATTTATTTATTTATGACACAATGATGATGCAGTAATTATCTTATTAATGAAATATTGACATAATTGATGTAATAAACACCAAAATAAATTTAATTTGAGACTTTTTATGAATCAAACTAATTTTATAGGTTAATATGACATGTTAGTATTGATTTAATTAACTTGGTTCGAACTAATAATTCTGTTATGAGTTTCAAAAAAATAAATTACTAAATAGTGTCAAAATTGACATAAAATAGTTTTTAAAATAAATATTATATTATTAATTGTTTTTTTTATTCCTAAAATCTAACTTTCGGCCAAGTGACTTAGATAAGGTTATATAAATTAATAATAAACAACTTGGGGTTTGTTTGTCTTCTTATAGTAAGTTTATTAACATTATAGTATAAGAACACAAGAAGACATGGTAAAAGTAAAATTATTTAACTTAATGTTAAATCTAAATGATAAGGTTAAAATAGGAATCTAAACTTGTCTAAATTCTATTGGATGAGAGGATTTAGACCCATACCCACCTTAGATTCGAAATATATCAATTTGGAGCTATTTAAAACCGAACTTGACTTTATAATAAAATAATAGTTTTAGTTATTCCAAAGGTTCCCCTCTCCTCCATTATAAAAGGACACCTCCTCCCCCTCTTCCTCACACCACTTTGAGCCTTCTAGCTCGGCCAAACCCGGAAAATTCCTCCTCTCCACTTACCTAGAAACATATTAGAGGTTCTGGTCTTCTTCAAAGACCCATTTTAGTGCCCTAAAAGAAGGTCTCAAAGAAGCACTTCAAAGAAGAGGTAATGTCCGTTACCAATTCTTTCATTTTATTTATTCTTCCACTTCTTCTTCTTAGGTTGTTTTATTATGAAGTAATAACATCAGTATCACTCATATACTGATATGTTATTATAAGTATGAAACAACCCTATTTCACCATCTATCCATCCTACGGAAAAAGAAATCACCGCGCGTGCGTACGTACGGAATATCGTCTCCACGCCGTGGTGTAATCTATTTTCCACCACCACCTCACTTGGATGAGTATAATGGTGTAAATAATTACTATATATAAATATTATAAATTGATATTGATTCTTAAATAGTATAAATATACTCCAATTCAATTCCACGATCATAGGAACGATATCATCACTCGTGCGTATGTACGGAATACCGTCTCCACGATGTGATGCGACTCGTTCTACATGATCTTTATTTAATAATGATTATATAAATGAATTGAATGAATGAATATGATATATATTACACTAGTACAATTCTGTAAATGAGGTATCTATAACCTAAAGAGAAGAATAAGAATTTATTCGACAAAACACGCTTAAGAACAAAAAGTTATAAACAACCGAATAACAAGTAGCAATGAAATATTACTACTAAGAAGCTAAGAATATGACCATATATGATATCATAAAAATAAGTATGATTCTGGAATAAGTCAATAACATTATTTAAATCATTATACATGAGGTTCAGACACTTACAAAGCAAGTCGGACCTAAGGTAAGGGAAATATCACAATCTCATTTTTATCCGAGATTGTTTATACTTTAGTATTTACTGGGGTGTATTTTGTCATCAAAATCCATGTTTCCTCAATATGTAATATTATTTCCATCCACCTACAATTGTTTAAGTCCAATTTTACCCTTCGGTGAGTTTTTAGTAAAGATGTGAAAGGAATCTTTTTTCGTTTTTTATACGAGGCACCTTTTGACTTTTCCGACAAAAGTATGAAAAATGTTTTTTTAACTTATACGGCATGAATGGATTTTTAAAACATTATTTCAAAGAAGATTCCTTTACATGTTTTCATGTTTATTTTTAATCAACTTATTTTAGTTTATAATTTTACGACATGTTAAGAAAGGAAAAGTGTTTTTGAAGTAGAAAGGATATTTTCCTCAAGAATGGAGGTCAAGTGTTTCATCAAAAGTATTTTCCATCTAAGATAATAAAGGGTTCTGTTTTTATCCCTATTATTACATTTATTTGATTATGTTGTGATTGAATTATTTTTATGAATTCCTTTATCTTATATGAATTGTTTTAAGATGTCATGTTTTTTAAGAATCCCATTTTTATTACATGGGTTATGCAATGATGTATGATTTAAGATTTTGTGGAACACATAAGAATGGTATCATTATGAGATGGGTGGGACCTATATCTCCCTCCAATGCATTGGGAAAAGATTTTATATCTCATGAGATAGACATGGCTGGAACGGTAGGTTATACTGGTTCAGTGAAACAGGACTGAAACGAGGGTGACTTGGTTCAGAAAGGGACTTTGTCCACTAAGATAGTCTTTTCAATGAGTCTTGACTAACAAGAAACGATTCTATATGATTATGTGTGTATGCCACAAAGTTTCATGTTTTATGTTATGATTATTGTGATTACATTTCACTGCCATGATTTATCCCATGTTATGAAATTATGATCTCTTTTGCAGGTTAAGATTTCCAAAAGTTATGTGCTTGTGTATACGATGTGATTGATATTTCATTTGTTTACCCTTAATGAGCATTTGAGCTCACCCTTTTGTATGTTTTCTTTCCCCAGGTCAGGAAGAAGGTTATTAAGTAGGATATGCCAAAAAGGACTCTATATATGATGAAATAAGTGGGAGGCAAAGTTGATGCTTTATGAACCAGTTGTTTATGTTTCCCAGTTTCTAAAGACACTATACCTATACGATCCTTTCGTGGTTTTGTTATATGTTGTAATAAGTATTCTTCAATTTTGAATTATTAACAATGTATGTAAATTATGGGTTGTTATACTTAAACTAATTAATCAACATTATTTTCTTTTGTTAAAAATCATGGAAACATGCACATCATCTATTTCATAATTAAGGATCGTAACAATAACTCCTAGAGAATTAAATTATAACATTATGTATTATTATAATTAATTAATTTTAATACATTTTATGACCTTTGAATAATTAGAATTTATATATGTACAATGATCAACACCACTATTACCAAAATAGTTCAAAATAATCAAGATTACTCACACATGATGCTAAAAATTGATAATAAATATCTAATATGCATGATGATGATAATTTTCAATGAAATTTGTTTTAATTGTGATAGCTTTGAATAAATTTTTTAAATATGTTGTTATGATTTTTTTTTAAAAAAATTAGATTTAATTTATTCGGTGGATATCAGGACTTATGGTTATGGTTTCTTGTCTAAATTTTCACAACATGAGTCATATTTTTTATTATACACCATGTTTTATTTTTTTGACTATTTCAAGAACAAATTTAATATTTTATAACATGAATATATCACTATTCATCGTGTTTAAAATTCCATTTGATATTTTATCCAAGAAGGTGTTTTGATTCAAACATTTCCAAATTCATAATTAAAATTATCACTATTTTCAATTCTATGATGCATATTTGATACTGTGAACCATCTTTTCATTTATATAGTGTAATAAATTCCATATTTTATCTAAGTTTAATAGGTATTTTTCAATTCATTATATTTAAATTTATTGTAATCCATCTCAAGATTGTTATTTTATAATATTTTTACTACTGTTATATTATTTTTGTTTCAATTTTTCATCACTGAAATATAACTCATATCCACCACTTATTTCCCTTTCATGGTATATATATTGGTGATATATGACTATGAAAATTATATCATGATTTTTTATTTCTAGGGATTAATCTCCCAAAAACCCATCTGTCTCATTGTCTTTTCAAATTCTCTTGTGTTACATACATAATTTTTATTCAATGACATTCTTATGTGAACAATATATTTTATTCCCTTGATTGAATGTTTTTTAACTAGATTCAACCTCATTATTGATTTGGGAAATTATTGACATAATGATATGACCCTTTCTCTATACATTTTTAGTTTTAAGGATCCTTACGTAGAATGTTATTACACATTTTGATATTAGAAAATTTCAAAATATTTATAAAAATATCCTGAACCTAATAGCCCATCTTTAGAGGTTACTTTTTTACCTTGGAATTAGATATAGGGAATCACATTCCAAATAACCATTTATTTCAGTTGTATTGGTAAGTAATATATATACATTAGTTTCACATTACAATTGATAATATAAAATACAAGATTGTATTTTCATTGAGTGCATCGTTATTTTCATTATCATAATTCTATATATATTTCATAAAATATTTCTTAGTATCCTGTGGAAAATAAAACATAAAAAAAGGGGTGAGATCGGATGATTAGTAATGGTATGCATATATAATAATCTATGAAGAAAATATATGGCATGATCAATATTAAATGTAAATAATTGGAAATCATTGTGTTTAATCAATAACGTGAGCATAATACTATATAAATAAATATTGAACGACTATTCCATATAAATAATTACATGATCTTGAATCATAACCTCAAAAATTAAAGTTCATCCAATCATCATATGGAATATCAATAATTGAATTTATAATGATTTAATGCCTAATTTTTGGCATCATAAACATAACTTCATACCCTTGTGATAAGAAAACATAATAAATGTGTAAGACCATAGCCAAAAACCAATCTATATTGTATCACGATACTTACTGATACTTGTAGAAGATATAGTGGACCCCAAACAACACTTAAATTTTTTAATTCATTCCTTAAATGAATGTGGGGATGAATAATCAACATAATCATTCATATTGTAAAAATAGGATGGTTAAATTTCAATAGATTCAATAACGTATAAAGATAACCATAAAAAATTCAATTTAAAATAGGCAGTGGAATACAACTGATGATAAACCATCAATATAAACGATAAATATGGTATCAATAAAAAATATTTTTAATGGAGAATATGGTAAAATTTGGGTGTTCTCATTGAGGAATGTAAATACTATAAAATGTCATTAAAAACATACCCAAGAGAAAAAAATCATTTCATTTTGAAGATCACCTTTTTTTTTAAAAAAGTTAAAAAGTTGAAGATAAATTCATTTTAAATCATCATTTTAAACATTTAAAATATTATTTAAAAAATTGAATGGTCATGATGGAATTAAATTATATATATATCTTATTAGTTAATAAAATATTCCATTCACATTTTTGGTAAATGCCAAAAGGGACTTTTTTGAAAAATAACATGAATATTACACTAAAAATAATTTGTAAAAAAATAATACATGTTTAAAATTTTCATTAAAAATCATTTAGATATTTATAATTTAAATTTTAAATAAAAATTGAATATAATGATTTTGTTGAAAAATCATTTTTGACTGAAAAAAATAGTGTTTATTTTTCATAAAAAAAGAATTCTCAAATAATTTAAGAAATAAAGTGGAGTAAATGGTACTATTAATTAAAAAATTTATTGATAACTATATTATATGAAAAAATATATATATATTTAAGCTATAATTCCAAATAATTCATCCATGGGAGACATAAACATAAATTTAGCCGAATAGAATTGAAATTGATATATAAACCCTTATCACTATGGTAATATTAGAATTATAATACCCATGAATGAAATAACATTAAATTAAACATTAAATATCATTATAATAAATAAATTTCTGATATTAAATGTAAAAGTTTCTATATATATAATCCTCTTAAAAGATGATTCTTGTATAACGTAACATATGCATCGAAGAAGTAAAATTGGGTTAAAAATATATTACATGAGGTCTTAATTACTTCATATGTTTCTAAAACTCTTGTACAGTAAATACATGTTTATTAATATCTATTGAATAACCATAATCATATATATTAGACAATATATGATTAAATAATAGTCCTTTGTGACCTATTTATTATTAATTCTTTGTTAAAATCACTATTTTGGGTGATTATTTCTTTGTTTTTCGGGTATGTTTTTGTTTTATAATTTTGGTCCTCTTACATTGATCATTTTTAAAAAAATCATTAAATTTTAAAACCTTATATAAATAAAATATATATATTCAATATAGTCTTATATATATTATTCCATATATGTTAATGATTAAAAGTGAATCACATTTTTCATGTATACAGTATGTCAGACGTACACATGACTAATTTTTTCGGTTTATTTATTGATGTAAACACTAGAAAAATAAATATTAATTTATAATTAAATAAACATTTATATCGTAAATTTACCATTTATATTAATTAAACCAATCATTATTACCATCTTTGTAAAAAAATTAAATATATTTCACATCGATGTGTAGAGGTGGTAGTCCACACGTATGCATGAGTGAAATTAGTGTTTTTCAATAGGTTAAAACGTAATATTTCATATTTGATATTATATTTTAAAAATTATGGTTATTTTATAAAAATAATATATATTCATTAAAATTATCTATACTAACATCCATGTGGGTTGTAAGGAAAAAAAACAAATCACAGAGCATTGGAAGGTGATAGTCCATCATAAACATTAGTGATGTTATCGTATCCCCCAAAGAATTAAAGTAAAAATTAATATCTGGTATAAAAATTAAATAATTATAATAATATAATAAGTATCATATAAATATTTTAAATCTATCATTTTCTCCATCTTCGAATATTTTGGATGGAAACCCAATTAAATCAGTTCATGAGATGGTAGTCCATTGTATACGTGATTGAGAGTTATGTTTCCTATTTGATGCAACACAATACATATCTGTGAGATTCCACTAACAAAATAAAATCATTTTATACATTATATATTTTTATTATTGTTTTGAATAATGTTTCAAATATTAGGAGTTAGATAAAGAGGTAAAATGACAACACCAAGTTAAAAACATTACAACATTATTAAGAAACCTCTATAGGTTTATCTTAATGACTTCCTTGATTGGATTTATGATCTAACAATTCAATCTAGGATGTGACGAGGTAAAGTAGGAATGGTATATGTAATAATTTTATTAACCTAATTTTTTGGATGTGTCTATAAGGGATGATAGTGTGTGACCTTTTATAAGTGGGGGAGATGGAACACATTAAATTTTTTAAATGATAATGTGATCCTCACATTTTTCTCACGTAAATAGCATCCTAAATGATTCATTATCAAATTTTAGAGGTGATAAGGTAGAAATACGGTCTACTAATAGATGTTTTGACATGTTTTATGTCATTTTAACCCTTATCATCCTAATTTAATCCCTAGTAAGTAGAGTTGAACATTAAATATGGTAATTAATATTAACTATTTTCAATATTCATAACGGTAAAAAATTATGTATACCATATTAGATAATGTAAAAAAATATTTATTAATAATTAGGAATCCATTATTTCAAATTAAATTCCCATATGCGGTAGAATTCAATTTAATATTAAACTATATACATAATGAAATAACTGTTTTTTAGAGAGAAAATTCTCATAAGTATAAAATGTTTTAATTAAAAAAATGAATATTAAATTGATTAAAACGATATAAATTAATTATATGATAATGTAATTGAACAAATATCAATTAAAAAAATTTAAAATATTAATTATTATTGTAAATTATTTAAACGAACTGTAGTTTAAAAACAATATTTTTCACTATTTATCAAAAAATTAATTCCTTCAGGAAAATAACAATAATTATCCCAAAGATAAATTTCAAATGTATATTTTAATCATAATACATAATTTTTCTGATAATTTATCTAATAGTGGTAAAAATAGATTTTAAATTACTCGTGGAAAGTGGGACTAATCCACCTATAAAATTAGAATTTTCTAATAAAACATTTCTTTGACATTCAAATGGTTCACATTTTATTTGTAATGAATAGTAATCCATTGAATTTATTTTATAAATATGTAAACCCTATAATTTTTAAAATTATATATTTCTATTCATACCGACCATCTTAATGTCTAGGATATAATTGTCATGTTTAAATAATAATATTATAATATAGTATCACGTTCCATTTAAACACAATTATGAGTGAATAACAATATATTAATGATATGAAATTTATTTAAAAAGAAAAATATTATAAAATCATAGGCATTATATTTTATTCAAATGATGGTGTTTTTTTCAAATACACTATTGTAAATGATGTTCCACTTTTAGCATCATGAGGTTCTCCCCCCACTGACCCTTAAATAAATTGTGTTCTCACAATTTATATTTTAACGTAGTAATCATGTGTATGAAATTTGAAAAAACACTTCTTGAAGCACAACATTATAAATTGGATTAATAACACATCCACTTTATTTGAGAGGAAGATAAGTGTGAAGGTAATTCATATTAACACATACTAAGTTTCCAAATTGGAGGACATTGGTGGAATGATATCACATAGAAATGGAAAAAATATATGTGGAAAATGATTGATATAGATTAATAGAGATCATTTGTCACAACAAATGGAATGATCATGTGAAAGTAAAAATCCAATATATATATATATGTTATATAAATAAAGGTAATATGATACCATTTCATTCAAGATCATTTTCATAATGATGAGGGATTATTCATTGATATTGACTGAAATATAAAGAAGTATAAGTACATAATATATTTCTTTTTTATTGGAACAATTTCATCTTTTGGTTGTGCTTTAATCTTTTACAACATCATTTTTTTATATGAAATTAATATCCATGACCTATTTTTTATTCTTGAAGAACCTAGTAGAACCAGAATACTGGCATTGGATATTTCTCTATAATCAATGGACTATTCCAAACTAGCTAAAAATTCTTTAACAAATAAAGGTTTATGGGGGAACATTCATGGTTTCCATTCAATTTTCACTTCATGTGAAGAACTGATTTGTTCATAAAAAATACATATGAAGGTAAAATGGAACGGATTATCCATGATCCCCAAAATTATGGAAATGGTGTTTGTTTTCAATATTATATTCCTTCATGAAAAATTACATTTTTATTTCACATTCCATTGCATGAAAAAGGGTACAATAAACTATTTGATTGCACAACCACCACCCTAAGGAATAATAATTTAATGTGTGCAACCAATTTACACACCCAAATTCCTTTCTATTCACCAGGCTTACCATTTGGAATATAAATAAAATCCCATACCTTACATTACGAAAAACTCTTTAGAAAATTAAGTGATGGTTATAAAATACACAAACCTCACTTCTGTGAAATCACACAATTCATATGGATTCTCTAAAATAGCACATTTGTGTGAACAACCTGACATAGACCCTAATTTTTATTAGACCATGCTTTAGGTCTAATCGTACAATATCCATTATAGTTAGTTGGGTCTGTACAAGAGTGGTCACATTCATTCCACCATAATTTATGCACAATCTCATAATTTTTACAATAATATTACCCTAGGATATATGATGTTATATTTAAAATATGACCATGTTTCATATGAACCTATTTTCTTATAGTACGAATGAATTCCACACAACAACCTTTAAGTCCCTAACACCATTCTCCCCTATGCTTCAAATATAACCTAGTACATTACCTATCATGATGCTCTATAGAATAGGTACCCTATTGTCTTTTTCTCCCATGTATTGGCACCCTATCCTCAGTACTAACGATTCCATATCCACCATGATTGTGTTTACACCATGACTTACTCATTGTTTCATGACCCATAAACTTGTAATAATTAAAGGGGGAATCACTGAGGGAAACAACTAAACTATATAGGTAGATTTCCCTTTTATAGATATTCCTTTCACCTTGACATGTTCCCCTCATGGAGTAAGACCCATCTATATCTAAGAATCATTTTCAAAAACATCATAGGCAAAATGATGAGTCATAGGAAGTTATACAACATGAAATTTTCCCCAATATTAGACGTAAAACTATTTCCTTAACTTATGTGGTAAACATAGGATAACTCTTGTATGATAATCATGAGACGCCACCTATTTTCCCAATATGGGATGAAACTCATAGCCCATGAAGCTTCTCTGTATGTTCCCCACCACACCCTCCTGATGTTGCTTCTTTGAGACGAGTGCCCTTATAGCATGATGATAAACATCATGGATCTATCGAATGACACTACCTTAAAATCTGGAATCAAACTAAATGGATTCTTATAAAAATTTATTAATAGGGTATATAGTACACCTTCATGAGGATCAATACCAAAATACCAACACATCTATGTTATATCCTCGATGTTCAACCATGATACCCATAAATCACCATAAAATCTTCAAGTGTAATCATAATCTCCCATGAGACAAAATCCAAATCCAATTTTTGGAATATTACCCCCAAGTGTAAGATTTGAATAAAACCATAATGTTTTATCACCCCCTAGGACAGACATAACCATCCATCCTATCCTAGTATGGTATTAAACCAGTGACCAACCCATCACAACAAGGAACTAGATATGTGATCTTCCTATCACTGAAGATGTTAAACCTATGACCCATCCACCAACACAATATGTTTAATATGTGACCCACCTACCCGCATGATATATTAAACCTAGGACACATATTCAAAAATATGATGTTAAACCCTTGACCCATCCATCTGAACAAGATGATAGACACATTACCCACCTATCCCCAAAATATATTAAACATGTTAATCAATTTCACACACAATATGTTAAAACTATAACCAACATATCCCCACAAATATGTTAAACATGTGACCCACCACCCCCAAAATACAAATAAACCTCTGACCCAATCTCAAATCTCCAATCCATAAAACTAACATATGGTATATGTTGTAAAAATAATCTGATTACACATTACCCTAGCATCAACTACCACATGGATTGACATCATTTATTTACTTCCACACCAATGATGAATCATATGAGATTTCTAAATCTTCAAAATTAGAAGAATTTATAGGTTATCAAGAAACCCAATGTACATAAAAGCCCTTATAATACCAATGATATTATATTTGTTGACCGAAAATTGTGACCCTATCAAGATAGAAGCAACAACATTAGCCTGTGTTCACCTTAATATTTAAATGGGAACTAGATTATTATAAATTAAACAAATACATGAGGTAGACCTAAACTGGGTGACAATTCTCAAGGATAGTTATATGAAATGAGGAACTGAAATCCCATAATCCTATATTGATTATGGAGCTAAAATCGACAATTAATATTATGAATTCCACATGAATTTGGAATGTCAGAATATAGGGCAACACAATATAACAAGAGATATCATGTAACTACTAAATGAAAAAACTATATATTTCCATTGATAGGATATTTTAAAAAAATGGTGAACCTGATGTGAAAATGGTTTTCCGCCACCATTGGGACTTTTAATGTTAGAGAACCATAAAATATTTATTTCATATAATCCAAGTATTCTATTGTAGGATCCACCATGAATGTGGTGGGTCACGAATGAAACCTTCCTATGACATGGGGAATTACACCATGGGTATCATCGGTTTGGGACATCACTAACATACATTTTTTATCGTATTGAGAATTAATAAAGGACGTTGAATTATTGGTTATCATCTATATTAGATATGTACTAATTTTTGAATCTTTGTAAATTATATGACTCAAGCTACATAATATCAATGATATAATACCAATAGGAATAGGGGCATTGAAAATGTCAATGTGGCAGTCCTTCACAACTACATTCCTTTAATATAAACCACTCCCTCTTAAGATACTAGGCATCCATGCCCCACCAAACCCTTAGTGATCATCCATATGTGGGTGATCAACACTATCATTTAGTGTTATGAATTAGTAGGGATCATTCACAATAGACATATGTCCCATAATTATATAAATTCATCTATACCTCTCAAAAACTTCCTCCCTTAAGGGACACACTGGGGTATACCCCCCCCCCCAAGTATTGATTGGAAAATAATTTGGGAACCTCTCCCCATAGAACTATGATGTCTTAGTCCCCTACATTGAGGATGTGTGGTATGTTCAATTCAAACCTATCATATCCACTATATGGGATATATTGTGATGGACCCCGCTAAGTCATGTTAGTTCTTGAACAAACAGAAACTATAGGATGATGAATAGGTTGACTTCATCTAGCTCCATCAACCCCTTTTCGAAGAACATGATGCCAATTTTAGGGGAAGTCCTAACACATTTCCCACCATTAGCAGTATTATACAGCTCCAGTGGCCCCTTACACTACTATTGTTTCTCATCATATTCTTATAACTACTAAATCAGTATCCTTCTTCACATGATTTGTATCGAGAACCCAACCACCTCTCGGGTTGGCCGGGTTAACCATATCAGTCCCTGAACCACGAGAATCCATTATGGTTATTCTAGAGACAAAGAATATTATAGCGGAGTTCCTCCCCACACTAACACCAACCATCACTAACTTCCTCCCCACACTTAAGATATACCATTACCATAAGGTAATTCCAAGGGATTAAGGGAGAAAAATTCCTTGAGTTACATTTCTATAGTGTTGATCATGATATGTATAAAAGGGACCAATGAAAATTTTAGAAGCTAATGCCTGGTGAAGTCCCACAATATTACATGTATGACCCTAAAACAGACTGTGTTATTATCAAGCCCTCAGATACCAAGAGGATTTAATTCTCAATGACGGTACCTTCACCCAAATTATCATTGTATAGGGCAGAACACTATTGACTAAGGTTTATAATCCCATATAATTTGGTATATAAGATTCCAAAATACCTCTATAGGTACTTATAGGGGGAAGGCATCACAGATTCCATTTATTGACTCAAAATACAATTATATCCATTAGTTTATTTACACTCTACATCCAAACTGAATGTTGGAGAGATGAAAGGGTCTGTGATGGTATCCTTAGATATTCTTTATCATTACATTAAACCCCCAAGGAGACACTTATACTTTAATATTTGATGAGAAAGTGAGAACACATTCCTATATATAAATGATATATATGTTGGATCAACATCTAATAGATATTCATATATTCACTAGGTGTCTAATGTGCATGATGATCTCCCATCAATAAATTCCACACCAAA
Organism: Viscum album; assembly: GCA_963277665.1. Lineage (NCBI taxonomy): Eukaryota > Viridiplantae > Streptophyta > Magnoliopsida > Santalales > Viscaceae > Viscum > Viscum album. The sequence goes on from OY728161.1 coordinate 1,482,724,775, forward strand.
GTGGATTTGTTTCAGCATCATTACCAGTTTCACAGCCTATACTGACCATGAAGTGGGCCTACATGGAACAATACCATCGCTTATTGATGAAAAATATGATGTGTGGGGAGTCTTAGACACCAAATGTCATTTGTTCATGGTTTGACCTCTTGAAGCTCTTCAATATGTTATCCCACGATCCTTAAGTGAGGACCATGTGTTTTTTTTTCACTAAACAAGTTTCTGATGTTAAATTTCCGATTGGACCAATAGTTGACCAACCAATGAAGCTACAAGAGAAATGATTCAATTAACCAATAATGCATGTTTTTTATATCACAATGCTTCTAATAGCTCCACATCCCAGATCACACGGCTTCCACAAGACAAAGAGGCGGATCTGTGTTTAGAATCTCTTTATGCTCTAGTGGTTCATGGTTGAGTCATCTCAAAAAGAGATTATCAATGGTTTGGGGTAGTATAATTCCCTTAATTTCAACCATATCCCATGATATTAAAAGAATCTTCAATTTGGCCTTCCAACTATTAATGAAGCCTAATCTATAACCACTTCAATGTTGAATTTTGTCACTCTCAATCCTACCATGTATTTGTAATGAATTTTAATATACATGTAATTTTTTTAAATTATATGGAATTATCAAGAGTATGAGAAAATTGGCGGGGAGGGATTCCAAGGCCCGGTGTACCCGGAATAAATTTATGAAAATTTTTAAGTATGTTTAGTAAACACAAAAATAGTATTTTCTAACATTTGAACAGGTGCTCAGATTAAAAATCTGAGGGCACTGTTGAATCAATAGTGCTAGTATTCACTTAAGAGAGGATTCACTATTACCACAGTAGGTCTAGAGAAAAAGTTATCTTTTAGTACTTTTAAAAGAATAATAAAAATAACTTAGTTAATTTTTATCATTCTTTCTTCTCCTCCAACAGACAAGTGGCAATGTGGGACTAATGGAATATCAATCAAATAAATGGATTGACATCTCAATTCTATGTTACTACGCAATTGGGTAATTAGGAAGGTTCCAAATTAATGGGCATCCTTTAATTCCTTGAACATTGCACACCCTCCCCCTCTCTTATTTATATGGAGCTTGGGGAGAGAGGTCATCACTGCTTCACCAAGCAACGAAGTGCTGACAATGTGATGAGATGCCAAACCCTTGGAGGATAAAGGCGGCTGTAGTGAGAGGTGATGAGCTACACCGAAATCCCAAACCGAAGATCGACGATCAAGAAATATTTTTAGAGGGTTGTTTCGGGAGAATGGAAAACACTGACCCAATTCCTGAACCACATATGATTCTCCATCATTCATGTGGTAGGGGTTTTATTTCTGTTTAATTAAATTACATTTCTTGAAACCACTAATAATATTTCATGATTGCGAGCTAACATAGAGGGTGTGGGCCAAACGAACCTGGTCCTAACCTTCTGCTACTTTTCTACACTTGTGCCCTCCCTGAAAGATTGCGGATAAGGCAGCACTGAGTGGCTATGAAGGAGGTGGCATACTGATGTGCGTCGCAAGAGGAGGTCCAGTGTGCAGTTTTTCTCTGCCGGTGAAAAAGGGGCCACAGCTCGTCAAATGTGGCGGTCGGAGGACGAAACTGGAAAATAGGTCAGCCTAGGATGGGGAGGCAATGTAACTAGAGTAGTGCTAGAGAGAGGAAAGGAGGCGTGATCAGTGCACCAGTAGTGAGAAGAAGGACCTTGGATGAAGCTGCAGTGTAGGCAGAACCCATGCCTACCCAACCGTTTCCATGGAGACATGGCGGCTCCAACATGGTGCCGCTATTTCACAAAGCCGAACGGCCTCCAAACCATTCAAGATACCGGGGGAAATGATTCACCCATGCCAGATTGGTCGGAACAAGCTCCATCAGGGCGTGCCCTCCGCGGGACACGTATCGTCATGGGCCATGCTCCACCGTGGGTCTGGCCACCTGCTCAGCGGTCCATGACCCCTTGCGTTTCGGTCTGCCCCCTTGTAGGTCGGGCAAGACCAAGGCCTTGAAATCTAAGACCTTCGTAGCCCAGCCCATCCAGGTCAGAGCCGAACTGGGTCTGGCCTAGTCGGATAGTACCCGAGCCCAATAGGACGCAGAAACACTTAAAGGGCCATAACCTAAAATTTGGGTGTCTATTTGATGAATCTTTAGTGGTGCTATGAACCTTGGAGCAAGAAGATCATCTTGGTTTACTTCACATGGTATTTTTATAAATTTGATGTATGGCTTGGTTGGATCGAATCTGAATCCAACCGGGACATCGGAACAAAAACTCTTATTACTCATAGACCATGTGTCCAATTGATGCATTGTCTGTCATATTATAACCCTTACAGAAAGGCAGTCCTTTGGGATACACTTTTGTGAAGATTTGTGGAGGTTGAGGTACGACCAATATCTCTAGGGGTAGTTAACGGTACTCGAGTGCACTGGGTGCGGGGAATCTTGTTTCTGGATGTAATGTGAAGAAAGAACATTGTTCCTGTGTGTGTCAGAATCTATCAATTCTGTGTGGGTCAGCGCTCAACGATCCTGTGTGGGTCAACGCATACCGATCTTGCTTGGGTCAGATTTTGTGTGGTTCATTGGGGGTTTGTTACCTATCGATCATTTGTGAGTTAAAAAAAGTTCTACATAACAAAATAAGATCATCTATCCTTATGAATAATCATCATTACTTCTGTACTTAAGTTATACCTATTGTAACCGGAGTAATTTACATGTGTTGTACTTATACCTTAGTGGTGTTTCCTTCGTGGTGATACTTATGTAGTAATTATATCTTTTTGGTGTTACCTATGTGGTAATTGTATCTTCATGGTGTTACCTGTGTGGTAATTATCTTTTCATGGTGTTACCTATGTGGTACTTCTACCATCATGGTGGTGTTTTTATGGTGTTAAATGTGTGGTACTTCTTCCATAGTGGTGTTGTCTTAGAGGTGTTACCTATGTGGATCTTCTACCTTTGTGGTATTGTCTTTGTGGTTTTACATGTGTGGTACTTCTATCTTAGTGGTGCTTCCTGTGTGGTATTTCTACCTTCATGGTGTTACCATTGTGGTTTTATTCCCTCATGTATCAGATGAGTATATCTTGATAACTTAGGTATGTGTATGGGGAAATACCTATGTAGTGTTCTAGTCTTTCTCTATGGGTTTTCTTTCGTGGAACTCTAGGAGACCTATGGGGGTCTTAGGGTCCCTAATGAGAGTTGTTATACTCACCACTGCAAGGGCGATGGTCATACCTTAATGTGTCCTGTGCAAACGACAGATATAATTGATTGAGACTGATGGAGATAAGACTGGATGGTACTCGGAGGTGGACCATATGGAGTGACGTGACGTAGAGACTACTAATTGTGCTTTGTTTCTACCATTTAGGTAGGATCCTCTGTGGATGATCCATGTAGGTTTTTCCCATTTTTATGTTGTACTATACATTTCATCTCTACTTGTACTTTTATAGTTGGTCTTGTATTTGGGCCCCTTTACATTCAGCACCCTTTTTAATATAACAGTTTACTTAGTGGTTGATTCTTGTTGTGTTCTTAGATGGTGTGTTTATATCGGATAAAAGGCAATCCCTTCTCTTTTTTTAGATATTCCTTTCTGGTTCTAGTCACCAGCCCCTGGACTATGGACGACAGGCTTGGGGTAGTCACGACACGGGCCCCAAGGGACGGGTTGTGAAAAAGTGGAAATAGAGGAGTTAGTTCTACTGAAGAACTAGGAATCTGATATTTTCAGTGTGGAAATAGTGTTAAGTGTTTTGAGTGTAGTTTTTGGTTTGGGTAATCTAGTGATTGTGCAACGGACGATGTATCCATACATTAGGACCCTAAATATTGTTTTCTGACTCAGTTCATGAAAATAGTAATTGTGTGTGTTTTGAAAAGTTTTTTTATGATGTCTTCGAGTCACTTCACTAGGTATAACTTATTAACCGTGGAACATCTTTCTTATTTCAAGATGTTTCCACATAGAGTGCCATCAAGGATTCTCGAGAGAGAATGTGATGATGGCCAACTGAGTGATGAGTCCCCGGGGTAGGGCCCCCATACGGTGTTAGTAACTTCAGGTGGTGTACCTGCAACACCACGAACCGTTGGGTAGTCATTGCCACTAGCCCCACAAACAGAGGATGAACACAGACATAGTGCATTGAAAATGTTTTAGAGGAAGTGGCCTTTGAGGTTCTGCGGCAAGGAAAACACACAGGCAGTTGAGGACCGGTTAGAGGCTATAGTCAGAGTTTTCCGCACTGCTGGGAAACATTCATACTTTAATGTGATCATAGAAGCTATTATTTTTCAGGCAGCAATAGTAAGATGTTGGATCTTGATGCTCTAGATACATGATAAGATTATCCTCATCTGGGTGGACTTTAAGAGCCTTTTCAGGGAAGAGTTTGTCCCAGTGACTCTACGCTTAGTGCATATACAGGAACTGCTACACTTATAGTAGGGAAACATGATAGTGGCCTAGTAATCGGCGAGGTTCACTGATCTCTCCCTCTTCTCCACTAACATGGTAATATTCCCTTTATTCAGGGCCTAGACTAGTTATCAGGGTTTCTGACGGGTGATCATAGCATCAGTGACATCGTTTAGAATTCGGACCTAGGCTGGGGTTATAGAGATGGTGCTTTTGTTGAAGAGATTCCTAGCTGATTAGGCACTGACAGCGAGAGCCCCCACTAGATTTCAGGTAGCAGAGTCATCTACAATAGGTAGTAGAGGGATGAGGCAGGGGCCAAAGTAGGATAGGCCTTTTGGTGGAAAAACTCATGATACTGGGTTGGTGGTGTGGGTTTCACGGGATAGAGGAGGACTGCACAGAGTTGACAGAAGACTTATGCTGACCAAAGACAGTGACCGTTGGAGTTCTTTGAGGGGGACCACATATTCTTGTGGGTCTCTACTTGATGGGGACTACAGAGATTTGGTCATGGTGGAATGTTTTTACTGAGGGTTATCAGACCATTTCTCATACTTCGGATGATTGGCGAGGTGGCCTACAGGTTAGGACATCCACCGTAGTTGGATAGGGTGCACAACGTCTTCCACGTATCCTAGCTGAGGAGATATAGGCATGACCTATCTCACATTATCAACCATGAAGAGCTGGAATTTGATAATGGGGTCACGTTTGTGCACGTTCTAGTAGATATTGTGGATTGAGAAGAGCAGGTCCATCATGGGAGTTTGATACCTCTTCTGAGCATTTTCTGGAAGCACAAGAACCTCTAGGATATCACATGGGAGCAGGAGGCTCAGACTCATGCTCTGTACCCCCATTTGATCCCTTAGTCGATATTTAGGCTTCCAAGGATAAAATCAAATTTTTGGAGAGAATGTAAAGTCCCAACTTTCATTGTTTTTTTTAAAAATTATATGGTATTATTACGAGTCTATGAAAATTGATGACGTGTGATTCCGAGGGCCGGTGTGCCTGGAATAAATTTCTGAACATTTATTAATTACGTTCAGTTAATGCGTGAGTGGCATTTTCTAACATCTGAATTGGTTCTCAGATTAAAAATACAACGACAACATGATTAGCTTAATAGATTCTTCAATTTGACCATAGTAGGTCTGGAGAAAAAGATAATTTTTGGGAATTTTAAAAGAATAATAAAAATAACTTAGTTAATTTTTATTTTTCCTTCTTCTCCTCTAATGGAAAATTGGTTACATGGGACCACCGACGTGTCAAGCCAATAAATGGCTTGACGATTCAATTCTATGTAACTACACTATTGGGGGATTAAGAAGGTTCTTAATTATTAGGACTGCATTAAATCCATAAACATTGAACACTATTCATGTCTTCTATTTATATAGTATATTGAGAGAGGTTTCGACACTGCTTCCCCATGAAACGAAGCAATGAAAATGTGTCGAGATGAAAAACCCTTGAAGGACGGATCCACTTCTAGTGGGAGGTGATGAGCGACACTAAAACCCCAAACCAGAGATCAATGATCGAGTGACGTCATTGGAGGCTAGTTGTGGGGGAACAGTGAACACTGACCCAATTTCTCAACTGTGGATGTTTCTCTATTGTTCTTGTCATAGGGGCATGATTCTTGTCTAATTCAAGTGAATTTCATGAACCCTTTAATCCTCCCTCATTATTGACAGATAACGAGAAGAGCAGGGTCCTAACAAACCAAACCTGATCCCTCCACTACTTTTCTACCCTTTCAACCTCCGTGAAATCCTGCAGGTGCAGTGGCACAGACTGGCTTTGAAGGAAGTGGCGCACCGACACACCATGCAAGAGGAGGGTGCCACACTAAGTCGCAGCTATCACCAGAGTGGCTGGAACTGGCTGACCACAGAGAAGGTGATTCATGCCATCGCACAACATCAGTGAGAAAGGGATCATGACTTTTCAGCCATCAGTGAGAAGAGTTCCACAACCAAATCCGCGATTGAGGTCGGACCCACGTCTACCCAAAACATTCCGCGGCGACTAGGCGGTGCCAACATGGCACCACCGTTTTACAAAGATGAATGGAGTTCGAGATGTTCAAGATACATGGGGGAAATTTTTCCCCCATTCCAACTCATGTGGACCCCAAAAAACCTGTCCCTACCACCTATGGATCGTGATCTACTGCGGACTGCTCTCCACCGGGAGACTGCCCTCCTACTCAGCGGGCCGCGCACCCAGTAGGTCACGCCCCTTTACCGGTCGGGCCACCCAATTACGGGCTGAGCAAGACTGAGGCACAGTGGTCCAAGCCTGATGTGACCAAGCCCATCCAAGTCAGACCCAGATCTGGTCGGGTCGATCAGAATCGGGTTGGGTTGTGCCGGGTCGGTCCGTCCTGGTTGGACCGACCGGACCCATAAATTGTTAAAGGGCCATAAAATGAAATATGGGAATCTGTTTGATGAACCGTCTACAGCACTAGGAACCTAGGAGTGAGAAGTACATTTTTCTATACTCCACCTGTGATTTGGGTAGAGTTGGAGTATGGCCGGGTTGGATTGAATGTGTATCCAACCGATCCCTCAGAACTAAAATTCATATAACTCATAGATCCAGCATTCGATTGATGCACTGTCTATCACGTTGGAACCCATAAGACATGGAAGTAGTTTTTGTTACATATTAGTGGAGCTTAGTCATTGTCATGGTATGGCCAACATCTCGAGTGGTAGATTCTATGGAACTTGAGTGCACCAGGTGCGATGAATCCTATGGAAGGCTGTAACGTGAAGAAAGAACATCGATCCTGTGTGGGTAAGCATCTATCGATCATTTGTGGATTGGTATATATATCGATAAAATGTGGGTCAGAATTTATCATGTCTGTTGTGGGTCAGCGCTCAGCATTCTTATGTGGGTCAGTGCATACTTATCTTCTGTGGGTCAGATCCTTAGTGGGTTAGTGGGGGTTAGTTACCTATCAATAATGTGTGGGTCAGAAGCAGTGCTATGGAACATAATAAGATTATATATCCTTATGTCTAATCATGTTTACTTATGTACTTAAGTTATACCTAGTGTGAGATGAGTCACATACATGTGTGGTACTTCTACCTTCGTGGTGTTGTCATCATGGTGTTACCTATGTGGTACTTCCATCTTCGTGATGTTACCTGTGTGGTACTTCTATCTTCATGGTGTTACCTTTGTGGTACTTCTTCCATTGTAGTGTGGTCTTAGTGGTGTTGCCTATGTGGTACTTCTACCTTTGTGGTGTTGTCTTAGTGGTGTTGCCACTATGGTACTTCTGCCTTTGTGGTGATTTTTTCTGGTCTTACATGTGTAGTACTTCAATCTCAATGGTGTTACCTGTGTGGTATTTCTACTTTCATGGTGTCACCATTGTGGTATTATTCCCTCATGTATGAGATGAGTATATCATGATAACTTAGGTATATGTATGGGCATATACCTATGTAGTGTTTTAGTCATGCTTTGAAGATTTTCCTTCATGGAACTCTAGGATACCTACGGGGGTCTCGGGCTCCCAATTGAGTATCGTTATACTCACCCCTTCACGGGCTATGCTCGCACCTTATTGTGTCTGGTGAAAATCATGGACATCATTGTTCAAGGCTGAGGGAGCCCAGACTAGATGGTACATAGAGGTAGACCATTTGGTGTGATGTGATGCATGGACTACTGACCGTGAGCTGTACCTACCTATCATGTAGGATCCTCGGCGAATGATCCAGGAGCTATTTTCCCCATTATAGTTGTATTGTACCATTAAGTTGTACATATACTTTTACAGTTAGGATTTTATTACGGACCCTTTACTTTCACCACACGTTTTACTACAACAGTTTATATAGTGGTTGATTCTTGTTGTGTTCTTGGACTGTGTGTCTATACAGGTTAAAAGTAAATTCTTTCACATTTTTGGGTTATGCCTTTTCGTTGCTAGTCGTTAGCCCTTGGCCTATGGAAGGAGGGCTTGTGGTATTCACAACACGGGCCATGAGGGATGTGTCGTCACAATATTAATGAAATAATACTACTAATACAGGTCTTGATATTGAAAACCCACCCAAAGGGATGGCACAACAGAAATTCGATCCAATAATAGGTTACCACACTCATTAGCAGAGATTGCAATGGGTCATGGGATTTCACCCAATGAGACCTTGTGATCTGCCGATTAATGTATTGATGACAAAAAGGTGAATGTTGAGTTTACCAGCACATAAGAAGATGTCATGGAGACCATATCAGACTCCTAAATGTCTGAATTCATATATGATTATGAAGGCTATTAGAGGTCTATTTTAGATATCCTTTCCAAATAGAACTCAGGCTGTGATGACTCAAAAAGTGACCCAAAATCATATACAGTTTGGAAACAATTCCCCCTTGGCCATGAATACATATTTTAACTAAGTGGCCTAGTGTATTTGAACAAGAAAAAAGATGAGGGTTATGGTAAATAGTAGAGGTATTGACTTCCCCCTCCATTTGATTAATGTACATGTCTTTCTAGATATCAGGGTCAAACATCCTATCAGGACGATGAGATGGGAAGAGAACTAGTGACCCAAAATTCTCATCAGGATAATATGATATTTTCTCCCACCTCTCACCTTAATGTCCATTAAATTTTATAGGATTCGATATCATCTAAGGTAAAACCATTACAATTATTGGTAGACCAGATGTACCCACCAATAGTGATAGAAAACATGAATTTATCCCCACTAAACGGAATGGTTGATCTGCTACAACATCTATATTATCTTTCATCAAGACATGGTCTAATGATTGGGATTCAATGGGAGAAAGAAGATACTATGCTATAATGTTTTTTCTATACCTTGGAAGCCCCAATGCTAATATGGTATTAAAAATGGGCTCCAGGGTACATTGATGGAAGGAAAGATCATAAAATAAAATACCTCTACCAATTATTTTCTACCTCATTTATGATAAGCATAACTGAACTGTCCAAATGAAAACATTGTCCTAGTGAAAGTGTTATAGAATTTATTACCTGAGGGAAAAGAAAAAGATAAATTCATTACATTCAGATATCCAATGAATAGTTTCTCAACTATTATAGGATACCACATAGTGGGGTAAACAATTTTTTCTCCCATTACCGCATATATATCTGTTTCATAGTCCTAAAAACAAGAGGTAGTAATTTTACTACATGTTGATGGTCCAGATCCATTCAACTTATTGTTCCCTTTGTGGGATGATCCCCACCAAGTACATCCCTTAATAGCATATTATTTCTTAGTGTAGCCCCTTCAGGTATAGGAACAACCTCACATAGTGAATGTTTTTATAGACTTTCATTATTGATAAGCATCGAGGGTTACTTTTTTTAGAAATAAGGAATTGGAAATACTCTTTAAAATGATTCAAATGTACTAGGGTACAACATTTTCACCATGGAAAATGGTATTCATGCATTACTGTAATGTTTAATACATTCAGTTATCAAGCATACCATTAATTCATACGATTTCCCATAATATAGGGACTACAAACAATCCATAATGTAATTCATTATATTCAATGATTGTCTCTATGACTAAATGGATAGTGTCGTAATTAAATTGGGTGATGTTTTGGCATAAGTTGTGTCATGACCCGACCCTACCCGGGCTCGAGCCGCAACTACCCAAGCCCGCCTACATAGGCCAGGGGCTGGCGACAAGTGCCGAAGGCTAAACAACTCGAGGAGGCCTTTGCCTAAGTACCTGTAAACACACACACAGCACAGTCAATGAAATATTGCAAAGTAAAATAAAAGACAAGTAATGAAAAGGGAAACTTCTACATGTAAACCAAAAAGTGCATCGACCTCTAAAAGTACAAAGCTAGAGTTGAATGTAAACTAAAAATAAAAAGGAAAAAAAACATGCCCAACTAGAAAAGTGCCACAACCCGAAAATAGGTAAACAAAAGAAAAGAAGATAGAAGGGTCCCCCACGTAGAACCCAACTCTGAGCACCGTATGCGGTCCAAGATCCCGATCTCATAAGCTCCGCTAATGTCACGACCAACCTATCCGTCGTCTGCAAGGGCACACCATGTGTAGGCAAAGCCCAAGAAGGCGTGAGTATACAAATACTCAGTAGGATTCCCCGAAGGCTCGAGGGAGCAAAAAAGGAGGTGCTGAATAGGTGATCACTAGATCGAACATGGATAAGTGAAGGAGTAAAACTGAAAGTGAATTAAAGTGTACAGATCAACTAAACAAGTGGTAGGATGTAGACTCGCCCAAACGCAAGGTGCTAGAAACGGCGAGAAGATGAACTTCTCGTCGAGTCTTCGCTACCTATAGCAGGAGAGTAGACTCATCCAACCACGAGAAGTTAGACATGGAAAGTAGGTGGCATACCCTACGTGTCTTCACCTTTCCTTGAGGGATAGTAACAAAGCCCAAGAAATGGGTATTCAAACAAGGTATATAGAAATATATATTCTCTATCAAGATGCCCGAACAAGACCGTAAGGGTATCTCCATCCCATAGCTCAGTCCAAGAAAATATGATTCGCCAACAGTCCTAGAAGTAAACACCATCGATGAACAACATCTCAGACGTCTGCCCCGAACTACAAGTCAAGGGGCTCAAATCACCACACATTGACATTATCCGCTTTGGGCGGCACTAACTCGCCCACACGATTTTAGGTCGTGTCACAAGGACGTGTCTCGGTGGGGAATGCGCCCCTCGTACTTGAGAGTGCTGAGTTAAGTCAAACCACACCCCGTCACTATCACACAGTCGAGAGGTCTGCTCAAAGTCAAAGTTTTCACATCAATGACCCATACAAACGAGGGTCTCGCTCTAGTAGTCACGGAGGAAAGCCGCAGACTAGCATAGCAGAAAGGACTGAGTCTGGAATTTCAATAGGTGTCCCACTGCCCATCCCTACTCGAGGGTAATTTGTAATATGATATCAAGTGACCCACTGCCCAGCCCTGCTGGAGGGTAAACCCTAATAAGATATCGAGTAACCCACTGCCCAGCCCTACTGGAGGGTAAACCCTAATACAACATTAGATGACACACTGCCCAGCCCTGCTGGAGGGTAGACTAGGAAGAAGTCGACGGGTGACCCACTGCCCAGCCTTGTTGGAGGGTAATCTCGAAACAAGTCGACAAGCAACCCACTACCCAACCCTGCTGGAGGGTAGACCTGAATTAAGATGATGAGCGAACCACTGCCCATCCCTGCTGGAGGGTAGACCCTCGAGAGTCGTCGGGTGACCCACTGCCCAGTCTCTGCTGAAGGTTAAACCCTAGAAGTCAGTGAGCAACCCACTGCCCAGTCTCTACTGGAGGGTAACCCAAAGAAGTCGATGAGCAACCCAATGCCCAGTCTCTACTGGAGGGTAAACCCAGAACTGCTCTGGCCATCTCTACAGGAGGGTACATCACTAGCCAACCGAACACGGAGTGGGTATCGTGCAACCACCCGACTCCGGAACAAAACCAGGGGAAACAACTCAACCCTTCTGATCTAAACCATCGAGCACAGAGCCCGGGGAAAAACTCATCCCCGCTGGTCAAAAATCGGGAACCGAGGGACCCTCTACGTCATGAGAGTTCGAATGTACACAAAGCAGAACACATCACGTAGATGGGGCCCACTCGATGTGTGGCCCCAAGTCAACCCCAACCAATCATACAAACATTCTCAGGTACAAACAACCACATGTACCTCCAAGTGTTCCCGTATACTCCCAGAGTATACCACGTTCTACCCCAAAAGCTATTGTGCACATGGAACCCAACGTCAACATGAAGGCGTAATGTAATAACTCCCACCTGCCACCTCAATGGTTGAGTCATAGCCAACCACATCTCTCTGAGCATTTACATCACTCACATGGGAGTGCATGAGATCACACGCCAAGGGTCCGCTACAAACACAGTAGAACGAACCACCACTGGAGGGCCTTACTTGCTTCCATATTTAAAAAGATCGGGTAAGAGGCTCCGCTCTCCTGAACAGATTACCCCATTGTAATCCATGTAAAAAAACACACAAAGAAGACTACATACTTGCCCAAAAAGGTCAACCAGTGAAAAATGTACTATTCACCGTAACCAACCTGTGTGGGACCCACCCCAAGATCCCGGAACTGAACAAACAGATCACATCACTGCGATCCCCTCAAAAAAAGACATAGGATTGACTACTCAATCTCCCAAAATAGACACCGGGTGAAAAAGGTACTATTCACCATTGCCAGGTCGGGTGGGACCCACACCACATCCCCGAAAAAGGTCGGGCGAACTGCGTCATCGCAATGCTCTCGGAAAAACATGTCAAAAGCACTACTCACTAGAGTGGAAGAGATATCTAGAGAAAAAATATGCAGTCTGGCGCACCGCACAACAGAAGTGCTTCATGGGACCTGCATCCCGGTCCCGAAACACAACGAATGGATCGCACCGTTGCGATCCTCTAAAAAAGTACACAAGTTGGACTATTCACATGTCCAAAAAGTTTGCCTGGTGATAGAGATGGAAAATCATCGTCAATTCCCAAATGACCGTCATGGTGCCCGCACCAGTGTGTGGAATTAGAGTGGGCAGACTGTGCCAATGCAATGCCCTCGGAAAAACATCCAGAATTGAATGCTTGCACGCCCCGAACGGACGCCCGAGGAGAAAGTCGCTAAACGCTACTCGCATCTCCAAAAGACGGGTCGTGGGGCCCATGCCTCAACTCCGGATTCAACGCCCGAAACCACATTGGAAAACCCCGCCTCAACACCAGGGCCCCAACGCCACTGACGTCGTTTAAAACAGATGTTGGACGTGTCAACGCAGTCCAAAACAAGATCTCCCGGAAGAACGTCAAACCACTTAAAGAAGCGTCGTGCCTCCGAGGCCCCTAGTTTCGGGAATTAAAATTTCCGAAAACCATATCAAAACCTCCGCCTCAATCAAAGGAATGCATCTCCACAAACGGAACGTAAAATGGATGCATGTAGTGGAAAATACGGGCGTCCGAAAACTGAGGTGGCAAGGCCCCTTGGGCTAGGCCGGCCCGGGCCGGCCTGCGCTGGCCGTCATAGCTCACCACACCTGGCCCGCGGCCTGTCCGCGTGGGCCTGCGGTGGACCCGTTCCACCGCTTGGCCGACCGGAGGAGGCCGGTCGCCACGTGACAACCCGCACAATGCGAGTCGTGTTCCCCCGCGGGGTCGCATGCCGTGTCGTCGATCCACCCCTGTGCCGCGGGCGTCCGCCACCTGCCGCCGCGCCGCCTGAAGGTCGGGCCACCTTGCCTCTTGAAGGCCGGCCACCACGCCACCGGCACCCTGGACCGCCGCGCTGCCTGCACCCGGAAACACCGCGCCGCCTGCACCCTGGAACCGAGCGGCCGCCGCGCCAGAGCTCGCCGGACCGCCGGAACCCGCCGGGAAACAACTCCAAAACCCGCATTTTTCACCGGATGATTGCGGACGCCTCAGAGCTCGGTATTTCTATCCGGAAAGATTGTTGGAAAGATAATTTCACAAACTACACAACCAGAGGCATCGTTCGACAATCCAACAACAATTCGATTCATGCTTATGGGTTCGAAGGATGTGCGGGAATTAAAACGAAATACGCACGATCCTACCTTGTTGGGCTTCGCCCGATGCTTCACGGAGAGTCTGCCGCCACACCGTGCCTCGCCGGAGCTGCCTTTCTGGAGTGGAGGAGGAGAGGGAGGGACGTCTTCTGCTATTTTCCAGGTGAGGAAGATGAAGAGGGAGGGGGTGGGTTAAGTGTTTAAATAGAAAACACTTAACGACCCGCCCGTCAGCCAGAACCCAAACTCCCGATGGGGTCAGGATTAAACCTCCCTTAGGCTAAGAACCATGCTATGAACACAACAGTGGTCTCAGAAATTCAATCTGAGGCCCCATCCAAATGTCATAAAACTGAACGCCCAATGTTTCCAAATTTTGAAAACGCCCCTGGGGACATTTTTCACAGACGGGCCACGCCTGTGAAACATACACCCCTCCTAGGGTAAAAGGCATGCTCCGAACTCAACGGTGCATTCAGTTTTCCAATCCGAGCCACTTTTTAAGAGATAATCACTTGTATCCATTAAAAGAATAAGTTAATTAATTAATTTACACGTTTCACGTTCTAAAAGCGAGCGATGGGTCCAAACGCCCCGTGCTGACATACGTTTTGTCGTTTATAGGGTAAAAACCCCATAATGGACCCATCCGTACACTCAGATTTAGGATCTAAAGCACCTTTTAGGAGTTATCCGATTTATTTGGCATTCCTAGTGTGAACACACTGAAAATTTAATTCCGGCCACTCCGGGTCTCGGAATCGCACGCCGTCTGAAGGCACTACTCCGGAATAACATCAAAAATATTCTAATGTATTATATATCCAAAAACCAGGTTATTAAATCATTCCCTCCTTCAATATTTTCATCCCCGAAAAGAAAAACCAGGGAATAAATCAGGGTACTAAGCCCGCATCTGGCTCTCCCGTATCTAGAAGAACTCATGCACAGTTCTGTGCCAGCGCACATAGACCAAATGATTTGATCTATTCACGCGAGGTCTGCCCTCGGCGATGACATACATAGAGGCATGCACACATTTTCTCCGGCAAGTCATGTGGGAGACGTCGTTCACCCACTCTAGAGATTGGGGTTATGTCAAGGTGGTAGGGAACCTCTCCATCCCTTTGCACAGTATCAAACGGCCCGAAGGCTCTCGGGGGTAGCTCACCTCCCCGACCGAACCCTTATGTCGCACTCCGCGACTACAATAACCGCACACACCTAGAACAAGGCCCGGTTATTCCCTCCTTCAGAATATCTATATGGTGGAACACCCAAAGATATCTGGTCGCATAAGGTTTCACAGTCGATGTCCCACAACCAAGGCTCTCTTACATGCTCGAAAGGCGAAGGAGTCGACACTATTGACTAAAGAAAAAGGCCTCATGCTTTTTACCTTACCAACATAGTGTTACACCCAAGCCCCGCATCGCCCTGGTAACACCGGAAACAAGGAGCAGGGATAAAAAATAATTTTACAAATAGAGTATAAAAATTATACTTCAAAAAGTAGAAGAGATGTAGAGTGTAGCTCTTATCACCACATCCACTGCAGGATCGTAGACATTCAAGGCTTATGGCTGTCTGTGGTCTCAACTGTCAGCTCCCGGAGCCTGACGTGGACCACCTAGTGGTGATGGGAAGATATCGTAATGTCTTCCCCCACTACCAGCTCCTCCCACTCCTCTGCTAGCACCACCTCTCTGGGTACTACTCTGATCATGGCGCTGCCTCCGTCATGGTGGTGCACCTACTGCCTGCGTGAAGTTCTCTCCATGCCTGGTCGGGCAGTCCCTTGCTAGGTGACCTCACCCATCACAGGCATAGCACCGAATCTCTCCGGGCCGCACTGGTGCCCTCCGGCGCCACTGTGGTGTATGGCCATGCCCTGAGTCCGGATGTCAAAAAGCCACCTACGTCGAGATTCTGCTTGCCGACGCCCGCTAGCTACGGCAGACGCCTCGGTTCCAATGTGTTTGCTGCCACCACCAACTCTAGAACATGATAGGAAGCTCTCTCTCACCAGTGCCTGCTCTAGAACCCCGGCATATGTGTAAATGCCCAAGGGTACTATGACAGCACAAATATCTCTGTGGAGACACTGCTTAAACTTCCGTGCTCGGATGTTTTCATCATGGACCAAGTCCGGGTAAAAGCGTGCATGGTTTGTGAAACTAGCCGCGTACTTGGCCACAGTCATCCCTCCTTGATGAAATGGAAGGTGCTCTTGAATCCGAACAGAGTGAAAGAAGGTGGGAAAAAACTCCTCATGAAACAACTACTGATAGTTTCCCCACGAAAGCGACGACTCTTCATGAAACTGAGTCACCAGAGTCCACCAACGCCAAGCCACTCCACGAAAAAGGTTGGCGGCCAAAGATACCATAAGATCTGTTGGCGTATGCACATGCCTGAAAAGGATAACCACTGTCTCTAGCCAACCCTCTTCTTCTTGAGGGTCTGGATCAACACTGAACCTCAGCGGTCCCTACCGCTGGAACTCACGGAGCGTGTTCAACCTGCGCTCAAGCTCAGCCTGCTCTACTGAGGCTGTCTGCTGCTCAACATGTGGGGGTGCTTCTACGGGCCGACCCAGAGAAAGGGGCTCACATGATGGGTCCTAGACTGAGGCCTCGTAGCTCACAGGGCCGTTGTCACACACTAAAGCTGCTATCTTGTTCAACTGTCTTCGTGGAGACATCCTGAATATTATCAAGGAGTGTCATGGTCAGATGAGCATATATGTATATACTAATAACAACGATGGGGATATGACTCAAGAAGGATAGTAAAAGACTCAATCCTATGTGATGCACAAACCAATTTTCCATGCAACGAGTGTCTCAGCATGCCGAGTTGGCAAGCAGGTTATTAGGGTCCTGGTGAATGGTTACGTCGGCCGTCACACCATCACTGGACTCCCTAGCATGACATCCGCTCTCGAGACATGTTAACACTGTTTCCCTAAATCCCAACCAATTACTTTTATTTTAGGGATGTCAGAACAACATCCCAAGGAATGAAACTCCCTCTGATACCACTTTTTCATGACCCGACCCTACCCGGGCTCGAGCCGCAACTACCCCAAGTCCGCCTCCATAGGCCAGGGGCTGGCAACAAGCGCTGAAGGCTAAACAACTCGAGGAGGCCTTTTCCTGAGTACCTATACACACACACACAACACACTCAATGAAATATTGCAGAGTAAAATAAAAGAAAAGTAATGAAAAGGGAAACTGCTACATGTAATCCAAAAAGTGCATCGACCTCTAAAAGTACAAAGCCAGAGCTGAAGGTAAACTGAATAGAAAAAGGGAAAAACACGCACCCAACTAGAAAAGTGCCATAACCCGGCAACAGGTAAACAAAAGAAAAACCTCTAGAAGGGTCCCCCACCTAGAACCTGACTCCGACCACCGTACGTGGTCCAAGCTCCCAATCTCCTAAGCTCTGCTGATGTCACGACCTACATGTCTATCGTCTGCAAGGGCACACCTTGTGCGGGAAAAGCCCAAGCAAGGGGGAGTATAAAAACACTCATTAGGATCCCCCGAAGGCTCATGGAAGAAACAAAGGAGGTTCTGAAGTGGTTAGCAATAGATCGAACAGGGGGAAGTGAAGGAGTACAACCGGAAGTGAAGTAAAGGTTACAAATCAACCCAAAAAGTCGTAGGAAGTAGACTCACCAAAACGCAAGGAGCTGGAAATAGTGAGAAGATGAAATTCTCATCGATTCTTCACTACCTATAGTAGGAGAGTAGACTCGTCCAACCACGAAAAGCTAGTCATGGAAAGCACTTGGAATACCCCTCCCGTCTTCGCCTCTCCTAGAGGGAGAGTAACCAAGTCCAAGAAATGGGTACTCGAAAAAGGTATATACAAATATATATGCTCTATCATGAAGCCCAAACAATACAGTAAGGGAATCTCCATCCCATAGCTCAGCCCAAGAAAATATGAGTCGCCAACAGTCCCAGAAGTAAACACCATTGATGCACAACATCTCGCACGTATGCCCCAAACTTCAAGTCAAGGGGCTCAAATCACTACACTTGACAATATCCGCTTCGGGTGGCACTGAATCGCCCACACAATTTTAGGTCGCATCACAAGGACGCGTCTTGGTGGGGAAATCGCCCCTTGTACTTGAGAGTTTCGGGTTAAGTCAAACCACACCCCGTCACTGTCACATAGTCGAGAGGTCTGCTCAAAGACAAATCTGTCACATCACTGACCCATACAAACAAGGTTCCCTCTCTGGTAGTGATGGAGGAAAGCCGCATGCTAGGCTAGCAGAAACGACTGAGTCTGGAATGTAAATGGGTGTCCCACTGCCTAGCCCTGCTGGAGGGTAATTCGTAATATGATATTGGGTGACCCACTGCCCTGCCCTACTGGAGGTTAAACCGTAATACATTATCGGGTGACCCACTGCCCAGCCCTACTGGAGGGTAAACCTAGAATAAGCTGACAGGCGACCCACTGCCCAGCCTTGCTGAAGGGTGGATCTAGAATAAGTCAACGGGTGACCCACTGCTCAGCCCTACTGGAGGGCAATCCTGGGACAAGTCGACAGGCGACCCACTCCCCAGCCCTACTGAAGGGTAGAACTAAATCATGACGACGAGCGACCCTATGCCCAGCCCTCTAGGAGGGTAGACCCTCGAGAGTCGTCGGGTGACCCACTACCTAGTCTCTGCTAGAGGGTAAACCCAAGAAGTCAGTGAGCAACCCACTACCCAGTCTCTACAACAGGGTAACCCAAAGAAGTCGATGAGCGACCCACTGCCCAGTCTCTATTAGAGGGTAAACCCAGAACTGTTCTTTCCATTCTACTAGAGGGTATAACACATGCCAACTGAACATGGAGTTGGTATCATGAAACCACCCGACTCTACAACAAAACCAGGGGAAACCACTCAACCCTGCTGATCTAAACCATGGAGCTTAGAGCCCGGGAAAAAACTCAACCCGGCTGGTCAACAATCGGGAATCGAGGGACCCTCTACATCGCGAGAGGTCAAAAGTATGCAAAGTAGAACCCGACATGCACATGGGGACCACACGACGTGTGGCCCCAAGTCAACCCCAACCAAGCGTACAAACATTCTCAGGTACAAACAATGACATGTACCTCCAAGCATTCCCGTATACTCCCAGAGTATACCACGTTCTAGCCCAAAGGCTATCATGCACACAGCACCCAACGTCAACGGGAAGGTGTAACATAACAACTCCAACCTACCACCTCAATGGTTGAGGCACATCCAACCACATCTCTCCAATCATTTACATCACTCACATAAGAGTGCACACGATCACACGCCAAGGGTCCGCTACAAACACAGTACAATGAACCACCACCGGAGCGCCTTACTTGCTTCCACATTTAATAAGATCACGTAAGAGGCTCCACTAACCTAAACATATTACCCTATTGTAATCCATGTGAAAAAACACGCAAGATAGACTACTTACTCGCCCGAAACGGTCAACCGGTGAAAAAGGTACTATTCACCGTAACCAACCCGCATGGGGCCCACCACAAGATCTAGGAACTGAACAAACGGATCACACCACTGAGATCCCCTCAAAAAAAACCATAGGATTGACTACTCAATCACCCAAAATGGACAACCGGTGAAAGAGGTACTATTCACCAAAGCCAGGTTGGGTGGGACCCACAGCTCATCCCCGAAAAAGGTCGGGCGAACTGCGTCATGGAAATGATCTTCAAAAAACACGCCAAAAGCACTACTCACTTGAGTGGAACGGATATCCGGAGAAAAAGATGCATTCCGCCTCACCGGACACGAGCGGTGCTTTGTGGGACCCGCATCCCGGTCCCGAAACACAACGAACAGATCACACCTTTGCGATCCTGTCTAAAAAGTACACGAGATGGACTATTCATTTGTCCAAAACGGTCACCCAGTGATAGAGATGGAAAATCACCGTCAACGCCCAAACGGCTGTCGCGGTGCCCGCACTAGCGTGCGGAATTAGAGCAGGCAGACTGCGCCAATGCGATGCATCCATAATCGACTACTAATATGCCCCGAATGGATGCCCATTGAGAAAGTCGCTAAACGCTGCTCGCAGCTCAGGCTGTGGGGCCCACACCTCATCTCCGGCTTCAACACCCGAAACCACATTGGAAAACCCTGTCTCAACACGAGGGCCCCAATGCCACTGACGACGTTCAAAACGGACGTCGGACGCGTTCGCGCCGTCTAAAACAAGATCTCATGGAAAAACATCCAACCACTTAAAGACGTGTCGCGCCTCTGAGGTCCCTCGTTTCGGGAATTAAAAATTCCCAAAACCATCTCAAAATGTTCCCTTGGATCTAAGGAACGCGTCACCATAGACGACACGAAAAACAGACGCCCATAGCGGAAAATACGTTCGTATGAAAACTGATGGGGGAAGGGCCCTTGGGCCGGACCAGCCTGGGCCGGCCCATGCTGGCCGGCCCGACTCGCCACGCCTGGCCCGCGGCTGGGCCGCGTGGGCCGGCGGTGGACTCGATCCATTGCTTGGCCAACTGGCTGAGGCCGGTCGCCGCGTGACGACCCACGCGACACTGGTCGTGTTCCCCCGCGGGGTCGCAAGTCGTGACCCCAGTCCACCCCCGTGCCGCGCGCGTGTGCCGCCTGAAGTGCTACCGCCGCGCCGCCTGAAGGTCGGGCCACCGCGCTTCCTGGAGGCCGTCTGCCATGCCGCCGGCACCCTAGACCGCCGTGCCACCTGCACCCAGGACCGTTGCGCCGCCTGCACCCTGGAATCGAGCCGCTGCCGCGCCAGAGCTTGCCGGACTGCCAGAACCTGCCGGGAAACACCTCCAAAACCCGCATTTTTCTCCGGACGATTGCGGAGGCCTCAGAGCTCGGAATTTTGATCTGGAAGGATCGTTGGGAAGATAATTTCTCTAAATAAACAACCAGAGGCTTCTTTTGACAATGAAACAACAATTAGATGCATGATTATTGGTTCAAAGGATGAGTGGGAATTAAAACAAAATACGCACGATCCTACCTTGTTGGGCTTCACCCGACACTTCACGGAGAGTCCGTCGCCGCGCCACGCATCGTTGGAGCTGCCTCACCGGAGTGGAGCAGGAGATGGAGGGCTTCCACCTACTGCTATCCAGGCGAGGAAGATGAAGAAGAGGGAGGGGGTGGGTTAAGTGTTTAAATAGAAAACACTTAACCACCGGCCCGTCGGCCCAAACCCGAACTCCTAACAGGGTTAGGATTAAACCTCCCATAGGCTAAAAACCACACTCTGATCATAACGGAGGTCTTAGAATTTTAATCTGAGGCCCCATTCAAAAGTTATAAAATTGAACGCCCAATGCCACCAAATTACGAAAACGCCCCTAGGGCATTTTTTCACAGATAGGCCACACCCGCGAAACATACACCCCTCCTAGGGTAAACGGCACGTTTCAAACATAACGGTGCCATCGGTTTTCCAATACAAGCCACTAATTAAGAGATAACTGAGTTTATCCATTAAACGAATAAATTATTTAATTAATTTACCCATTTAACGTTCCGGAAGCGAGCGAGGGGTCCAAACCTCCCGCGTCGACATACTTTTTGTCGTTCCTAGGGTAAACACCCCATTCCGGGCCCTTCAGTAGACTCAGAATTAGGATCCAAATCACTGTTTAGTAGTTATCCCATTTATTTGACATTCTCAGTGTGAACACACTGAAAATTTAATTTCGGCCAGTCGGGGGCTCGAAATTGCATTCCGTCTGAAGGCGCTGCTCTGGAATAAAATCAAGAATATTCAAAAGTCTTTTATAGCTAAAAACCGAGTTCTTACAAGTTGCACTTTTTTTCTCTGAACAAGAGTGTGATAGAAAAGTATATTGTGAGTGTTAAAGGGAATCCATCTATGGAATACAAATGTACATGATGGTTATCTCAAAAGAGAGTTGTTTGTATCCATGTTATCATATTTCCATTCCTAAACTCACCAAAATCTCATGTTGTTTCTATGCTCCCTATAGCTACAACATCAACATCTTATTCATTGGATACCATGTTTTAACATTGTATTTTTGTGTATAATAATTGAAATTAGATTCCCCCATCGATGTTGAAGTCATCTCCCACCCTTGTCGACTTCATGCCTCTTGATTTGGGAGATGCACCTCAGATACATATACCCCATGATAATTATGCTCATGAAGATCAATGATAAAGCTTCATGAATTATTCTAAACTAGTAAACCACAATAATGTTATTTACAATTATATGTTCTATGTAAACCCATTGGGTACCTAGGGAAGATTCTGTAAAAGGGGTGGTAGAAGACACACCATTTGAAATAATTCTCATGAAAATGCTTCAAAGTATGATAATCATACTACTAAAACTATATAAAAGGCCTCATGTATATTTAAAAAACATTAGACCTTACAAGACTCTCCATGAGGATTGCATTTGAATCATTCTATGTTACAGGACATTGCATCTCAACTATGACCACACTGTGATCAACCACACCCATCTAGGACGTACCCCCGCCCTTATAATACCAAGTTGTTATATGTTCCAAAAATGTTGTGTAACCAAAAATGGAGTATCGCCAATACTATCAAGTATCTAGTGCTTTATCTAACTTCTCCTACTTCCCCCCCTTCTAATGAGTTGTCTTATATAGGTAAAAATATTCATATGTCATAGATGTATGATATGTAGAAGAATATCATCTACATACCCACGATACTCTCAGTCCTCTAGGTGATCTTCTTGAAAAAGGATATTTGTGAGGCCCTTTTTGATGCCTTGAAATACCCCCTTTAGTTTGAGGATTAGGTATCTTTTTTTAACTCAAATGATGTATAGGAGGCTAAGAAAGAGTAATTTTTTTCATTATCTCGTTTTATATATAATATGAGGGTGTCACAATTCTATAGTACATAGCCCACTATATATTAGATGATAGTTCAATGGAATAGAAATATGCCACTTCTTAGTGGATAAGGACTCCATGATCAAACTTATTTTTAATAGGATTCTCCATAATGTAGTACATACATATCATATATGACTACCAAAAACCTAGAAATTGTGTATATACTACCATTTATGTGTTGTTGGGAAGACCCTAACGTCTTTTTCATTTAGAAATCCTCTTTTAATACCAAAATTCACTGAAATACATTGTGGATGATCATGTGTTGGTACTCCATAGTGATTTATACCTCTTTAACTCCTATAGGGTCCATTATTTGTATGTGATTTACTATAAATGGGATGTAAAACAAATCCATACATATAAGGATCAGTGAATAAATTCCCCCAATGATCTATTAGAAACTACAGAAGGACCCTGGTCAGACTTGAAGGAAGTACTTGTTCTCCCAATTCACCCATTTGAATCCACAAAATCATAACTTGAGTTTTTGTTCATAGTCTCCAACGAGAATAAGTTCTCATAGATTTCATCGTAATTCCACACCAGACATTCCTAGTTTACACCAAAAGACCCTACTGCTATAACGTATTGATATGTTCAAGTAATGCACACCAATCTATAGAATTCTCACATGTCCTATAATGTAGGGTTTAATTGATGAAAGTTAACCCATTTTAAAAAAATTTCTATCATGATAAGACCTTATGGATAAAAAAACTTGGGATTGGTTCATTAGAATTTGTTGTTATAGTCTTCATGGGAAAAGAGTAATTTTTCAAAGAACCTTACTAGATTTTATCAAGTATCAGTTGTTGTCCCAAGACATGTAACTTCTGGGGAGTGAATTCGTCCTTTGATCGTTGTATTTTTGATAATGAGGAGTTTCTGGATAATGATCCTCCTTTATTTAAGGTGGTTTTATCCCCCAATATTAACAAGTTAAATCAGGTGAACCTTATTATTGAGGAAGACCTAAGGTATTAACATTGTAATTCATCGATCATATAGGAAGATAAATATTAGTATGTGACCTTACGGATTCCATATGGTGATGTTTTTCCCTTAAGTTATGAATAGAGGCTATGGATTTAACCCTAGATCACCATTCATCTCATTGGCCTCCATGTGGTTCATTATAGGTTCAAATATAATCCCAGAAAGTTTCACACATCTCATTGTTCAATGTTTAATGTCAATGTTGATAATATTATTATATCCAAACTCTTTATTAAGGTATAGAACCCCATGTGGTTGTCCAACAATTTTCTAATTATTATGAAGAATCGGAATATCTTAGTGTGTATTAAATTCTAAGACATCATCCATAATTATATATAGGATTAATTTACCCATATGATTACACAACTGCATATTGATGAGGTTGTTAGGTTTAAGGGCCTATCCTTCATCGACAGACTCTCTAAATATAATCAGTTTCGGATGGCTCCATATACCAAGAGGCTCCCACCTTCTGGTACCCCATGAATCCTTTTTCAACTAGGTGATGATATTGAAATGGATAATTATAGATTATTTTTAATAGGCAATGCACATTATTTTTAAAACAATTGTATGAGGTTGGTAGACTGTTATGAATACTACCATATAGTAAAATCCCACCAATTCTAGGACTATATGAAAGAGCAGGAAAAAAATTCAGCTTCCTATGCTCCAATAACATGGCGATGATCCCCTTAATGTATGAATTCAGAGATTAGACATGAATATTTATAATCATCATTATTAGATATTGAATAATAGAGATAAACATATACAAATTCTAGTCTATAAAACAATTGCATCCTCCCTGAAGCCTCTGATAGTTTCAAGGCATCTAAGGCCACTTAGATTATATATGCAGATTTATTGGAAATCATGCCTAAATGTGCAATCCCTTCTTAAGGATCATGAGGAAGACATAATTTAAAAATGGGATGAAAACCTCCAGAATACATTTTAGGATATAAATTCGTATCTACTACATCCTTTGTTTTGGATACCACTTGTCTTATGAATGCCTTTTATCCTTTACCTGACCAACATTGAATGATACCTTAGTGTCCTCCTAGACAATAAAAATAAATAGGGGAAGTAAAAATCCTATATTATCTCATATTTATTCTATATTATATGAGAAGAATATAATCCAGCATTGAGATGAGTTCAATCACACTTGTCTTTATAGTTTGTAAGTTGCGACATTATTATTAGCACCTCGAGGTACATATAATCTCCAAAATTTACCTAGAAAAGTACATCCTCAATCATCCCATGATGGAAGGATTATTAGTACACACGGTAATAATCCTCTAATAGTTTCACATCAAATTCAAACTATAGTATTCCGTCATGGTCTATGAGTGGATAACTTCTTGGCTTCTCATCCATCCAATGAATAAAATTAAATTGATATGGATTTTATGTCGGAATAAATCCACTCAATGGATCAGGTTTTAGTGTGTTGGAAGATTAAATTTAATTTTTCATCTGAGTGCTTGATTAATGGAAGCCTCCATGAACCATATGATTAAAAAAATATTTTTGGTTATAATTTTCATCAGTCCTGAATAATCAATCTATCCACACTTGTTCTTATTATCTAAATGCTACACTAAAAAAGAGGTAGAATATCATGTTATTATTATTGGCCTTGAGTTGGACCAGAAGATTGATGTCCAATATTTAGATCTGAAGGATAAATCTGAGTTGGTCATCAAGAAAATTAAGGGTGACTACCTCATCAGAAAATAAGATCTTTTTCCTCAGTTTGAAGAAACTCACCAATTGATTCTAACACTCAGTGATTTTGTTAATTATTATTTTTCAAATAAATAAAATTTAATTATATTTTTCCTTAGATGAAATACAATTTTTTTTCATTCATTTCATGAATGTCTTATTTTATTTTTTGTTACATACAAAATTGAGTGTGTATTTTGTCACATGAAACATCGAGTTTAAATAAATTGTGACATACTATTAAAATATTATTTTTTAACATCAAAATTATCACCTAAGAAATATAATTGTGGTTATGAATAGTATTAACTATGTCATAAAAATAGATGTTTTAATATGTTTATATAATAATATTTTGACCAATTATTTATAAATGAAAATAAAAACTATTTGAGTTTATAGGTTATATTTTTCATTAAAACAATGAACACAATATTTTTTACCACAATAAAACAAAAAAAACCAATCATGTTAATTATTTTAATTAAAATTATTTATAATATATTGAATAAAATTTTTAACATTCATCTTTTCTATTTTCTATAAAATACTAAAAAAAACTAAACTGATATTATGATTAAAATTTTTATTTTTCATGAAACAATTTTTTTCACCTTTTTCTCAATTATTGACAAATTAATGTTTTTCAATTAATTGAAGTATATTCTAAATAATTATATTAATTCTTGAAAAAATCATTTCCAAACTATGTTATTTTGAATTTATGAGAATTCTCTAATAAGAATTTTATTTTGATTAATAG
Organism: Viscum album; assembly: GCA_963277665.1. Classification (NCBI taxonomy): domain Eukaryota; kingdom Viridiplantae; phylum Streptophyta; class Magnoliopsida; order Santalales; family Viscaceae; genus Viscum; species Viscum album. The sequence continues at coordinate 1,482,751,284 of OY728161.1, forward strand.
TAAAAACAATAGATTTTATTAAGAATTGTCATTACCTATTAAAAATAAAAAAAAATTTATAATATGGATAAACAATAAAGTTATTTTAATTATATATGTGTTTAAATAATAAATGTTATTGTATACTTTTTTAGGATGGATTTTAATATAAAAACATTTAATCTTTTAAAAAAATTCTCCTTCAAAGCCTACTTTCTAATCCTGTCTTCGAGATTTATTTTAGATTAAAATTTTAAAATTCTATAATAGTAATTCAAAAAAATTGATTATATATTTTGAATCAGAAGAATTTATATTATCTCATTTGTACATATAAATTTTTTAAAATAATTTATAGTAAAAGTAGAAAAAATTATTAATTGCAGTTAAGGTATGCATGGGTTTACCTTGGAATAAACAAAAAATGTTACAATTAATAATGTCTCAATCAAATGAAAAAACTCATTTTTAGATTTATTTTGACATTTTATCTTATCGATATATATTATTTCATTTTTATCCTTTTTTTATTTTAAAAATGTGTGTACAGGTTTCTCATTCCAAAAAATACAACAATTCCATTTAGCTAATTTATTAAAGGCCACCCTTAATCCTCTACTATTCACTATTCTAGAAATTTTTTTTATAAATGGAATTCCCAAATAATTTAATGACTTAAATTATCTAGTCATATAAAAATTATTTTTTTCATATGTTCATCCGATGATTCTTTTTTTTTTCAATCCAAAAATAAGTTATCGGAAGAAGAGGTAACATCCCTAATGCATAATTTTATTTTATTTCATCCTCCGCCTCCTTAAATTATAATTAATCCTCTATGATATAATAACTTTATAATATTAGATATTTTAACATGTTAATATGTTATTTCAATAACATAATTCATTTCATATTCTATCAAATGGGTTATGAATTCATAATTTTTTATAGGGTGGACTATCACCCCATGAACTGATGTCAACCATTTTTCCACAAGAACCTATTGTATATGAATATACTGGTAGATATAGTGTTTATATAGGATATTTTTATATTTATTATACTTCTAGAATTATTGTATCATTTATTCCTTCTTAATCTAAATTTTATAAGAATATGACAAAGTCAATCATGTGTTCAGTTTACTACACCCTTGCGAAGCGATGTGATTCATTCTTCACATATTATTTCGATCAAAGGTAAAAAAGAATGGTTTAACTAAAAATATTATTCTATGTGTAATATATTATTTAACATTGTTTCATTAATTCCGTTGAGAAAATGGAAACAATTTTGATGCATGAGTGTGGACAACCATCTCAATGAAATGGGTATTTCATTTTCTATATATAATTATTATGGATCACTATAGAAACAAATATAATGAAAATATATGTTTTTTTTATCATCTTTATTATACTAGATATGATTTATTAATAATAAATGTAAGAGGACAAAAAATATTAAATAAAAACACACAACAAATACAATGTGGTTATTAGTTGAAACATGATTTTGACAAAGAGCTACAAATAATAGGGTAATAAAAAGTACTATGTAATTGATATAAGGAATGATATATAATATTATTTACTATAATAAATTTATAAACAACTATATTTTTTATATAATATTTTATAATATGTTTAATGAAATACAAAATGTAAGGTAACATATTTCTATCTCACATTTATTTTCTATGAGACAATTACATATTAAACACATGGTGATTTTATATTGTTTATATAATTCCCATGAACATATTTTAATATTAAAATGCTTTAAATTATGGACTGCTAAATATAAATTTTAGGATCTGTCATTCATTTGGTTTGTGGTTCGTATGTTAAAAATATAGTGTTGAATTCTTTTTCTAAATTTTCGTTCTTTAAGAACGAAGTCATGTTTTCTATGACTTTTATATAATACCCTTTGACATGTTATATCACGAATCACATAATGTTCATGGTACTATATGTTATAATTAATGTTATTATTTCATGGGGATTACGATTCATAATTACCAGTGTGGTAAGTGTTTTGTGCTACAATATCAATATTTATCAAGATTGTTTATTATTATGATTCAAATGATATGATATTACTTATTATATCTCAATTAAATAAAATATTTTTCTAATCATTTAATGTCATGATAATACATGTAATCCATTAATTTTTCTCTCTTTATCTACTTAAGAGTTAAAAATATTTTTTAAAAAATATGATTATTTCTATCTTCGGTCGAAAAACCATTTTCCTTCAAAACTATGTTTTCTAAAAAAATTCATAAATTCTTGTAAAATTACTCAAATTAATTAATAATGAAATTTCTACAGATTTTTTAATTTTTTTTTAAAAATTGATTCTTCATGTCATTTCCCAAATAATTCTAGTTCGTCTATTATAAGAAATATGAAAGGAATATTTGTTCTAATGAGTATTACATGAAATAAATTTCCCTTCATCAAGACCATTGTTTTCAATGAAGGTTCCATTATCAAATTCCCATGAAATTTTGGAAGGAAATGATTTTTAAATTGTTTTATACTTTAAAATGTGTTCTTTAAAGTGGAAGTTATATTATATTTGTGATTTTTTTTTAATTTTTATTAAAGATTCCATTATATGTTTTCAAGGATATTTTCAAATAAAATTATGAAATATATATTTACGTAATTTTATGTTTAAAAAGTAATTTTCAATGAAAGGTTATTTTCCTCAAGAAATGTTGCATGTGATCTTTCAAATAATTTTACATCTATGATGACAATGTTTGGTGCTACATACCATTAATAGGGATATAATTTAAGGTAACCATTATTATTTTTTCAATAAATTGATCATGTTTATAATGAAATGATATTTATGAAACCTATTTCTATTTCATGTGTTATACCATGATATAATTCTTATGAAACTTGTCCTTTTTTTCTTGGTTATTCTATGATGAAATGAAAAAATTATTATGAATCCTATCTCTTTTAAATGGGTTATGATGTCATGAAATGTTTACAAAACCAATTTCTTTTCATGGGTCATGATATGATGGCAGTTTTATGATATTTTGGAACACATATTTATTAATTTTATTATGTTATGGGATGGAACAATTTCTCACTATAATGCATTGAGTAATTATTTATATATCATGATTCATACAAGACCAGAATGGAGTGTGAACTCAGTTCAGTATGGTACTTTTTCCACTATACCGGTCATCGGAGTGAACCTTGACTATTATAATTGTTCGGTGAGTGAACTCACTCCAGTATGATAACTAAGGTAGTGACCCTGACTAATATGGATATTATTTTCTATTCTTATTTGTATAACTCAATTTTTTTTATTCTATAGATATTATGTTATCATAGATCTTGTTCTTCAATTTCATCAGCAGTCATGTATTCTTATCTATTATTATTTATTCCATAAATCATGATTATGGTATGTAATAGACGGGGTAATTTTTGAAAATTTTATTATCATTTTATTTTAAACTTTTTCTTAAGTAATTCATACATATATACCTCATTTATTCTTAATAAGCATTTGATCTCACCCTTTATTATGATTTATTTCCTTGGGTCTTGAAGAAATTTTTTATTTATGATATGTCAAAGAAGGGTGATAGTTAGGAAGAACATACAAGGATATGATTTTGTAAAATTAAGAATAATTTGATTATATTTCCATGTTTCAAAAAGAACTATTCATTTACGATCCTGAGGTGTTTTCTTCCAAAATGTGATGTCTGTTCCCAAAAAAGTGTTGTGATATATGTGCACTATATGTTTGGGTCACTAAACTAGGTAAAACATGATATTTTTAGTTAATATTTAGAATATATGATGAGAACATTTTATGGATATCCCTAATGACATGCCTAACGATATGTTTAAGGATGATTATACATAAATGAAGTTGTCCTAGATTATTATTAATGAATATATTAAGTGGATATCATGTCATTACATCAATGTGTAGATACTACAAATGGATTTGGTTCAATAATTGAAGTCCCAATGGTAACAACTATAATAATTTATAATTATTCTAGACTCAGCCATCACCCAGGGCATAACAATAGGCCTTTCTACAAACCTGGTATAAGTGTCATAAGGGATACATTTAAGAAATTAAAATACTCTTTACAACCAATCTTGAATTATTTAAATAGATGATGACCATGAAAACGAATGATAAAACACATGTGTCATAGATTAAAAAAACGGTTTCATGATTTCAACATCTTATTTTTGGTTTTTCATTATTATTATTTTCCCTAATTGGTTTATTATTTATTTTAATATAATTTGTTAGTCAGTGGTTGGAGACTGAAGGTACAACATTAATGTTGAGTGTGATTTACATTGAAATGACCTTTATCATATGTATCCAAACATTATAGGAGATATAATGATAAGTATTTTTCAATTACCACACTACATTATCATTATATGAATCATGGTGAATGCGAAATTACAAAAAAGGTAACAATATTATTTTGAGCCTTTTATGAGGTAGTTTCCACCTTCTGTTAGTGGTTATTATAATCCACTAGTTTGTAGGAAATGGATCCATACCAATGATTAGAAATTTACAATTCTCCATTGTTAGGAGTGTGAACAAGTAATTTTGGATCTATATCATTTTGATGGTGAAATGGATAAATGGTAGAATCTCATCATGAATTAAAGGGTACATAATGAAATTTTATCCATAGAGTGGGGTAATTTTAAGAAATTAATTTTCTGAAAGTACTTTATTCATATTCGTCAAAATAAAATGGGGAAGTAGTTCTTTTTGGTAGTGAAAATGGACTATGAATCTATTTTTACTAAGGAATAATAGTTTACAAGACATGAGAGGTATTCATATGGTTTTATGATCAAACCATTATGTATGGTTGGTCAATTATTAAATTTCATAAAACAATGTTTCCAATGGGTGTTATCTATTAAATACTTTTGTATCTATGAAGATATTTTTCAATGATCTATCAAGGTGAAAATACATATTGGAGTTACATATAAATATCATGGGTTTGATAATAAGTGAATGATTTAATTCAATGGAAAATTAAAATCCCTTGGCTAGAATAAGATCATCATTCGTTTATGATTAATGTATGGGGAAAAAATGAGCTATTTTTCTAAAGGGGACTAGTAAGTGTTTTATTTTTTTTGAATGATGGTCATTGGGAAATTGATTGCTGATGTGATGGTATGATGTTTTCTAATGTTGAAAATAGTGAAAATGTTGTACAAAATGAACAACCCATACCCTATTGTATCATGTAAAATGATTATGGGAATTATGTGAATTAATATCCAAATCCAAAGTCTAATGAGGATGTTAAGCCACAAAAACCTTATAATTAAAAGGAAAATGGACAACTTATACAATCACAATTGTTGAAGTTAATCACGATAACTACGTCACACTTATCTTACACTATGTATATTGGAATTTCACGAATTATTTTGTGTGAATATTACCTATGAAAATATTCTTATTCACTATTCAGTGAAATTTTATGTGATTTTAATCACTGAATTTATCCCTCTACATGTATTATGGTGTAATTAAATAAAATTTAATATTCTATCATTAAATCTTTAAACCCAATCATACAATGGTATTTTTTTGTATAGGATAATAGATTATTTGAGAAATAAAATGTGAATTTTCATTAGGATACATATTTTTCTCTAGGTAAGATTAAATTAAGTGTTATGGATACCGTTGTGGTTTTATAATATTAAGGTTGATCATATTTTTAAATTCATTGACACAACTGATGATGTTTTATGTGATGATATTTTATCAATAATAATGATATTTTAGGAGAAATATATTCTAACAAAACCCTTTGGTTTTTATATGTTTCAGTGAAAATTTTATTTGAGGATGAATTCCATTATACATTTTTGTCATATTATTAAAGGAACTGGTATCCTTTAGGATTAATATTATCATTGATGTTGAGGTAATTATGGGTTTTAGTCGATCACCATATGATGTAGAAAAAATTCAATGATACTAGGAAAGATTTCTATCGTGATCCAATATCGAGGACATTAATTTAGGAAGGTGAAATTATTCATGGAGTGACACATTAAATTGTATTTGATCTAGATATAAGGATTACCATGATGTTCTGATAATGTCTTCAGTAAGTTATTGATAATGATTTATCTTTCAACAATGCATATAATGATTAAATAGATAGTTATTCTAGGAGGACAATTAAAACCCTATAAGATAGGTTTATATCATATTTTATGGATTTCAATTGTTATTGAGATCAACAAATTCTTATAGATGAGTTTTCACTAGACAATATCAGTCACTCAAGAAGAAAAACTTCTCTTTATGAATACTTCTATGGAAATAAGTATTGAGATCCAATGTATTGGAATGAAGATTAAGAAAATCTATTGGGACCATAGATAGCTGAAGAAATGGAAGAGAATGATGGACCCACTATGAAAAATATCAAGGTATATCATATTTAGAATAAAATATATGCTAATAATCACCAATTTGATCTATAATTTGATGTTTTTGACAATGTGTTTCTAACAATTTCCCTGTTAAATATGGTAATGTGTTTTTGAAATAATAGAAAATAATAACCTAGTTATATCAATCACATTGAAATTCATGATCTTATTAGGATGGTAAATTATCTATTGAAACGTACCCCAAGCATATATTGTGTTCATGATGTGTTAAATCTATATCTCCGGGGTATGTAAATACCTGATCCATCAAATTTACTAAACCTAAATGTCATACTACTAAAGAATAATCATTATTATGAAGAAAAACCTAAATAGAATATGGATCTTACATATAAAGTTATAGAAACAAAACAACATATTTTTTCAATGTTTTTGTGTGTGGAAATAAATAGTTTTAGAAGTTACATGGGTACCTATATATGTGATGAACTAAAATTATCTTCAGCTTTGGGTACGAATGTGAAAACTTTAGAGGGTAAAATTCACATGTAGTAACATGTAACACTATATAATTTTGTGAAATATTTTATTTCAAATAAATTTAAAATATTTTATATTATTCATTACATTAAATTACAAGTTTAGTTTTTTTACAAAGAAAATTTATTTTATCTTATATTATGTGAAATATTGAGTTTGGATTTCATTACACAAAGCACTGAGTTTAAAAGAAACATGACAATACTAAAATATTATAATTTAATATGATAGTTATCACCTAGATATTGAAATAGAAGGTGTGAATATGATTATAAAAATTATAAAAATATATTTTTCACACATGTATATATAATGAATTCATTGGTGACAAATTTTTTACAAATGAAAATAGAAACTATTTGAAAATAATGGAAATCATTTTTTGGAATAATGTGCACATAAATGTTTTCTATAAAGATAAACTATATTAGAGTTTATTTAATTATTTAAATTAAATTTATATTTTATATTTCATAAAATATTTAAAATTTATCTAATATATTATCTTAATAATAGATATGAATAAATCAATTTTTATACTTAAAATATATGTTTTGAAGTTGTTTTTCACATTATGCACACATAAATTAAAATAATTTTTTTAAAAATTTAAAAAATATTTTTTAAGAAAGAAAATTATTTTTAAAATAAGTATTCTAAAGTTATAAAATCGTTAAGTTTTTAGAATATTATTACTAGAATAATTTTTAAATGAATAGTGATTATATATTTATTATTATTATTTTTTTATTTCATTATTTTTTTTAAAACAATCCAAATTTATTTTATAATGTTTTTAAAGAAAAATTATTTCAATTATATATCTTTAAATCTAATTTAGTTCATTGAAATCATTTTCATATATAAATTCGACATAAAAATAATTTAATCATTCGAACATTATATCTTTAAAACACCACCTTTTCATCGCACAGGTGAGAATAAATTAAATTAAAATTTTCCAATTTGGAAAATGAAATTTCGAAAAATGGATTTCATATTTAGAATAATAATCTTTAATAACATATCATACATTATTATAATTTTTTTACCATATTGTGTTGTAAAAACAGTAAAAATTATTTACTATGGTTTTGGTAAAAATGTGTTTATAAGGTGTTGAACTATAAACGCAAGTATTAAAAATTACCAAATACTATTTAAATAGTAATTCTATGACCATATTTTGACCTTAAATATTATATTTTATATAATTATAAATTTTTGGATTCTTTTTTTCAAGTGAAAAATGTGGTTACTCCTTTTTATTTGCAAAAATTACAAATATACCTCCCACGTTACATATAAAAGGCCTCCTATTATAGTATTCTCTTCAACCATCACATACCAATTTAATCATTCATGAAATATACAAATAAAATAATTATTTGACAAATTACATCCTAGAAACATTATTTTTGACACAAATCTATCCTATGAATCTTTATGGTACAAACCAAATAAAGTTGTATGAAAAAGAGTTGATGTCCTTAAACGAGAGTTCTCTTTAATTTCTTCATCCATATACTTAAATTATAATTAATACATGTTTATATAATGAACTAATAATATTTAATATACTAATTTTTTTTATTTTTATGTAATAACATACATCCATATCATTACCATCAAATGGGCTATGAAATCATCTTTTACGTGTACGGCATACTACCATATTACGAACCGATGTAATTAATTTTTACATTACAAAAAATCATGGATAGATATAACATTAGATTAAATGATTGTATATAATATTTATGATATTATTATATTTATTTAGTTATTATATCATATATTCCTTCAGAATTTTTATTTCAACATAATACAATAACTAAGCGTGTGTACTTGGTGGAATACCGCCTCAAAAAGTGATGTTATGCGTTCTTCATGTACAATTTACAAGGAGAGAAACAGTGAAATTATTATAGAAATATGATTTATAAATTTTATATAATAATTATTCAGAAAATTTAATATATTATTTTACTATCTTTCATTCAATACATTGAGAAAATTGAAACAATGTTCATGCATACTTGCGACCTACCATCACTATGAATGGTGTATTTATTAATCTACCTATAAATTTTACGGATTACTATAAATAACTATATACAGAATATATATATATGATATTTATATCAGGTTTAAAATTCAATATATGATGTAACCTAGATCAATTTAAGTGGAAATAAAATACTAAATCAAAACAAACATGAAATACAAAGTGTTTATTATTTGAAATGTGATTTTAACAAGGAACTCCTAATAAATGTATTATGAAAGATCATAAGTATTTCATATATGGAAATATATATATAATTATAGTTCTATTATAGTTTTATAATAATGGTATATATATTATGATGGAGTTATGAACATGTACCATGGATGTCGAGACTTAAGGTAATATATTTGTGTCTCACTTTTATTTTCAGTGACACATATGCCATGTTCACAACATGTTTTTTTATGACATAAATATAAATCCCATTACTATAATTTTTGATTATTTTAGAGAATATTATGTTTAATTAAAAATCTATATGTTTTATTTCACTTTCATTGGGTTTACATTTCAATAGTTACAAATGTAGTAAGGGATTATTGTCTAAATTTGACTTCTTTGTGACATATGTATGGTTATGAACCCATATTCCTCTATATGGTGTATATACTACCCCTTTGACATGTTATAACATTAATAAAATTGTTTTAATGATATTATTTGTTTTCATTTAATGTTATTATTTCATGGATTTTTTGATTCAATGATACAAATGTGGTAAGAGTTTTATGAAATAGTCTTATAGTTATCAGTATTGTTTTGTATTATGCTTACTATTATTAAATAATATGATCAATCTTTAATGAAACTCATTAATTTCATGACAATTATTTTATTACCAGAGAATATATGTTTTACATTTTTTCTTCCTCACATTAATTATTCTATATTTATAAATATTTTTTTTGTAAAAAACGTTTTCATTTCTCTCTTCGGTCGAAAAAACTCTTTCCTTCCAAAACCATGTTTTTAAAAAATGTTAATTTTTTATGAAAATTATTAAAATGTGTAATTAAATACTTTTTTACACATATATAAAGTTTTAAAAAATGTTTTTAATGATATATTCTTCTCATTTTCAAAAGAATATAAATTATTTTTCAGAAAATTTTGAATTGATTATTTTATTTAACATGTATGGAATGAAATTTTTTTCGTATTATCATGAACATTATTTTATTTGAGGAATCCATTATAATATTTTATGGATATTTAAAACTAAAAGGATTTTGAAAATTTCTAATTTTTTAAAAACTGTTTTTCATTTCTGAAATAATATTTTCCTCAATAAATGTTTTAATTTTATTTAAATAATACCTTTTATGTTTATAATTTTATTTTATAAAAATTGTTTTTAAAAAATTTTATATATTTTTTTTGAAAAAATTGAATTTCAATGAAAATAAGTTTTTCTCCTAAAATGTTCGAAATGACCTTTCAAAATAATTTTATATCTAATATGATGTCATTTGATGTTAGTTGTTGATCAAAATTTATATAACTCAAGGGTACCATTATTATTATTTTTCTGAATGGTTTATATTTATGAAGTTAAGATGTTTCTAAAACCCATTTATCTTATAGAAGGTTATACTATGATTAAAATATTATAAATAATGCTCTTTTTATAGTATATCTTATGATGAAATGATTTTGAAACCTAAATCATTTCCATGTTTTATGATATGGTAAATTATTTTAGAAACCCATTTCATTTCATGGTGTATTATATGATCAATGTTTTATGATATTTTAGAATAAATATGTATTATTTTCACCATGTGATGTTTGGGACATGTATCATCCTGAAATTAATTTGGTAATGGTTCAAAACTTATGACATTGAGAAATACATTAATTGGGAGTGAACTTGGATCATTATGTGACTTTATCCATTATGATGGTCCTGGTAGTGATCCATTACTACTATGATGGTTTGGAGGAGTAAACCCATTCAACTATGATATAAAACATATTGATCCATTAATGATATAAAAATGATTTTCTATTATTATATGTATTCCATAATTATATAAATTATGCCAATGTTATGCTTGCATACCTCATACACTTAGATTTACTTATGATTTATGTCTTTTGATCTACCAATATTAATGTCATGACTCAATATTATGATATTTTAAATGTCGTGTATGGTTTTCAAGTGTTATTTTTTATGTTATTATATAATTATGATCATGTTATGATTATGTATTCCCCTTGTTGACCCTTACTATGAATACGAGAAACCCCTTTCTTCTGTAACATTTCACCAGGTTTTGATGAAATGTAAAATGTATTATATTTCGAATATGGGTTGGAGTTATAAAGTACATAGTGTGAAATGATTTATTTAAAATATTAACATATTTTTTTATGTTTCCATGTTTCTAAAGGAATTACAACTTTATGGTTATTAGGCAGTCTTTTTGAGTAATGTATTGAATGATCATAAATAAATTATTTAAGATATATGTATGAGTGGTTAATATCACCAAAATAATAGAACAAATCCTATCTCATCAGAATATGAAATATGATCCACAGTCATATAAGTTTGAGCTGGTGCCCTAGAATTTTTAGACACAACCCTCATGGTTCTTGACTCAGTTAACATGATCAATGATGTTACATGTTGGAGAGACAACAACCCCACCCACTTCGATAATAGAAACCAAAAATAATATAAAATGTTTATTGATCCCTATAATCTAGTTCCCTAAACAACCCACATGGTAGTTTATGTTCCAAATTTTAGGACTCCCTTCATTGGGTACCTCTAATAAATCATCCTCTCTCCATGCCGAGTCGAGCATGAGTGGCTCATGTAGAATGTAGCACATATTTCAGTCTATAGTGGTTATATCTCTGAGAAGAGACTCTAATGTAATGGGATCGTTGGAATTGAAAACTATTTCATCCTTTTAGATAATACAACTTTTGTGATACAGCTGATTCATGTTGAATCCTACACATCACATTAAGAAGGAATGGAGCTCTCCCACTAAATTTAAAGGTTGGGATACTTTTTCCCACCATGGTTTTCAACGACATAAGGTTTTCCAAGAGGTTTCATTCATAATGGGTCAATTTTAATAATGTGAATCATCCTACAGAGATTTTATACACCAACTATTATTTTTTTCCCATTGTGGTTTGGGAGATCAAGGTTGTGGGTCCCTACCAACCAGTGACAGCTCGATAGTGGAGGTTCATTTTGATCACAAAAGACTTCTTCTCAAAGTGTGATGTGTTAGTTCCCCTTATGTATGTTAATAATGATTATGTGTTAGAATTTATCAACTCTTCATCATTTATTCTTTTTGAGATCCACACACCATCCATGTAGAAAATGGTACAAATTTTTAGGATGTCGAGAAGAAGAAATATTAAATGGAGTAAAAAATTCATTCCAAACACACCTCCTACTACCATGTGTGTAGAAATGGATAGATATAGGAATTTATCATAACCCTATTTGATATTTTATAGAATATTGTGGTCTGAAAGATAAGATAGTTATCCCGATATACGACATAATTCTATTTGGGCATGGCAGATTACAACATCAAATTCCACCTAACCCACCTCGTGGACCATGGTGCACAGAATAGAAGTAGTCCTACCTATTTTGGTTTGTTTTTCATAACTTTTAATGACTTTTCATGATTACATATAGAATATAATAAATATATAAAAATTTCTTGGAATCCCCTGAGGAAAAAATTATTCATGTTTTACACAGCTTAGAGAGGCATTGGATCACTGTCCTGGGAGAATTCAATATGAAGCCATGTCAATATAATTTCATTTTTGGTGATTTTATTTTGGATCTTTTAGGTGTAACGATACCTTGTATTATGAATCCAAAACTAGAACACTTTTTGGAGTTTCCTTTAATTATACACAATGTCTATACCAATGGCACATTATCATTTATCATCATAGATAGGTAGCGTATCCAACCTAACACAAAATATAGGATCCCCCAGATGTACACCACGTGAACATTATTCTCAAAGCTACATGGACTTAAAATATACTAAATTGAGTCCAAGAATTATAAAATGAAACTATTATCACCCATGGTTTGATTATTATCTCATTAAACTATAAAACGATATAGTCTAAGATGTATGACTTTACATTACAAATCCTAACACCCTCAAAATATAATTTTAAACTTTATCATTACCATGTATAAAACCAAGATTCCACATATGATAAATATGGGACAAAAAAATAAATATATTATTCACATAATGTTAAACAGTAAGCTTACTCCATTTAAAATATAGATTCCTCATGTGATGAGATTATTTGATGTCCTCACCATATATGACATCACCCTTGCCGATGTCAGCCTTCTACCATTCCATTTCCCTGAACTATGTATGGAATTATTCTAATTCCTAATGGTATATGTAGGGATACCTTTATTTAATTTCCCATGACCATTGTCGACACTAAATTTGTTTTTGGGCCTTCCCCTATTCCAAACATTATGACATTAAATTGTGCAACTTGTTTTGGGATTAACTTATGTTTTGGTGTAAAGCATGGATGGATAATTTTTCACGTAATTTTTTGACTATCATACATCACCTATACACCCTAAAATTACATAAACCCTTTTAGTTTTAGGCATTATGAACATAATATATTCTTTCCAAACCCATATGGAACCTTTTTGTACGGTTTTCTTTACTCCTTGTGTTTCAGTGAGCCAATGAACCAATATATTTTTCATCACATCCTCACTAGAATGTAAAATAGTCAACTTCAATATGTATTCCTCTATACCGATTTTCAAAACTCCTTATAGAATGATTCAAATTTCATGGTAAATATAGCATCCCCAGATCTCATATGCATAGTCCAACCTACAATGTCAAACCACATGGGGTCTTCCCCCCTAAACATAATGATATTTTCATGGGTATGGCTTTCATGTTTTTCATGGTATATGATTTTTTTTCATCATTTAACATTATTTTATCACTGTTTCTTGCTAAAAAAATAATCCTTAGTAAACTGAAAACCTTTGGTCTAAGATCTAACACCATAAACTAATAGCTTCATGTATGGTCACAGCTCTATGACTATAAACTAGAAGCATCTATAGTTTGATATTTACAACTTTAAACTAAAATTACAAACATCCTTATCATAGGATGATAAACTATAGCCTTACCCATATGAATCTGCGATGCCTTGTAGAAAAAATATGGGTTTTCCAAAACCAATATCTTTAGAAAATTGTGTTAAATTATATATGTTCCACATACGAAACTGGAATGACTCATATAAAAAGTGTGAGTTGATTCCATATCCCCTATATAAAGGAAATATCCCCAATCATAAATGGCCATCTACCTCTCTATGTTATATTACTATATATTTCTTGATTCCCATTCCCATTGGATATTTAAGGATACCCAGATCTCATATCCTAGGCCCATATATACCATCAATTCATTTCAAGGTCCTCCACCTTGGGGATAATCTTGATCATTCCCTACCGACATGATCTTCCATTTCATTTGAGCACATAGAGAAATATCTCCGATGGAACTCAACATTACCAACAAGACATCAAACACATACACTTTTACACTTAAATTTCTTAAAACTTAAATTATTATCATAACACTAATATGAATGGGTCCACAATTTTAATTATGCATGGCTGCATTGGATCATTTACCATCATGGGTTTACACCTAAGATGATCCTCAGTAAAATTGGGGGTTCCTATGTTTTTAACTCATTGAATGGTTGATATCACATTTATTTACCCAAACCATTACTACTATATGTGGGGAACATGAGTCTCAAACATGGTATGTAGTTATTTAATTCCCATCGATTTTCTTGTATATACTATCTCGGTATTGAATGTGATGGTTTTCACTTTAATAAATTCCACAAATCATTCACCATTTCCCTTTATGGTTTCCTCACAAACAAAAATCACAGACTCCATATGCTCCTAGTATCACCCATCGATCATTACTCGCACAGATTTGGGAGTTTGAAGGGATTTTTCCTCAAGAATTTGTGAGATTCATGAGTTCCCTTCTGTCTAATCTCCTTTTCCTTAAACTATGATCATAGTTACATGAATTCCCACCAAAATATTTGGAAATATTTCTAAAATATATTCTATGTTAGAGTGATTTCTAGAATTATCATTCACAATGGGTTACCTCTCCCTTATTCCTCATAAATTCTATATAGACACACTACTCATATTATATTAATTATAACAATAAACATTGTTTCACTAGCCCTATATTATTTTATTAATGAAGGGACTCCTAGGAACACTATTCCATTCATTTCTGAACCCTATTACATCATAATAACATTTCTAGAATAACCCCCTTAGGTCCAAGAATTGTGAGCATAAAACTCTTTACCTCCATGGTCCAAACTATATTACCTTATAGAAAGTTTCCTAGTTCAAAAATTATGAGCACAAATTATTTACAGAACCATGGTCAATGTTATATGAACTTAAACTAGGATTCTATTTCCATGAATTATAACCACAAACTGTTTGTGTCCCATGGTCCATCTCTATTGACAATAAAATATTCACAACTCATGGTCTGATTGATATACTCTTAAACATTGAAAAGACATAAGTTAAACACATGATTTTTGTAAACCCAAAAGTGAAACAAAAAAAATAATCATTCCCTCAAACCATGCTTCTCCCATGACGAAACAAAGTAAGTATATGGAATTGTTTTTCAAAATACAGTAGGACCCACCATGGGCCAAAAAATCTAACTAGGATCCCATAACCCATTGTTGTAGGAGAATGTTTCTCCAAAATATCATCTCCCTTAAACTCAAAATCTCCTCTATAAGGGAAAACCGATGAATTTCCCTAATCATGAATCTCACTCCCTCAATGATGTTAGTTCTATTCCTAATAGTTAAAAATCCTTGTCAAAAGATGCAATAATTTTCTATGATCATCCTATTCATAGGACATTAAACAATATAATGCACCATCCTAATGTTGGATGTTAGAATACGTGTTATGTTTCAATTCATTAAGATATTAAAATATTCACCCTCCACTCTCATTGCATGAGGTCAATTTAAAAATCTTATTACTTTTTTTCTTTCCGAACCCATTTACCCTTTTGAAGATGGTCACCTGTTGAATTACTCATGTTATTTGAACATCCCTCAGAATATAAGATAATGCTTCTCATTGAAGAAAATTCTATCCATTTTTTAGACAAATACGCTTACCCAATGTTCTCAAACCCGTGGTGACATAATTACGTGAGTGTATAACTCCTCTGAAAAATTATATCACATTGTCCCCATTCTATATGTCATCCATGATTTGGATCTCCATAATCCTTGACATCTGAATGGACCCCCTGGTAGAAATGGTGTGTTTCCAAATTGAAAAACCTTCAATCTTGGGTAATAACTCTAAAGGAAACAATGTTTCATTTTTAGTGGTCATGTGTTTTGAACGTGGTTAGGGGTCGATCCAGGTGTGTCCCCCTTGTTTAAAAATGATAATGGATTCTATATTTCAATCATGACCAACATTCATCCTCCATTGTCATCCCACCGACTTGGTCTCTGTGATTATAGATGTATCAATTCACACTTTTAATCTTCTTTTTCAGGTATAATTAAACACCAATTCCATTAAAACATTTTTTCACTAATGCCCATTGAGATAGAATATATGTTACATAGATATTTTCATTCTCAATCAAAATTTTCGTGGTAAGGACTCTCCTGGTGGTCGGTGAAAAATATTAGACCTTGTGCCTTTCAACTATTCTTAACACTCTTATATAAATGATTATTATTCTATGTGTCTCTTGTTTCCCACAATGGTCATGAATCACAATAGATTAATTATTTATTGTTGTTTTTCTTTTTAATATGGACCATGATTTAATAAAAAATAAAAAAATTGGAATCCAATTAATATAGGTTATTTAGATGCAAACACAATTCACAAACATGTCGTGGTCATATATATATATTGGGGCATCTCCTTTTTTCAAACCAAACCTAGTAGCCCATGGTTAATGGTTACATTAATAATTTAGAATGATATACATGTAACCACATCATGAAGGATTGATTATTTTATTATTCTTAGTAATCTATAAAAATATATGAATCTCACATTACAATTAAAACCATTAAATAAAAAATAATTATTTCTTCGATTGAATGATCATATCATCTTGTATAACCCTATACATAAAATATAAAACACTTATTAGTATCCTGGGTAAAATGAAAAAAAAATAAATTTTAGAGATAAGATGCTTAGTTAAGGTACGTGTATAGAAAATATTGTCAAAATAATATAAACAATACTCAATATGGAATTGTAAATAACTAAAACACATACAATTTAAGGATTAAGATAAACATTGTATAAAAGTAATAAATTATGATAAAATAATTCCATATAAATAATCACATGAACACAAAAAAAATAATGGATATAAAAATTGTCAAATAATCACATAGAATATCAAAAACTAAATTCATAATGATGGAATTCATAATGTTATAAATCTAAAACATATCATTGATGCCTTTTTCAAATGAATCTAAATAAATGGATAAGGTCTCAGAAAAAACCCAAAATAGTTTATATCATATGAAAAATTGATGTAGGGAGGGATATAGTGGGCCCCACCCATCACATACAATTTAATGGCATGGATTTTCCAGGTAACATTTTTGGATATTATATAGAATATTTTCAAGACTATAGAATGAGAAGATTTGTGATTCTGAGACCAAATGTTATGGAATTAATTGTCTTAAATATATTAAATATATGTTACAATCATGCACATGTATATTTCCTAAAAATTTAATGGGGTCCTATACCAAATATTTTTGGGTGCCTCTGACTTTATAATGTAGGTATTTTCCTGGGGGAGACGTAACCTTCTTTGGTGTAGGGTGTTTGTGAAAACATTACTTGGATACGAAGAATGAATAAAATAAATTAATTAAATGATATAATTAATTTTATTACGCATTTTCACTAAATTTGATTAAAAATTACACACTGTGGTGATTTTATAGTTTATGTCCACTAAACCCTAGAGTTTTTGAGATATTTTTTGAGATAGATCTTGGTGAATAACAATGAATCGGGATTGGATCATAGATCATTATGCCAATAGACTTCAATGATATAGTAAAAAATAGATGATCATAACTATTCATCATCAATGAATAATTCAAAATATTTGTAGGAGGTTTGATTTATGAGTTTTTATAATGTTCTTTTATCTTGGTCGAACACATATCAATTCCACAAAATAATTGATTTGTATATCAATCGTAGCTTAAATTGATATTTAGTTAATTATATTGATAATACTATTTATTTATCCTTTTCTACAACAATGGATCAAGGTTGAACAAATAATTCTTGAGGTCCATTCCTCACATTTTATGTTTTTTGGTTTTCTCCCCCACTTCCTCACACATTCTTCACAATATTTTTTTCTCCCATTTTTCATTGAATACTAAGTATTAGATCATTGAGTCAATTTCATTTAATGAAATTGATTGATAAAATGAGATTGGTTCATAATTAAGGATTATATATATGTGTGATGATTATGGTTGGATATCAGAGGTGGATTAAAACATATTATTGTTTTTCATTCTTCTAGGTTTTCACAGGGAATGATGAATGAATTGATAGATTTATCTCTGAGAATATCAAGGTCCTAAATTCAGGATAATGATGATAGAGTGGGTCGGTCGACCCTTGACCTATGATTTTCAAGTTATATTAGTGGATCCATAGACACGTATAATAACATTGTGGATTATACGGATGATCCCGCTATGCACGACATTTATTTCAGGATGACACGTCATATGGGCCCTCTAGCTATAACACTGGGGTTTCTATAGTGATTTAAATTTCACATGTGATTTGTCTTAGTGAAATGCCTTGTGAAACATCTATTATGGCTCTACATGTGCCATAGAGGGTTCAAAAACCCCGGTAGGAGTAAATCGGCACATACACGCCGTGTACTCTAGCATGTAATAGTGTTGATACATGGACCCGGCCATGTGACACACATAGGATTTCGGGTGACCTATACACATTGTGTGCTTCAAATACACACTATGTATGTTGAGGAATTAACGTCAGGTGAGGTGTTACAACATTGATAGACCAAGTGAAATGTATATATTTCATGTAATATCAGTAAATTCTATGTGACCCCCCCCCCCCTCCTCGAGGGATTTTGTATCCAATTATTTCTTTATTCTATATGGGTATTGGTTTATTGTGTAACCTTAGTACGTTACATTTTGGTAAAATTTGTAATTACATCCACATCTCAAGATTGTTATCCCCTCAATAGAATGATTCTTAGATAGACATTGGGGTCTACCTCTATGAGACTGGTGTGTGATTATAATGTCATTCCATTAATCATTACATAATCATGAGTTATAGTAAATATTTTACATTATTTCCCAATAAGTATCTTTTCATGTCTAGTGTTTTAGATAATTACCACTTTAATCATAAATAACAAGAAAACATAAAATACAATATGGACACTTTCGATCAATATCCATTTTCCCTATAATATGAACCATTTAAAATTAATTGTGAATTAATTTCATGGAAGAAAAACACAACGTTAATCATGACATATTCCTTTACCTTACCCATCCTTAAACCCTATGAAAACATTTTAAAAATGTGTGATGAGAAAAAAACCTCAGTAAGGGTTATCAAAAGAAAGAATCATATTAGTTCCTTGAAAACATGAAAAATCAAATAACATTTATCATTATCATGAATGTTTTTTGAGAATATAAAATAAAACATTTTTACTTGAAAAGAAACACAATTTTTACAAATTTTAATCATTTAAACGCATAGCAATAAATTTAAAATATTTGGGTAACATATATCATCATATATATAATAACCTTTAAAACCACTTTCAAACCCCATTCAATTAAAAAAACCATACAACAGATGTACAATATGATAATTAACTAATTAATTAAAGTGATACAGTGAGATCAACCAACATTATCTAGGACATCTCATGTTAATCTGTAATGGGATTTCTTGATTATATATGGCCTACCCCATTTTATGTTGTATCGGGCATTCTGGAGTTCTTTAGGTCACCCAATAATAAATTGTAATAGGATTTCCCAGCATTATCTGGGTCACCCCATCATGCATTTCTTATGTAAAACATAAATAATTAAATAGTATCTTCACTAAAAAATATGAAAAAAATTGATTAAACACATATGAAAACACTTTCGTATAGAAAATCTATTTTTTTATTAAAACCTGTTTCCAAAATGAAATTCTAGTTTCAAAAGTATTTTCAACACAATAATAACCAAAATATCAATTAAGGTATTTTTAATTAATTACACATAATATAATTCAATGGAATCAAAAAAATAAAATAATTTCCCTTATGGTTGAAATTCAATCATCTAATTGTACATTAAGAATATAACATTCCTTTTTTCATTTATAAAAAATTTCCAATAAAACAGGTAATATTTCCCTTTTTTGAAAGTATTTTCTTTAATTTAAAAATATTCATAAAATTTCAATTAAAAAATCATTATAAAAATAAACAAATAAAATAATATCCTGATGATTTGTACAGAGGAAAATATTTTACATTTAAATTTCTATACATATAAAAATATATTTTTAAATCAAATCGTCACAATCTATGTTGAATTATTTGACTAAAAATCCCAGGAAAGAATAATATTTAATGTAACATTAAATAACACAAGAAAAAATAAATTCATGATAGGATATTTCAAAGAGATGTATATATAACTCACAAATTATGTCCAATTTATAACATCAAAATATACATCAATGAAATGAAATTAGGAAGAAATCCCTTACCTTATGTTTGAATTTTTATATGTGTATTTATATTCCTTAATAATAACTTTATTTTAATGATATTAATTTTTTATAAGCACTTTCATAACTGAAGAAATATCATAATTTGGGATACATTTACTAACAATCTATTCACATCCCATGTTCCATAATTAAAAATTATCCCAAACATTTTTCCATGAATCTAAAATTAATATTGAAACTTTATTGTTTTAAAATATGGTATCTCTCATTTTTATTACATAATGTTTCATTTACATGGTACAAATATAGGACTTTTTAGTGCTTAAATTCAAGGAAATAGGGAATATAATATATGAAAACATTAAAAATTACTTATAGTACACTTGAAAGGATTCATCATATGTTCATAATAAGATCAATGACTGCATATCAAAACATGGGGGAATACATAAAAGTTAAAGGTGTGAAAAAGGCCAAGTAAGGGAATACGTGGGAAATAGTTTTACATGTGATTATGGGAATTATCTATAATAAATGATGGAACATCATAAAGGGATGCGAAATATTAAAAGTGGAATATAATAATGATATTTACATGATTCATGACATAATAATTTAGATACAAAATAAAATTTATTCATTCATAAGCATATCACCAATGTTTTTTTAGAGGTGTCATAAACTTTACCAATGCTATTCACATAGGGATTATAAACCATGTCATCTCTAGAGATGAAATTCTTTACTTAATGAATTTAAGCGATATCAAGGTTAAAAATTCATATGTATTCATTTAGTTGAGAAACATGTATCAAAATTAACATTTCACAAACAAACCCATATAGATTAAAATATTGGTTTCGTATCAAAATCTCTATGTTATAAAAAATTCGTTAAATCGTGATATTTTTGTCAGTTTAAAATTATAGAAAAGGAAGGTGGGATAAATGTATGTTAATCCAAGAATAAAATAGATTATTTTAAAATATATGTGAATACTTCTATAGAGTAATGAGTTTTGGTTGTTCAAAAAATAAAATAAAATAATTTCATGAGAAAAGAGAGAAATTTTGAGATGAAAATTAGGCAGCATAACGAGAATGAAACATGGGTTTAGGAAACATCAAAAAGAGAGGTTAAAAGTTTAAACTATTAACAAAATACTATTAATACATTATTGGGATATAATAATGTGGAATTAAGGACATAATATAGATGTTTGAAATACATACCACATAAAAAGATAAATGTAATGGAAAAGAGAATATGTGATTTCCCTTACCTCGAACAGTAACACCTAAAAATCAATTTTTGGGACCTTGTGGTCTTGAGGAAACCTTGGGATGAATACATGGGAGATAATACTATCATATATCTAATGAGGATTAACTTTAAATTAATTTAAATGATGAAATATGTGTGTATTTATATAAAAGGGGTAGTTTTTTTATTAATTTTATTCAAAACCACATTAGTGGTATTTCAAAAACCATTGTCTTTCCCATCATATTTTCCTATGGTATTGTCCACATGGGAAAACTATTAAAATATATTAATCCACAAGACTCAAAATATAATTTTATATTTCTTATTACATCATTATAATTTCATTAAACAAACTGAAAACATAATACAAAAAACTGTATTTTTATGATTCACTAGAAATAAAAATATTTTATGAAATCGCATAAATTCAACCTATCCTAATTTCAGAATTCTGATTTTAAAATATAATTTTATTCTATGTTAATAATTATATAAATATGATACATTAATATTTTAAATATATAAAATATTATTTATTAAAAATAATAGCTGATAGAAAATTCAGAGTAAAATTTATATTGAAAATTTTAACACATGAATAAAATAAATTCTTTTATCATTTAAATATAAATAAGTTTGTTTTAATCATAATAGTTTTTTAAAAATAAAATTTTTAATCATACCATAGTCTGTTATAATAATTATATCTTTTCTAAAAGGTACATTATATTTTTGGAAAACAAATTTATCAAATACGTAATATTTTTAAGTAAAACTAAACACATAATGAAAATGATAGAAAGAAAATTTATTTATAAAAATAGATTATAATATAAGTAACTGTAGACTTGGAATATAACCCCTTATAAATCTAAAATATGTCATATAGCTGAGTTTTGAGATAGTGACAGTCTCATGGGGTGGCTCTACTAACATAACCTGGGTTGTAATCTTCACAAAATTTAAATTCTCCAGTGGTCGATTTCATTCAGGATCAACTTGTTCGAAGCATGGTCTGGGATTTTTCTAGAGTGACACAAAAATACACTACCTCCCTTTCTAGTTTTATTAGAAATGGTCATTGTACGATACAATCATTCTGGATGATGCCATCGACTCTTCATTCTATATTAATTCACCATTATCATTTCAACTTATAATACTAATTATAATGTTATAATTATTATTTAGAATATTATTTCCAATGTTCATATTCACCTGTGGTCATATAACCATAGAAAAAAATGGAAACATTTCAATAAAACTAACTTCATTAGTAAAGGGATGTAGTTTTTTTGAGTAAAAAATAATATAAGACACATTTTTAGGAAACAATTTTCTTTCAAAACGTTTGGGTCATTACATTATTCCACCCTTAAGAAATTTCATCATATAAATTTTATCCAGGTCCGTCAGTTGATAATAAGTGTGGGTACATTTTCCCCATTTTCTCCGCTAGTTTCAACATGGATTATTTAAATTTTCTATTCGCCCAAAACACTTTAATTAGGTCAGTAGTCTTATCATGAAGAACCTGGTCTCTATAGTCCAACAACACCACCCGAACCTCCCCATAAGAGTGATCATGTTCATTTTGTCCCACATCAGGATTCAGTGCCAATAAAGGGTCATGTATTTTCTCCATCATGATAGATATGTGGAAAAAATCATGAACATGATCTTCATTTGGTGGAATTGTACATGTATAGTTTGTTGCCCTTTTTTGGTCAAGAATTTAATAGTGTATAATGTATATGGGGTTGAGCTTCCCTTTTTTTCAAAACCACATGACTCTCTTCCAATGAGAAATTGGAAGGATGATTTCATCACCAACCTCAAAATCCATGTCTCTTTGGTCATTCATAAAATATATTATAGCTACTTTGAGTAGCCTTTATGTGTTGTTAGATGGAGTGGACATTTTTTTTCATCTCTTGTAAAGAGTAATGCCCAAGAATCATTCTCTGATCACATTCATCCCAAAAAGTATGAGTCATACAACACTTCACATATAGAAAATTATTGGTATCCTTTTGTATACATTAATGGAAGTTATTATTGTATGAGAAATTACCTAATGGGAGTTTTTTATGACATAAACTTATATATTCTATTGATCATGTTCTATACATTTCCTCGAGTGTCTGAATAGTTATTTCAGATTGGCCAACAGTATTTATTTGATATTCCCTACTAAAATTCAAATCATTATTCATATCATGTTGATGAAATGTCCATTATTTTAATGAAGACCTTGGATCATGATCTTAAATTATATAATGTGGTACCCTATGTAGTCTAACCTCCACCATTATATAAATCGTTTCAATTTTTCCAAGAGTGAAATCATCTTGAATAGAGATATATTTGGAAATATTTGTTAATATGGTCTACTATAACTCATATCGCATTACTTTCATTGGGTTTTTTGGGAGAACAATGACAATGTCCAGTGTGGTATTGGCCCAATTCCATGCTGGAACGAGTAGTGGATGTAATACCCCTTTATGATGTTGTCTCCACGATATAAATTGTTGAAAAAATAGAAACCATGTAGTGTAGTTAGCAATATCTTTTTTCATGTTATCCCACAAATAATGATCACAAATATCCTTATACATTTTATTGCTTCAGGGATATAAATATAATGTAATGTTATGAGATTCATCCATCAAAACCTTCTTTATTTTTGAAATAGATGGAATAGATATCCCTGTACAAAATATCATTCCACCTTCTTGATCAATATTTATCTCATGAAATATCAGATTCTTCAAAACCTCTATCTTATTCTTTAACAAAGGATATTCTATTTTATATTTCTTGATCCTCTCTTGTAATAATGGTTGCGAAATCATTTGGGATAGGGTTGATGTTTTCCTATCCCATATGATTCCCATGTGAATATTTACTAGGTATTTAATGAAACAATATACCTGAATCCTCGTCATTTCTAAAGCAACTAGGTCTTTTATAATTAATTAATCAATAACATTTCATTCTATTCTAGGATGATAATGAATTGAACAATAAAAGTCTTTAAGATGTTTAAACTATCACCCGTTCCTCATGTTCAATTTATTTATCATGAAAATATACAAAAAACATTTATGGTCAGTGTATATATAATATATATATACAAAAATATAGTTCCTCTATATCTTTAGAGAAAAAAATTTCATCTAGATCTAGGTCATGAGAAGGATAGTTCT
Organism: Viscum album; assembly: GCA_963277665.1. Lineage (NCBI taxonomy): Eukaryota > Viridiplantae > Streptophyta > Magnoliopsida > Santalales > Viscaceae > Viscum > Viscum album. The sequence continues at coordinate 1,482,776,742 of OY728161.1, forward strand.
TCTCATGAGGCATTAAATCATGATTTAAAAAAGAAATTACCATGTCATTTTTCATTATGAATCACCAAAGCCCTTTCATATATTAATTTCCAAAAAAAATCATTCTCCAATAGATGGTAGAGATATAATGGGTGAAGTAACCAATTTATTCTTTATCTCTTTTAAACATTCTCCACAATCATTTTTTCAGATGAACTTGACCCATTTTCTAGTTAGCAAGGTTAGTGGATTACAATGTCCTGAAATGTTTTCACAAATGTACTATAATTTCCCACTAAAAAAGGAAACCATGAATGTCATTTACTATTGTATAATGAAATCACTCCTCCATAACCATTTCCATTGATGTTACAACTGTGATTCATTCATTGTTCAATATTTCCCCCATGAAAGAAATAGGTCGTAACCAAAAATTCAATTTTTTTGAACTTTGAAAATATCATCTCATTCCTTGGAGTTATTAATATCACCCATTGATGATCATAATTATCATTGAATGTTTTAGAATATATACTAATTTCATCAATAAAAACAACCACAAAGTTATCAAGGTAGTATTTAAAGAATATATTAATAAAATACATAAAAATTCTAGGATCAATATTCAAACACAAGGGCATAAAAACAAATTCATAATGCATATAACCTGATATGAAGGTGGTCTTTGGAATATATTCTTTCTCCAGACTCAATTGATGATAACCAGATTCAACATCCATCTTGGAGAAGAATTGATCCCCATGAAGTTGGTAGAATAAATAATCAATTCTTGGAAGAGGGTACGTATTTGTCACTATGATACCATTATTTTATTCAAAGTCTATGAATAAACTCATTGATCCATCCTTCTTATTGATAAATAAAATTTGTGCTCCCCAAAGAGAGAAACATGGATGGATGAAACCCTTATCCAAAATAACTTGATGTTTCTTCCTTAATTTGTCTATATCCACTTATTCCATTATATATTGTGTATTTGAAATCAGATTGGATCCATGAATAAGTTTAATGGAGAACTCTAACTATCATTCTAGGGGAGGTCTATGTATATAATCTAAAAATACATCAATGTATTTATGAATTATGTAGACATTATCTATTCATATAATTTAATCTTCTTCATCATCTTCACTGTTAATATATATAAAGAAGGCAACATGAGTTTCTTCAGGAAAAATATCCGGTCAAAAAATTCTCTCCTACATAGTAAACTATAGGTTTTGCAATAATGACTATTAATATTCCCAAGTTTCTGTAGTTGATTTTTTCATTATACATTTATAGTCAATCCATAACTATTGAAATGCCAAATTCCAAAATGGGAAGGGACCTGATATTTGAAATGATATTGTATTATCCAATGTAAAAAAACTAGAGTTTCAACACACTTTTTATGCTTGAATGATCCCTCTAGGAGTCTTAAATGATAACTATACTTCTAATAGTTCAGGGATTGATTCAATATTCCTTTCAAACAAATAAGAAACAAGGTTATGTGTGAAACAATAATAATAAAAATTACTTTATATGTTTGATAGAAAAATTATTATACCTTCCACAAAATAACTTAGAGATTCAACATCGTCTATCATGATAGAAAAGGATGACCTAGATCCCATGGCCTATGTTGGGGTTAATAGTGATTCATATCCATTAATTTATATTTGGGATTTGATTGGAAATGTGCTAGAGCTGTCCACACATGAAGAATTAGACATTAGGTAGGACCCATACCATTGTCCCTTTTTTGTTAGGGTTGATAGGATTAGGCTTCACCTCACTACAGCAGTTCCAAGAAATATGGAATTCTCTTCAAAAAATGTAACATTTCCTACCACCAATAATGTAGTTTTCTTGAATGATTCATCCCACACATGTTTCATACAGAGAGTTGATCTTTATTTACAACCATTCCTAGATAATATCCTCTATGAAATCTTGTATCCAATTATATTTTCTTTTCATTTTATTTGTGAGATGATTATGTCTCCCTGAACTATATTTGGACCATTATGGAACTTTCTACTATCTAATCATATCTTTAATAGACTCTATTGGACAGATTATTCCATATATGGGGTCATAGTACACTAAATAATATATCAACCATTTCATTAGGATCCATGGGAAAGGTATAGGTGTAGTGAAAAATCATTGTGAATTTCATAACATAGATTCTCATATAATGATTCTACTTCTGTATCAGGTCTAAGAATTCCAACCTCATCTTCGTTTACATTGAATGGGGTAATTATTTTTGTAAGACCATTCCCATGTACTCATCCCAATATATAATGTTAATCACCCATCTTGGATTCATATTATTGATCACCGACCACTACTAATCAACTTATCCCTCTTAGAAATAAACTACCAGGGTGACTTTATCTTATACTAAACAATTTAGTACATAAAATACCTTTTTGATTGATCATGTCGACAGTTCAGCAACCAATGTGTTGGTATATCCACAGAAGTAAGGTAGTCGTCGAAACATATAGGAATAAATAGAATATTATTCAATTAATGGTGAATATGGTCTCTCTGTTTAATTCATGTAATTTATCATAACCTGAGTCAGTGGATTCATCATTAATATAATTTTTTCCAATATATATTCCATCATAAGGCCATTAGTGTGTAGTCCATTTCGCTCACCATTTACAAAGTTCCTCATATTTACATCTATTTTCTAATATATTGAAAACTTTTTGAGAAATTTGTTTCATTTAATAATATTATAATTATTGAAGAATTTTATGTCTTATAACATAATTCTTATATATGATATTCTTTAAAAATAATTTCATTTTATGTAAATCCATCATATTGGTTGATCAAAATATTTTCAGTAACCAAATAGATCCCCCTGATATTGTCGAACCATGAGTGTAGTAAGGTCCATTATCATGATCCAATTTTTGTTCAGGTTTAGCTCAATGTAGTTTTCATGGTTTTAGCCCTAGATGTATCTATAATAGTTCCAAATCTAGTTGTTTATATCCAGATTGGGATTTATCTTCTTCGAATCAACTTGCATAATATTACTCCAAAATACCATGATGTTTTCTTATATTTTAACATGTCTATAAGGTTCTTCCTAATGTATTCAAATACTAATTTCCATAAATAATTAAACCATTCCTTTATACCAACTATGGTAACCAACCCATTTATTTCATAACATTTAGAAAACATGGTACAAACACATGATATTTTAAATTTTAGTTTCTTGGAAATAAGATAATTAATAGGAAATATCATAAATCAATTCTTACAATACACTTTATATGATTCATAATTGGGTACTACTATGTTAAATTACCACATATCGTAACTTGGGGGGTATACCTCAAAGGAAGTGGTGGGCATATAGCCCGTAAGGTAAATCACGAGAAATAATTTACATGTGATTATGAGAATTATCAATAAGAAATTAAGGAATATCATAGAGGAAAGAGAAATGGTAAATGATGCATATGGTAATGAAAATAAAAATATTAAAAAAATAGAAATGTGTCTACAATATTTAATTGAGTCATTCCTAAGCATATCACAATGTTTTATCACTGACGGGTCATAAAATATCCAAGTTTATTCAACACGGTATTATAAAAAATTTCATCCATTGAGATTGAATTGTTTACACAATGTACTATGTCACCATCACAGTTCAACCTTTATATTTATAAATTAATTTTATCCACATATACTATAATAAAACATTTCATAAATAACCCTCGGTGAATTAAAAGTCATGGTGTTTTAGGAAGTGCTTAAAAATAATATCACTTTGTCATTTTAAACCCTTGGAAAAAAAAGACATGTTTCATTTATGTTAATCCCAAAATAAAATATTTCATTATTGAATAAATTTTAATACCCATAGATAATAAATAGTTTGAGGTATTTACAAAATAAAATAAATGAATTTATTGAGAAAATAGGTAAATTTTGAGATGAAAATTCTACTACATAACTGGTATGTAATATGTTTTTAGAAAAAATCAAAAATAGCTGGTAAAAGGGTATCCAATTAATAAAAAACTACCAATACCATATAGTGATATAATAAAATGTATTTAAGAACATATTCTTTAAATTTTAAATCATTCTTAAAAAAAGAAAACATGAAAGGGAACGAAAAGTTTAAATTTCCCTACCATGAAGGGTAACTACAAAAACAAAAAGATTGGGACCTTGGGGGAGTTGGGAAAACTTGGGAGGAATACATGTGAGTTATTAATTTCATAGATTCGTGGATTATGAATTATTAAAGAAATAAAATGTTGAAAAGTGTGGGTAGTAACAATAATATAGATGGAATCTTTTATTATTTTCCCTAGAAACCTTAGTAGTGGTATTCACAAGTCCATGGCATTTCCCATAGTATGGCCATATAGGAAATATATTATCATATATTAAACCTCATGATTATAACATTATTTTAAATTTATTATTTCATAATTATAATGTCATTAAACAAACAAAAAATAAAAAAAATTATTTTAGTATTCACCGAAAATCAAAATATATTGGAAAATTATAATAAATTTACCCAAAGAATATCAGGATGTAATGATTTAAAAATTTATCTCTATTTTATCATAATATTTTCATAAGTATTCTAAATATAATATTTGAATAAAATGTCCTCATTTATTAAAAATAATAGCAGACATATACTTTCTAGTAAACTGCATAGTGAAATTTCTAACAACTAACAACTAAAAAATATAAAATTATTTTATCATTTAAAAATAAATAAAAGTGTATTAACCAAACTATTTTATGAATGTAAATATTATTAATAATTACGTAGTCTATTATATTAATTATATATATTTTTTGAAAATAACAATTTTTGTTTGAAAAATTTGATCTATCAAATTCTTTATATTTTTATGAAAAAACAAATTAAAAAAATGATAGAACAACTGTTCTATTTATAAAAAAGTTATTATACAATATCTAAATAAGATATTAAATCATAAACCCTTATAACAACCACATACAACCAAAGGGTGCGGTTTGCAATAGAGATAGGCTCATGGGGTTACTCAGCTAACATCTCTCAAGTGGTAATCTTCCCAAAATTGAACTTTACCTATATGAACTTTCATTCATTGTTAAAATGTTGAATCTCTACTTTTCATTGGTAAATAGTGAAGCCCAATGATACTACCTCCCTCCCATGTTTAGAAAAATGGTCTTTCTATGGAATGACTATTCTAAATGAGGCAATTGACACTTCTTTTCTACATTAATTATCCATTATCATTGCTATTGATAACACTAATTATAAAATTATAGTTATTATTAATAATATTGATTACAACAGTTATATTGACTTATGGTCATAATTTACAAATGGTCATGTCACGACCCCCTCCCCACAAAGTGTACCCCACCTGGGCCGGTAATGTGAGAAGAGAGATAATGACCCCCGAGTCCCACCTCCAGTAGGCCCCGGGTTGGCGACTAGCACCGAGGGTATAATAAACATAAAAATGTGAGGCATTACCCTCTAAGAGAACTCATGCAGAAGAGAGAGATAGAATAGACTCCAATAAACTCCAACTCAGAACTGAAATATAAAAGAAATACAAGTACATATATGAAGTTTCATGCAAAAGTACTACAACTGAAAGGGAAAACTAAATGTACCCAAAAGAATGTAAAACGACAGTGACCACAAGCCCGAACAGATCCTCCTCCAACCACAATCTAGTAGTAACCAGCTTGATATCCAACCTTCTCCAAGTGACCTGAAAAATAGTTTATATAAACACAGGGTATGTATAACAGTATACTTAGTAGGATCCTCCCCAAGCCTCTCGTGCAACACTAAAGAAAGCATGCTAAAGCCTAGTGAACAACAAGTGAAACTAACTCGTCACCTAAAAAGGTATACTAAGTTCCCAACCTCACCATGGATACTCTCACCAAGTAACGCATACAAGAATATAGCATATAGTAAAGATTATCAAGGGTACCCCGCTACTACTTCCCCTCTGGTTTGCCACTTTTCCCCAACGACATATGTCATGTGCATCTCTCTCCAAAGGCTTTCCCACAGACACCTAGGCTAAGCTCCACAATCTACACCTCGTGCACCAAAAAGGCTTCCCCGCAGACACCTGGGTGAAGCACCACACCTTCCTCACAACCAAAAGTAACCAGGTAGTTTCCGGGAGCCACCACAGCTCGCATAACGTGTATCATACGTCGAGTATAATACCTCAAGCCATTACAACCCATACTTCGAGTAAGGATATTCAATCCATCATAGCCTATACACGTTACACCTATAGTTGTCTGTAGGATACTATATCCAGAATATATGTGTGTGAATAACCACAAGCCATTACATCCCTCTACACACATATATTGTGTAACTAACCGCTGTGCCTCATGGCACACGTATCTACCAAGAGAAGAGAGCGGGGCCAAAGGGGGTAGTCAGCCATTCAACCTCCCATCAAAATGTTGGGGAAACCCCCCCCCCCACCCCAGGGCTCAGAATCCCTGGGGTGTCAGTTGCCCTTACCGAAAGGGTGGAGTAGCGTACAGAAACACAAAAAGTAAAAAATATATATATAACTCACATCCACACTATGGGCATTACGTAGTCTTAGATACAACGGCAGCTAATGTCTCTCAGACTCTAGGCTGCTACATCTAAGACTAGGTGTCCTATAAGAACACAAACATTTGAAGAGATTTATTAGATTACTCCATTCTCATTTTATCAGTTCCACTGTACATTAATTAATTCTTTAAACATTAATTAACCATGAACAATTCCACATTAAACCGAATTAGCATCACATTCAAAATCAACTTCTCCTTTTAAGATTCACATCACCTTTAAATTCTAGTATCTCCATCCCCGTGGATTTTCACCATTTAATCAAACATTAATAATAGAATAACTTTTCCATATTCCCAGACATTCTAGAAAAGCATCCCATACTACTAAACACAAAGGAGTCTCAACACGGTGAGTAGATATACTACCCGTCGAGTCATTTCCACCTATAGAAAGAGCATAGACCCATTCTCCCTCGAGAGGATAAAAACGGAAAGCACGTGGAATACCCCACGCGTCTTCACCTCCTTTGGAAGAAGGGTAAGCAAGACCAGCTTCCTTGAGTAGTGGGTAAAAGAAAAGCAGATAAACATTCAAGGAATCCACAAGCATTCAGCAACCACATCCATCCCATTCCATCTCCCCTAGTGTCCTCCCTAACACCCACATGCATAAACTGATGCCTCTCACCACTCTAGGAATCATCCACTAACACAACCACTAGGCCTCCACACCTCCACATAACACAACACTCCTCCATGGTCACATCATAGCACAAGCAGCAGAAAAAAAACAATCACAACCATGGGCTCTTGACCCCTTAACAGACAAGAGGGTAACTCAGAACCCTTTTAGAAATTCCCACACAAACTGTTCTTTAATCCATATTGAATTAGCAAATTTGTTATTCGTAGGTTCCAATTACAGGATACCTAATCAGAAAGCTATCATAATTAAATAACCATACTTAATTTCCGAATTTTAATAACCTCAAATTAGAACAACTACAACAACGACAATGACCAGATTCATTTACATGCCTCTTTTTCATTATCCAATTAATTAACAATTAATTCCGTCTTTATGTTCGTTATCAATTTCCATCAAGAATGAAAAACTAATCAATAAAAACATAGATATCACTATATCTAGCAAAACCTGAGGCAAACCGTTATCACGGTAGAAAGCAACAACATGCAATCAACCAATTCTTTTAATCCAGTTCATGTATTTAATTAGGTTAATTTCATTTTGATCCAAAGGGATAAATCATTCTAATTCTACGATTGCACATATACAATTAGAGATGCCATGAATCCCCTACCTGGAAGAGTTCTTGACGTCCTTTATCCACACAATGGGTCACAATCCTCCTCTCATAACAACTACATCCACCAGAGGATGCCACATTGTGACAGTATCAACCAACCCCAAGAAAAACCCATTAGAATCTTGGAAATTACATGGTATAATATGGAAAGGAGAAACAAGAGAAGATAATCCCCAAAGGAACGACGATAAAACATACCTTATTGGGAAGATTGACTGACAGAGTTCGGTTGCATCCAAAACAGAGAAGAACCAATCCTAGGAGTAAAGATTGATTGTGAAATTCCTACGGGAATGATTGAAAGGTTCTAGCATCACTTAGCTGAGAACAAAGGGAATGAACAAGGAAGAATGATATCTCGTCCCTTTTTAAAGATTTAATGGGGTGACTGTTTATGATCCGGTTAAATCTCCATTAAAAACAGATCACATTAACCCATGCGGTTTGACCATGTAAATACATCCCAGCCTTAGGAATAATTAATATAGGATTTATATCCTTTGAAACGGCCTTAAGAGCCCTTAAAATAAGGCTTTAAATGTATTTTACGTCAAAGGAAACGTCAAAAGGGGAAAAACTATAGGAGTCTGGAAACACTGTTCACCCACCGTTACTGTACATGAAACTGATCTGTCAGACTGATCTGTGAAACCGATCTGTCAGACTGATCTGTGAAACCGATTTGTCAGACCAATCTCTGAGACCGATCTGTCAGACCGATCTGTGACACCGATCTATCAGACCGATCTGTGAGACCGATGTGTCAGACCGATCTGTGACACCGATCTGTCAGAACGATCTGTGACACTGATCTGTCAGACCGATATGTGAGACCGATGTGTCAGACCGATCTCTGAGACCGATCTTTCAGACCGATCTGTGACACCGATCTGTCAGACCGATCTGTGAAGCCGATCTGTCAGACCGATCTGTGAAACCGATCTGTCAGAACGATCTGTGAAACCGATCTGTCAGACCGATCTGTGAAACCGCTCTGTCAGACCGATCCGTGAGACCGATCTGTCAGACCGATCTGTGAAACTGATATGTCAGACCGATCTGTGAAACCAATCTGTCAGACCGATCTGTGAGACTGATCTCTGAAACCGATCTGTCAGACCGATCTGTTACTGTTCATAAAACCGGAAACATTGTTCACAGAACTAGAAATTGGAAAAGTGTTGGGTATAAGTCCCCTTGACCTCCCAGAACACCTCCAACACCAAAACATCACAAAGTAATGGACCAGAGAGGTCCGGTCCATTACTTCACATAACTCTCAAAACATTCTCTTCCTTGAGAATTTAAAACCATCGTGAGGAAAAGAGGGGTCTAAACAACCACCCCGTAAGATACCTCTCAGGGTAAAACCACCTGAGTTGTTCTAAAGCTAGGATGAAACCACGACATCCCAGAGCAAGGGAACAAACAATCCCTATCCATGCCATTCAAACATAACATCACATGAAAAGTACAAAAATAAAACATGAAAGGTCCAACCATAAAGAAAACATCATTACATTAAAGGTGTTAAACATTAGACAACTCTGGGTACTGAGCACGTATCTATGACTCACACTCCCATGTACTCTCCTCCATGCCACTGTGTCACCAGAAGACACGAACTAAGGGGATAGAATGCCCACGCAACACCTTCTCCTTGTGGTCTTGGATCTCCATAGGTCTCTCCTCGATGGTTGCATCATCATCAATATCGATCTCTCCTCAATCGATAACATGAGATTCATCATGAAGATAACGACGAAGCTGTGATACACGGAAAACATCATGTATCCGACTCATCTGAGGGGGGAGTGCTACTCGATACGCCACAACTCCAACACGAGCTATCACCTCGAAAGGCCCAACAAACCGGGGAGAAAGCTTACTTCCACGAACAAACCTTCGCTGCCCACGACGGGGTGTCACCTTCAGAAACACATGATCCCCAACATTAAACTCTTAGGGTCTCCTTCTTTGATCAACATATGATTTCTGACGATCCTGTGCTGTCTTCATCCTCTCACGAATCACCTGATCCATCTCTGTTGTATTCTTCACTAGTTATGGTCCGAGAATTGCTGACTCTCCAACCCCAGTCCTGCACAACGAAGAATGGCATATCCGGCCATACAAGGCTTCAAACGGTGCCATACCGATGGTAGAGTGAAAACTATTATTGTAAGAGAACTCTACCAAGGGTAAGTGCTTCATCCATGAACTTCCAAAATCAAGAACACAATAGCACATCATGTCTTCAAGAGTCTGGATGGTTCACTCTGTCTGACCATCTGTTTGAGGAAGAAAAGCAGTGCTAAGGAACAATTGAGAGCCAAAGGCATGCTAGAGACCTCTCCACACCCTGGAGGTAAAACGATGATCTTGATCAAAAATGATCATCCTAGGTACTCCATGAAGTCTCACCACCTCCTCTAGATACTTCCTTGACAAAACCTCCACTGAGCTCGACTCCTTGATCGCTATAAAGTTGGCCGACATTGTTAAACGTTCCACTACCACCCATATAGCATCATGTCCTCCCGGAGCTCGAGGTAAACCTATAACAAAGTCCATTGAGATGTCCTCCCACTTCCACTGGGGAATCTCTAATTGCTGGAGAAGACCACCAGGAACACAATGTTCGACCTTCACCTTCGGGCGGACTAAACATTGAGACACACACTCTGCAACCATACATTTCATCCCAGGCCACCAAAACTGACTCCTCAAGGATCGGTACATCTTCATCACACCAGGATGTACTGCCAAGGGTGAACTATGGAACTCTCGAAGAACCATCTCGTGCATCGCCAAGGGAACAAAAAGACTTCCATGATAAAACACTCGGTGTTGTTCATCCTCCGACCAACCATCACGGGCCTCACCACAAACAACTTTGTATCTCCAGACTTCCACCTCATGATCACCCAACTGAGACTCTTCCACCTTCTACATCAGGGATGACTACACCATCATCTGGAAAAGAGAACCTCTACCCCCAAATTCTCCCATATCAAGATGCAAAGCTGATAGCTATTCCATCACTCTCCAGGAATCACCAGATTCACGCACAACATCATTACGTGATTTTCGGCTTAGTGCATCAGATACAACATTACCTTTTCAGGGTGTATACGACACTTCAAAGTCGTATTCCTACAAGAACTCCATCCACCAATGCTGCCTCAAGTTCATGTCACGTTGGGAGAAAACATACCTCACACTATTATGATCGGTGAAAACCACAAAGTGCTCACCAATGAGGTAATGTCTCCAAAACATTAGAGCAAACACCAAGGATGACAAATCAAGATCATGGGTGGCATAGTTTCATTCATGGGGACGCAACTACCATGACCCATAAGAAACAACTGACCTTTGCTGTAGGAGAACACAACCTAGCCCTATATGTGAAGCATCACAGAAAACATCAAACTGGAATCCATCTACTAGAAGACAAAGGACTGGAGCACATACCAACTTCTCCTTTAGATACTCAAAATCTTCCTGACACTGATCAGTCTATATGAACGCTTGATCTTTCCTGGTCAAAGCGGTCAGAGGAGTCGCAACTTGGGAGAAAGTGGCTACAAACCTCTTATAATAGCCTGCGAGACCAAGGAAACTTCGCACCTCTGACACAGTCTTGGGGGCTGCCCAAGACACCACTGCTTCTATCTTCAACGGATCCATAGCTACTCCCTGTTGGGACACAACAGGCCCCATGAAACGAACTTCTCGATCCCAAAACTCACACTTGGATAACTTCCCAAACAACTGATGTTGGCGAAGAACTCCCAAAACGGCTCGTAGATGCTCTACATGCTCCTCCTTAGATGGGGAGTATACAAGTATGTCGTCGATGAAAACCACAACAAATTTTTCCAAGAATTCACAGAACACATCATTCATCAACCCCATGAAAACAGCTAGACCATTCGTCACACCGAATGTCATTAAAACAAACTCATAATGCCCATGACGACAATGGAAAGAAGTCTTCGGGATATCCTCATCGTTTACACGCATATGATGATATCCTGACCGCAAGTCGATCTTTGAGAACCCACTTGCACCCTTCAGTTGATCAAATAGGTCATCAATCCGCAGAAGAGGATATCGGTTCTTTATTGTCACCTTGTTTAATCGATGATAATCGACGCACAACCGCAAACTGCCGTCAGCCTTTTTCACAAACAAAACTGGTGCACCCCACGGTGACACACTTGGCCGAACAAAACCACACTGCAACAGACCATCAAGATGAATACGTAGCTCTCATATCTCAGAAGGGGCCATCCTATACAGAGACATAGAGATAGGAGATGCTCCTCGCTGTAGCTCGATCCCAAACTCGATCTCTCATCGAGGGGGTAACGCTACATCCTCTTCTAGAAAGACATCAGGGTACTCCTCTACAACCCTAGGAAGTGCCAACTATTGAACCTTTGAAGAACTCAGCATCATCCCAGCCATCATGGATGATAAGGATGGAACTCGTCTATGACTCATTCGAGGATCTGTCTCACCATCAAACACCACTTTCTCTCCATCTGCATCAAAGAAAACAACCTTCTTCCTGTATAAATCCACAATAGTCTGCACCGAATACAACCAATCCATGCCGAGTATGACATCATATGGTTATATTCGTAAACATAGTAAATCTTCCCAAGAGCAGTGTTTCCCCAACACTAGCTCACAATATCTACATACTTCAACCATGTTGGCTCGACCTCCAACTGGCGTAGTCAACGCCAAGGGCACTGGAAGCCTCTCTACCTCAATTCCCAAAGCATGGAAAAGGGTAGGTGATATGAAGGAGTGTGTTGGTCCTAAATCAAACAACGCATACACCAAGGTAGAAAACATGAAAAGGGTACCTCGAACGACATCTGGCTCACCTGGGGCTGGCAACGCTAGAGCATGAAGTTGACCACGACCTCCTCCAAGACCTCTCTAACCATGATGACGACCACCACCATGGCCGCGCTCTGCTCTCTAAGGATGGGGAGTTTCATGGGGATGTCCTCTGCCTGCTCCATCTACCCTCTGGTGATCTAAAGATGGTGCAAACTGTTGTTGCTGCCTCGGTTGGAACTGCCTCAACGGAGGAACCTGGAGCGGAGCGCCCGGTGCACGATGACTTCTCTGAAAAGTCGGGAACTCCCGCTACTGATGACCACAAACACCAAAAGAAAAACAAGAGCCTGATCCCTTGGAATAGGTCTGAGAGTTGCTGCCTCCGGTGAAACGAGATGGAAAGGGCTGGGACCTACCACCAGGTGAACGAAAACTCTTCTTCCCTGAAAACCTGGATCCCCGGACCATAGCTTTTCTTCGTGAGGAATCATGACGATTCCCCTCTCGTGATGATCTGGTCATAGCCAAAGTCCTCTCAACAACCTCTACCCTCACCAGCACCTCAAGATATGTCTTTAGCATAAATGGGGTGACCTGGCACTGGATATCTAGATGCAAAGCCTCCTCAAAATTCCTCACCCTGGCCTCCTCATCTGGTAATAGGTCTGAAGCATATCGTAGAAAGTTCCTGAAACGGATTCCAAACTCTTGAACACTGGAGCTCCCCTGTCAAAGGGTAATAAGCTCCTGGCGACTGGACGCATTCGCAGTCGAAGAAAGAAACTCGACTCTAAACCTATCTCGAAACTCCTCCCATGAGATCGCTGACTCCTCATGATCCCCAAGGAACAAGAACCACCACTGCCTCGCTGCTCCACGCAACATCGTCACAAACGTGGACACCCAGTGTTCCTTCCGATCACGAATCGAACTAAAGCCTATCTCGACCTCCTCCAACCAGTCTTCTGTGATTTCATCTGGAATGGAGCCCTTGTACTTCTATAGACTCTGGCGCTGAAACTCTCAGAGTGTCTTCCTCTAAGGGTCATCGTCGTCAACCTCTACCCGACGACGATCTGCTGGAACAGCTTGGTGGGCATCTTCTACACAAACCTGACGAGGACGTCGACCTGGAGCCATACCTATAAAATAATAACTATTAGAGGTCCTAAGCCTGGAATATGGAAGACTCAACATTAATTAATTAATTATTTTCTTTTATTAATTTAAGGTTAACTTGTCCCAAGGTCTACCCATTAAAACACAATTGAAAGAAGAATGATGCATGATCCTTTCCTAGGTCTCTACCCTGCAACCAGTATCACTTTGTTTAGTAGCCATCGTAAACATAAAAGTCCATGCAAAAGATAATAGGGGGCCCTAAATGCCTATGTCTTTGCCGATCTCCAGTGTTTACCCCACTTGCTAAACATGAATGACACTATTGCCCTACCATCCCATGCATCCTCACCTGTGCCTAACTCCAAACTCCATCTAATCCCTCAATCTGACCTCTGATACCACTCTGTCACGACCCCCTCCCCACAAAGTGTTCCCCTCCTGGGCTGGCAATGTGAGAAGATAGATAATGACCCCCCAAGTCCCGCCTCCAGTAGGCCCCGGTTTGGCGACTAGCACCGATGGTATAATAAACATACAAATGGGAGTCATTACCCTCTAAGAGAACACATGCACAAGAGAGAGATAGAATAGACTCCAATCAACTCCAACTCAGAACTAAAATATAAAATAAATCCAGGTACATAAATTAAATTTCATGTAAAAGTACTACAACTGAAAGGGTAAACTAAAAGTACCCACAAAAAATGTAAAACGACAGCGACCACAAGCCCGAACAACTCCTCCTCCAACCAAAAGCTTGTAGTAACCAACTTGATCTCCAACTTGCTCCAAGTGACCTAAAAAACAGTTTATATATACATAGGGTGATTATAACAGTATACTCAGTAGGATCCTCCCCAAGCCTCTCGTGTAACAGTAAAGAAAGCATGCTAAAGCCTAGTGAACAACAAGTGAAACTAACTTGTCACCTAAATAGGTATACTAAGTTCCCAACCTCACCATGGCTACTCTCACCAAGTAACGCATACAAGAATATAGCATATAGTAAAGATTATCAAGGGCACCCCTCTACTACTTCCCCACTGGTTTGACACTTTTACCCAACAACATACATCATGTGCATCTCTCTCCAAAGGCTTGCCCGCATACACTTGGGAAAAGCTCCACAATCTGCATCTCGTGCACTACAAAGGCTTGCCCGTAGACACCTGGGCGAAGCACCACACCGTCCTCACAAACAAAAGTAACCAGGTAGTTTTCGGGAGCCACCACAGCTCGCATAACGTGTATCATACATCGGGTATAATACCTCAAACCATTACAGCCCATAATCCAAGTAAGGATCCTCAAGCCATCATAGCCTATACACGTTACACCTATAGTAGTCAATAGGATACTTTTTCCAGAATATATGTGTGCGAATAACCACATGCCATTACATCCCTCTACACACATATATAGGTAACTAACCGTTGTGTCTCATGGCACAAGTATCTACCAAGAGAAGAGAGCAGGGCTAAAGGGGGTAGTCAGCCATTCGACCTCCCATCAGAATGTTGGGGAAAACACTCCCCAAGGCTCAGAATCCCAGGGGTGTCAGTTTCGCTTACCGACAGGGTGGAGTAGCGTATAGAAACACAAAAAGTAGAGAATATATATATAACTCTCATCCACACTATGGGCATTAACTAGTCTTCGATACAACTGCAGCTAAAGTCTCTCAGACTCCAGTCTGCTACATCTAAGACCAGGTGTCCTATAAGCACACAATCATTTTGAAGAGCTTTATTAGATTACTCCATTTTCATTTTATCAGTTCCACTATACATTAATTAATTATTTAAACATTAATTAACCATGAACAATTCCACATTAAACTGAATTAGCATCACATTCAAAATCAACTGCTCTTTTTAAGATTCACATCATATTTAAATTCTAGTATCTCCATCCCCGTGGATTTTCACCATTAAATCAAACATTCATTACAGAATTACTTTTCCATATTCCCAGGCATTCTAGAAAAGCATCCTATGATACTAAACACAAAGGAGGCTTGACACGGTGAGTAGATATACTACCCGTCGAGTCTTTTCCGCCTATAGAAAGAGCATATACTCATTCTCCCTCGAGAGGCTAAACACGGAAAGCATGTGGCGTACCCTGCGCGTCTTCGCCTCCATTAGAAGAAGGGTAAGCAAGACCAACTTCCTTGAGTAGTGGGGAAATGAAAAGCTGATAAACATTCAAAGAATCCACAAGCATCCAACAACCACATCTATCCCATTCCATCTGCCCTGGTGTCCTCCCTGACACCCACATGCATAAACTGATGCATCTCGCCACTCTAGGTGTCATCCGCTGCCACAACCACTAGGCCTCCACGCATCCACATAACACAACACCCCTACAGGGTCACATGATAGCACAAGAAGCAGAAAAACAACAATCACAACCATGGGATCTTGACCCCTTAACAAACAAGAGTGTAACTCAGAAACCTTTTAGAAATTCCCACACAATCTGTTCTTTAATCCATATTTAATTAGCATATTTGTTATTCGTAGGTTCCAATTACGAGATACCTAATCAGTAAGCTATCACAATTAAATAACCATGCTTACTTCCCTAATTTTATTAACCTCAAATTAGAACAACTACAACAACGGAAATGACCAGATTCATTTACATGCATCTTTATCTATAGCCAATTAATTAACAATTAATTCCGGATTTACGTTCATTATAAATTTCCATCAAGAACGAACAACTAATCAATGAAAACATAGATATCACTATATCTAGAAAAACATGAGGCAAACCGTTATCACGGTATAATGCAACAACATGCGATCAACCAATTCTTTTAATCTGGTTCAAGTATTTAATTAGGTCAATGACATTGTGATCCAAAGGACTAAACCATGCTGATTCTACTATTGCACATATACAATTAGAGACGCCATGAATCCCCTACTTGGAAGAGTTCTTGACATCCTTTATGCACACAACGGGTCGAAATCCTCCTCTCACGACAACTGCATCCACCAGAGGATGCCATGGTACAACAGTACCAACCAACCCCAAGAAAAACTCATTTGAATCTTGGAAATTACATGGTATAATATGTAAAGGAGAAACAAGAGAAGATGATCCCCAAAGGAACGATGATAAAACATACCTTATTGGGAAGATTGACTGAGAGAGTTCGGTTGCATCCAAAACAGAGCAGAACCAATCCTAGGAGTAATGATTGATTGTGAAACTCCTACGGGAATGATTGAAAGGTTCTAGCATCTCTTAGCTTAGAGAAAACGGAAAGAACAAGGGAGAATGATATCTCATCCCTTTTTGAATATTTAATGGGGCGAAGGTTTAAGATCCGGTTAATTCTCCATTAAAAACGGATCGCTTTAACCCACACAGTTTGACCAAGTAAATACATCCTGACCTTAGGAATAATTAATATAGGATTTATGGGCTTTGAATCGGCCTTAAGAGCCCTTAAAATAAGGCTAGAAATGTATTTTACGTCAAAGGAAACATCAAAAGGGGTAAAACTGTAGGTGTTTGGAAACACTGTTCACCCACCGTTACTATACTTGAAACCGATCTGTCAGACCAATCTGTGAAACCGATCTATCAAACCGATCTGTGAAACCGATCTGTCAGACAGATCTGTGAGACCAATCTGTCAGACCAATCTGTGACACCGATCTGTGAGACTGATCTGTGAGACCCATTTGTCAGACCGATCTCTGAGACCGATCTGTCAGACCAATCTGTGACACCAATCTCTCAGACCGATCTGTGAAACCAATCTGTCAGACTGATCTGAAAACTGATCTGTCAGACCGATCTGTGAAACCGATCTGTCAGACCGATCTGTGAAACTGATCTGTCAGACCGATCTGTGAAACTGATCTGTCAGACCGATCTGTGAGACCGATCTGTCAGACCGGTCTCTGAAACAGATCTGTCAGACCGATTTGTGAGACTGATCTGTCACACCAATCTGTGAAACCAATCTGTTAGACCGATCTATGAAACCGAACAGTCAGACCGATCTGCGATACCGATCTGTCAGACTGATCTGTGAAATAGATCTGTCAGACCGATCTGTGAAACTGATCTGTCAGAATGATCTGTGAAACCGATCTGTCTGACCGATCTGTGAGACCGATATGTCAGACCGATCTATGAAACCGATCTGTCAGACCGATCTGTGAAACCGATCTGTCAGACCGATCTGTGAGACCGATCTGTCAGACTGATCTGTGACCCCGATCTATCAGACCGATCTATTACTGTTCATAAAACTGGAAACACTGTTCACAGAACTGGAATAATACATCCTGACCAAGTAAAATACATCCTGACCAAGTAAATAAACGGATCGCATTAACCCACATAGTTTAACCCACACGATTTAAGATCCGGTTAATTCTCCATTAAAAACGGATCGCATTAACCCACACAGTTTGACCAAGTAAATACATCCTGACCTTAGGAATAATTAATATAGGATTTATGGGCTTTGAATCGGCCTTAAGAGCCCTTAAAATAAGGCTATAAATGTATTTTACGTCAAAGGAATCATCAAAAGGAGTAAAACTGTAGGTGTTTGGAAACACTGTTCACCCACCGTTACTATACGTGAAACCTATCTGTCAGACCGATCTGTGAAACCGATCTATCAAACCGATCTGTGAAACCGATCTGTCAGACAGATCTGTGAGACCGATCTGTCAGACCAATCTGTGACACCGATCTGTGAGACTGATCTGTGAGACCCATCTGTCAGACCGATCTCTGAGACCGATCTGTCAGACCGATCTGTGACACCGATCTCTCAGACCGATCTGTGAAACCGATCTGTCAGACTGATCTGTGAAACCGATCTGTCAGACCGATCTGTGAAACCGATCTGTCAGACCGATCTGTGAAACCGATCTGTCAGACTGGTCTCTGAAACAGATCTGTCAGATCGATTTGTGAGACTGATCTGTCAAACCAATCTATGAAACCAATCTGTTATACCGATCTATGAAACCGAACAGTCAGACCGATCTGTGAAACTGATCTGTCAAAATGATCTGTGAAACCGATCTGTCTGACTGATCTGTGAGACCGATCTGTCAGACCGATCTGTGAAACCGATCTGTCAGACCGATCTGTGAAACCGATCTGTCAGACCGATCTGTGAGACCGATCTGTCAGACCAATCTGTGACCCCGATCTGTCAGACCGATCTATTAGTGTTCATAAAACTGGAAACACTGTTCACAGAACTGGAAATTGGCAAAGTATTGGGGATAAGTCCCCATGACCTCCCGGAACACCTCCAACACCAAAATTTCACGAAGTAATGGACCGGAAAGGTCCAGGCCATTACAGGTCATATAACAATAAAAACACAATTGTAACATTTCAATTATACTAACATAATTAGGAATAGGATATTGTCCTATTGTGTATTAATTAATATAACACACATTTTTAATAAATAATTATCATTAAAAAAATTTGGGACATTACAGATAAATAGTGTGGAACAATTCTAAAAGCGACATAATTCACAATTTTTGAAAACCATGGAGTTTTTTAAATATTAGTGGAAAAACATTTCTCTTGAGGAAACTATATAATAGGTTCAAAAAAAATATTTTTATAGACTAAACTCATGATTTATCCTACCGAAATGACAAGGATTAGTATTCTCAATTATATATCTACATTGGAAATCAATGTCAAAATCCTAAATTAATATTATCCATTAAACCTACTTTGGAATTGATTCTAGTTTCTTTAATAGATATAAAATAGTAGAATGACCAGTTACAACCACAAATATATATCTCAAAAGGTAGATTCTAAACATATCAAGGAAAAACACTACTACTAACAACCCTTTTATATTGTGGGGTAATTGTGTTAGGTGACATTTATATTTCTAGAAACATAAGAAATTGTATGAGATTTCTTCCCTACTCTTTCCCCAAGAACTAATCCTGAATTTAATTATAAACCATTGGTCATAATATATAATTAAAAACTCAATTATAGTGGTTGAACTATTGGTTGGGTAGGAATGTTCTATTTGGATTCACTAAAAGAATCCTCACACTTCTCATAAAAGGGAAAAGAAACTTATTTATGATGTTATTTTGTTAAATTTAGGGAATTTTCACTAAAATATTTTATGAATCATATGTAGAATCTATAATTATGATGAATTGATGTATATTTTTTCAATGAAGATGATATTCAGAAATACCAACATGTTTTATCATTGCTTTCTATGGGTTGATAAATTTTCTTTTGATCAAGATTATTTTTACATGGATCATGATTACTGAATATGATTACCCATGATTTTATTAATTCCATATGTCGTGTTTCATGATTGATGATTCAGAGATTGATATATATGGGTTTTGTATGGTTCACTCATACACTCTGATTATGGCATTATACCCTTATGCACCAATAATGTTCATCGATTAAATTCACATGTAAATTATTATGTTTACCCCTACTGAGGATTTGATCTCACCCTTATTACCATTATATTTCCCTATGTGAACAATAAATTATGTTGAATGAATTATGTAAGGATGGTATTTCATATGTATGATGATGATGACATATTTTGAAAAAATAATTTTCATGTTAAGTTGAAGAAATGATCATTTTATAACATGTGTATTATTATGTATGATATTTTTTAATTATAAAAAACTCTAAACCTCAAAGGTCCTTGATAATATATGTAATCCCATTTTTTCTTTTGATATTTTCTGGTTTGGGTGGAAAAAATGGGGTCTAAATTTTTAGTATCAATGATATAATTGTAATGTTTATGATTTTTCCAACAGATCTGAGAGTGCATATTTTGGGGATATTATAATTGGTATAAGATTAAAGGTTTTGATAACCTTAATTATTAGTATGTATTCATGTGAATTTATATAAAGATTTAGGGATTCCATAATAGGGATATAATCTTCTGTATGATCATACGATCAATGTATTACTAATTAATTTGAGGTTTTAAGTAGTGATAGCATAATGTGATTCATAAAATTTTAGGATATGATGTACTATGTGGAAGTATATATATTTATTTGGTTTCACATGAATTATGAATTTCTATTTTTTGGAAATAATTTTTAATATACTTGTATCCTTTAGGGTTTATCTAATCTTTGATATTGATATAATAATTGGAAAACATGTTCTATCATATAGATAATCATGATATAAAAAATTAATTAAGCAATAAATTGTTTAATGATATTTTAAAATAAAATATCACCATATTTTTGTATTTAATCTACAATAGTAAGAGGTAAAATTTGTAGTAACAACAATCTATAATGTTTCAATTTTCTAGGAATTGTTTATAACGAATATTGGGCATTACTTTTGAATTTTGGAGATTAAATTATTATTTCATTATAAGAAGGTCTAAAATTTTTATGGATTATTTGACCATATGGTAACAATTTAGGGTTTTGTTAAAGTCAAAAGATAGGTGAAAGATGTTGTTATCTCTTTTATAGGTTAATAATCATTTAAAAGTTGATTAATAGTGCTTCCAGCGTGAAAAATTCATCTTAACCTGTCATCATTAGAAAAAAAAATTACATCATAGTGGAAATTAGTTAAAATATGAAATTATATTTGTCATGTATGTATACATACCAATTTTTACAGGGTATATAGTGAAAAAAATCCACAAATTTAGGAAAACGATATTGAATCAATAATTCTATCCAATTCTATTATTTTATAATGATTCGTGTAGTCTTTTAAATAAACACAAATTTCTGGTTTTCATGAAAATAACAACCTATTTAACATTTACTTATTTTTGAACAATGTCCCTAATCACATTCTATAATTATTTATGCTTTCTATACATGTCAAAATCAATACTTTCCACCATTATTATCCTATTTATAAACCTAGTATATATTTTTATAGATGACCCTTGTACATATCATTCACTTTTATCATTATTATGTTTCATTAGATATTATTACATTGTGGGTTTAGAACATACATATTTTCAGTTGTATGTCTGATGATTACAAAGACAATTTTTAAATTTTGGGGATGAAATTTATTAAATGGTGTAGAATATAACACACTGTGATTATAAAAATATATAATTATGTTCGGAAGTGTAAATTACACACAACACTGAGATTAGATGAGAATTTGAATCCCTAAGACATTATGATATATATTTTTAATGAAAAATAATATCATCGATTGCTTATACTACATACAAAAAATAGATTTTTATATTTGATAACAAACTAAACAAAAAACACTGAGCTTAAACGAACCATGATATATATAACTGTTATAACCTAGCCATTAAATTTATTGGTAAGAATATTATAATTAATTTAATATATATATATATATGTCATAGTTAATTTTAATTATTGATAAGTTTTTAGTAAATTGTCAATCAATTTTTAGTAATGTAATCTTATTCTTTAAAAAATTGTATTCATCAAAAATTATTTTGCATTCATTTTTGGAAGAAATTATTATAATTATATTTTAATACTTTTACAAAATACTTTTCATATAAATAAATTAATTTTTCAATTAGTAATAAAAAACATTATTTTGGTTTAAAATTTGGTATTTTTAAGAAAATATTAATTTCCATATGAATAGATATAAGATAGCTATTTTTTGTAAAAATATCACTTCCATTGGATAAATTATATAATTATAAAAAAATTGAAATTTAATTTATTAAAAATAATTATTCTTTATTTATATTTAGTCAACTTAATTACATTTTAATGATCATTTCAATTTTAGTATAAGTTTAATTTTAGGTTTAAATTTTTTATTTTTCAGAAAACTATTTCGAAGTACGTAATGATTATACAGTTTAATTGACTCACAAAAGAGGACTGATTAAAATTAAATTTATATATTATATATAAATAAATAATAATTAATATTAATAAAATGATTATTATTATATATAACATTAATATAAAATCAATATTACTTTAAAAAATAAACTCCTCAAATACCCATTTTACAACTTTTTTAGTTATTTATAATGTCATTTTTTCCATTTTAATAAACCATTTTTTGAAAAAAAAATAGAATTAATTGTTGAAAACAGAATAAAAATATTATTTTTTTGTGAATTTTTTGGAATTGTATAAAAATATTCTTTCTTTTATGAATATTTAAATTAAAAAATTTTAATTTAAAGCATCCTTTTTTGAATAAATTATTTATATATATATATTATATTTTAAATTTGTTTTAATGTAAAATTAGTTAGATTTTATATTTATTAATATAATTTGGGACATTTTAATCATTTTTATTCAAATTGGACACAAATAAATTTAAACATTTGAACTTTTTCTCTCTAAAATCCTATTTTCTCATCGCGCCAAGAAGATAAATATTAAAGTAATGTTTTCCACATATGTGAATTGAATTTGTAAGAAATTATTCTATATTTAGAGTAGGAACAATTTATGTTGTACAATAACTTGAACTTATATTTTTATCAAAATTAATAGAGAATATAGTAAAAATAAATTACCATGGTTAAGTTAAGAATGGGTTTATCATGGGTTAAACTAAAAAGGTAAGGGTTAAAATTTTCGAACAACATTTATAGAATATATTTTATGGAAATATTTATAACATATAACTTCTATTATTGAGAGTGGTTAATTTTTTGAAAATTTTTAAATGGAAAAAATGAAGGAAGGATTCATGATTTTCAAAAATTAAAATTATGCCACCGACCTCACTTATAAAAGGGCACACCCACTCTTATGCACTTCACACATTCAAAACACATTTCTTTTCCAACTCCCTAAAAAAAGAAATTCTATATTTCCATAATCAAATACAATTATTCTTAGTTTTGGAATAAATAAAATAAATAAATTTATTAGTTGATAACTAAAACAATCTACCCAACGAAGAGGTAATGTTCTTCAAGGAGTATTTTCATTTAGTTTCATCCTCCACCTCCATAGATTATTAATATAAAATTATTATGAAAAAATTATTATAATAAATATAATATTATTTTATTATTTTTATTTTATAACATAAAACCTTCTACCCATCCGTCTAATGTGTTACGAAATCACCATTCTTGTGTATGAAGGACTACCGCCTCGCGAACCGATGTCATTCATTTTGTCATTATCACCTATCATTGTTGGGTATGATGATGGATAGAATTTATTTATATGATATTTATAATATAATTAAATATCTTGAGTAATTATATAAAATATAATTTTTTGATTACATTACATAGGGGATACGATAACGCTGCTCTAGTGTACAGGAGGTTATCGCCTCACAAATAGATGTTATTTGTTTTCACTAACACTGTGTTTGGTTATATTTTAGTAAAAGAAAAGAAATGATTTGATAGTTTATAACAGAAAATAAAAGAAAAGAAATGATTGTGATTTCTCTCCTTTTTGAATTCATAACTTAATAAAAGAAAAGAAATGATTTTGATTTCTCTCCATCATGTTTGGTAACGATTTTTAAAAGAAAAGAAAAGAAACTGTTATGGTGCAAATGACACAAATAACATTTGTTTAAAAATAAAACATATGAGATTAAATGTAATACTTTCTCAATATAAAAAACCAATATCGATTAGATCCGTACGGACACCACACCTACCACCATATATTAATAGAAATTATAAAATTTTAAGAAATTAACTAAAGATAATCAAAATTATTTATATAATTTATTAATTCAAAATTATTAATTTATGGTAATCAAAATTATATATTAAATATTATTAATTAAAAAAATTATTAATTAATAAAGTTATTAATTCCAAATAATTATAAATTAAAAATAATTACCAATTCAAAATAGTTATTAATTAAAAATATTTATTAATTCAAAATTAGTTATAAATTATTTATATAAACTATTAATTCAAGATAATCATAATTATTTATATTCAAAATTATCTATAATCAGAATTATTTATAAATTACTTATGATTATTTATATACGCATAATTTTTTAGAATCAAAATTATTTATATACACATTATCAAAATTATTTATATTTAATTGTTATTATTTATAAATAATTTATATTTGATTGTTATTATTATTTATATAGAGGTTTAAGGGCAATATTAGAAATATGTAAAATATTTGAAAGGGATTGAAGATTTCTGTCAGAATCGTCCCGATTTTGGGATGATTCGAAATCAGCTGAAATCATGTGCGGGAGAGTAATCTATTTCTCTCCCTCCCGACGCCTAGAATTTCTATCCTTCATGATTGATAACCAAACGAGAGATTTTTGTTTCTCTCCTTCCAAATCGTTTTTTATGCACGTATCTCCCCTTCAAAATGAACTCTAATGCATTACATGGAAAATAATAATGTTAATGTTAATAAATATATATCATATAACTTTTATAATTATTATATTCATCACATATTTATTAGTATAAAAATATAATGATTCCCAATATTTCTTTGTTTTTCACATAGTAAAAGATGATAACACTTTTTGTGTACGTCTGGACTACCACCTTGATGAAGCTATGTGACTCTCTCTTTTTTAACCAGACCATATGGATGATATATATGAGTATATTTAAAGATATAATGTGTTACTAATGATATTATTATCATTATCAATATATATAATATTACACACCTCTTTTCTATAATGATCATTGAAAAATGGAAACATTACCCAGGCGTATGTGTGGCCCACCATCTCAATGATCATAACATACATCATTTCCCAAATATCTCATTAATAATGTTTCATAAAAATTATGATTCATGTGTAAATATTATAATTATTTAATTATTATTATTATTATTATATATCAAAGAATTATTTTATATTCATAAAAACAAGAACATTTATAACAAAGCATGAATGAAAAGACCTCAAAATTATGACAGAAAGTAATGAAAATATTGAAATGTTATGATTAAACAAGTGATAAGCTTTTATAAAATGATAATATATGATATTATAAATATTAATATAGTTCTTAAAAATGTTAAAATAATATTTTTAAAAAAATACCTTAGGTTAATTGAAAATGAACCAAAATGAAAATTGAGGTAACCGAATCTTTAACTAAAATTTTAATTCCTTTTGTTAAATATATAATTCACTACATTTTGTCTTGATAAGATTATTTTTGTAGTAAATTTTAGTTATTTTATATTTAATTTCCATTTTATATGTGTAATAAAATTTTATACATGTAATCAATTCATTTATAAATATCACATCAATATTATGATTGTTGTAAGTGATTTTTTCTCTATTTCCCATTGTTGAGGCTTATGTCATGTTATCCACCTATATTCATTAATGAGGGGTATATAAATCAACATTGACATATAATATCATTATTTTATATATTGAAATGATATTTTAAGCATAATTTACTTTTATAATGTTATGGGTATTAGGATTCAAACAGACAAATATGGTAAGAGTTTTATGTTATTATCTATACAATTATCAGGATTGTTTATTATTCTGTATCTAATGATGAAATATTAAGATCTATATCAAAATAATTTTAATTATTTTTATTTAAATCTATTTATTTGTTATATTTTAAAGTAAATTTATCATTTTACCACTCTTTGAATATTAAAATAATTATTAAAACGTTATTATGAAAATCATCATTATTTTTATCTTCTATCGAAAAAACCATTTTTGCAAAAAAAATATTTTTTGAAAATGTTTAAAATATATATTTAGATTTATTAAAGTGATCTATTAAATATTTTTCATCCCTTATATAATTTTTACACAATTATTATAAGGGAATTATTCATTTCTTTTTCAAAATAAACCCCATTTGGCTTTTACTAAAATAGTTAAATGAATCTTTTTTAACATGTAGGGATTGAGTATAATTTCCATCCATTATTACCACTATCTTTTTTTAAATAATCCATTACAGTTTTCAATGATTATTTTAAAATAAAATCATTTTCATAATTTTAGGTGAATTATAGTTTTATAAAATGATTACCCCAATGAAATGAGTAATCTTTTCAAGAATGTTTTAAAGAATATTTAATGGTATTTATATTCATCAACTACTATAACCATTTATTCTTAATCCAATGAATAAATGCTGAAATGATACTGAACTTATTATTATTTTATATAGATTAAGATTATTTCCAATATACTTTTATGTAACCCATTTCTTTTCAATGGGTTATTCATCATTCAACATTATTATCATGGAACATATTTATTTTCCATGGGTTAATAACATTTCAATGTGGTTTTCATGGATGTATTTTCTTTTCAAGGGGTTAGTTATGCTTCAAATATATTTTCATGAAACAAATTTATTTTCCATTTTTTAATCAAGCAATGATAATTGTTATTCTAAATGTTTTATTCATGAATGGTACATGAACAATGTGATTGATCCTGTTATATCTTTAATGATTGGTGCAACCAGAAAACTATAGGTGATACTGATATATATTATATGATGGGTTCACCTAGATATCTTTAGAAAATATTATTCTAGCTTATATGATGGGTATATCCCGATAGCGGTATAATTTAGTGGTTAATAAATGTGTTCTTTAGGGAATTATATTGAAGTCAACCATATAGTTATTCCATTTTAAGAGTTTTTTATGGGTTTTGTATGTGGTCTATGAATATGGGTATCCAAGATACAGACATGATTTATCTATGATTGTAATTGGATTATACTATTTGTTCATCAAGATTAATATCACTTCGCTAATGGTTATTCATTATGATGTCTCTTCCTTTTTTAAAGACATATCTCATGTTTCATGATGATGATTCATGCATTGGTGGGTATGTGTCTTTTATTGATTCACTCATGAGCATTGCTTCATTCACCATACCCTTATTCACATTATATTTTCATTAATTAAATTCACTTGTTAATTCTTATTTTTACACCTTTTGAGAATTTTGTCTCAATTTTATTATGTTGTCATTTCCACAGGTTTTCAAAAATTGAATTGAAATATATGTGTCCAAAAGGTAATTCATGTTGACAGTGATGATTAGAGAATGTGAATGAACATAAAATGTGTCATGTGAGAGAAATAATTATTTAATTACATGGTTTTTCTATACATTTTATTTTTTATTAATTACATTATACATAAAAATATAAAAGGTCAATGTGAATATAAGTGATCCAATGTTTCATTTTGATGTTGTAATGTTTTGATGGAAAATAATTGGTTCAAAATTATCAGTATCAATGTTGGAAATGTAATTTAGGATGCGAGGAAGGTACTTTTATAGCTGTTATAACAAGAAAATGGTTCTGTATTTCTGAAGAATATAGGTATGTGGGAGGCCTTTTATATATGGGTGAGATGATACAAAAAGAATTTTTAAAAGATAAAATTATTCCCACATTCCATTCATTCCATAAACCCCCAAAATTTGTCATTATAGAGCCTTAGTGGAACTATGTACAATATATTTCTATAAAATGTATTTTTACACATTTTAGCTAAATTTTACCCCTTATCACTTTAGTTTTTCCCCGTTGTAAAACAATTTTTTCCTTAACAAGGGTAACCAATATTTACTTTTTTTCATTATGGTAAAAAAAAATTTGAACTTATTTGATATTATAAAATATATTGATTCCAAATATGAAATAAATTTCCCAAATTCTATTCATATTAATGGAAGAGATAAATTTAATTTAAAATAGCATATGTGACAAAAGTATAGTTTTCTTAAGAAAAAATTATCTTAACTATAGACCTTTTTAATATTTAAATTCATTATTAAATTGATTCCAATGAAAAAAATAAGTTAAATATTAATACAATCGAACTAATTTGAGTCAAAAACCAATTAAAAATATAATATGACTTTGTATATGGTTATATTGAATATGATGTTTTCAATATAAATCAATAATTTCACTATTCCCTAACAAATTATCCATTTTATAGAATTGTCAAAATTTCATCCAAAGATAAATTTTAAATTTAAATTTTAAAAGTATGTTTTATTTTTTCAGATACATTTTATAGTAGTTTTAATAATTAATTTTAAATTATGTGTTCAAAGTATGACAAATCCATTTTTAGAAAACAAATTGTTGGGAAAATGCATTTCTTTCACATTCTAATGTTTCTTATTTTATTTAAAATAAATATAAAACCATTTAATTTATATTATACATTTCTATCCCATATAATTTTTATAATTCAATTATTACTATTCATACACTCCTTCACAATAGCTAAGTTATAATGGTCGTGTTTAAATAATAATATTTTGATAGAGTATCGCCTTTTGATTTAATTGTGTATTTATTATATTGAGAGATATTGAAGACATAGAATTTAAATAGAAATAAATATATTATAATATATCTTTGTGAAACATTATCTTTTAATCATGGTGTTTCTGGTCAAAAATTATATGAAACAGAAAGTTCAACTTTTAAAATATTGGGGTGTTATACTATATACCTATATTTCGGATACATATGATTATTCATTACTCAAGGAAGATGATAAATATTGGTTAAGCATCAAAATTATTCTTTTTAAGTGTTATAATTATTTATTGAAAATAGAAATTAATTTCACTGATTATTTTTTTTCTTATTATATATGATTATTGACTACTAATGCAAGCTGATTTTCTATTGTTCAGCCATATAAATTCTTTCTCTATATGGTATATATCCACTATATACAATTAATTATTTTAGTATGTGTTGATATTCAATATATTTGTATTTCAATATGAATTTTATATTGATTCTTATGTAATGTTTAAAAAGATTTGTTTTATAATTTGTATATTTCATAATATGAATGCATAGGAAATAATGAAGTGACTAGTGAGGCTCAATGTTATATAGAGCATAAAGGAAATGGATAGTATCATAAGTCTTAATATTCAGGTAGTTGGTGTATGACTATCGAAAGAAATTATTTATTATTAGTTTCAACCATTATAGAAAAAATGATATATTGGATATGGCCTTGATGAAAAAAATAATGAATTGGTTGATACCTTGACATTATAGATCATGATGTCTATATTTATGATCTTAATAACCAAGAATTAAATTATTGTTATAAATGTTATTATTTATACTATTATTTCACCTACATAATTATATTAACCTCATGTGTTTTTTATACAGTATTATTTGATTCTTTTTAATTTATTCCATATTATTTATGCCCTTATTTATTTTGAAATATGTTTTCCCTTATTGAGCGTTCGTGAAAACCATTTTTATGTTTCCATTTCATAAGGTCATGAATAAAATTATTATAAATTATTTTTCTTGAGTATTAGTATGTGGGGAGAATTTTTTTATTGATTTCAAATTCTTGTCATGGGTTAAGTAGTTTCTA
Organism: Viscum album; assembly: GCA_963277665.1. Lineage (NCBI taxonomy): Eukaryota > Viridiplantae > Streptophyta > Magnoliopsida > Santalales > Viscaceae > Viscum > Viscum album. The sequence goes on from OY728161.1 coordinate 1,482,807,067, forward strand.
ATAGTGGAAAAATGATTTATTGCTATTGAAAAAATATGAGTTTAGTTAGTTGAATTTAATTTCTAACCCTATAAAACTCTAAATGAAAAATATCACTTTAATTTAAGAGAATATATTTTTTTTATATGAAATTTAAATAATGAATTTATAAAATGGGGTTTCATAATTCGTTTCAAATATGATGTGAAAAAATGTGTTTATTCAAAAAATATTCTCACAATGTAATTTGGGGAATCATTGTTGGTATTAAATGAGTTTTTAGATAAATTTATATGTTTATTTATTTGTTGAAGATAATTTTATGTGTTAAAAATTTCATCAATGGTTGAAAAAATAAATTTTGTCATGGTTTTAATGGTATAGATATATATTTATGTTGGTTGAGGTAATATTGAATATTTAGTGTTTTTTGGGTATTAGGATAAGAGAACATTAGTAGAAATCCTTGGGAAAATTCTTAGTGTAGAACCATAATATTTTAAAAGAACAATATTATTCATTATATTTTAATCGATACACAACAATATCATATCATGTTTTATATCCAATAATTAGTTTCCTCAACAGTTGGTATTACATGAAAGATCATGTTTTACGAAACACCAATATATTATTGATATTATTTTTCAATATGATAATTATCTCATAGAAATTAGAATAATGGGTATTAAAAAAATATCTAAATTATGAGAATATATAGTTTATAAATTTTTATTAATTATATATTTATTATAAATAAAATAGAGACCATTTGAAAGAAAAAAGATTGTTTTCTAAAGAATATTTTTTTAATGTCAATGTAATCGTGCTTGGAGAACGTGACTTAAAATTAAATTGTACTAATTTTTAATCATTATATGAATAAATAAACCTACCTTTTGAAATATAAAAAAAATATCTTATAGTGAATATTTTTAAATATGTTGAAATGTTTCATTTTTTGATAAATAATGAAAAAATAATAGATTTTAATTGAAAACATTCATTTCATCTAAATAGATTGTAATGTTAAATTATTTTTTAAATTAGATTTAAAGTCATAATATTTTTAATATAAGTATATTATTCAAATATATACCATTTTAATCATTTTAATGATTAATTTGGATATAAAAATATTGTTAATGTTTGATCTTTTCCACATTAAAAACCTACATTCTAACAATGTCTGTGAGATTAACATTAAATTAATTTATCCAGATTATAAAAATTGAATTTGAAATAATTTATTACATATTTGGAATCAGAATAATTTAAATTATCAAATAATTTCAACATACTATTTCTCTATAATTAATGGAAAAAAGCGTTAATCTTAATTATAGTGATTAAGGTAAAAACAAGTCTACCTTGTGGTTAAACTAAGAATATAAAGAGTAAAAAGACCTACAAATTTTTTCAACACCACATTCATGTCCATTTTTTTACTTTTACCTCGTTATGAACTATTTTTATTAGTTAGTGGTGTACTATTCAATGAAATTTACCAATTTAATATGTTATGTAAAGAAAAAGACAAAACATGAACTTTTCTTGATTTTCATATATATAATTTTTTGTGATAGTTAAAAAAAATATTGGTTCGACTAAAAATATTATTTTGAGGAATCTATTATTTTTAATCATCATAATAAGTCATTTATAATTTATTGAGATAAATTAGTCATTTAAATTTCTTATGAAATGCCAATGGAGTATTTATTCTGTTAATAATTAAAAAAAATTAATGATACTAAAAATGTAAAAGTGAAGTAAGGTGAATAAATTATTCTCTTAAATTATTATTTATAGACTAGTATATCATTTTAAATAGTATATAAATTAATATTCTCAAATTATATCATATTATTAATGATTTTAAATTTAAATTTAATAAATAATGTGGAATTTAAAATTATTGTGATTTTATAATAATCTATATTTAATAAAATGATTAGAAATTTTAAAAAAACATATGTTCATCAAAGTTATTATTATATATTTAAAAATATAAAATTATTTCCATTAATATAAGAGGTTATATTTAGTAATGATCATATTTACCCAAAAATATGAAAAAAAATATTAGCATGTTAGGGTCAAAGTACTGTGTTTACATGTAAATGTGCTTCTATTAAAATTAGTTACCAATACACTTGTTAGTTTTTTTATAAAATATATATGATATTTATAATCGGTGTGACTAAATTTTATAATAGGTATAACTTTAATTTATTTATAATGGATAAATTACAATGGTAGAAAAATAAATACAATGTTAAGAAAAAAAGGGGTAAAATTGAGTAAACACAAAGTCTAAGGAAAAAAACGTTCCAAATTGTGTTATTTGTTGTTTATTAGTTTTTAAAGATAGAAATTTTAATTTGATAATTTTTTTTCAATTTTTCAATCACATGGGGCATGGGATATCTCCATATAGTTAATACATTTGAGTATTTACAATAATTCCACTTCTCCTCCACTATGAAAGTGTACTCACTCTTCCAATATATCAACACATATAAATCAATTTTTATCATCCAAAATACATTTAAATTCACTAAAAAAAACATCCTTAATCTCATACTGGAAGCCTTATTTTGGGCATAAGTACAACCTAGTAATTCTATAGGGAAAACCAAAGGAATATACATAAAGAAGATGTAACTTTTTTCAACTAGCATCGTTATTTTATATACATCTCAAACTCTATAATTTATTATTATAAAATAAGTATATAATAACATAATTAAAATAAATATGATAATATATTTTTAGGTTATTATTATTCCATAATCAAATACACACTTCCATAAAATGGGTTACGAAATCCTTATCCGTGTGAACAGTGGACTACCGCCTTACGAGACAATGTCTTCCGTTTTTCCATTACCACCCCTCATTGTTGAAAATAAGGATGAATATAATGTTTATATATTATAATTATAAAATTAATATACCTATTGTGTAATTAAACCATATATATATACCATTTTATGTATTTATACTTATGGGATACAATAGCATCATTATTGTGTATGGTGGATTCCCGCCACGGGATGAAATGATATTCATTTTCACAAACGCATTACATGGAATCATATAATGTCAAAAATAATTAATATATGTTATAATAATTACATATTATGATATAAATCTAATATTTATAATTATTTATATACAATATAACATTTTCTTTCATACCATTTCACCCACCGAAAATGTGATAACGTCATTCTTGAACGGCTGGACTACCGCCTCCTTGAAGTGAAGTGGTTACTTTTCACATAAAAACATCACATGAATTATATATATAATTATATATAATTATATATAATTATATATTATGTTTTTAATAATATAATTATAATTTAGGAATGATAAATATTACTTACATTCATTTCATAATTATAATTGAAAAATGAAAATGTTACTTATGTGTAAGTATGACCTACTTTATTAATGATCATAACATTACTACATTTTTCATAACCATATTCCACGATTGGTTTTAAAATTATAATTGATGTAAAAATATGATAATTATTTCATAATTAATATTATGTATAATATTATTTAATTACCAATTTGACCATAGTTAACATATCAAAGTTATATTTACACATGTGTTTAATATAGTCAAAACAACTAAGATAAACTTAATTGATTGAGTAACTATATATAACTTGTTAAAAAGAAAAATTAATTTAATAAAAAACAATAAAATGGATATCATGAAAGTAAATAAATCACTTATTTTTACAATCATTGAATATAACTGTACAAGTGACAAATGGAGTCAAGAAAATACACTTCTTATCAATTTCTTTTCATTGAGGTATTTTTTGATTTTTTGGACCTATATTATGTGATATGGTGTATATACAGACATATTGAGATTTAATATCACGAATTTAACTATTAACATGGTATTTAATTTTTTCCATTATAATTTTTCATTGGTATTATGGTTTAAGTGTTTCCCATGTGATAAGGCACGTTTCATTTGAATTTGTTTTATTTATTTCCCTCAAAATCACATTCTCTTCCATGTTCATGATTTGAAATGATTTTATTAATTTTAATATATGTATATATGAGATATATAAATTATATTTTATATTTATTTCAATTGTTTCAATGGTTTTAAAAATGGAATCATATTTACATGTTTTAAATAGAATGTTTCAACAAAATAGAAAAGGAATGTTGTATTCTTAAAATAAATGTCGCAAATAAATTTTCTGTCACTGTAATGGATATTTAATTTATAAATTAATTTTCAATATTAAATGTTATCTTTAATGAAAAATAATATTTTCATATTCTTTGTTATTTTCTATTTCAAAATGGGTTATCATATAAAATGGTGTTTCTTTATTGAAAATGGGTTTTTAAAAGAACATGGTATATTCATGAAAGTGTTGTTCAAATGGGTTAAAAAGAGTATTTCAGAGGTGTTTATAATGAAAATGATATATTAATGATATATTATGTTATAATTTTATGAAATGGGTGATCCTGATATAGCTTATATAAAGGGTTGATCCCCAATAATCTCAAGGGTGATCCCTATATAGCCTATATGATTTGTTTTTTTTCATTAAAGATAATTAGAAATGGGTGATCCCAATATATATTATAGAAATGGTAGAGCCCCATTATAGCTCATGGGTGTGGATGATATATCCTATATAAAGTGTGACCAATATTATGGATCTCCATTTCATTGGTTAATTATTATATTGGAAGTCGGTAATATGGTTTTTCCAATTAAAATGGTTTTGAAAGGGTTTTATGAAGATGATGATCAAAACCATGAAAAGAGGATTTTAATTGTTTTATATGGGTGTCAAATTATTTATGTTAGTGAAAAAATAATTTTCACAGAGAATTGTTTTAATTCATTCAATTAAATAAAATTCATTTAAAGGTGAATATTTCTTGAGTTTTCATGTTTTTAATGATGTAAATATTAAATTTCACTTCATATTGATCATTGGTATTTTTTCCCATCCAATGTTTTCTAAAATTGTTTCACAAGGTTAAAGGATGGTTATGAGGTATGAATAAGTTATGTTGAAATTTGGGGAAATTTTCCCTTAAAATAAATCATAATTTATTTTAAAATTATTATATTATTTGGAAAATGGATACTAATAGAATGGTTGAACATTCTATTATTTTGATTTTTTTATGTATGAGATATGTAACGTCCCGGTTCCAGGTGCCCCTCAATGGGTGCCCTGAACCTGGTTAGCCATGTGACCTCAAGCACAATTCCACAAACGCCAGAGGCTGCCGACTAGCAGCGATGGCCTAGGTCTGATAGTGAGGAAACTATGCCCTCATTTGTCAAAGTGTAGCGCAACGGAATAAAATAAAACATACAACAACAGCGGAAAACATAAATCATACACAACTGAATTAAACAACTGAAGTATAAAAAACCAACTAGTATATAAATAATGGTGTAACCTGCCTCAAATTCCAAGAAATTAGCCAGAAAATGTTACACAACAATACAGTATAGTACATGTACAGGAAATCAAAACAGAACAAAATAGCCTGTAGCATCGCGAGCCTCAGCCTGGTCCCATGCTCCCCAACTCCTCATTAGAAATCAAGTACCTATATAGGGACACTTTCCTCTATCAACACATACAACAATATAATCTGTTTGGGCCGAAAATCATGACCCTAACAGGGTGTGAGAAATAAATCCCAGTAGGCACCCACCAATGGAACGTGCCCAACTGTGTGTAAACATGCAACAATAGTGTACAAAATTAAATTCAATAAACTAAGTAGTACTCAAAAGTAAATAACTTTACCAGTTATATTGACATTATAATTATTCATTTAACCATTTAATATCAACAAAACACCAAAGTGAATTTATAATTAAGAAGTCAGCTTCCTAAAACAAGAAAAACCTCACCCTCAAGTAATCATAATCTTGCCCTTAGGCATGACATAACTTTCCCTCAGGCGTACGGAGTGTCGCCCTCAGGCAAAAAATTCAAGCCCTCAAGCACGAATGGTTTCCCTCAGGCGAAATAGCACGTTGCCCTCAAGATAATACAGTGACGCCATCAGGCTATAGTAAAACACTACCGTCATGCATAAGTAAAACATCGCCCTCATGCATAAGTAATCGGGCCATGCCCAACATATAAACATGAAATTTAAATACAATTCATCTCAAGGAAAATGTAATGCATAATTAAACATGGAATACCCTTGGGTATCCTGGCCAAACGACTAAAAAGAAGAACACACCCCTCAGGATGGTCTTGGATCCAAGCAGTAATACCAAACAGCATTTTAATATAACATTTAATTACTTATAAGATTCCAGGTATTCAACTAGCAACTACCTCAGCCACACGACACCCCAACATGGGTTCGTAGCACAACAAAAATACAAAACGCACAGAAGTTGGAAAATAAACACCAAGCCACCTACCTTAAATGCCCCTGATCAGAATACTCGAATGACGTTCCACGAATAGTCCCAGAACGAGGTGGATCTGAGGTGAAAGAAAACTTGCTTAAATGAAAATAACATCCATCAGAAGATGAATTGTCAAGAAGTATTCAAGGATAGTGGAGGGCTTAACCTGGCGGTTCCAATGAGATTGTCTGAGGCGGAAACGGATTCCCGACGTGCACTCGGCGGATCTCCAAACTCCGAGCTCCCTCTTCCGCTCCTTCATCTTTTTCTAAGTCTTTCCTGTGTACATGGGAGGCTACTACCCATTTTAAGCGAAAAAAACAATGTACACGACATGTACTTTTGAGTACATGATGTGTACTTCCTTTATTTAACTGTTCATCTGGCAATTTCTCGCCATCGTGACACTATTCATCTGCCGACATGACTACACGGCCTATCTTCTTGATTACACGGCGTGTTCTGTCACACAGCTGGCCACCACCATACTATTTGCCTGCTGACTGACTACACAGCATGTAAAGGAACACTACACAGCGTGACGTCGTTTTTTACACCCTTCATTGTCGACATGGCCACAAGCCCTATGTAATTATCCCACATGGCCAAAAGTACATGGTGTGTGAAAAAATACACGGTGTGTATGTCCAAAATTTGGGATTTTTCCCCATTTTCCATATTTTCTCAAAAACACATAAGGAAAAGGGAAAAGAAGAAACCCATACCTCACAACTAAGAACCGGGTTCTTAAAAACTCCCCCCATTAAAGAAATTCGTCCCTGAATTTCCCTTCCAAGGGTAGTGATGATAAAGATCAGAACAGATCTGGCCACTGAGCCCGTACGTCAGTCTCCCACTCCCAGGTTTCATCCTGCACTTGGCCATGCTGCCGTAGCACCCGTACGAGAGGAACTGACCAACCTCAGAAGAACCTTTGTGATCCTTTTAATTATACGAATCAGATGATCCTCAAAGGACGCATCTAACTACAACTCAACCTCCTCAGGACGAAAAACGCAAGACAGGTATGAATGATAACGGTGCAACTGAGATACGTGGAAGACGTTGTGCATGGCTCAGTACTTCTATGGTAACTGCAACCGATAGGCGGCCAGACCGACTCTATCTAGAATCTCAAATGGCCCCACATACCTCGGTGAAAGTTTACCCTGTCTCCTGATCCGCCTTTGTTCCTACCTCGGCGAAAAATTCAAGAAAACTTAATCCTCGACCACAAACTCCAAGGGTCATCTACGACTGTCAGCATAAGATTTCTGACGAGTTTGCATCGTAGCCATTCACTTCTGAATCAACTGGACCTGCTCAGAGGTCTCCTGTACGAGACGTAGTCCCGGTAAAACTGCCTCACCTGCCTCTAATTAGCACAATTGTGATCCTCATTGACTTCAATATAAATCCTCATAAGGTGTCATCTCAATAGTTCCATGAAAACTGTTATTGTAGGAAAACTAGACTTAGGGTATATGCTTCTCCCAAGAGCCCCCATAGTCTAGAACGCATGCACACAACTTTTCCTCTAGCACCTATATCTTATGCTCTCACTGGACATCGGTCCGAAGGTGGTAAGTTGTGCTTAGAAGCACTTGTGTACCCAATGCCCTCTGAAAACTGTACCAGTAAAGAGACGTAAAATGGGTGTCCCTATCAAAAATGATATAATGAAGGACCCCATGAAGACGTACGATCTCTCGGATATTCAAATTTCTCAGGTCATAAACACTGAAGGTCTTCTTGATTGGAATAACGTGAGCTAACTTCATGAGTATGTCCACAACAACCCCAAAGGAATCATTGCCTCGAGGTGACCTCGGCAACCCAATGATGAAATCCATCGCGACATCATCCCATTTCCACTACGGGATGGGTAACTACTGTAACAGTCCAGCTGGCCTCTGATGCTCCGCAATCACCTGCTGACAGGTGGAACACCTCGTAAAAAAACTAGTTATATCTCTCTTCATACCCGGCCACGATTAATGACGTCTCAAGTCACAGTACATCTTGGTAACCCCAGGATGAACTGCCCAAGCTGAAGCATGAAACTCCCGCATCAGATCCTTGTGTATATCCCCTGGAACACATACTCATCCATGAAAACGCAGAACGTCATCATCGCCTATAATAAAACCAGGAGGAGGGTCCTCCCTTTCCACCGAATCTCGTAGAACTAGGCCTTTTGGATCAAATAGGTGTCTCATCCTCACTATATCCAGGAGGGTAGAAGTCATAGCTAAATAAGAAAGATATGTCTGCCCCTGACTGACATGCACCTCCTTATGCATCTCAGAGAACAACGCCATAAGCTACCACTCATCACTGGCCTCCTGCCTAGCATGTATCTGAGTCTTCTGACTTAGTGCATCAGCTACTGCATTAACATTACCAGGTGTGTAGGAAAGCTCAAAATCAAAATACTGTTGGTATTCGACCCACCTTCGCAGCCTCAGATTCAAGTCACGCTAAATAAAGATATACATGAGAATTTTGTGGTCGGTGAAAACCACAAAATGTTATCCCAATAGATAATGTCTCCAACAGCTCAACCCATGCACAACTATAGCCAACTCGATATCATGCATCGGGTAATTCCTCTCTTGTGTCTTCAACTGCCGAGAACCGTATGCAACATCTCGATCACCCTACATCAACACTACTCCCATCCCAATACCTGATTCATCACAGTAAATTGTATAGAACTTCCCTTTCTCGGGATGTATCACGACTGGTGCTTATGTCAACCTTCCTTTCTGGTCCTGAAAGGATGTCTCGCAGGCTTCTGACCAAAGGAACTTCACACCCTTCTTAGTCAAACACGTCAATGACACTGCTAAATGGGAGAAGTCCTGGATGAAACATCTGTAGTAACCATCCAACACTAATAAGCTTTGTATCTCGAACACGTTCTTAGTCTTATCCTAGTAAGCTACTGCTCTAACCTCTTCTAGGTCCGCTGTAACACCTTCCTCTGAGATGATATGACCTAGGAAGTGAATTTTGTCCAACCAAAAATGGCACTTTGAGAGCTTAGCATACATCTTATGCTCTTTCAGGGTACTCAATACGATCTCAAGATGGGTGTCATGGTCATATCGGTTGTGAGAGTACAGCAAGATGTCATCCACAAATACTACAATGAATGAATCTAGATAAGGATGGAAAACAAAATTCGTCAAAGCCATAAAAAATGTTGGCGCGTTCGTGAGTCCGAATGGCATAACCGTATACTCATATAGACCAAACCTGCTCTTGAAAGCTGTGAGAGGTATATCAGATGGTCTAACACGCAGCTGATGATATCCAGACCTCAAGTCAATCTTCAAGAATACTGGTTCTCCACATAGTTGATCAAAAAGATCATCAATCCTCAGCAAGGGATATCGGTTCTTAACTGTCAACTGATCAGCTTCCGATAATCCACACAGATTCTTAGGGTACCGTCCACCTTCTTTGAAAAAATGACCGGCGAACCCCAAGGAGAAGTACTGGGTCGGATGAAACCCTTTGCCTATAACTCCTCTAACTGCCTCTTGAGCTCCTGAAACTCTATTGTAGCCATCCTGTATGGAATAATGGACACTAGTGCTACTCTTGGGATGATCTCAATAGAGAACTCCACCTCTCGCTCTGGAGGTAGATCTGAAAAGTCATCTGGGAAAACATACCTGAAACGATCAACCACTGGAAGGAAATCTTCTTGACAAGTACCGTGATCATCCAGATATAAACTTGCAATCTGGGTTGTGACTCCACCTCGCCCATGATGCTCTGGTCCAGCTCGACACGCCTAAACATCCCATTCACCCTTTTATATAAACTCTCCACCCTCTGGTGACGTGAAACTCACCCTGCGATGATTGCAATCCACAAAGGCTCAAAAGGGAACCAACCAGTCCATCCCGAGAATGACATCATATCTCTTCATCACCAAGACATAGAGGTCCCAAAGGAAGTGACACCCACCATCCTCAAGGGGAAACTCCTTACACTAATGCACACTAGCCATTCTAGTCCCCAACGGAGCGTCTAGCATCATGATATCAGATGAAGTAGAAACATAGAGCCCAAGGCTCTTCAAAATGGGAACATATATAAATCTATGTATAGAACCCATATTGAAAAGTACTAAAGATAAAATAGAAGCTACTAGAATAGTACCTATTACTGTAGAAGGTCCGGGATCCTTCTCTTGCTAGGTCTATTGCACTACATATGTCTGCCTAGTGCCGCGGCCCTGTGACACAACCTAGATACCCTGAGCTATCCCACCCTACTGCCTCTGAGATCCTGGTGTCTAGCTACCAAAGCCACGACCACCATCTCTTCCTGCACCCCCTGACGTATTCTAGTTCCCTAATTGGTAAGAAGCTTCTGGTCATGCTCCTGCACGTGGAGTCTGCACATAACCCCTATCACTAGCCATCGGTGGAAAAACCCTGCAAAACTACTACAGATGACCCATCTTTCCGCAATCTTGGCACTCCACCAGGTCTCGTGGTCAGTGTGGCCTCTTGTTCCCCTCTCTGCAACGCTGGTAACACCTAATCGGGCCACCTGAAGAAACTGCATGGCTGGTACATCCACCTTTAGAGAAGTCCATCTGTCGCTTCCTCTTGCCAGTAGAAACAGTACCCAAAACCGGTACTGAACCACCCTGGCCCACACCACTAGCTTCCCGCAGGTTCCTCTCTGTAATCAGCAGCTGATTCACAATATCATGTACTGAAGGCAACCTGAAAACATTCACCAGCACTCAGATGTCATACTAAATCCCATCATCGAAGCTTCTGGATCTTAATGTCTCGTCTCCCACCAGAACGGGTGCAAAATAGTGAAGCTCGGTGAAATGATCAGAATAATCCATCACTGACATAGCACCCTGCTGCAGATTCATGAACTCTCAATATCTATCTACCCTCAGCGTCTCTGGAAAAAAGAAGTCATAGAAGATTGCCTGAAAATCATCACACGCCATGTCTTTGTGTTGCTCTTCTTGGTTAGTAACACCCCACCACCTCTTGGTGGAATCATGTAGCATATAAGTCGTGAGCTTGACCCTCCTCCCTGGAGGCGTCTTAAGATGCTCAAAAATAGTCTGCATTGAACTCAGCCAAGACTCCACAATCTGTGGTTCGCCATCCCTTGAAAACGTAGGTGGATGCTGCTGCCGAAATATAAGTGTCAGCTCAGCCATAGATGTGGTAGCCCGCAGTGCTCCCTGAAACGTCTGCATGAACCGCATAAAGCCTTCACGGAACTGCTCCTTCGTGCCCGTGTCCGGTATAACGGCTGGCGCCGCATCTGGCTCTATTGGAGGATCCACAGGAAGCCCATGACCCACCACCTAGGGAGTATACTCGTTCCCGCTCCCATGGAAAACAACGTATGGTCGTCTTAGCGGCATGACACTACAAGGTCAAACACACACCTTAGAACGAGATTAAAAACAACCAAATATGAAGAAACCAAAAAGGGAACAGGCGGAAGAATGCATTCAAAATTTGAAAAATAAGACTACACGGTATGTATACTGACTACACGGCATGTACTTGACTTCTCTTCCCCTGCCCGGGTCCTTCTACACGGCTAAGCCACACGGCTCCCGTTGAACAAAACTACATGGCATGTATATCATCTACACGGCGTGTACGATGTAATTTCATCTACCCGTGTCGGTTGCGACACGGCCGACTAATCGGCTTGACACTACATAGCGTGTGACACCCGAACATGATGTGTACACCACCTAGTTTCCCAGCCACACGACTAACACACACGCTCTGTCCTTTGGCAAGACTACATGGCATGTACCACAGGTACATGACGTGTACTAGATGAGCTTCGTCGACCCATGTTGTTCGTTTCATTACCGGACACACGGCTCACACTACACGGCATGTTCTATACACATACAACGTGTACACGAAGGATTACCCCGACCCGTGTTGTTAGTTACACGGCCGAGTCCCCAGGTCTCACTACATGGTGTGTTCTTCATTGACACAACGTGTATATCTTAAGGTTTCCTCCACCCATGTTGTTAGTTACACGGCGGACCCCAGGTCAACACTTCACGACATGTACAGAAGCTACACGACATGTTCTCCCCAAGAATTTCCCTTCCCTGTGTCCCCTCCCACACGGTCTATGACCCGAGAAGAGACTACACGGTGTGTACTTAGGGTACATGGCGTGTACTCAAAAAGTTTATTTTTCTTCCAGAACAGAAGACCATACATGGTGTGTTTAAGATACTACACGACATGTGTACTGGGTTTTTGGACAATATGCCTCATAAACTTCTCTGAAACCCTTAAAATACTGATAAAAAAACACCTAAGTGTCAAATTCTGATCCGTGAGGGCCCACACTCACCACGAATCAATGTTTGACCTCTTATCTGTGTTATAACATAATAAATAGTCAATGATCCACCAAATTCCAGTCAATGGGGGCCCATACCACCCAAAAGACAAATTTTTTCTTTCATTCTATAAACCGTCTCATACAAAATACCATATCACATAGTAGGTATTTATCAAGCAGCTATCACAACAGCATGATTTTATAGCACAACAACTATCACAATAACATGCACTTTCTAATGCACCTACATGGCATGGAAACTATTCATGGCATGTGATTTCTATTATTTTCCTAAATGAGGCATGAGATGGCATACCCTCATCTCATCGGGTTGCAACTAAATAGAACACAAGGATAAAATATAAATAGCACAATCACAAGTGTGTCACCCAATGGTGAAAACAAATCAACTGTAAATTGCAAAATCAGTAAAATTGCAATACGAGGTAAATTGGATTTTCCCTGTACATAGGTTAGCTATGCCCGAGCACAGCTTATTACCAACTACCGTTCTATTCCTATCCCTGACTAAGGCTCCAAATAGTAAGTCAATGAAAAGAAACCATCTGATACCACTTTGTAACGTCCCAGTTCTGGGTGCCACTCAACAGGTGCCTCGAACCCGGTTTTCTACGTGACCTCAAGTGAATTTCCCCAAACACCAGAGCCTTCTAACTAGCAGTGAGGGCCCAGGTCTGATAGTGAGGAAACTATGCCATCATTTGTCAAAGTGTAGCATAGCAGAATTAAATAAAACATACAACAACAGCGGAATCTATAAACCATATACAACTGAATTGAACAACTGCATTAGAAATAACCAACCAGTATATAAATAATGGTGCAACATGCCTCAAATTCTAAGAAAGTAGCCAGAACATGTTACACAACAATACAGAACAGTACATGTACAGGAAAGAAAAACAGAACAAAATAGCTGGTAGCATCGCGAGCCTCATCCCGGTCCCATGCTCCCCTACTCCTCAGTAGCAATCAAGTACCTGTATAGGGACTCTTTCCCCTATCCACACCAGCAACAATATAATCCTTTTGGGCTAAAAAGCATGACCCAAACAGGGTGTGAGAAATAAATCCCAGTAAGCACCCACCAAAATCATGTGCCCAACTATGTGTAAACATGCAATAATAGTGTGAAAAATTATATGCAATAAACTAAGAATTACTCAAAAGTAACTAACTTTTCTAGTTATATTTCCATTTCAATTATTCATTTAACCATTTAATATTATGAAAACACCACAATGATTTTCTAATTAAGCAGTCAGCATCCTCAGACAATTAAAATCTCACCCTCAGGTAATCGGAATCTCACCCTCAGGCATAATAGAATTTTCCCTTAGGTGTACAGAGTGTCTCCCTTAGGCACATAAGTCATGCCCTCAGGCACAAAAGGTATCCCTCAGGCGAAATAGAACGTTTCCCTCAGGCTAATACATTCATGCCCTCAGGCTATAATAAAACACCGCCCTCAGGCATAGGTAAAACACCACCCTCAGGCATAAGTAGTCGGGCCATGCCCAACATATAAACATTAAATTTAAATAAAATTCCTCTGAAGGAAAATGTAATGCATAATTAAACATGGAATACCCTTGGGTATCCTAGACAAACGGCTAAACAGAGGAACGCACCCCTCGGGATGGTCCTAGATCCAAGTAGCAATCCAAAACATCATTTTAATATCACATTTAATTACCTATATGATTCTAGGTATTCAAATAGCTATGGCCTCAGCGACACGACACCCCAACATTGTTTCGTAGCACAAAAAAAAACCAAACGCACAGAAGTTGGAAAATAAACCCCAAGACACCTACCTTAAACACCCCTGATCAGTATACTCAAACGACGTTCCACGAATCATCCCAGAATGAGGTAGATCTAAGGTTAAAGAAAACTGTATTAAATGCAAATAACTTCCATTAGAGGAATAATTGGAAAGAACTGCGCAAGGAGAGTGGAGGGCTTACCCGTGCGGTTCCAACGAGATCATCCGAGGTGGAAATGGATTCTTGACGTGCGCTCGGCGGATCTCCAAAGCTCCAACCTCCCTCTTCTGCTCCTTCTTCCCATTCTAATCCTTCCCCGTGAACAGGGGTTGCTACTACCCATTTTAAGCGAAAAATACAAAGTACATGGCATGTACTTCCGAGTACACGGCGTGCACTTCCTTCATTTAACTGTTCATCTGATGGTTTCCCTCCAGCATGGAACTTTTCATTTGCCGACATGACTACACAACCCGTCTTCTTGAGTACACAGCGTGTTCTGTCACACACCTGGCCACCGTGTTACTATTTGCCTATCGACTGACTACACGGCACGTGAAGGAAAATTACACGGCATATAGTTGGTTTCTACACCCTTCATCGCCGACATGGCCACATGCCTTGTGTACTTATCCCACACGGCCAAAAGTACACGACATGTGGAAAAGTACATGGCGTATACATCATAAATTTGGGATTTTTTTCCCCAATTTTCCATATTTTCTCAAAAGCACTTAAGGAAAAGTGAAAAGAAGAAACTCGTACCTCAAAAATAAGAACTAGATTCTTACAAGATATGGACTATGTGTCAATGATATTACACTAAAAATATTTTCAAAGTGAATGAAATTAAATTCCTGGATGAACTAAGGGATCTGAAAATGTTTGTGGTTCGGTCAAAATAGTCATTATCAGAGTAAAAATTTATATAAAATTATCAGTTATAAAAATGATAATAAATTTTCATTGAAATATTTTACCTTACAGTTATGTTAAAATTCTATAGAATTTAAGTATTATAATATTTACTTGACTAAATATTTATATTCAGAATGATTTTTTATGAAGAAACTCATAACCTTTAGTCAGAAGGAATCCATAGGATAATATAATTTAATATTAGCAAATATATATGTTTGGAATTAGAATAGAATAGTTTGTTATCGTTATGGATCAGTAGACACAATATACAAATGTTGGTGGTATCCTTGAAAGAGAGTAACCTCATCCAGCATGAAGGAACATGTCTATATTGGATCATTTCATGAGAAACATCACATATCATTCAATGGATCATCTAACCCAGTGGTGTCTAATGGATTCAGAAATTCCCTAGATATTATATTTCATGTCATGTGAATGATGTTGCATCAATAGATAACACTTGATATAAAAATATTTGAATGTTTAGTTGATCTATTGTGGTGTTTAGTTAAGAATACCAAAGATAAATATGGTTCTGATGCCTGGTAATGGGACAAATTATTTTAGAACCAGCTTGAGTAGACCCTGAACCGGTCAACCAATCCATCTCAGGCAAGTCCCAAAAATCTTACTCTATCTACCTTGACACCCCCCAATAATAAGGAATCTCTAAAATTAAAGGACAACTTAGATCCAACCTACACTGATACCATTTTTTCATGATCCATCACGATTCTACCCTAAACCAGTCACCCAGGATAGCCCACGAAACATTATGAGAGGGATTCCCGATCCTCTCTGGATGGAAACAAGTACCGAAATATTTTTTAGAGTAACAATGGAATGATTTCTCAAACATATAAAAAGTTAAACAATTTCTAGAAAGAAATGGAAATCCCATTACACATTTATATAAAATATTAAATTAACATTATTTTCACATGGAAGTGAAAGTACCAATGAATAAAAAAAATAAACCGACCAAACATGAAAACTAACTATCTCCATGTCACGGTACAAGTCACTCTCTAACGAAATGATCACACGTCTCCCATGGCGATTGAACTCATTCTGAAACCAGCACGAGGGATAAAAATATATGATGACTACATGTTTTATTATTAAAAATGTGTAGGTTAGCATGCTATTATATCCTTAATCCACTTACCATAAAATAAAAAATATTGATTCTATGTTTGAAATAAAATATGTAAAATTAAATTTTCAAAACATGGTTCCATGCTATAATCATTATAAAATAAAATGGTTGCAAGTATTCATAACCAAGAAATTCTAGTAACCAATTTCAAAGAGATGAGACTTCAAAGGAAAAATAGTTTTCAATAGTGTTTCTTTAAATTATATACACATTTCAATAAATTACACACACCATTTAATTTATTAACCAAACACATTGTATGCCGATAGTGAGTAAAAAATAGACAATGAGAAGAAGTCACAGGACAACCCCTGGGAACTAGTTCGTTGCGGGCCTCATGTACCTCATATCTTGGTGTAAAAGTTACCAAAAAAATTTCTACTATCATGCACGAGCCACTAGTAGGGAAAAAATACCCATAACCTAGTGTTACCCAACATCATCATCATAGTTTAGGTAGTGATTTCATCATCAAACTTGTTTGGTGAAATAAGGAAGAAACCATTCTATATCATCGGCATAATAGTACACATAAGACCACCTAAATTCATGGGTTTCCCTTAAGTGCACAATCATGTTCCACATATTATCATATATGTGTTTCACATGAACATTGAATTCCCAAATCATACACAAAAAAATATCCTGTAAACATGCTTCACATTTCTTTCAGGGATCAAAAAACCATTTAAAATTTGTATGAAATAATTTCATGAAGTATAAAAAGGCTTTGCACATAAAATGAATTCAAATATGAACTTTTAAGTCCAAAAACCCCACCATTACCATATCAAACTAGATTTAGGATCACGAACACCATTTAATAAATCAATTTATGGACCCTAAATTGGCTCCAAATCATACAACATGAAGTACACATGAAAACCAATTTTATTTGAAAAATACCAAATTGGTCTTTAATGAATTCTTCACAAAAACAATATTTATCAAATGAACCAATTCCACTATTCATAAATTGGTGTAAACGCACCATTGGAAGAAATATAATATTTACTAAATCCCTTAAAAAAATCAGGTTATACATGCAAAACCCATCAATTCCTATAATGGTTCGAAATGGGCCATTTACCATGAATACATGCCAAAACACCCTAAAAAGTGATACTCACTTAATTATAAAACCTAAAACCAGATTAGATCCCATATAAGGAACCCAATAAAATTTTTATTCCCATGATTCCATTATTTTTCCTAATCCAAAACAATCATTTAATGTCACCTTGAGCACACAATATTCAATCGGGCACTCTCTCAAAAATGAGGCATTGAACACTAATAAAACTAACTCTATTTATAACTAAAATTGTTATAAAAAAAATTTCATGCCAAAAATTTATTTAAATTTCTGAACTGGGTTATAAACATTTTATGTCAGGTGATATAGAAAATGGACCATTCAAACAAACACTTAGTGTGCACACTTTAACAAAAACAACACAATTTTCACAAAAAAAGGAATAAACTACCCTTCTTGTACAATATATAATTAAACCAAAGGGATAAAAACTATACCTATCATACTTATAAAGTAAAAATAGAATTAATTAGATGAATCTTGAATTATAATTGAAGTATTTGGGAGACCCTAACTCAAAACCAAGGCGGAATGGAAACACACACCTGATAACACCTTCAAAGGTTTTATAAATAATAACCATATGAATACCATACCCAAAAGATAAAAAAACCTCATAAAAAATCATGGAATAACATAACACTAGGTCATTAATGAGCAGGGGAGATGATATAGTTATATAAATATTGAAAGAGGATGAGGAAGGAGAAGAAAGTATTAAAAAAACATACCTTGATGACTAGGGAAATATATATATCCCTTTAGATCCACTCCCTTAGTGGGGAGGTAATGGTTTGAAACAAAATGGAGAGGATCCACTGGTTGGGAATAAATAGGGAATGATGATTCAGGGTAAAATAGTAATAAAAAATGATTTAGGAATGAAACAATTTACCTTTTCAAATATGGAAAATTTGATAAACCATGAGGATGTTTTCCTTAATCACCAATAAAGATTACATAGAAATATATAAAATGGAACATGGTAGTGCACCTACCGTATTTGGACTTTTTTGAGAGGTGTAATGACTAAAAAATTTAATAAATTGAATAAGACATACAAAAAACAAAATATATTTTTAAAACTGGATATGGGATTACAGGATAGCCCAAAACCTGAATAAATAACCCAAATCCACCGTGATTATGAATTCATATGGGGTATAAATGGATATGGTGTTTTGAATAGGTTAGGTTAGGCCATGTGAATGTGGAATGAATGCGAAATGTTAAAAAATAAGTAGTTATTAGTGAAACAAAGTTTTTTTAAAAATGGGAAATGGGCCAATGGTTCGGCCCAAATCATGAAGTAAACACACTTTTCCCCAACCCCCCCCCCCCCCCCAAAGATATGGGAAACCCATGGTAGGATGATTAGAAATATTTAGCACTTCATAACTCAACATTTATCTCACACAAATTAAATGAATAAGATCAGGATTTCTGGAGAATTAGATCAAAACTATGATATGACAAAAACGAGAGTGAAAATTCTCCCCACCATTAAAGATTTCTATCACTACAATGATATAACACATTCCAGCCGATTGATCAATGCCTAAGTATTACATGTAAACTCAATAAAACCTCTTAATAAAGGATACTTCACCCCAAAAATTGGATCTTATTCCTCTTTATCAAAGTGAAACACAAACTCAAAACCAATTCCCAATACTCAGTGGAAGGATCAAGCCACTCATCCACAACCAATCCACGACATTATTGTCGTAACTTCTCCCAAACATCCCAATGACCATCCCAAACAAAATAAAATCATGAAATCCAAATATTTTAAGGGATACAAAATATAATACCCACCATTAGGAACACAACCAATAATAATGAAATTCTATTTACACAAGATCTCGAATTGGTCCTCTCCTATAAAGGGCAACCAATATCCCCTTACAATGGCCTACCAACCCAGGCTACGAAAAGTAAAAAAATGATCATTAAAACTACTCACTCCCAAATTGAGGGGACATGAACATAAGAAAAACATCTCACAAGGACCAATAACCACCACCACAATTTGAGGGGAGGAAAGGGGTCTAATGATTGGATAACTAAAACAAATGATGAAAACCACCCACCCACATCACCTATGGATAGATAAAATCCAATAAAACACATGATTCCCATGGTTGGTCCTCCTAAGAACACTGACTGAAAGCTCACATCTAATATGATATAACCATTGAACCTACACAAGGGAGATGTCTTCTATTCCCTTGGTGAAAAAATAAAATTCACAGTGATTATAATACACAAGGGAGATGTCTTCTATTCTCTGATGGTCTAAGCATCGACTACATTCTAGTCAGGATTTAAGGATTACGAACCCCAATTAAACGCACTAGGATCAAACAAACCACATTTACCCAAAGTGATATTTGGATGATAAACATCACCACTCTCTCTCTCACTATAAGTGAGTAGTATAATGAACATGGAACACTTTGAATCCCATAGATATCACTATGCACAACTACCATAACCTATATAATCACTATATCATGATGGTGATTTAATTTGATCCCAAACATCACTGTATTCCAATAATCACACCATGATATCCTTAAAATAGGTGGCTTTAACCCTTCAAATTAATCCAAATTCAAATTAACTATAAATATTCCCAATGGAGAAGAATCTGTGAACACATCACAACATAAAAAACATATTTTTAAACCCACTGAACATTACTCCAAAACTTGGCCACCAACAAAAACCCATCTCAAGACACCACAAGAATATGACTTCCAGATCCCAAGGAAGCATATTGAATGAATAAAACATCCAATACATAGGAAAAATCATCCACATAACCTTCAGTTCATAAACAAATGCCTCAATTTTTCATCTCAATAGACATTTGAAAAACAAACTAACATGGTTGATTTCCACATTCACCAATGGTTTTTCATCAGTTCTCACTCACATGCAAATTTCGATACCACCTTTTGCACCCAACCACCATTTCATACAAGCCATCCATCCCGATATCTATAAAACCATGCATGTGGTCACCCATGAAAACACCAAAGGATAAATAATAACAGCATCATTTAAAAAATCATGTACCAACCAATAACACACTAACCACCAATTAAAAAACCATTTTCTTATTTCAGAAAATAAACAACACTTCATCATGAACCATTTGCATAAAAACATACCCCATTTTATTTGTGTCACCTTTCAAAACCACAAAGATAATCCTAATAACCCCTACCTATTTTAAAAAATTCAGCACGGTCTCTTTTCATAATATGATGGCCACAGAGATGAAGACCCTTTCTAAGAAAACACCAACCACACAAAACCCATTTCCAAAACCAATTCATCATATTCAAACATTTTTCAACAGGCTAAAACACACCATTTTAAATAATGTTTCAGAATCCTCCTATAATGATCCTCACATTAAAAAAATTTTATTTCAACAAACCACATCTTTATATTATGGAAAAACAATCTCGTTAAATCATTTTCACATTATTACCATTATTATTTTTAGAAAACACAAATTTCCAACAACCATTATTATATTATATTTTGAAGACCATTTTTTATATTTCTCAGACATGTTTTTAAAAAATAATTTTTTAATTAATGAAACAACTAATAGACCCACAAAAGAAAATATGTTTTGGTGGGTGACATGACTATATGGTTGATGGCCACATGTTAAACACACCACCAACCTTTAGAGCCTTCTCAGGACCAAGCCCCAGATCCACATAGATTTCCAAGCCCTCTGAGTTCATAGAAACCATTACTAAAAATACCATTTTCATATCCCAATACCAAAAAAGAATAAGAACCATGTAAACTAATAAAACCATACTTCCCACAAAATCCCAAGGATCAGAACCAGAAATATTTCACAACTCTCTTCCCGCACTTACCCATCAAATATGGAGAGTCATTACAGATCATAATTGGATGGAAAAAAGTAATGATGTCATAGGTAGTGTGATAGGGGAAAACTTTATCCCATATATAAACAATTAAACAACCAAAGGAATAAAAAATACATCCTATTACACATTTATATAAAATTTGAAATGGACATTATTTGCACATGGAAGTGAAAGTTCAACTAAACCCAATAACTCAAATGACCAAACCTGAAAACAAACTATATCCAAGTGAAACTGCTGGTCACTCTCTAATAAAATGATCACACATCTACCAAGGAGATAAAACTCGAAATGAAACCTACACAAGGGATAACCACAAAATAAAACTATAGTCCAGAGTATCAAAACTCGTTATGTTATCCCAATAATCTATCCCAAGTGCTCTTCATTTAAAATAAAATAATCATAAATTCTATGTTTGAAATAAAATATATGAAATTGTTTTTTCCAAAAATGGTTTTATTCTATAATCATTGTAAATTAAAAGGATTTCTAGTTTTTGTTACAGTGAAATTCTAGTAACCACTTTCAAAGAGATGCAACATCAAAAATAAAAAAGTTTTCATGAGGGATTCTTTAAAAAATGTACACATTTATATAAAACACACACAATACCGAATTTATGAACCCAACACAACATATGCCGATGGTGAGTACAAAATATCCAATGATCACAAGTCATGTAAACACCCCTAGTCACTAGTTTGGTGTGGGCCCCTTGAACCTCATATATTGGTGTAAAATTAACCAAAAAATTTTCATTCTCATGCATGGGTAATAAGTAGGGGAAAATACCCATTACCTAGTGGTCCTTAACATCATATGAAATGATTATTTAGTGTTTTAATCATAAAATTATCTATGTGAAGAAGGGACGAAACCAATTGGGATCACTTGCATACTAGTACACATCTTCCCACCTAGATACTCGGGATTCCCTTTAATGCTTAGTCATGTTACACATATTATCAAATACAAATTCAACATGAAAATTTCATTCCCAAATCATACACACATAAATATTTGGAAAATGTGCTTCACATTTCATTCACGGATCAATATACAACATAAAATTTTCATGAAACAGTTTTAAGAAGTATAACATGACTTGTCACATAAAATCCATTAAAATAAGCACATTAATGAAAAAACACCCACCATCAAAATATCAAACCATATTTATCATCCCCAGCATCATTTAATAAATCAATTTTATAGACCATAAAATGGATCCACATGATACAACATAAAGTACGCATGAACCCTATTTTTTAATAAAAAATGTCAAGCATTACTCTAAGAATTCATCAAAAAAATAAAATTTATCAAAAAAACCAATTAAAATGTTTATATATAGGGGTATACACGCCATTAAAATAAAAAAACAACTTAACACCTCAAAAAATCATGTTATAGATTAAATAGACATCCATTTCTATAAAGTTTTTGTATAGGCTATTTACCGAGAACACTTGCCAATACACTCTAAAATCGATACTAAAATCATTATAAAACCCAAAAATAGATAGGAACACAAAAACATTGATTCACATGTGGACAATATTTTTATTTAGCCAAATTAATCATTTTATATAACTTTGATCTCACAAAATCCAATTTGGCACTTTCCCAAAAATGAGGCCTGCAACAATTAATAAAAAAATCTATTTAACACAAAAATGTTATAAAGACAAATTTTCATGAAAAAATTTATTTAAATAGGTAAACCATGTTTTAAAAAATTATATGTTGGGTGTGAAATAAAGATTACCATCTAAACAAACACATAGCGTGCACAATTTAACTAAAACCAACAAAAATTCACAAAACAATACATAAAATACCCTTCTTTCATAGAAAAAAAAATTTATCCAAATGGTACAAAAAATACCTAGAATTAATATAAGGTGAATGCTTAATAAAATAGTTTAATCTTTAATTATAAGGGTAGATATTGGGAGAACCTACCTCAAACCCATGGATGAATAGAAACGCACACCTGATAACACCTTCTGAGGGTTTAGAAACAATACATCTATGAATACCATCCCCAAAAGGGAAAAATCCTAAAAAATCATGGGATAATATAACATTATGTCTTAAATTAACAGGAGATAAGAAAGAGAAAATAATAATATGAAGGAGGAGGAGGAAGGAGGAGAAAGAGAATGATAAAAACCACGATAACCAGTAAACTCTTCATTATCCTTTATATACACACCCTTATAGGAGATGGAATAACATCAAACTCAATATAGAGTCTCCTTAGGTCATTAAGAACTAGAGAAAGATGATTTGGTAGAAAAGTGTAAGGTAAGAATGATTAGTGAATGAATCAATTTACATTTTCAAATCTAGATGATTTGAGAAACCTTGAGAAATTTCACCCTAATCCTTGATAATGATGAGGTATAATGAGGGAAAATATAACATTGGGGTGCATCTAGGGTTTTGGGCCTGATTTAGAGGTGAATTTTGAAAAAATAATTAAAAATGAATAATATATAAGAGAAAAAAATTATTTTTTTAATTGGAATTGTACTCACATTCTATCCAAATACATGAATAAATAACCCAAAACCACATTGATTAAGAATTAATAAGGGTTACAAATGTATTTGATGGTTTTAATAGGCCATGAGAGGCCAATTTTGATGTGTAATGGTTGAAAATTTTAAAGAAACAAAAAAAGTTATAATAGAAACATTTTTTTTAATCATGAAATGGGCACACTGTTTGACCCAAATCTTGAAGTAACCTACCTATTCTCCAAAAACCCCCAAACAAGATACGAGGTTCACATGGTATGATGATTAGAAATATATAAAACTTTAAAAATTAACATTTATCTCTCCTAAAACCCAAGAAAATGATTTGGATTTCTAACAAATCAGATCAAACCATAGACATGAAAAACTGGATGTTAAACATTTAAGAATATTTTAATTGATAAATATTTCCCTATGGGTTTTCAGCATATAATGGAGAATTTATTTTTGAAATGAGTAAAAAGGATGATGATTTTATGGCTTCATATGAAGAAAACATAGAAATCTTGGCCAGGTATGTTATAACATTTATTCAAGATAATCATATTAAAGTTAGTAGATTTTACTTAGGGTTAACACCAAGATATAGAAGAGATTTTTCAAAAAAATTAATATTAGCAGAATGTAGTTTGTTGGGTAGATAAAGTAGTGATTTTCTTTTCTGACAAGTATGTGCGAAAATATGACAAGATTAATTTATAGTTAAAGAGGCATAAAATTTAGAGGAAACTAACTATGAATTCGAGAGGTAATCTCAAAACATTTTCCAAGTGTGGTAAAATGAATTTTGATGAATGTATGTTAGGATCATGAGGTGTTATAAGTGAGGTATGGTTTTTCATAATGTGCATTCCTATAATGAAAAGAGTCCTGAAGAGTCCAAGAATAAGAAAACTGATAAACATTCCATTTTAAGAATATTTAGCTATAATGAGTTGGTACATCATGATAACATGTGTTCAAAATTTCCTACATAGTTTGGAAATCGTCATTATCAGAATAAAATTGAGTTGAAAATCATATTCGTCTTTTATAGTTGACGTTGGACCACCTTATGAAGTGGTGAAATCTCTAAGGATTTCAGTATTTTTTAAAGGTTGAACATAATATAAATACCTTAGTCACCCTTATTCTGATGTTTGATATAATGCATGTTACTTGTGAGTCATTTCTTGACATTTATAGAAATATAATGTATATAATGTTGTTTAAATGATAATTTAATAAAAATTGCATTTACATGTAATAGACAATGATTTAGAGGTATTTAGAACCTTTCAAGTTAACTTAATAATTAATGAAATTTTAATAATTATGAAATATGATTATTAGACCGTGTTGAAAAAAAATCATTGAAAACCATAGTAAAATGAAATTAAGTGATTAATATTATTTCTTGGATGTTCATCCTTTGATTTCTAAGATAAATTTCAAATTTTTAGGACTAAATTTATTAAATTGGGATGGGCAGATTTAGAAAAAATACTTCTTAAAAGAAGAATATTATTTTAAATATAATTAATTTCATGAACCACTAATCTATCTTACATTACATGGAAAAATCAATTTTCATGGATAGCTTCTGATACACAACATACCATGTTTCACAGAACAACAATATACTTATAACAGTATTATTTAATATGATTGTTATAAAATATAAATTAGAATGGTAGTTATTAATAAGATTAACTAACTTATGGAAATTTATATTTTACACAATTTTTTTTATTATATATCAATTGGTATTAAATCAAGAATTATTTGAATAAACAAATAATATTTTATGAAAAATAATCTTCTTCAAAAAGATGGTTTAATCGTTATTAGAGAACATAAATTAAAAATACATTTTTCCCACTTTTAGATACTATATATGAAAAAGTAAACATTTTTTTAGAAATAATAATTTCAAAATTATCTACGGGTGAGTTTTTTTATATTTTTTGAAAGTTTCATTTTTAATGAGTAGTGAATAATTCTAGATGGTAATTGAAAACTTCCTTTTCATATAAAGAATTATTAATTTCTAATTAAAAATTGAATTTATTTTAATGTCATAATAGTAAAATATATATATATTTATATATATATTAATAAAATATAATTAATTAGAAATATTTGAATATTGAATTTTTATATAAAGACATCATGATATTTTGTACCTTTTTACATTAAAAACTCGATTTATCATAACATCTAGATGATTAATTTTATGTTAAATTATTATCATTAAGCAAATTGATTTTTCAAAAATGGATTTTATATTTTGAATAATAATTATTTAAATTAAATAATAAAGTAAACATAATTTTTTACCATATTGATTATTGAAAATTGATACTATTAATTTCTATGATTATTCTAAAAACAAGTTTACTTTATTTTTAACTATAGTATATAAGGTGTAATATGACCTACCAATTTCATTAGTACCCATTTTATGAACATATTTAAACAAATGATAAATTATTCTATATTTTTATGAGTTACTGGGGTATTATTCCATGAAATTGACAGATATAATGTAACATCCTAGGTAAATAAATAATATTACATTATAAGTTTTATCAATATTAGTGAATAAAATTTTAATATTACTTTAAAGGGAATGCTATACTCGATGGCGTACCCAATAAGCAACAACGAGTTTCTTTGAAATCTTACATTGCACTCTAATAATAAAATAATATTATTTTAAATGGTAGTTAATGCCTAGCCGTTGTAATGGTGGGAATGAACGGAACTAACTACAAAATGATTATATATGTTTGTGAAATATTTTTACTTTTATCCAATAAATGTTAGAGGCTTAAAATTCAAATGAATCCAATTTTAAGCATAAATCTTCTAATATTCCATAAAAGGTTGATTAACCGCTTTTTGATGGAGAACGCTTTTTAAATATAGTTTTGACAATTTTATATGTTGTATTTGACAAAACAAAATCATTCTTTAGAATCTGGACATCAAATTTTACTTTGTGTAAATTTTTGTTATTTTTCCGTTGAAGATCATTTTTAGTGAAAATGTTGCATTTTAATTCAAAACCTTTTTTTAATATGATTTATTTATATGGATTTTTTATATTTTTAATTGATATTAAAGTGTATTTAGAATATATTTTTACCATTTAATCCAATGGTGGTCATTGGAATTAATTTTACTTTGAAATTGGACTTAAACAAGTGTTAATCTTTTAATAGATACTCTTTCTTAAAAACGCGCTATTTATTTTGACAATGGTAATTAATTATTAAATTAATTAATTCAACTTATATGTTTTGAATTTTGTAAAATAGACATCATTTTTGAATTCGGAATATCAAATATATCTTAGGGTGAATTTTTGGTATTTTTCTGGAAAACATCAATTTTAAGATGAATAGTGAAACCACTAAGTGGTAGTTAAAAAAATTGATTTTTTTTAAATGAGACTTTACCACTTTTGTGATTTGATTTTCCAAAATCCGACATACATGGTTGTCATTAGAAGTAAAATGTTGTTCAATGAGATTAAAATAAATTTTTTGGTGAATAGTAACTTCTATGTTTTATTAATCGCGATTAAAGGTAATTAATGTAATTTAAGGTAAAGATAATGTTATAATAATATTAAATGACCTTGAAACATGTCCTACCCTTATTGGATTAGTCATGCCCGACCAAGACAATCCATGGGTCAACTTGGGGACCCCATGGAGCAACTTTGGTTGGAAAATGACATTAATAACTTTATATTTAAAGTTAAAATTAAAATGTAACAAACATGTATTATTTTACTAAAACAATTTTAGATGGGGTTATACAAGTCATATTTTTGACGATAAATATTCATTAGAAATATAAATATATTTCCTACATCATGATATTTTTTTCATAATTTTTAGACATTAAATAAATTAATTTATTTATGACACCGTGAAGATGCAGTGGTTACCTCATAAATGAACGATTTAAATAAAATGAGTAGGGTAAAGTCTCCTTCTTACACTTGTAAAAAATCTATTGGATGAGTGGATTTTGAATCCTTATCTCCTTATCCTTGAAATATATCCTTTTTGGACCTTTAAAATGTAACACCCGAGACTTTTATGTTATATAAATCAGCAAAGGAATCTTTTTCTACACAACACTTGCTTGGATTGCTTTACACGAAATCGTGACCTTCCTCGATAGCTTGCGTCGTACGCAATACCGAGTTTCACAAAACAACGATATGCTATTAAAATATTATTAAAACTAGCCATTATGAATAGTAATAACCACTTTTTGAAATTTTATAAATTTTATTTTTCAAAATAGACTTCATTTTTGGATTCAGAATATCGAAATTATCCTAGGTTGAAATTTTGGTATTTTTTTTAAAACTTTCAATTTTTGATGAATAGTGAAACCACTAAGTGGTAGGTAAAAAACTGAATTTTGCATAAAACTTAATTTTACCGCTTCTGTGAATGGAATTTCGAAAATCCGACAGACACGGTTGATATCAGTAAGTATAATGTGGTTCAATGAGATAAAAATTAATTTTTTTGTGAATAGTAACTTTTTACTTTTTTTTTCCGCGGTTAAAAGTAAATAGGGTAACTAAGGGTAAATATGATATTACTATTACCCTAACACATGTCCTAATTCTATTGGATAAGTGTAATTCGACCAAAAACAACCTTATGAATATAATATGACCATTTAGGTCCACTTCGATTAGATTATGACATTTAATATTATTTTATTTAATGAATAGTTAAAATAGTTAAAATCAAAGATTAATAACTAAAACATTTTTAATATGGGGTTATACATAAGATAAATTCGACTATAAATATTCATTATAAATCTAAACAGATTTCCTACATAATGATATTTTATTTATAATTTTTAGACTTTATATAAATTTATTTATTTATGACACAATGATGATGCAGTAATTATCTTATTAATGAAATATTGACATAATTGATGTTATAAACAACAAAATAAATGTAATTTGAGACTTTTTATGAATCCCTATAATTTTATAGGTTAATATGACATGTTAGTATTGATTTAATTAACTTGATTTGAACTAATAATTCGGTTATGATTTTCAAAAAAATCAATTACTAAATAGTTTCAAAATTGACATAAAATAGTTTTTAAAACAAATATTTTATTATTAATTGTTTTTTTTATTCCTAAAAATCTAATGTTCGGAAAAGTTACTTAGATAAGGTTATATATATTAATAATAAACAACTTGGGGTTCGTTTGGCTGCTTATAGTAAGTTTATTAACACTATAGTATAAGAACACAAGAAGACATGGTAAAAGTAAAATCATTTAACTTAATGTTAAATCTAAATGATAAGGTTCAAATAGGAACCTAAACTTGTCTAAATTCTATTGGATGAGTGGATTTCGACCCATCCCCACCTTAGCTTTGAAATATATCAATTTGGAGCTATTTAAAACCGAACTTGACTTTATAATAAAATAATAGTTTTAGTTATTCCAAAGGTTCCCCTCTCCTCCCTTATAAAAGGACACCTTCTCCCCCTCTTCCTCACACCAATTTGAGCCTTCTAGCTCGGCCAAACCCTTCCAATTACTCCTCTCCACTTACCTAGAAACATCCTATAGGTTCTGGTCTTCTTCAAAGACCCATTTTAGTTCCCTAAAAGAAGGTCTCAAAGAAGCACTTCAAAGAAGAGGTAATGTCCGTTACCGATTCTTTCATTTTATTTCTTCTTCCACTTCTTCTTCTTAGGTTGTTTCATTATGACCTAATAACATCAGTATCATTCATATACTGATATGTTATTATAAGTATGAAACAATCCTATCTCACCATCTATCCATCCTACGGAAAAAGAAATCACCGCGCGTGCGTACGTACGGAATACCGCCTCCACGCCGTGGTGTAATCTATTTTCCACCACCACCTCACTTGGATGAGTATAATGGTGTAAATAATGACTATATATAACTATTATAAAGTTATATTGATTCTGAAATAGTATAAATATACTCCAATACAATTCCACGATCATAGGAATGATATCATCACTCGTGCGTACGTATGGAATATCGTCTCCACAATGTGATGCGACTTGTTCTACATGATCTTCATTTCATAATGATTATATAAATGAATTGAATAAATTAATATGATATATATTACACTAATACCATTCTGGAAATGAGGTATCTATAACCTAAAGAGAAGAATAAGAATTTATTCGACAAAACACGCATAAGAACAAAAAGTTATAAACACCCGAATAACAAGTAGCAATGAAATATTACTACTAAGAAGCTAAGAATATGACCATATATGATATCATAAAAATAAGTATGATTCTGGAATAAGTCGATAACATTATTTAAATCATTATACAGGAGGTTCGGACACTTACAATGTAAGTCGGACCTAAGGTAAGGGAAATATCACAATCTCATTTTTATCCGAGATTGTTTATACTTTAGTATTTACTGGGGTGTATTTTGTCATAAAAATCCATGTTTCCTCAATATGTAATATTATTTCCATCCACCTAAAATTGTTTAAGTCCAATTTTACCCTTCGGTGAGTTTTTAGTAAAGGATGTGAATGGAATCTTTTTTCGTTTTTCATACGAGGTACCTTTTGACTTTTCCGACAAAAGTACGAAAAATGTTTTTTTAACTTATACGACATGAAGGGATTTTTAAAACATTATTTCCAAGAAGCTTCCTTTACAAGTTTTCAAGTTTATTTTTAATCTACTTTTTTTAGTTTATAATTTTACGACATGTTAAGAAAGGAAAAGTATTTTTGAAGTAGAAAGGATATTTTCCTCAAGAATGATGTTCAAGTGTTTTTTCAAAATTATTTTCCATCTAAGATAATAAAGGGTTCTATTTTTATCATTATTATTACATTGATTTGATTATGTTGTGATGGAATTATTTTTATGAATTCCTTTATCGTATATGAATTGTTTTATGATGTCACAATGTTTAAGATTCCCATTTTTATTTACATGGGTTATGCAATGATGTATGTTTTAGGATTTCGTGGCACACATAAGAATGGTATCATTATGAGATGGGTGGGACCTATATCTACCTCCAATGCATTGGGTAATGATTTTATATCTCATGAGATAGACATGGCTGGAACGGTAGGTTATACCGGTTCAGTGAAACAGGACTGAAACAAGGGTGACTCGGTTCAGAAAGGGACTTTGTCCACTAAGATATTCTTCGCAATGAGTCTTGACTAACAAGAAATTATTCTCTATGATTATGTGTGTATTCCACAATGTTTCATGTTTTATGTTATGATTATTGTGATTACATTTCACTGCCATGATTTATCCCATGTTATGAAATTATGATTTCTTTTGCAGGTTAAGATTTCCAAAAGTTATGTGCTTGTGTATACAATGTGATTGATATTTCTTTTGTTTACCCTTACTGAGCATCTGAGCTCACCCTTTTGTATGTTTTCTTTCCCCAGGTCAAGAATAAGGTTATTAAGTAGGATATTCCAAAAAGGACTCTAGATATGATCAAATAAGTGGGAGGCAAAGTTGATGCTTTATGAACCAGTTGTTTATGTTTCCCAGTTTCTAAAGACACTATACCTATACGGTCCTTTCGTGGTTTTGTTATATGTTTTAATAAGTATGCTTCAATTTTGAAGTATTAACAATGTATGTAAAGTATGGGTCGTTATAGTTGGTATAAAGGAAAGGTATAGTCAACCTTTGGAAACTAGGATGTGAAAGCCTTAGTAAGAAGCCTACGGATAAGTCTAAGAATAGAACACAATCATAGTGTTTTAGAAATGGCCATGAATAACCTAGGATAAGACCTTATGTGTGAAATTTGTTTCTTGATTATGTGGTTTTCCTATTATAATTAGTGTTTCTCACACTATTCTTCTTGGTTTTAGTCAATGGCTGGAACCCGAAGGAATCGTGTTAATGCGGAATGCGACGGGCAATGCAATGATTGTCCCCCTGAGCAACCAAACGTTATGGGAGCTGGAATGAAAAATCTTGTAGCCATGCTCACACAACTTTGTCAAGCTATGAATCATGCAGGACATCCAAACGAGCAAAGGAAGGAGAAACATTTTGTTGAATCCTTCATGAGACAGCGTCCACCTTCTTTCAGCGGGTCTACTGATCCATTAGTTGCTGAACAATGGATTAGTACTACTGAAAAGATATTTTCACTTCATCAATGTTCTGAACATGATAAAGTCATCCTAGAAGTGTATCGTTTGGAAGGATATGCTGATCAATTGTGGAATCTTATTAAGAATACGAGGCAAAGGGATGAAATTGAGTCCATGGAATGGGATGAGTTCAAGAACTTATTTTTCAATAAGTACTTCCCTCGTATTCTCCGAACAAAGAAGGAGAAAGAGTTTCATGAACTGAAGCAAAAGGATGATGAATCTGTTGGTACCTATGAAGCAAATTTTACAAAACGTGCAAGGTACACTTCTGGTATTATTATCCAACCTGAATGTAAGATCGATCGGTTCTTTAGTGGCATAAAACCATGTCTTCGAAGGGCGTTATCCATAAGGGACTTCAATATCTATGAGGAAATCGTTCGATGTGCTCTCAATGTCGAGATGGAGATTGGAGTAACCCATTAGTCATATGGGTTTGATAAGAAGAGGAAAATGGAATTCAAAGGAAAATCTAAAGAGCACACTGAAAAGAAGATGAGCTTTCCCTTATGCTCAACGTGTGGAAAGAAACATGGAGGGAGTTGTCTTAAAGGGACAAGTAAATGTTTCAAATGTGGAAAGGAAGGTCATCGGGCATTTGAATGCCGCGATGATGGGAAGAAGATGTCTAATGATGCAAACAAAGGAAGGGATACACAGAATGAACCTACTACACTTCAATGTTTCAAGTGCAAGGAGATAAGGCATTATGCTAATAAATGCCCTAATCCAAGGGTTGATGATGATGGTCGACGTCAATAAACTCTTAAGGCTAAAGACAATGGAAAGTCACATGCAATTTCTATCAGCAATGTGGAGTACGATAACGATGTGGTGAAAGGTACACTTACCATCCACTCTAAAGTTGCAAATGTTTAATTTGATTCTGGATCCACCCACTCTTTTATTTCTGAAGAATTTTCTAAGGGTATCACCATATTACCTCAACAATTAGATGTTGAGTTATCTGTGACAACACCTAATGGCACAACAGTCGCATCAAAAGTTTATAATTCTTCTCCGATCAAAGTTTGTGGGAAAGTGCTTCCTGCAAATCTTGTGATCCTTCCTATAGTGGTATTTGATGTGATTCTTGGCATGGATTGGCTTTCTTTATATGGAGCTCATATCAATTTCCAAAGAAAGGAAGTCACAATTCATATTCCAGATCAATCTATGATCATCTATCAATGCAAGGATGAACATAACCTTCCAGTGGAAATTTCTTCCATTTTATGGGTATTTATTCCACTAAATGAAGGTTATTTTTCTCAAATGGTTGGTGAGAAACTCAAGATTAAGAATATTCCCATTGTATGGGAGTTTGATGATGTCTTTCTGGAGGAATTACCGGGTCTTCCACCAAATCGTGAAGTTGAGTTCTCAATAGAACTCGTACCGGGTGCTTTGTCTATTTCAAAGACACCTTATAGAGTGGCCACAATTGAGTTGTAGGAATTGAAGAAGCAACTCCAAGAGAATCTTGATAAGGGATTCATACGCCCTTGTGAGTCACCTTGGGGAGCACCTGTTCTATTTTTTAAGAAGAAAGATGGATCAATGAGACTCTGCATTGATTATCGAGAACTTAACAAGATCACTATCAAGAACAAATATCCTCTCCCACGCATTGATGACTTCTTTGACCAACTACGCGGAGCTCAATACTTTTCCAAGATTGATCTTCGTTCAGGGTATCATCAATTAAGGGTCAAAAGGGAGGATATACCAAATAAGAATTTTCGTACAAGGTATGGACACTATGAATTTATAGTGATGCCATTTGGTCTTACTAATGCCCCTGCTATCATCATGGATCTGATGAATAGAGTCTTTAGAGACTATCTTGATCAATTTGTTGTAGTCTTTATAGACGATATTGTTGTCTATTCAAAGAGAAAGGAAGAACAT
Organism: Viscum album; assembly: GCA_963277665.1. NCBI lineage: Eukaryota > Viridiplantae > Streptophyta > Magnoliopsida > Santalales > Viscaceae > Viscum > Viscum album. Next base: position 1,482,841,454 of record OY728161.1, read on the forward strand.
GAAGATCACTTGAGAATTATATTGAAGACCCTGAGAAAGGAGAAGCTTTATGCCAAATTTACCAAGTGTGAATTTTGGCTTCAAAAAGTTGCATTTTTAGGTCACATAATCTCAAAAGAGGGGAAATCTGTGGATCCAGCAAAAACAGAGGTTATCGAAAGATGGTCGAGACCAACAATAGTAACTAAGATCTGAAGTTTTCTTGGTTTGGATGGATTTTATCGACGTTTTGTGAATGATTTTTCACGATTATCTAATCCACTCACCAAGTTGACTCGGAAAGGAGTTAATTTTGTCTGGACGGAAGAATGTGAAGCGAATTTCAAGGAGTTGAAAATAAGGTTATCTAGTGCACCTGTGCTCACACTGCCTTGTAGTGGAGAAAGGTTTGTGATCTACAGTGATGCATCCAAGAAGGGATTGAGGTGTGTTCTTATGCAAAATGATATGGTGATATCTTATGCCTCAAGACAGTTGAAAATTCATGAGAAAAATTACCCAACACATGATTTGGAGTTAGCTGCGGTAATCTTTGCATTAGTGATTTGGAGGCATTACCTTTATGGTGAAAGGTGTGATATTTATACTGACCATAAAAGTTTAAAGTATATTTTCACACAAAAGGAGCTGAATATGTGTCAAAGAAGATGGTTGGAGCTGATTAAGGATTATGACTGCTCAATCCATTACCACCCTGGGAAAGCAAACAAGGTGGCAGATGCATTAAGTTGACAAGACCATGCTAGTTTATCCATGATGAGGATCACAAAAGATCCAATATTTATGGATTTACAAAGGATGGATCTTGCAATTATAATGGAAGGGGAAAATCTTATCTTTCTCAAATGAATGTTCAACCATCTATACATGTGAAGATTAAAGAGGCATAGAAAGAAGATGTCGAGTTACAAAAGAAGGTGAGAAATGTTCCTAAATTCAACCTTGATTGTGATGGGATAATAAAGTTCAGGAATCGGGTTTGTGTTCCTCCCATCCCTGAATTAAAGAAGGAGCTGCTGGATGAGGCTCATAGTTCTTCATTCTCTATTCATCCTGGAAGCACGAAGATGTATAGGGACCTGAAAGAGTACTTCTGGTGGGATGGCATGAAAAGATATGTTGATGAATATGTCTCTCGATGCTTGGTTTGTCAACAAGTAAAAGCTGAGAGACAGAAGTCTAAGGGGATGTTACAACTATTACCCATACCTGAATGGAAATGGGAAACCATCACTATGGACGTTGTCACAGGACTTCCTAAAACATCCAAAGACAATAATGCTATCTGGGTCATAGTTGATCGTCTTACAAAGTCTGCACACTTCATTGCTATTAGAGAGGATTTATCTCGGGATCAGCTTTCCAGGATATATGTAAAGGAAGTGGTAAGGTTTCATGGAGTACCACTTTCTATTATATCTGATCGGGATCCGAGATTTACCTCGATGTTCTGGCGAAGTCTTCAGCATACTCTGGATACAGAGTTGAGTTTCAGCACTGCTTATCATCCTCAGACAGACGGTCAGTCTGAGAGAACAATTCAAACCCTGGAAGATATGTTGAGAGCTTGCTCTATGGATTTCAAAGGAGGTTGGGATCAACACCTACCTTTGGTGGAATTTTCTTATAATAATAGCTTTCAATCCAGTATTCAGATGGATCCTTATGAAGCTCTCTATGGAAAGAAATGCAGGACTCCAACTTGTTGGGATGATGTTGGGGAAAGAAAGATATTAGGACCTGATATCATTGATGAAATGGTAGAAAATGTCAGATCTATTCAACAACACATAAGAGAAGCTCAGAGTCGACAGAAAAGTTATGCCGACAACCGAAGAAAAGACCTAGAGTTTGAAGTGGGTGATAAAGTGTTCTTACGAATATCGCCCTGGAAGAGGGTTATGAGATTTGGAAAGAAGGGGAAGTTGAGCCCTAGATATATCGGTCCTTTCGAAATACTGGATCATGTTGGGAAGGTAGCTTACCGATTGGCGCTTCCACCGAATCTCTCTCAAGTTCACGATGTGTTCCATGTATCTCTCCTGAGAAAGTACATACCTGATCCTTCACATGTACTCAGCTCAGAAGTTGTACCACTGGAGCAAGATATTTTTTATGAAGAACAACAGATAGTGATTCTGGATCGTAGCGAAAAAGTCCTACGAAACAAGACCACACGATTGGTGAAAATTTTATAGAGGAACCACCAATTAGAAGAAGCTACATGGGAACTTGAGGATATGATGAGGGAGAGGTATCCTCATCTGTTTGTTACAAAGTGACGAATTTCGAGGGCGAAATTTATTTTCAGGGGGGTAGAATGTAACACCCGAGAATTTTATGTTATATAAATCAGCAAAGGAATATTTTTCTACACAGCACTTGCTTGGCTTGCTTTACACGAAATCATGACATTCCTCAATAGCTTGCGTCGTACGCAATACCGAGTTTCACTAAGCAGCGATATGCTATTAAAATATTATTAAAACTAGCCGTTATGAATAGTAATAACCACTTTTTAAAATTTTATAAATTTTATTTTTCAAAATGGACTTAATTTTTGGATTCAGAATATCGAAATTAGCCTAGGGTGAAATTTTGGTATTTTTCTGAAAACATTCAATTTTTGATGAACAGTGAAACCACTAAGTGGTAGGTTAAAAACTGAATTTTGCATAAAACTTAATTTTACCACATCTGTGAATGGAATTTAGAAAATTTGACAGACACGGTTGATTTTAGTAAGTAAAATGTGGTTCAATGAGATAAAAATAAATTTTTGGTGAATAGTAACTTTTTACTTTTTTTTACCGCGGTTAATAGTAAATAGGGTAACTAAGGGTAAATATGATATTACTATTACCCTAACACATGTCCTAATTCTATTGGATAAGTTTAATTCGACCACAAACAACCTTATAAATATAATATGACCATTTAGGTCCACTTGGATTAGATTATGACATGTAATATTATTTTATTTAATGAATAGTTAAAATAGTTAAAATCAATGTTTAATAACTAAAAAAAAATTAATATGGGGTTATACATAAGATAAATTCTACTATAAATATTCATTAGAAATATAAATAGATTACCTACATAATGACATTTTATTTATAATTTTTAGACTTTAAATAAATTTATTTATTTATGACACAATGATGATGCAGTAATTATCTTATTAATGAAATATTGACATAATTGATGTTATAAACACAAAAATAAATCAAATTTGAGACTTTTTATGAATCCCACTAATTTTCTAGGTCAATATGACACGTTATTATTTATTTAATTAACTTGTTTAGAACTAATAATTCTGTTATGATTTTCAAAAAAATCAATTACTAAATAGTGTCAAAATTGACATAAAATAGTTTTTAAAACAAATATTATATTATTAATTGTTTTTTTATTCCTAAAAATATAATGTTAGGCCAAGGGACTTAGATAAGGTTATATATATTAATAATAAACAACTTGGGGTTCTTTTGGCTGCTTATAGTATGTTTATCAACATTATAGTATAAGAACACAAGAAGACATGGTAAAAGTAAAATTATTTAACTTAATGTTAAATCTAAATGATAAGGTTAAAATAGGAACCTAAACTTGTATAAATTCTATTTGATGAGATGATTTCGACCCATCCCCACCTTAGCATCGAAATATATCAATTTGGAGCTATTTAAAACCGAACTTGACTTTATAATAAAATAATAGTTTTAGTTATTCCAAAGGTGCCCCTCTCCTCCCTTATAAAAGGACAACTCCCCCCCCACTTCCTCACAACACTTTGATCCTTCTAGCTCGGAAAACCCCTGAAAATTCATCCTCTAAACTTACCTAGAAACATCTTATAGGTTCTTGTCTTCTTCAAATACCCATTTTAGTGCCCTAAAAGAAGGTCTCAAAGAAGCACTTCAAAGAAGAGGTAATGTCCGTTACCGATTCTTTCATTTTATTTCTTCTTCCACTTATTCTTCTTAGGTTTTTTCATTATGAAGTAATAACATCAGTATCACTCATATACCTATATGTTATTATAAGTATGAAACAACCCTATTTCACCATCTATCCATCCTACGGAAAAAGAAATCACCGCGCGTGCGTACGTACGGAATACCGTCTCCACGCCGTGGTGTAATCTATTTTCCACCACCACATCACTTGGATGAGTATAATGGTGTAAATAATTACTATATATATAACTATTATAAAGTGATATTGATTCTGAAATAGTATAAATATACTCCAATACAATTCCACGATCATAGGAACGATATCATCACTCGTGCGTACGTACGGAATACCGTCTCCACGATGTGATGCGACTCGTTCTACATGATCTTCATTTCATAATTATTATATAAATGAATTGAATTAATTAATATGATATATATTAGACTAATAACATTCTGTAAATGAGGTATCTATTACCTAAAGAGAAGAATAAAAATTTATTCGACAAAACACGCATAAGAACAAAAAGTTATAAACACCCGAATAACAAGTAGAAATGAAATATTACTAATAAGAAGCTAAGAATATGACCATATATGATATCATAAAAATAATTATGATTCTGGAATAAGTCAATAACATAATTTAAATAATTATAAAGGAGGTTCGGACACTTACAAAGCAAGTTGGACCTAAGGTAAGGGAAATATCACAATCTCATTTTTATCCGAGATTGTTTATACTTTAGTATTTACTAGGGTGTATTTTGTCATCAAAATCCATGTTTCCTCAATATGTAATATTATTTCCATCCACCTACAATTGTTTATGTCAAATTTTACCCTTAGGTGAGTTTTTAGTAAAGGATGTGAAAGGAATATTTTTTCTTTTTTCATATGAGGTACCTTTTGACTTTTCCGACAAAAGTACGAAAAATGTTTTTTTTAACTTATACGGCATGAATTGATTTTTAAAACATTATTTCCAAGAAGCTTACTTTACAAGTTTTCAGGTTTATTTTTAATCAACTTCTTTTAGTTTATAATTTTACGACATGTTAAGAAAGGAAAAGTGTTTTTGAAGTAGAAAGGATATTTTCCTCAAGAATGAAGTTCAAGTGTTTTATCAAAATTAATTTACATCTAAGATAATAAAGGGTTATGTTTTTAAACCTATTATTACATTGATTTGATTATGTTGTGATGGAATTATTTTTATGAATTCCTTTATCGTATATGAATTGTTTTATGATGTCACAATGTTTAAGATTCCCATTTTTTATTTACATGGGTTATGCAATAATGTATGTTTTAAGATTTTGTGGCACACATAAGAATGGTATCATTATGAGATGGGTGGGACCTATATCTCCCTCCAATGAATTGGGTAAATATTTTATATCTCATGAGATAGACATGGCTGGAACGGTAGGTTATACCGGTTCAGTGAAATAGGACTGAAACGAGGGTGACTCGGTTCAGAGAGGGACTTTTTCCACTAAGATAGTCTTGGAAATGAGTCTTGACTAACAAGAAATTATTCTATATGATTATGTGTGTATGACAAAAAGTTTCATGTTTCATGTTATGATTATTGTGATTACATTTAACTGCCATGATTTATCCCATGTTATGAAATTATGATATCTTTTGCAGGTTAAGATTTCCAAAAGTTATGTGCTTGTGTATACGATGTGATTGATATTTCTTTTGTTTACCCTTACTGAGCATTTGAGCTCACCCTTTTGTATGTTTTCATTCCCCAGGTCAGGAAGAAGGTTATTAAGTTGGATATGCCAAAAAGGACTCTAGATATGATGAAATAAGTGGGAGGCAAAGGTGATGCTTTATGAACCAGTTGTTTATGTTTCCCAGTTTCTAAAGACACTATACCTATACGGTCCTTTCGTGGTTTTTTTATATGTTGTAATAAGTATGCTTCAATTTTGAAGTATTAACAATGTATGTAAATTATGGGTCGTTATATAAAATCCGAAAATCATTTTATAATAAAGTAATATTTTATAACTATCCAAGAGTGCCCCTACTCTTCTCTTATAAAAGGCCCCCACCTCAACCACCTTACACACACCTCTCAAGGATTTGGCTCGGCCAAACCCTGCCCATCCCATCTCTCCAAATCCCTCTCTTCATCATTGAAGCCTCAACTTAGGCAGAAATCTCTTCAAGAAACCCTTTTGGTTCAAACCAAAGGGAGTTACCTGATTTAAAGGTAAAGTCTTCTCTTATGTTCGTTTGTTTTATTTTGCTTCTCCAACCCCCTAAACTATTTTTATTCCTCTCTTTTGTAACAACACCAGTATATTAAATATACTAGTATGTTTTTATTAGAATTATTCAAGCTACACTTACACACAAATCTGTCTAATGGTTAAAGACCATACTGTTTCTGTGGATGGCGAGTTACTGCCTCACGAAACGATGATTGTTCAATATTTTTTTAACACCTATAAAAGTGGCTATTATGATGTCACTGTATTTTATATATTATATATATGGTATTTATGTTTTATATATGCTTATGTATTTTATATTTAAAACATACCTCTATTCTTTGCATGTTGTGCAAATGCGATAATTTCATATGAGGAAGTGCGGACTACCGCCCCCTCAAGTGATGTGACTCGGTCATGCAATACATGGAATGTATAAAGAACGCAATTAATGAACTTATATGACCTATATAAAATTTATATTATACTGGAATTATACTATATATATCTCTCAATTATTTTTATTTACATTAATATGACAATGAAATGAATGTAGCGTTCATGCGTACATACGTCCTACCGTCTCCATGAACGGTGAATTTCATTTCTTTTTATCTCCAAATGCTATGTAATCGTATAAAATAAATATTTAATGGATATATATGATATTTAAATCATTAATACTATTCTGGAGAGGATTTACTTATAACTACATGGCCAATCGTTTTCAAACAAGTTCATTTTTGACTAATGTACCAAACATCGACAAAAACGTCTAATATGAACTCACATTATTATCAAATTATTATAACATTATAATATGTGATATAAACTGAATAATATTATTTAAAAGAGGACCTTAACAAATTATAAATTGACCAAAGTTTATTATTCAGGAATATAATGAAACGAACAAGACAAGTCGAACTTGAGGTAAGGGATCCTACCTCTCTCTTTCTTTTAATTACTCCTTTTTATGTAACTTACATTATTCTCATCTTTCTTATGTTGGGGGATGTTATTTTATATTCCTAGTACTGTAATTTATATGTTAATATGATTAGATACCATATTTTATTTCATCAATATATTTTTTGGAAGATTTAAGTGGCGCTGTTAGGCTGCCGAGTTTTCGTAAGGGATTTTTCATCTCACTTTTACTCCTGTGAGATTTAAGCTACATTTTCCACTATTTATTTTGAGTGGTGTATGTGCTCCCAATTATTCTACACTTTGTGTAATATAAAATCGTTTATGATTAATTACATCAATTTTGTATAGTCCTTCTTTCATGGGGTGTACGTTTCGAAAGTTACCCAAATCGGTAAGGGAACCTCTCACCCTCCTCTTTTTAAAAGACATATTTTGTTATGTCTTTTAATTTAAATCTAATTATGTTGGGATATGTTATTCTATATCCTTATTGATGTAAATTTTATGTCCAAGTGATGAGATACCATTTTATCTTTCATCAACTAATTTTATGAATTTTAAAGTGACGTCGTTAGGCTGTCGAATTTTACGATGGGAACTTCTTAACCCAATTTCAATTTCTTTGGGTTCAACATGTAGTTATTGAATATGTAATCCGTTGAATATGTGTGAATCAACTTTGATTGTTTAACAACTAACATCCACTTATATTGGGTGTATTTATATTTGTCACACATAATTATGATATTGATTTATCCTTAATTTAAGGATACCTTTGTTATAGGGTATTTCATCTAATTTTACATTTCTATTGAGACTTCATTGTTGTTATGCACCAATTCACTATTATATTGTGTATATAATATAATTTGGAATATTATATCATGAATCCATTTATTCTCATGATACTATAAATTTCTGATTAAATGTTACTCCTCAATTGTTGTATTCAAGTATCTCTCATTTTGTTAAAAACCCTTTAACTAAAATATCGTTTTAAATGTTTTAATGATTTATTATTATAAATATTTCTCATTAATATCCATGTTTTCCAAAGGGTTTTAAGGATTTATTTATATGTATACTAATGGTTTAAAATTTTAAAAGCTTCATAGTGGTATGGGAATCTTTGATTCAAAAATCTCTTTATTAAATGTTTTAAATGGTTTTGATAATGGTTTTTAGAATGGATTCATTATTTTGATATCTTAGAATGTTATATTGTTGCTGAATTGTGGGGATGTTATCTTTCCTTTGTGATTATGTTATGTGCTATGATTATGTTATGGTTCTTGGGCATTGTTTATGAAGACGGGTGGTTCTGTGATAAACTAAGGGTGGGTGAGCCCGATATAGCTCTTCATTGCATTGGGTAACGCGAAGGAGCTAAATGTTAAGGTTTCTCCGAAGCTATTTAGGGAATATACTTTGATGGGTATTCCAAACGTAACCATGTGGGTTACTCCCTACGTAAGAATGTTATGAATTCCTCAAGTTACCTTTATGTCTTATGATTTCTATGAGTTATTCATAAAACTTATGATTTCATGAGGTATGTTGAATTGCTTATGTTTTATGAGTAAAGTATGATTTCATTGATTCTTATATATACATGGAATAATGTTTTCATTCAGTATTGTTAGAACCCTTACTGGACTTTTTATGCTCATCCCAAGATTTTTTTGAAATGTTTTTCATAGGACATAAAGATGAATAGGGTCATGGATGGGATCAAGGAAATGTCGGGCTGTCTAAAACAAGGAACTAGACATGACTCATGTGTTCAAGAGTTTTTATTTTTTGAAAAAAATGGAAGCTGAGTTGATGTGTCTACTTTGTAATCTTTGAGATGTAATAGTTATGTCATAATTCTCTAAAACTCTAAACCTGAAAAGATCCTCAATGTGAATTATTCATTTAATTCATTAATAAGTAATGTTTAAGGTCAGGTCCTTGTAGTTAGTATCAGAGCTCGGTTTAGATAAATTTAGAGGTTAGGGTATTCTTTAAGCATAAGTGACATTACATAATGGTTAGGATTTCAGAAATAGTCATAGTTTTTAGATAAAGTGAATGAGTAAGTATATCTTATTGTTTATCTTCCTCATTAGTACATGATGATTTTGTTGATATAATCACACTGACATTTTTGGTTTTAGTAAATGGATGGATCTAGTAAGCACCAAAGTGGCAATGGGTTTATTGAAACTGTGGTGGTTCTCTGATTAGGATACAGGATGAAATGGGGGATTCAATGAGGAATATCATGGTTATTCTAAAACCAACTATCTAGGAGTCATGATTAACCAATTGAACCTTAGTGAGTTCTCTGATGCATCATGTAGGACAGAACCAACTCGATGTGGAAGTTCAGGTAATAATTATAAAGGTAACCATTAGGGTTTATATGATCCTTACTTTTGAGGTAATTATGGGTTACTATATGTTATGATGGAAAATGAAAGGCATGAGATAAACTTGAGTTTAATTTCTGTTATGGTTATTTTTTATGACTTTATCTCTTTTTGGGTAATGTTTTAAGAATACTATTGTATTGGAAAAAGGATAACACGCAGACCAGGTGACAACTTGTCGCGTCGGACGAAGCTGCGGGAATCGAACCCACAACTAAAGTGCAACTCGTATTTATCGCCTACCACTGGACTATGTGAAGTCCCTCATTAGTTTTAATGATTCTTTTTAGTTAAATGATTTTATGAATTAAGAGTAAGTTGATTTTGGGTTATCATTGAAAATGAATAACCTATCATGTAGGATATGTGATCAGGATAAGTAATTTTCAATAAGAGACTTTAAGAGAAGCGGATTTTATTTGGAGATAAATGTTAAGATTTATCTTAAAAGACTATGTGATTAAATCCTTCATATATTTGGGTTTCAATCATAGTTTGGTTTAATTTGAATAATTTTATGGATAGATGTTTATTGAATGGTCTTTGTTGAACTTTGGGTTTTGTTTGACAAATTTTGGAGATTAAGAATAGATTTTTTTATAAAGGGTTATCCTTTTCAGGTATTATCTGATTTCATAATAACCTTTTTTATTTTAGTTTTGGTTAAGTTATAATGACATGGGAAGTATATAGTTCTATTTTGTGTATTAGGTGATTCTCTAGAAGTTGATTATAGCTCTCTTAATGTGAACAAGTCATCCCAAGTACTCGTCTTTTGGAGAAAATATGAGTTCTTGTAAGAAATATAGTAAAAGTTGAAATTAAACATGACAAGTAAGTATGTTTACATAGGATTTAGTTAAGCTCATAAATAAATTACTCAATGAAAAGTAACTTAAAAACAAAAATGTTGTCTGTTAAATTTTCCTAATGTGGAATCAAATTCCATTTAACCCATCACCAGTTTGTGATTTTCTGGTGGTTAACTTTATCCTAAACATGTTTTCTATCACTCTCCATCAAAACATGACCCTTTTTTTCTCCTCCATATCCATACTTTCCTACTTGGAATCCTAGTATGGGTTATATCAGGTGACCATTGTACTTATCTCCCTTCCTTTTAAAGTGATAGTTTTACTGACTCTTGTTCCGATGTGGGACTTTCAATGAAGTTTCCAAGCCAAATTTTGAAATTGCGAGGACGCAATTCCCAAAAGGAGGGAAGGATGTAACATCGCAGGTAAATAAATTATATTACACTCTATGGTTTATCAATATTTTTGAATAAAATTTATATATTACATTAAAGGGAATTCTATTCGATGGCATACCCAATAAGCAACAATGAGTTTCTTTGAAATCTTACGTTCCACTCTAATAATAAAATAATATTATTTTAAATAGTAGTTAACACCTATCCATTATAATGGTGAGAATGAAAAAAACTAACTACAAAATGATTATATATGTTTGTCAAATATTTTTACTTTTATCCAATAAATGTTAGAGGCTTAAAAAGAAAATGAATCCAATTTTAAGCATAAATGTTCTAATATTACCTAAATGATCGGTTAACCACTTTTTTATGGAGAAATATTTTTAAATATACTTTTTGGAAATTTTATATCTCATATTTGACAAAATAATATCCTTCTTTAGAATCTGCACTTCAATATTTACTTTGTGTAAATTTTTGTTATTTTTCCATGGAAGATCATTTTTAGTGAAAATGTTGCATTTTAATTCAAAACCTCATTTTTATCTGATTTATTTATATAAATAGATTATATTTTTAATTTAGATTAAAGTGTATTTTGAATATATTTTTACCATTTAGTCCAATGGTGGTCATTGAATTAATTTCACTTTGAAATTGGACTTAAACTAGTGTTAATCTTTTAATAAATATTGTTTCTTAAAAACAAGCTATTTCTTTGACAGCAGGAATTAATTATTATATTAATTAATTCAACATATATGTTTTGAATTTTTTAAAATAAACATATTTTTTGAATTGGGAATATCAAATATAGCTTTGGGTGAATTTTTGATATTTTTCTAAAAAACATCAATTTTCGATGAATATTGAAACCACTAAGTGGTAGTTAAAGAAACTGATTTTTCGTTTAAATGAAGCATTACCACTTCTATGATTTGATTTTCAAAAATCCAACATACATGGTTGTAATTAGGAAGTAAAATTTTGTTCAATGAGATTAAAATAATTTTTTTTGGTGAATAGTAACTTCTATGTTTTATTAATCGCGATTACAGGTAATTAGTGTAATTTAAGGTAAAGATAATGTTATAATAATATTAAATGACCTTGAAACATTTCCTACCCTTATTGGATGAGTCATGTCCGACCAAGAAAATCCATGGGTCAACTTGGGGACCCCATGGAGCCACTTTTGTTGGAAAATGATATTAATAACTTTTTATTTAAAGTTAAAATTAAAAAGTCACAAACATGTATTGTTTTACTAAAAAAATTTAAATGGGGTTATAAAAGTCATATTTTTTACTATAAATATTAATTATAATTATAAAAATATTTTCTACATCATGATATTTTTTTATAATTTTTAGACATTAAATAAATTAATTTATTTATGAAACCGTGATGATGGAGTGGTTACCTCATAAATGAACTATTTAAATAAAATGAGAAGATTGGGTAAAATCTCATTCTAACACTTGTCACAAACCTAATGGATGGGTGGATTTTGAAACCGTATCTCCTTATACTCTAAATATATCCTTTTGGACGTTTAAAATCTGAAAATCATTTTATAATAAAGTAATATTTCATAACTTTCCAAGAGTGCCCGTCCTCTTCTCTTACAAAAGGCTCCCACCACTACCACCTTAGACACACCTCTCAAGCCTTTGGCTCAGCCAAAACCTTCCCATTTCATCTTTCCAAATCCCTCTCTTCATCATTGAAGCATCACCATAGGCCGAAAGCACTTCAAGAAACTCTTTTGGTTCAAACCAAAGGGAGTTACCCGATTTAAAGGTAATGTCTTCTCTTATGTTATTTTGTTTTATTTTGCTTCTCCAACCCCCTAAACTATTTTTATTCCTATCTTTTGTAACAACACCAGTATATTAAATATACTAGTATGTTTTTATTAGAATTATTCAAGCTACACTTACACACAAATCTGTCTAATGGTTAAAGACCATACTGTTTCTGTGGATGGCGAGTTACTGCTTCACGAAACGATGATTGTTCAATATTTTTTTAACACCTATAAAAGTGGCTATTATGATGTCACTATATTTTATATATTATATATATGGTATTTATGTTTTATATATGCTTCTGTATTTTATATTTAAAACATACCTCTATTCTTTGCATGTTGTGCAAATGCGATAATTTCATATGAGGAAGTGCGGACTACCGCCCCCTCAAGTGATGTGACTCGGTCATGCAATACATGGAATGTATAAAGAACGCAATTAATGAACTTATATGACCTATATAACATTTATATTATACTGGAATTATACTATATATATCTCTCAATTATTTTTAATTCCATTAATATGACAATGAAATGAATGTAGCGTTCATGCGTACGTACGGCCTACCGTCTCCATTAACGGTGAATTTCATTTATTTTTATCTCCAAATGTTATGGAATAGTATAAAATAAATATTTACTGGATATATATAATATTTAAATCATTAATACTATTCTGGAGATGATTTACTTATAACTACATGGACAATCATTTTCAAACAAGTTCATTTTGAACTCATGTACCAAACGTCGACAAAAAAGTCTGATATTAACTCACATTATTAACCAATTATTATATCATTATAATATGTGATATAAACTGAATAATAATCTTTAAAGGAGGACCTTAAGAAATTATAAATTGACCAAAGTTTATTATTCAGGAATATAAAGAAATGAACAAGACAAGTTGGACATGAGGTAAGAGATCCTACCTCTCTCTTTCTTTTAAGTACTCCTTTTTATGTAACTTAATTTAAGCTCCTCTTTATTATGTTGGGGGATGTTATTTTATATTCCTCTTACTGTTAATTCTATTTTCATATGATGGGAGACCATATTTTATTCATCAATCCATTTTTTGGTAGTTTTATGTGGCGTCGTTAGGTTGCCGAGTTTTCGTAAGGGATTTTTCATCTCACTTTTATTCCCGTGAGATTTATGCTACATTTGCCACTATTTATTTTGAGTGGTGTATGTACTCCCCATTATTCTACTCTTTGTGTAATATACATTAGTTCATGAGTATGTACATCAATTTTGAATTGTCCTTCTTTCATGGGGTGTACGTTTCGAAAGTTACCCAAATCTGTAAGGAAACCATTCACCCTCCTCTATTTTAATGACTTATTTTGTTATGTCTTTTAATTTACATATTTTTATGTTAGGATATGTTATTATATATCCTTATTGATGTAAATTGTATGTCCAAGTGATGAGATACCTTTTTCTCTCTCATAGACTAATTTTATGAATTTTAAAGTGACGTCGTTATGCTGTCGAATTTTACGAAGGGATCTTTTTAACCCAATTTTGATTTCATTGGGTTCAACACGTAGTTATTGAATATTTCATCCTTTGAATATGTGTGAACGACCTTTGATTGTTTTACACTTAATATCCACTTATATTGGGTGTATTTATATTTGTCACACATAATTATGATACTGATTTATCCTTAATTCAAGGATACCTTCGTTATAGGGGATTTCATCTCATTTTACATTTCTATTGAGACTTCATTTTTGTTATGCACCAATTCACTGTTATATGGTGTATATACTATCCTTTAGAATATTATGTCATGAATCCCTTTATTCTTAAGATATTATAAAGTTCTGATTAAATGTTATTCCTCAATTATTGTATTCAAGTCTCTCTCATTTTGTTAAAAACCTTTTAACTAAAATATCGTTTTAAATGTTTTAATGATTTATTTTTATAAATATTTCTCATTAATATCCATGTTTTCAAAATGGTTTTAAGGATTTATTTATATGTATATTAATGGTTTAAAATGTTAAAAGCTACAAAGTGGAATGGGAATCTTTGATTCAAAAATCTCTTTATTAAATGTTTTAAATGGTTTTGAAATTTGTTATTAGAATGGATTCATTATTTGAATATCTTAGAATGTTATATTGTTGTTGAAATGTGGGAATTTTATCTTTCCTTTATGCTTAAGATATGTGCTATGATTATATTATGGTTCTTGGGCATTTTTTATGAAGACGGTTGGTTTTGTGATAAACTAAGGGCGGGTGAGCCCAATATAGCTCTCCAATGTATTGGGTAACACGAAGGAGTTAAACGTTAAGGTTTCTACGAAAAGATTTAGGGAATATACTTTGATGGGTATTCGAAACATAAACATGTGGGTCACTCCCTACGTAAGAATGATATGAATGCCTCAAGTTACCTTTATGTCATATGATTTCTATGAGTTATTCGTAAAACTTTTGATTTCTTGAGGTATGTTAAATTGCTTATGTTTTATGAGTAAATTATGATTTCATTGATTCTTATGTATACATGGACTAATGTTTTCATTCCATATTGTTATAACCCTTACTGAGCTTTTTATGCTCATACCAAGTTTTTTTTTTAAATTTTTTTCACAGGACATAAAGATAAATAGGGTTAAGGATGGGATCAAGGAAATGTCAGGCTGTCTAAAACAAGGAACTAGACATGACTCTTGTGTTCAAGAGTTATTATTTTGTGAAAAAAATGGAAGCTGAGTAGATGTGTATACTTTTTAATCTTTGAAATGTAACAGTTATGTCCTAATTCTCTAAAAATCTAAACCTGAAAAGATCCTCAATGCGAATTATTCATTTAATTCAATAATAAGTAATTTTTAAGGCCATGTCCTTATATATAATAAGTTAGGTAATGAAAAAATGAAATAAAGGAACCTTCATTGATTTTAATAACTATAATTAATTGGGATAAGGAAAAAACCATATTCGTTCAATTATAGATATTAGTCTCTAGTATAAATGAACAGTTATGATCTTATTAATTTATCATTAATTTTTTGAGACTAAATAGTTACTTAAATTTCATAAGAAACACCAACATAGTAATTATTTTTTTAATAATTAACAAAAATAAATGATACTAAGAATATTAAAAGTGGATTTAATTGACTAAAATGTTGTATAAAATTAATTTTTTGGATTATCATATCATTTTACACAGTTTTTAAATTAATATAACAAATTTCCATCATTTTGATGATGTTTTTATATTTAAAATAAATAAATAATGTCAACATTGACATTAATTTAATGTTATAATAAATCTTGTTTGGATAAATGGTTTTCAATTACTAAAAAACAAATTCTCTTCCATGTTATTTTTAAATGTAAATAAATATCATTTATATTCACTTGATAGAAAATTTTTCCCTTTATAATGAAAATAATTCCCCCTAAATTGTATAAGCATTATTAAAACAGTTATGGTTACCGTAATATTTTTCCCATGTTACAAGAATTGATGTTAAAATTAATTTTAAAATCATATGATATTATAATTTTATAAATTATATAACATATTTATTATCGGTGGGAATAAATTTCTAATAATTCTTTTTTTAATTTAGATTTAGAGGATAAATCACATAAGAAAGAAGACTAGTTACCTTGGGGAAAAAATTTTAAAATTGAGTTATCATAAATACTATGGAAAAAACTGATAAGAATTCATTTTTATGTTGTAAGTGAGTATTGAAAAAAATCCCCCTACACTCCATTATTTTTAAATATTTTAATCTCATGGGGTAAGGGAGACCTCCCAGTGTTGTGTATTTTTGGGTACATACGCGAATTCCCTTCCTCCCCCACTATAAAAGGGCACTCACTCTCCCCACTTATCCATACCTCTAAAGACATTTGAATTATCCCATAAAATAAATAATATATCCTAAAAATACATCACATCATCCTAAAAGACATACGTTATGTATAAATCCAACCAAGGAAGGGTTTTGTGAAAACTAAAGGATGAAATGTGAAGACGATGTAATGTTTTTCAACAAGCGTCCTTATTTTATTTCATTCAACACCTTAATAAATTATTTTTATAAACATATTATATAATTAACTCATTATCCTCCATATAAATATATGTTTTCTTATTAAGGATAATACATATACCCATAAATACTTTCATCCTAAAATCATCATTCATGTGTACGCTGGACTACTGCCTCAAGAAATGATGTCATTCAGTTTTTCATTACCACCTTTCATAGTTGGGGAAAATGATTGATGTCAATTATATATATATATATATATATTCATTATTTATAAAATTATTAAACCTATGGAATCATTATATATTTTTTCCACTTTTTTATTCCAATACATAAAATACATGATAATGGCATTCATGTGTACATCAGACTACCACCATACGATGCGATGAGATTTTTTTCCCTATTGCATAAAATAATTAATATAGAAGATATAAATTACATATTATAATAATAATGAAATATTTATAATTATGTAATTATAATATTATATTTGTCTTTTTACCTTTTCACCCACTAAAATGGTGAGAACATAATTCGTCGACTTGTGGGCTACCACCTCCATGAAGCGTTGTGATTATTTTTTTCATCACCTCATCAAAATAATTTTATAAATAAGAATATATTATTAATACATATCTTATTTATGATATAATTATCATCCATAAATTAAAAATGTTACATACCATCATTTTATAGTGATCATTGATGAATGGATATGTTACTCATTCACACTTTCATCTTATTCTCCCCTTGATCGCAATGTTAATACATATTTCATAACCATATTAAATGATTAGTTTTATAATAATTGTTTTTTAAATTTGATAATTATTTAATGAATATTATTATGGTTATTTTCAATAAATTAAATCATTGACTATAGTAAACCTACAAAAGACAATTTCACGCATAAGCCAAATATGCTCAAAACATCAGATAATAACTTATTTGATTAGGTAGTATTATATAACATGTTAATAATTGAAATTTGATTAATAATACACTCAAAAAATTCTACCAATAAAATATATAATTAACATATGTTTATTATTTATGTAGATTAAGACACATGTCTTGAATCTTAATCATGGTTTGGGGCATAGTCTCAATTTTATTTTATTAATCATTTTTTATATTAAGGACCTATAATTTGTTATATGGTGTATATATAGCCCATTGAACATGTTATAATATGAATTTTTCTATTTTAATCATATTTTATATTTTTAAATGTAAATATTTCGTGGGTATTATGATTCAGGTTCTTACAAAGTGATAAGGGACATTTCATTTCACAATTAATTTTTAATTTTTTACATAAAACTCTCTTTCACTTCCTTGTCAATATTTGAAAATAATTTTATTACCTGTTTTTTATTGATTTCAATGATTTATATAGTACACTATGTGTATTTAAATTATTTCAATGGTTTTAAAAAAGTAATATTTTTTATTTTTATATGGAATGTTTTGACAATTGAAAAATGGGATGATCTATTCTTGACATACATAATGAAAATGAATTTTCCTCTTGTGTGAATTTTATATGATTTTTATATTCTAGTTTTAGATTACTTTGTTAGTTATATTAAAACAAATCTATCCCATTTTTGGTTATTCTGGTATATACAAATGGTGTTTTCCAAAAAAAATGGTGTTATGTTATTGAAAATGGGGCTTAAAATGAAAATGGAAATATTTAAAGCGTTTTTAATATGGGATAAAATTTTTATTCAATGGGTTTTAAGTTAAATTTTTATTATTCGCAATATGATACTTCATCATTATATGAAATCCTTGAACCCGTTTTATCTTATAAAATATTTTGTCCTCAGTATAGGTCACAGTTGAGCCTGATATATTTTATATGAATGGTTGGGACCCATTATAGCTAATAAAAAAGGAGTGAGCCTAATAAAGATTATATGAAATTTTGAGCACCATTATAGATCACAGGTTATCCTGGTATATCTTACATGAATGTTGAAACAAATTATAGGTATCCAATGAATTATGTAGTGACTATATTATAAGTCTATTGTATGGTTATTCCAACTAAAATGTTTTTGAAAGGGTTTTATGATTATGATGCTCTAAGACACCAAAATAGTGTTTTAATTTCATGATATGGGATTCAGAATAATTTATTGTGAAAATTTTATGTTTATATTTGTTGAAAATGTTTCTTTCACCCAATTATATGAACTTTGTTGTAATGTCCAATATTTTTTAGTTTTTTACTGATTTACTATTTCCTTTATATTTATATATTGTACTATAAATTTTTGATAATCCAAATAATAATAATATACATTGAAATTTTTCATGGATGGGTATGAGAAATGATGATGTAATTTTTAAATTTATAGAGATTTTCCTTGATTATTAATCATGTTTTATTTTAAAAGTTTTATATTATGGAAAAAATGGATTCGAATTATATGTGTGCACTTCGTATTGTATATTTATGTTATGTATAATTGATTTCATAATTATCTAAAACATTCAACCATAAAATATACTCAATGTGAAGAAAATAATATTCATTGATACAACTCAATATCATGTAATGTTTAAGGTCAGGTATGTGTACTAATGTATAGGTATATGTATTGTAAAACATCCTCAAATTTTGGTGAAGTTGTTATTGTGGTATATCCTAGAAATTACATCACTGGTAGGAAACAATAATGTGAATAGTGATATGGAATAAATTCTCCATAGTGTAATTACCCAAAAAAGTTAGGCAGAGCATTGAATCGATCTTCACATATTGTATGATGACTAGGCCAAAGAATACACAACTAAATACATAGTCTTGGGGGGATATGATCCAGTTAATCACATTATCTATGAAATCCACCATGACGGACCTATTATGTTAAGGTACTAAGTTAAATATTATTATATAACCCAAATTAATGTATCATATATTGAAAAAAATAGTCATTTATGTTGAACTAAATGCTAATGAAATAATTTTCTAGAGTAATAGTTTTTAATGATAATTATTTCATGTAATTATCTTACATTAATTATTGAAAGTGACCAGTCATTGTATTGTATAACTGATAAAGGGAGGGGTGAATAAATGAAGCTCTTTTTATTTTATGTTTTTTCATTCGAAACGACCTTTTCCTATTGTTAATGAATAAATTCTCTGCTGAAAACAATTGAATCCACACATATATAAGAACATAATGATTTACAAGGTTTTATATTCAATAAGAATTGGTACATAATTGGTATGGCTTGGATATGATCCAATACAATAAAATCCAGTATAAAACCATCATTAGATTAAAATGAGAAGGATATACCCTTACACTCGTCGAGTACTATGAAACATTCCCACTTGTGTGTATGCACCCTCTAAGCACAACAGGGTAATAAAATTATTGTGTAACAGCTCATATTAACCACAATTCATTTAAAATAAACAAATATATTCAATTACAATAAAAATCATGAAAGACTATGTGATTAAATCCTTCATAGATTTGGGTTATCATTGAAAATGAATAACCTATCATGTAGGATATGTGATCAGGATAAGTAATTTTCAATAAGAGACTTTAAGAGAAGCGGATTTTATTTGGAGATAAATGTTAAGATTTATCTTGAAAGACTATGTGATTAAATCCTTCATAGATTTGGGTTTTAATCATAGTTTGGTTTAATTTGAATAATTTTATGGATAGATGTTTATTGAATGGTCTTTGTTGAACTTTGGGTTTTGTTTGACAAATTTTGGAGATTAAGAATAGATTTTTTTATAAAGGGTTATCCTTTTCAGGTATTATCTGATTTCATAATAACCTTTTTTATTTTAGTTTTGGTTAAGTTATAATGACATGGGAAGTATATAGTTCTATTTTGTGTATTAGTTGATTCTCTAGAAGTTGATTATAGCTCTCTTAATGTGAACAAGTCATCCCAAGTACTCGTCTTTTGGAGAAAATATGAGTTCTTGTAAGAAATATAGTAAAAGTTGAAATTAAACATGACAAGTAAGTATGTTTACATAGGATTTAGTTAATCTCATAAATAAATTACTCAATGAAAAGTAACTTAAAAACAAAAATGTTGTCTGTTAAATTTTCCTAATGTGGAATCAAATTCCATTTAACCCATCACCAGTTTGTGATTTTCTGGTGGTTAACTTTATCCTAAACATGTTTTCTATCACTCTCCATCAAAACATGACCCTTTTTTTCTCCTCCATATCCATATTTTCCTACTTGGAATCCTAGTATGGGTTATATCAGGTGACCATTGTACTTATCTCCCTTCCTTTTAAAGTGATAGTTTTACTGACTCTTGTTCCGATGTGGGACTTTCAATGAAGTTTCCAAGCCAAATTTTGAAATTGCGAGGACGCAATTCCCAAAAGGAGGGAAGGATGTAACATCACAGGTAAATAAATTATATTACACTCTATGTTTTATCAATATTTTTGAATAAAATTAATATATTACATTAAAGGGAATTCTATTCGATGGCATACCCAATAAGCAACAATGAGTTTCTTTGAAATCTTACGTTCCACTCTAATAATAAAATAATATTATTTTAAATAGTAGTTAACACCTATCCATTATAATGGTGAGAATGAAAAAAACTAACTACAAAATGATTATATATGTTTGTCAAATATTTTTACTTTTATCCAATAAATGTTAGAGGCTTAAAAAGAAAATGAATCCAATTTTAAGCATAAATGTTCTAATATTACCTAAATGATCGGTTAACCACTTTTTTATGGAGAAATATTTTTAAATATACTTTTTGGAAATTTTATATCTCATATTTGACAAAATAATATCCTTCTTTAGAATCTGCACTTCAATATTTACTTTGTGTAAATTTTTGTTATTTTTCCATGGAAGATCATTTTTAGTGAAAATGTTGCATTTTAATTCGAAACCTCATTTTTATCTGATTTATTTATATAAATAGATTATATTTTTAATTGAGATTAAAGTGTATTTTGAATATATTTTTACCATTTAGTCCAATGGTGGTCATTGAATTAATTTCACTTTGAAATTGGACTTAAACTAGTGTTAATCTTTTAATAAATATTGTTTCTTAAAAACAAGCTATTTTTTTGACAGCAGGAATTAATTATTATATTAATTAATTCAACATATATGTTTTGAATTTTTTAAAATAAACATATTTTTTGAATTGGGAATATCAAATATAGCTTTGGGTGAATTTTTGATATTTTTCTAAAAAACATCAATTTTCGATGAATAGTGAAACCACTAAGTGGTAGTTAAAGAAACTGATTTTTCGTTTAAATGAAGAATTACCACTTCTATGATTTGATTTTCAAAAATCCAACATACATGGTTGTAATTAGGAAGTAAAATTTTGTTCAATGAGACTAAAATAAATTTTTTGGTTAATAGTAACTTCTATGTTTTATTAATCGCGATTACAGGTAATTAGTGTAATTTAAGGTAAAGATAATGTTATAATAATATTAAATGACCTTGAAACATTTCCTACCCTTATTTGATGAGTCATGTCCGACCAAGAAAATCCATGGGTCAACTTGGGGACCCCATGGAGCCACTTTGGTTGGAAAATGATATTAATAACTTTTTATTTAAAGTTAAAATTAAAAAGTCACAAACATGTATTGTTTTACTAAAAAAAATTTAAATGGGGTTATACAAGTCATATTTTTTACTATAAATATTAATTATAATTATAAAAATATTTTCTACATCATGATATTTTTTTATAATTTTTAGACATTAAATAAATTAATTTATTTATGACACCGTGATGATGGAGTGGTTACCTCATAAATGAACTATTTAAATAAAATGAGAATATTGGGTAAAATCTCATTCTAACACTTGTCACAAACCTAATGGATGGGTGGATTTTGAAACCGTATCTCCTTATACTCTAAATATATCCTTTTGGACGTTTAAAATCTGAAAATCATTTTATAATAAAGTAATATTTCATAACTTTCCAAGAGTGCCCGTCCTCTTCTCTTACAAAAGGCTCCCACCACTACCACCTTAGACACACCTCTCAAGCCTTTGGCTCAGCCAAAACCTTCCCATTTCATCTTTCCAAATCCCTCTCTTCATCATTGAAGCATCACCTTAGGCCGAAAGCACTTCAAGAAACTCTTTTGGTTCAAACCAAAGGGAGTTACCCGATTTAAAGGTAATGTCTTCTCTTATGTTATTTTGTTTTATTTTGCTTCTCCAACCCCCTAAACTATTTTTATTCCTCTCTTTTGTAACAACACCAGTATATTAAATATACTAGTATGTTTTTATTAGAATTATTCAAGCTACACTTACACACAAATCTGTCTAATGGTTAAAGACCATACTGTTTCTGTGGATGGCGAGTTACTGCCTCACGAAACGATGATTGTTCAATATTTTTTTAACACCTATAAAAGTGGCTATTATGATGTCACTATATTTTATATATTATATATATGGTATTTATGTTTTATATATGCTTCTGTATTTCAGATTTAAAACATACCTCTATTCTTTGCATGTTGTGCAAATGCGATAATTTCATATGAGGAAGTGCGGACTACCGCCCCCTCAAGTGATGTGACTCGGTCATGCAATACATGGAATGTATAAAGAACGCAATTAATGAACTTATATGACCTATATAACATTTATATTATACTGGAATTATACTATATATATCTCTCAATTATTTTTAATTCCATTAATATGACAATGAAATGAATGTAGCGTTCATGCGTACGTACGGCCTACCGTCTCCATTAACGGTGAATTTCATTTATTTTTATCTCCAAATGTTATGGAATAGTATAAAATAAATATTTACTGAATATATATGATATATAAATCATTAATACTATTCTGGAGATGATTTACTTATAACTACATGGACAATCATTTTCAAACAAGTTCATTTTGAACTCATGTACCAAACGTCGACAAAAAAGTCTGATATTAACTCACATTATTAACCAATTATTATATCATTATAATATGTGATATAAACTGAATAATAATCTTTAAAGGAGGACCTTAAGAAATTATAAATTGACCAAAGTTTATTATTCAGGAATATAAATAAATGAACAAGACAAGTTGGACTTGAGGTAAGAGATCCTACCTCTCTCTTTCTTTTAAGTACTCCTTTTTATGTAACTTAATTTAAGCTCCTCTTTATTATGTTGGGGGATGTTATTTTATATTCCTCTTACTTTTAATTCTATTTTCATATGATGGGAGACCATATTTTATTCATCAATCCATTTTTTGGTAGTTTTATGTGGCGTCGTTAGGTTGCCGAGTTTTCGTAAGGGATTTTTCATCTCACTTTTATTCCCGTGAGATTTATGCTACATTTGCCACTATTTATTTTGAGTGGTGTATGTACTCCCCATTATTATAATCTTTGTGTAATATACATTAGTTCATGAGTATGTACATCAATTTTGAATTGTCCTTCTTTCATGGGGTGTACGTTTCAAAAGTTACCCAAATCTGTAAGGAAACCATTCACCCTCCTCTATTTTAATGACTTATTTTGTTATGTCTTTTAATTTACATATTTTTATGTTAGGATATGTTATTATATATCCTTATTGATGTAAATTGTATGTCCAAGTGATGAGATACCGTTTTCTCTCTCATAGACTAATTTTATGAATTTTAAAGTGACGTCGTTATGCTGTCGAATTTTACGAAGGGATCTTTTTAACCCAATTTCGATTTCATTGGGTTCAACACGTAGTTATTGAATATTTCATCCTTTGAATATGTGTGAACGACCTTTGATTGTTTTACACTTAATATCTACTTATATTGGGTGTATTTATATTTGTCACACATAATTATGATACTGATTTATCCTTAATTCAAGGATACCTTCGTTATAGGGGATTTCATCTCATTTTACATTTCTATTGAGACTTCATTTTTGTTATGCACCAATTCACTGTTATATGGTGTATATACTATCCTTTAGAATATTATGTCATGAATCCCTTTATTCTTAAGATATTATAAAGTTCTGATTAAATGTTATTCCTCAATTATTGTATTCAAGTCTCTCTCATTTTGTTAAAAACCTTTTAACTAAAATATCGTTTTAAATGTTTTAATGATTTATTTTTATAAATATTTCTCATTAATATCCATGTTTTCAAAATGGTTTTAAGGATTTATTTATATGTATATTAATGGTTTAAAATGTTAAAAGCTACAAAGTGGAATGGGAATCTTTGATTCAAAAATCTCTTTATTAAATGTTTTAAATGGTTTTGAAATTTGTTATTAGAATGGATTAATTATTTGAATATCTTAGAATGTTATATTGTTGTTGAAATGTGGGAATTTTAACTTTCCTTTATGCTTAAGATATGTGCTATGATTATGTTATGGTTCTTGGGCATTTTTTATGAAGACGGTTGGTTTTGTGATAAACTAAGGGCGGGTGAGCCCAATATAGCTCTCCAATGTATTGGGTAACACGAAGGAGTTAAACGTTAAGGTTTCTACGAAAAGATTTAGGGAATATACTTTGATGGGTATTCGAAACATAAACATGTGGGTCACTCCCTACGTAAGAATGATATGAATGCCTCAAGTTACCTTTATGTCTTATGATTTCTATGAGTTATTCGTAAAACTTATGATTTCTTGAGGTATGTTAAATTGCTTATGTTTTATGAGTAAATTATGATTTCATTGATTCTTATGTATACATGGACTAATGTTTTCATTCCATATTGTTATAACCCTTACTGAGCTTTTTATGCTCATACCAAGTTTTTTTTTTAATTTTTTTTCACAGGACATAAAGATAAATAGGGATAAGGATGGGATCAAGGAAATGTCAGGCTGTCTAAAACAAGGAACTAGACATGACTCTTGTGTTCAAGAGTTATTATTTTGTGAAAAAAATGGAAGCTGAGTAGATGTGTATACTTTTTAATCTTTGAAATGTAACAGTTATGTCCTAATTCTCTAAAAATCTAAACCTGAAAAGATCCTCAATGCGAATTATTCATTTAATTCAATAATAAGTAATTTTTAAGGCCATGTCCTTATATATAATAAGTTAGGTAATGAAAAAATGAAATAAAGGAACCTTCATTGATTTTAATAACTATAATTAATTGGGATAAGGAAAAAACCATATTCGTTCAATTATAGATATTAGTCTCTAGTATAAATGAACAGTTATGATCTTATTAATTTATCATTAATTTTTTGAGACTAAATAGTTACTTAAATTTCATAAGAAACACCAACATAGTAATTATTTTTTTAATAATTAACAAAAATAAATGATACCAAGAATATTAAAAGTGGATTTAATTGACTAAAATGTTGTATAAAATTAATTTTTTGGATTATCATATCATTTTACACAGTTTTTAAATTAATATAACAAATTTCCATCATTTTGATGATGTTTTTATATTTAAAATAAATAAATAATGTCAACATTGACATTAATTTAATGTTATAATAAATCTTATTTGGATAAATGGTTTTCAATTACTAAAAAACAAATTCTCTTCCATGTTATTTTTAAATGTAAATAAATATCATTTATATTCACTTGATAGAAAATTTTTCCCTTTATAATGAAAATAATTCCCCCTAAATTGTATAAGCATTATTAAAACAGTTATGGTTACCGTAATATTTTTCCCATGTTACAAGAATTGATGTTAAATTTAATTTTAAAATCATATGATATTATAATTTTATAAATTATATAACATATTTATTATCGGTGGGAATAAATTTCTAATAATTCTTTTTTTAATTTAGATTTAGAGGATAAATCACATAAGAAAGAAGACTAGTTACCTTGGGGAAAAAATTTTAAAATTGAGTTATCATAAATACTATGGAAAAAACTGATAAGAATTCATTTTTATGTTGTAAGTGAGTATTGAAAAAAATCCCCCTACACTCCATTATTTTTAAATATTTTAATCTCATGGGGTAAGGGAGACCTCCCAGTGTTGTGTATTTTTGGGTACATACGCGAATTCCCTTCCTCCCCCACTATAAAAGGGCACTCACTCTCCCCACTTATCCATACCTCTAAAGACATTTGAATTATCCCATAAAATAAATAATATATCCTAAAAATACATCACATCATCCTAAAAGACATACGTTATGTATAAATCCAACCAATGAAGGGTTTTGTGAAAACTAAAGGATGAAATGTGAAGACGATGTAATGTTTTTCAACAAGCGTCCTTATTTTATTTCATTCAACACCTTAATAAATTATTTTTATAAACATATTATATAATTAACTCATTATCCTCCATATAAATATATGTTTTCTTATTAAGGATAATACATATACCCATAAACACTTTCATCCTAAAATCATCATTCATGTGTACGCTGGACTACTGCCTCAAGAAATGATGTCATTCAGTTTTTCATTACCACCTTTCATAGTTGGGGAAAATGATTGATGTCAATTATATATATATATATATATTCATTATTTATAAAATTATTAAACCTATGGAATCATTATATATTTTTTCCACTTTTTTATTCCAATACATAAAATACATGATAATGGCATTCATGTGTACATCAGACTACCACCATACGATGCGATGAGATTTTTTTCCCTATTGCATAAAATAAATAATATAGAAGATATAAATTACATATTATAATAATAATGAAATATTTATAATTATGTAATTATAATATTATATTTGTCTTTTTACCTTTTCACCCACTAAAATGGTGAGAACATAATTCGTCGACTTGTGGGCTACCACCTCCATGAAGCGTTGTGATTATTTTTTTCATCACCTCATCAAAATAATTTTATAAATAAGAATATATTATTAATACATATCTTATTTATGATATAATTATCATCCATAAATTAAAAATGTTACATACCATCATTTTATAGTGATCATTGATGAATGGATATGTTACTCATTCACACTTTCATCTTATTCTCCCCTTGATCGCAATGTTAATACATATTTCATAACCATATTAAATGATTAGTTTTATAATAATTGTTTTTTAAATTTGATAATTATTTAATGAATATTATTATGGTTATTTTCAATAAATTAAATCATTGACTATAGTAAACCTACAAAAGACAATTTCACGCATAAGCCAAATATGCTCAAAACATCAGATAATAACTTATTTGATTAGGTAGTATTATATAACATGTTAATAATTGAGATTTGATTAATAATACACTCAAAAAATACTACCAATAAAATATATAATTAACATATGTTTATTATTTATGTAGATTAAGACACATGTCTTGAATCTTAATCATGGTTTGGGGCATAGTCTCAATTTTCTTTTATTAATCATTTTTTATATTAAGGACCTATAATTTGTTATATGGTGTATATATAGCCCATTGAACATGTTATAATATGAATTTTTCTATTTTAATCATATTTTATATTTTTAAATGTAAATATTTCGTGGGTATTATGATTCAGGTTCTTACAAAGTGATAAGGGACATTTCATTTCACAATTAATTTTTAATTTTTTACATAAAACTCTCTTTCACTTCCTTGTCAATATTTGAAAATAATTTTATTACCTGTTTTTTATTGATTTCAATGATTTATATAGTACACTATGTGTATTTAAATTATTTCAATGGTTTTAAAAAAGTAATATTTTTTATTTTTATATGGAATGTTTTGACAATTGAAAAATGGGATGTTCTATTCTTGACATACATAATGAAAATGAATTTTCCTCTTGTGTGAATTTTATATGATTTTTATATTCTAGTTTTAGATTACTTTGTTAGTTATATTAAAACAAATCTATCCCATTTTTGGTTATTCTGGTATATACAAATGGTGTTTTCCAAAAAAAATGGTGTTATGTTATTGAAAATGGGGCTTAAAATGAAAATGGAAATATTTAAAGCGTTTTTAATATGGGATAAAATTTTTATTCAATGGGTTTTAAGTTAAATTTTTATTATTCGCAATATGATACTTCATCATTATATGAAATCCTTGAACCCGTTTTATCTTATAAAATATTTTGTCCTCAGTATAGGTCACAGTGGAGCCTGATATATTTTATATGAATGGTTGGGACCCATTATATCTAATAAAAAAGGAGTGAGCCTAATAAAGATTATATGAAATTTTGAGCACCATTATAGATCACAGGTTATCCTGGTATATCTTACATGAATGTTGAAACAAATTATAGGTATCCAATGAATTATGTAGTGACTATATTATAAGTCTATTGTATGGTTATTCCAACTAAAATGTTTTTGAAAGGGTTTTATGATTATGATGCTCTAAGACACCAAAATAGTGTTTTAATTTCATGATATGGGATTCAGAATAATTTATTGTGAAAATTTTATGTTTATATTTGTTGAAAATTTTTCTTTCACCCAATTATATGAACTTTGTTGTAATGTCAAATATTTTTTAGTTTTTTACTGATTTACTATTTCCTTTATATTTATATATTGTACTATAAATTTTTGATAATCCAAATAATAATAATATACATTGAAATTTTTCATGGATGGGTATGAGAAATGATGATGTAATTTTTAAATTTATAGAGATTTTCCTTGATTATTAATCATGTTTTATTTTAAAAGTTTTATATTATGGAAAAAATGGATTCGAATTATATGTGTGCACTTCGTATTGTATATTTATGTTATGTATAATTGATTTCATAATTATCTAAAACATTCAACCATAAAATATACTCAATGTGAAGAAAATAATATTCATTGATACAACTCAATATCATGTAATGTTTAAGGTCAGGTATGTGCACTAATGTATAGGTATATGTATTGTAAAACATCCTCAAATTTTGGTGAAGTTGATATTGTGGTATATCCTAGAAATTACATCACTGGTAGGAAACAATAATGTGAATAGTGATATGGAATAAATTCTCCATAGTGTAATTACCCAAAAAAGTTAGGCAGAGCATTGAATCGATCTTCACATATTGTATGATGACTAGGCCAAAGAATACACAACTAAATACATAGTCTTGGGGGGATATGATCCAGTTAATCACATTATCTATGAAATCCACCATGACGGACCTATTATGTTAAGGTACTAAGTTAAATATTATTATATAACCCAAATTAATGTATCATATATTGAAAAAAATAGTCATTTATGTTGAACTAAATGCTAATGAAATAATTTTCTAGAGTAATAGTTTTTAATGATAATTATTTCATGTAATTATCTTACAATAATTATTGAAAGTGACCAGTCATTGTATTGTATAACTGATAAAGGGAGGGGTGAATAAATGAAGCTCTTTTTATTTTATGTTTTTTCATTCGAAACGACCTTTTCCTATTGTTAATGAATAAATTCTCTGCTGAAAACAATTGAATCCACACATCTATAAGAACATAATGATTTACAAGGTTTTATATTCAATAAAAATTGGTACATAATTGGTATGGCTTGGATATGATCCAATACAATAAAATCCACTATAAAACCATCATTAGATTAAAATGAGTAGGATATACCCTTACACTCGTCTAGTACTATGAAACATTCCCACTTGTGTGTATGCACCCTCTAAGCACAACAGGGTAATAAAATTATTGTGTAACAGCTCATATTAACCACAATTCATTTAAAATAAACAAATATATTCAATTACAATAAAAATCATCAAGTTTTTACCCAAAAGAATGGTAACAATCTCTTAGAATTTGTTGGAAAAAAATTGTGTGATTTTCAAGGTCTGATTTCCCTTTCTAATTTTCTGAGACTAATTCTTCAAGTTATATTATCATTATAAATACAATAGTAATGAATTGGAATGGATTAAATATTTGAGTACGATAAAACATTGTATAGTTCATATTCATCAGTCTATAAATTAATAGTACAGTAAATCCCAATATGAAAAATCTCGTTCTAATTAATTCAGCCCGATACCAAAATTGTCCAAATTCAGGGTTACAATATTTTCATCTTCCTAGTCAAAATGTATTCAATTGAAAAAAACAGTATTGAATTATCTCACAAAAAATCAGATATTCTGTCTCTATTGTGGTGAACAGTACCATCAGTTAGAATGTATAAATTACTTATCCTTTTAAAGGTTTCCCTCGAACGGTTTGGGTATGAATTCTAAAAAAGTTTCCCACTCACCCAAATTTACCTACATTTCAATTTACCCCAAAATATCGCATGCTTTTTGAATTTTTCAATGCTTCTCAAAACATCAAGATTCTTCTTCAAACGTCATATCCTACTTTATATAACCATTTGAATCCTAAGTAATATTTCAATATAACAACCTTATTTTTTTCAATCTGATTTCTTTAATAAAAAGAACTATATCAATTGGGGAAATTTTATTAAAAAATATATGCCATTATAATTTGTTCAAAAAAATTCTTAGATCCGATTTGATCAAAATATTTCAGTTGAATTTATAGATAACCACTGTTACTTCATTCAAAAATATTCTTCTATTTCCTTTTCTCTTTTCTCACTTGACATTCAAAACATCATATTCTCCTCTTCTATTGAAACTGTTGGAAATCTACAAAGTAATTCAACCCTTTAGGAATGGTTGACTACATTGTTGACCTCATATTCTCCATCTATTATCATGACCTATTTATAAAAAACATTATTCACATAAATTTTTTTCATCTTGACATATTTCATGAAATTTATTTCATTTGATAATATATTTAGTATCTTAAAATTTTAATTCGAATGTGTCATAACATTCCTTTCAATCATGATTCATTCTTTTATTCTTAATATGAAAGTGATCTTTTCTGAATACAGTTGGTCTAGATACAACAACCCTGAATACGATATTTCAGGGTACAATAATTTCTTCTTCCAGCTCTATATAATAATTTTGAATAAAAATATGCACCATAATTTACTCTTATATCATCATTGATTCTTCAATCAGAACTGCCACTTCAATCCCCATCACCTTTTAAATTGGCACCACCTTTTCAATCAGCACCACCGTTTCAATCAGCACAAAATTTTAAATAAGTAATTATTTTATAAATATCAACTCCTTTAATAAAACGACGTCCTTTTAAAATTGTACTTATTTTAAAACAACAAAAACTTTTAAATGAGCATCACCATTTAAAGTAACTCCATGTTTCAAAACAGCACCACATTTTAAAATAGCATAATATTTTATTATAACCACTCTTCATTGGTACCACTCTTCATTGGAACCATCTTACCAATCAGTACCAACACCTTATTCAATCAATATATTTTTCTCTTCTTTCAACTAGATACAATTGTTTTGAAATACAATCAGTATCACTTATTTCTCTATACCACCTTGATATTATTAATCTGAATATGATCCTTTTTGGATTGAAAAAATCTCTTTAAATCTCACATTATTAAATTAGTATTTCATCATAAGTTCTCAATTAAACGTATTATTTATATGAAATACCAATTAGAAAAGAATTGTTACGATTAAAATACTGTAGTCATGCTAACTCTAATTCTCTAGAGAAATAAACACTTCTTTCTCATCGTATTCAGAGTGAATCCAATGATCATTAACATCTATCAATACGTTTCTACTTTCAATCTGTCCTGAGTTGAGTATGATAAGAAACACTTTTTTTTTAATTGTGATGGAATTTCACTATGAGTCATATTATTTTCAAAATAACCTCAATATGAATTTTTCAAAAACATAGTGAGTTGATTTAATTTATTCAAAACATTCAATGAAAACAAAAGAAAAAAATCCATCATCATCAGCATGGTCCTAAAAATCTACCAATATGGATTTTTATTTTCAACCATGTTTTCAAAAATCAATGAACTTTGTTACCTCATGAAATGGATCACTTGTCTACAATTCAAATCCTACGTGCGCTAAATCATTGTGGTAAACAAGAATCATGAACAATAAAACCATTTTTTCAAAAAGATGTGATTAAAAAAACATATCCATTTTTCTTCCTAATATCCTATTCAGCATACCTAGAATAAAAAATGATTTATTTTCTATAACAACTCCAACAAATAGTTAGAATTGATCGCTCACAAAACAATATAGAATTCACATATTACACACAACTCTCTATTTTATGATATATTTTTATGAATCATTACAGTTATCCCTCCTAAAAATAAATTCCTATGATAACATGAGAGAGGGTATAGAAACACATACCTTCTCATTGAAGATAAATAGGTTGGACACCCATATTAAACCGTAATTTATAAAATTATTCCTTTGGTAATGGTTTTGTGAATATCTCACAAATTTGTTCCGATGTCAAAACATATTACACATTCAATTAATTATTCAAAAGATTGTCTTGGATGAAATGATATTTGATATTAATTTGTTTTGAATGATAATTTTGGACAGGATTATTGGTGATATTGATTGTGGTTTTATTGTCAGAAACTAAGAGCAAGGGAAATTTTAATTCAAAAAGTAAATCCTCTAATTTTGTCTGAATCCAAATATGTTGACTAACTGCTCGAGTGGTAGAAATAAACTCATAATCTACTGTTCTAAGAGTTACTAAATTCTATTTCTATGAATTACAACTCACAAAATTATTCCCAATAAATAATACTCCGCCATATTTGGATCTTCTATCATAAACATTTATTGCCCGATCTTCATGTAAATACCCAAAAAATCAATACTATCTAAGCTGTCATAAATTAATTTAAAATAATAATTCTATTTTTCATAATTGTAATCACAAAATTTTCGTAAATTAATTTAAAATTATTTTCCCTTGTCAAAAACAAAATGTTGTTTTGTAAGAAGTTAAAACATAGAAAAATATTTTCATTTTTTATGTCAAATTTAAATGTAATATTAATTCCAATGACCAAAATTGGATTAAATGATAAAAAATAATCCAATTAAAGTTTAAAATCAATTAAGAAGATTAAATAAATATATAAATAAATTATCAAAAATGGATGTTTTGAATTAAAATGAAGTATTTTTCAATATTCATCAAAATGTGAATGTTATCATAAAAATATCAAAAAATCATCAAAAGAAAAATTTTATTTACATATTTCAATATTGAATATTATTTTATTAAATATAACTTATAAAAGTGTCGAAAACTATATTTAAGATGGTTGCACCATCAAAATGCTGTAAAACTACATTTAAAAATAAACTTATTTTATCTGAAAAAATTGAATTTGTTCCTATATCATGTTCAAGAAAATATATAATATAAATGATAATTCTATATAAAATTAAGAATATTGTAAATAATTTTCATAAAGTCTAGTTTATATCCCATAATAACATTTTAATAATATATCATTCTGTATTGGAACATGGTATTGCGTATAACACTAGCTATCGAGGAAGGTCCCTCTTGTGTGTAATGCAAGCCAAGTCATTGTTTCTTGTAGTGAAAGATTATTTTTGTTTTGATTGTAAAATAATCCAAACATTGTTCATTTATACATTGAACGAAATATATACTCATTGTTGCATGAAATAAATTCGATCAAAACAACATGAAATTGTATATAACACAATCCAAGAATAGTGTTACTTATACTACAAGAAAAAATGATGTTTAATATATTGAAATTTGATAATGGTGTAGTATACAACACAATATATAAATAAAATTAAAAATAATATCTTTCAAAAAATATTATGGATTCACATTTCACCCACCTTAAAATTAATTTCTCCCTCAAAATTCATCGGTTTTATAAATGGTTTAATACTTGAAAGTTCATTTCATGGAAACACGCATCATAAAAAGGGATACTAAAACTTCATTTTAAAAAAGAATGTTGAAAAAATAATGGTTACCCAAATTAAATCATCATTGGGATTCCATGTAGGAGAATATAGGTGATAATTGAAAACATGGATACAGAAGAGAAATCTAACCAATGATATGATGGATAGTGATAGGGAAAAATTTTCGGGAAAGATAAACACCATAAATCCATAAATATATGATGAGATAAGAGACAATATGATACATTTTATTCTTTGGAACTATGATAAAATTTATTGTTTTCAAGATCCATTTATTAAAGTTGAATAATTTTTATTAAGAATAAATAAATAATTGATTTTTGAAAAAATATCACCATTGCTTGTGCATTGAAAAAATCCCACATCATCAATTATTTGGAGAAATAATGTTGAAATTTTCATTATTGATGTGTTAGTAAATCATGTGATATATTGATATCTCATTCCATTTGTCTCAACAAAAAGGATAGCATAGATAATCAAATATAATTATGTTCATCTATACTGAGATGATATGTTAATATAATAAAATTCAACCAAAATATAACTTACACAATAAATAAATGGATAACAGTACAATCCTTCAAAAAACTAAAAAGATAAATCTTTATAAAGAGGTTAACTAAATTTACATAACATTTGTCTCTCATTTCTCATAAGTTAGTTCCTTGTTGTCACATTCCAAACATGTTATTACATTAATCATGTATTCTTTTGAATCCTAACATTAATTACAATAGAACCATAGTAAAAACATCCATTATGTCAAAATTAACTCTTTACACACACTAAAAATATCAAAAATTCTATATACTCAAACAATGATATCAATTTTTTCCATGTATCGGTGATGAGGTCATTTATACTATCAAACATCTCATTATCTCCTTGTCCCTTCCTTATTCACATATCATGTGATTTCTAAAAATATATGAATTACCTTTCAAGGTTACCGGTACCATTAAACATATACAATAAAATACTTATGAAAAATCAATAGTTCAACAATCCTGAGATGTTTCTTAATTCCATATTACCACTAAATTAATTATACAATAATTATTCCTGATAAATATGTAATCATTTCCCTTATTTCTTAAACCAGTAAATGAGCATCATCATATTATTACTTAACACATCATTCATCTCAGAAATCATGTTTAGCCTCTTTATCATCAACAACAGAAATACTACCGTATGACCATGTTGATTATCTTCATAATATTATTCATTATGGAATTGATTTGAATAACTTCCATACATTCCACATTAAAAACATTTACTCATTGTTGATGTCTTAGAAATACCAATATCCTTGTCCATTGTGCTAACTGAACATTTCAATTCTCCATTACTGGCTCTGTCTCCTACTTTTATACACCCAAAGTATCTCCTAGATCATTTGAAACATTCTCCTTGATGCCTCTTCCCAAATTATTTAGATGATGAAAATTGAACATTCATTCCTATATGATCATCATGAAACTCCATATTTCTATTATTAGATGTCTTAAGAAACATACCAAAGTTTACACAATTGATCATATAATGAGATTTTCGAGTTGGAATAATAAATATTTTTCACCTTCCAGATCGAGTTTCATTTGGTTTCTCATGAATAAAATCATTCCATTTTACATCATATTTTCAATTAACAGGAATCATCTTGTTTCCATCCATTTTCTAAAACCCAGAAATAAGAGTGTGAGAGGAAGAATCATACTATGAAATCTAAATAATCAAAGGTGGTTACATTTCATCTCAAACACTTTAGTTTTAAACCTTGGTTATTCAGGATAGTTACCATTATTCTAGGACTGTAGCCTCTATTTAGACATATCCTTAGTGACATCCATAGAAATACCTTAGAAATATCTCTAGAGATGTCACTAAATTATTGGCCTTCTAGTTTCCAATGGTTGACTAATCCTTTTCTATGATACTAACTCTAATGATCCAATCATGACATACATGGAAAATACATTACTTCAAAGAATACATTATACATGACACAAACAGATACCCAAAGTCTGTATCAGGATAGTGTCTTCGGAAACATGGAATGTAATCTTATAATTCATTAAATGATCTTCACCATCTCCCATAAAGATCTCCCAATTTTTTTCATAACTAAATACTATATTTTTACGCTCAGAAAAAAAAATAAATATGTGATCTCAAATTCCTAGTTTGGGTAAACATGAAGGACATCAATCAAAAAATAAACATATGAATGTGAAAACATGAGAAGAAATTTTGAATATAAAAATCGTGAGTAATGGAAGAAATCATGGTAGTATGTAAGGAATAGATAATAAAGGAACATTAACCTTGAAAAAATATTATTTTTATAAAACAAGGAATTTTGGGATAAAAATAAATACATAATATGATTTTCATAGCCTCCAAGGCATTGCTACCAAGACCATCATAATGGAAAAAGTCCATTATAGAACCGGGTTAACAATCTATTCTAGCCATGTATTACTGAATCGGTTTTACTTGATGTTCTAGTCATGTATATCTCATGAGATATAAATATTTACCTAATTCATCATATAATGATACAGGTCCCACCCATATCATAATGAAATCATTCTTACATGTTCCACAAAAAATAAGACCATTCAATGTAGCATAACACAATAAATAATATGGGATTATTAAACATCATTCTATCATAACATAATCCATATAAAATAAATGGATTTCAAAAAAATAATTCAATTAAAAACACAATAAAATCAATGTAATAATAGGGATAGAAAAAATAACCCAATTTTATCTTAGATTGTATATAATTTTGATAAAACACTTTAACATAATTCCTGAATAAAATATCCTTTTTTTTTAAAATGATTTTTTTGTCAAATACTATGTAATTTGAAAAGAAAATAAATTATCTACAAATAAAATTGAAAACGTTTATAGTAAACTTATTGTAAATAAGTCTATATGAATATGTAAAAATTTGTTCATGCCTTATATGTTAAAAACATTATCCTCGCACATTTGTTGGAAAAGTCAAAAAGTACCTTGTCTGGTAAAAAAAGGAATAATTCCTTCCATACCATGTATTAAAAGTCAAAATGGTAAAAATGACTTTCAACATACATAGATGAATAGAAAACAGTTTATGAGAATATTTGTAGAACACATTGACGTGGATGATAAATATACCCCTATTAAATTCTTACGTATAAACAATCTCAAATAAGATTGAGATCGCATAATTATACCTTATATTAAGTTGGATTTATTTTTCAGGTGTGAAAATCCCTTTATAGTGGGATTAAAAATATTATTAACATTTAATATAACCATAATAAGATTTATGATATCATATATAGTTTACTTATGACTTTATATTACTGGTTCATTTTTCAATTCTAGGTTAATGCATTATTTTGGGTAATAATCATTTTATTTGTCGTATGGGTTTGGGCATTTTATTTATGATATATTTACATATATCATGATTTAATTACTTCAATAATTTAAAACATGATTTATATATTTTATATAATTAGTATAAAATTATATAAATTATAGATAGATAAATGCAATGGAATACGTCGTTCATAGAGACGGTAAGTCGTATGTACACATGAACGATGTTTTCGTTTCATTATTGAATTGAATGGAAGTAAGTAAATGAAACAAAAACACACACACACACACACACATATATATATATATATATCCATTATTATTATTATGTCATAAATTTTAGTATAATTTATTATGTATACTTTATAATCATTCTTGAATGGTTAACATGGAGAATGAATCTCATCGCGTCGTGAAGAGAGTATGTTTTACGTATGCACGAGTGATGATATCCTTCTCATAATTACTGAATCTGATGGTGTATAATATTTAATATATAGTATAATTTAATAAAAATCATATATAGTTGTTATATCCACCATTATACTGATCCATGTAAGGTGGTGGTGGTAATCAAATTACACCACAGCGTGGAGACGGTACGTCGTACCTACACACACGTGGTGATATCATTTTTAGGTTGACGGATAAAAAGATAAATTCGGTTGATTCATATTTATAATAACATATAATTATATTAAGTATACTGAGGTTGTTATTTTATAATGAAAGAACTAATGAATAATATGTAGAAGAAGAAATAAATTTTAATGAATCGGTAGAATCATTTACCTCTTCCTTGACGTGCCTCCACTAAATTTCCATATCGGGCACTAGAGTCAGAATTTTGAGAATAGGAAAACATGTATAATGTAACTAGGTATTTATATTAGAGTAATTTGTAGGGTTTGGTATATATTGGATGCTCAAAATTGAGTTAATAGGAGAGGGAGGTGGTTCCCTTTTATAATTGAGATGTAGGGCACTTTTAAGAACTCCATAAAAAATAATTTATAATAAAATAAAATACATCCAAACAACCCTCCAAAGTGTCCCAATTTAGATGATTATATGAGATAGGGTTTTATTCTCATCAAAATATAAATTTTTGACAATATTATTATCAATTTTAACCATATATTTATAATAGACACTATTATTCTATTAAAATTTAATTATTGTAATAATATTCTAAATATTAAATTGCTATAAATATTTTATTATATGGTTTAAAATTACCATAAATGAGTATTATATGATATTTTATATTATATAATTATTAATTTTCTATTTTTTAAATATTTTTATTATTTTTTTATAATTTAATGTTTTTTATAAAATATCAATAGTGCCAATTTTGAAACTTTTCATTTATTTGTCCTTAAAAAAATCCTAATGAAAGATAATTTCAAACAAAAATATCTAATACACACCTAACATGTCATAGTCACCTATAAAAGTTTTTAATTACATTAATTAGTTAATATTATATTTATTTTAATATTTTGAAAACCATTTATTTTATATTTTTATTAATAAAATATTTTTTCCATCATTATTGTGTCACATGTAACAGCTATTAATTATTCTCTAAAAATTATAAATATATTCACATGATATAGATAATGTCATTATATTTCTATATAATATTTAATTTATATGTTTTATGAAGTTTATCTCTATATTAAAATTATTATACTTATAAGATAATTGAGAGTGATATGTTCTCACTTTATTTTTTTCAAATAATAATTACATCATTTTCATGGAAAAAGGTCCACAAAATGAATAATTTACAACACTTAGATGATATGGGTATACTTTAATCCATCCAATATAATTTTTCAGCATTTAGGGTAATTTTAATATCTTTATCATATTGTTAGTAACCCTAATTTACCAAATTTACCATGAACTACGGCAAATAAAAATTATCGTAGATTCAATTCAAAGTATCCTAATACAAAAGTATCAATTAAAATAATTATAACCCGTTGATTCCAAATATGGAATCCATTATTAATAATTCCAAACATATAATTTTCTTAAATTAGTTTAATATTAATTCCCTTTGTCAAAAACAAAAGGAGGTTTTTTCTGAAATAAAAACTTATCTAAAGATTTTCATTTTTTTGTCCATTTTTAATATAAAATTAAATAAAACGGCCAACATAAGACTAAATGATATAAAAAATAATCTAATTACTCTTTAAAACCAATTATAAATATAATCATACAATATAAAAAAATTATGAAATGATGGTTTTGAATTGAAATGTATTATTTTTTACTATT
Source organism: Viscum album (assembly GCA_963277665.1). NCBI lineage: Eukaryota > Viridiplantae > Streptophyta > Magnoliopsida > Santalales > Viscaceae > Viscum > Viscum album. The sequence goes on from OY728161.1 coordinate 1,482,881,595, forward strand.
CATCAAAATATGGAAGTTATCTGAGAAATATCAAAAAAACATCCAAAGTATAATTTTATTTTTTTATTTCAATGAAGATTTTTAATTGGTAATTTTTTACTTATAATTTGACAAAATCTATATTTAAAATTGGTGTTCAATCAAAATGTGTTAAAATAACAATTTCTAAAAAAATTCTTTTATCCCAAAAAATTTAAATTTATTCTTATATAATGTTATATAAAATATGTTAAATTAATTATAATTCTATAAAAAATTATAATTTCTGTCAATAATATTCATAATGGATTTTTTATATCATATAATAGTATTTTAATAATATATCACTGTTTAGTGAAACTCAGTGTTGCATACAATGGAAGCTATCGAGGAAGGTTGCACTTGGGTATAACACAAGTGAAGTCTGCATTGTGTGTAGTGGAATACTCCATTGGTGTTTCATATAAAATAATCCAAATTTAGTTCATTTATATATTGGAAAAAATAAATAATTAGTGTGGCGTGAAATTAATTCTTTCAAAAGAACATGAAATTATCTGTAACACAAGTCAAGAATAGTGTTGTGTATACTACAAGCTAATAAAATGTTGCGTACAGAACAAGATAATATTGGTGTTTCATACAAAACAAGAAATCAATGAAATTAAAAATAATATATCACATAAAATCTGAGGTTTTCATAGAAAAACTTCTTCCCATTATGATGAACAATCCCTGTGAGTCTGATTGTTTTCAAAACAAACCTCAATATGATTTTTTCTGATACAAAGTTTGGTGATTTCATTTCGTGAAACAATTCATTGAAAAAAAATTTCAACACAAAACCCATTCATCATCAACTTAGTCCTAACAATTCTCTTTTGTATTTCATCACCCATGATTAAGTCTTTTTGTTGTAATAGATAAAGACTAAATGATTCAAATTAACACTGGATTTAATAGAAAATGTGTAGATTCTCATAGGGGGGAACCAAAAGGTATAAGATATGATGTGATGAATATTATGTTTATGAATAATCAAATATAACAATTTTTTATTAAAAATATGTTCATAGTTGAGATTCCATACACACCAAAGAAGATAAGTCTATTGTCTCATGGAAGTTTATTAATGTTGATGATAAAGGGAAAAATATAAATTTTCCTCATATAAAAATTTGTTAATAGACACCAATAAAAATTTATAAAAGTAACTGGCAGATGATTCGTGTTAGAAAATGGAGGGAATAGAAATTTTTTTTCAAATGAAAGATGAATCAAGTGGTAAAAATGAAGAAGGGAGAACATGATTTCTTATTTATACCCATGATATTAAGTTAAACACCTCAATTTTTTCATGTGTTTTTCTTAGATTCTAAAAACCCTTATATAATTTTATTAACAAGTGATAGATAAAAATTTTACTGAGTAAATTATTTAAGAGGGGAAGAATCTAATAACTCTATATTCGGAATAATATTTTATATTTGGAACCATCTATATTTGATACCATTATTCTCAAATAAAATCGAAACAAAACAAACCAAAAAATATTATATAACACTTAAAATGAAATCATATAAATGACCAGTAAAAATATAATTTACCAATTTAGTGAAAATCTATATTAAAAAATTATTGTTATTATTAATAATATGGAAATATAACAATTCAATTGGTGTAGCTAAATAACTAATAAGGCATATTTATCCTTTAAAATTTATCCAATCTAAAATTCGACTTTATGTGGTTTATTTTATGACACTAAATATACCAGGAAAGTTCGGATCAGGCACGCCTGATCCCCAAAATTTATTAAAAAAAAGAGGTGCATGACAAAAGTCAAAGAAAAACAGAAGAAGAACTACATCACATCAAAACCATAATCCTCACCATTACCGTAGTCTGACATCGCATCAGCATCAATAGATTCCCATTCAGTCGATTCGTACTGTTTGAAGATCTAGATATATTGATCCCTCCATTTCAACTGTGCCTCAGATAGCTCCTCTTTGTAGGGACGTTTACTCATTGATCTCCTCCCAGTATCAATCGCATCCCCTCTATCTTTTTTCAATATAGATCTCATCGACACCGTTTTAGGCATATCGGAGTAATATCTCCTGGGTCTTCTTTTTATTTTATTCTTCAAAAGCTCTTCCCTCTCAGAGACTCCCTTCTTCCCATTCATAAGGGCATCACTGTATGAGACATGTTCTTGTGAAAAAGTTTTTAATTATTTATTTTTATTTTTATTTAACGGTTAAATTATCAAATATTATAATTTTAATTTTATAAATTTAAAATCAATTATTTATTTATAATAAAAACATTGTTTTTTATTAAATTATTTGTATTTTTTAGAAATAATTATTATTAAGGTGAACGAAGAAAAATAATTCTTTTTTACTAAGGCCATAACATTTATGTGTAGATCAAAAAGTAATTAATATTTAAATATTTATAAATAAATTTCCATGATAAAATAATTATTTAAAGACTTAAACTATATATTTTAAATTAATTTTATGAATTATAAAAACTCTATTAAACATTCTATAAACCTATATAATATTTTCTCAGGAGAGAAATTTAGATTCATAATTTATTTTCATTAAATATTTTTCGGTAAATTCTATTTATGGATTGATTTTTAAATCCAAAAATAATATATATTTTTTTATACTAAACAGAATAAAAATTTTAAATTCTTGACTGTTGATAAATTTATCATACACATTAATCTAAATCATAAAAATATACATTTTCTAAAAAACATTTATGCATAAAATTTTCTAATATTAAAAGTAGTATATCATACAACATGAAATATAATTTTATTAAATAAATTTCACTTTTATAATAATATTTTATAAATTAGTTAATAAGGACAATTTTAATTTTAAAATTTTAAATTAGATTACTAACTTATGAATTAATTACCGCGAGGGAGGAAATATGAAAAGTGAAAAATCTATATAGAAAATGCTTGAGAAAGTTTTAAATAATGTGATAAAATGAATATTGGAGGGATTTTAAACTTTTTCATCACCCAAACCATTATTATTTCCTAGGTTTTGGAACCAATAATCCTTGAATAGTGACATACATTTTTTGAAATGAAATAGTTACTCTAAAAATTACCCTTCCTTTCATTAATAAAAGGGGAGAACTGACACATCTAAATTCCACCATTATTCCTTATATTTTATATCTTAAAATATTCCATATTTACCCACCTATAATAATATATTCTATTGAAAATACATTATACTCAATTAGTTATCCAATGTGTCCTTTTAAAGAATACTTTCTAGAGAGATTTCATGTTTTCAATGTAAGTACGTATTTTCCCAAACATTGTTTTTTTCAATCATACCAATTAAAATATATTTTCCCAATAATATATGATAAATTTAGAATTTATAAAATACTTAGTTATTTTTTTTTATTTTAGTAATAACCATTAAAACTATACACATTTTCCATAAAGAAAAATTAAAACATCATTCATATATTTTGAGGTCTACTATATTCAAAATGTTATTTATATCATTATATCATATTTTTAAAAAGTTATTTATTACAAAATATTAAAATAATATTCAAAATAGTATGAATATATAAATAATATCATTATATTTAATTAATAAATATAGCATTTCAAAATAAATAACCTTCATAACGCTACTCATTAATTAATTATAACATGTTCTTGTTTGGGTCAATCTGATGACCTAAATGACAAATGATATAATTTAATATCATGTATGACTTTGAAAAATTAAATTATAATATTATATGATAGAAATATTATATTAATGACTTTCTTTTGATTCTTAATTAGAAACATTATTATTATACTAATTAATTAAGATACCAACATATGTTCATTGAAAGTAACTAAAACATGTCCATCATCAATTTTCTCAATATAGATCATAAATAAAATACCACAAAATGAAATTATATAAATATAAATAATTATAAATTATATATTCCAGTACCTTGTATCATTGGTTATTTCCGAGCTTTGGGTGAAGATTTAATAACAACATTGTAATTACAAAACTATTTCAAAACAACCAAAATTAAAAAAACCACATATTGATGATAGATAAATAATAACTAATATAAATGTAGGGAATAATTAAAAATGGAATTTATTAAATTTTATAGATATTAGAATTTTTTCAATACACATTTATATGAATTTTATTTTTTATTACATGAGATTCAAACACATTTTTATTACTTGCAATTTAATGTACTGGTTTTGTGTATCAATTTTGAACCCTTGAGAATTATTCTGTATTATACTTAGGGATTTATTTGTTCTGTTTTATATACGTAAAATTTCATATTTTATATCATTTTTATATCATTTATCAGGATATTTAATGTCAAATTTTAAATTTTTTTCTTCAATTATTTTTGGATTCAAAAGTTTTTTAAAGTCATAAGTATTTTTTCAGAATGTTGACTTTCCTAAAACATGTTTGATATTGCACTACATAAATTATTTTATATATTCTAATGACTTCAATATTTAATAAATGTATAATAAATAATGTTCATTTAATTTTATTTAAATTACATAGTATCCCTCTGATGTTCTTTTGATTCTTTGGTTACCCTTACTACAATTGTTTTTCATCTTAATTTTGATTCATTTAGATTTGATTAACATTCACCACTTATTTTACTTTTTTAGTGTATGTACAAGTCATGGATGACAATCAGAATGTACTCATACAATTTTATTTTTGGGGATAAAAACATATAAATTCATCACTTCCTTTGTCTTATTAAATCATTTTCTATTATAGATAGATTTTTTCTCCCAATGCATTTTCTCTGTGATGACTTTATATTTAATTACATAAATTTAAGGGTGATAACCTAAAATTCATATAGGGATTTATTAGGGAAATTAATTACTTATTCATATACACATTACTCTATATAGTCTATTTTTTTAGATTCTAACATAAAAATATATTTCCCTTAATTTTTGGGGAAGTATTCAAAATTAATATAATTATTTATTGATGCATATGTTTATTGATTAATCAAGAATGTTTATATTTACTATTTATCCATCAATATTATTTACTTTGATGCAATATGATTATTTATTGACTAGGTAAAATATTAGAATGTTGTATATTTGTATTATAATATTAATTATTATGTATTACTAAATAATTTTGATTATGTATTGTTCAACCTTCCACCTTTTTCTAGGTATGTCTTATATCTATTATATAGAATTTATTGACTTCTAATGTGTCAAGATTCCACAGGATTTTATCTAAATATGAGTGTTTATTGAATTATAAGGCATGTTGATTGGGAATTTTCCTATTATTCATATATATCATGTAATGAATGCATTTTACATAAAGAATTTTTTGGTGGGGCCTAGTATTGTATTACATCGTGATTCATCGAATATGCTCATTCGACAATAGGTTTGGTTACATCGTGTGTGACTACAAAATGAAATTATGGTTTTTTAGATCATAATGAAAACAACGATCTCTTGGTTATGTCCAAAATATAATTAATGATGTCTTGGTGGTTTCATTGATGATAAAAATCAAGATATATGGAATTCGGCATTCCATACCCACGAATTCATTTTTTATCCACATTATTCTGTTTATTTTTATGCATTACATGTATTTATTTTAATATCTTGTGTTATTTAATATGAAATTAATTGATTCAAATTTCTTTTTTCTATATTATTCATTCCATTATATCTTTTGAACTAATTTTTCCCTTACTGAGTATTTAATTTCACAAATATAATGGTTCAATTTTCATATGTTATAAAAAAATTTATTAAAAAAAGGTATTTCAGTATGAGTATCATCTATATACAATTTTGGGGATATATACAATGTTTATTATAGATTAAGTAGATTATAATTGAGAAAAATATATGATTTTATGATTAAAGTTTGGACGTTGTTTTTTAATGTATTTCTATAGTCCTTAAAATTACATACCTAAAAGGTACATAAAATGTAAGTAATTCAATATTAGTTAGTTATATTCCCATTATGAATGGTTAAAACCAGAACCCTTTATTTTATTTCAATACTAATTTATAAATAATGTTTTTATTTTCATCATATTCAAGTAGAGCATTTTTAGGGAATCACAAATATATTATTCATAGAACCAATGTAAATAAATTAGTTTTCAGAACCTGGTGTCACATGTATGGTTGCTTATGGACAATATATATTATGTTTATTGAATCTCTATTGTTTGTTATGTTATTTTATCACATGAACTCTTAGATTAGAACATTTATAACCTCTTTGTTAAGAGAATCAGGTTGTATCATCCTTATCCCAGATTTAAAAAATGGGGAAGAGTATTTGAGATCCATGGAAGGTAGAAGAATTGACGATAATGGTCTTTCATTGAACATTAAATTTATTGTAAATATGGGGGAGAAGATAGAACCTATAAAAATAGACATACTAACTTTTATATGTATTATTATTAACAATAAATTTTATGGAGTGTTTTAAGAGTAAAATTAAGAGTTCCATTTCTCATCAATGGATTAATATTCATTTGATAAAAAATCGTGCTGATAAGGCTTGTAAAATTTTTATAGATTCATGATTTGGAATTATATTTCATCCATGATATGCCAATAGATTTTTTATATCTGATTATTGTTTAGATGTACATAAATTGAATGACATGTGATTCTGATATTCAAAGACGAAACATTCTTTACAAGACGTGAGGAAAATTGAATATAGAGAAGTCAATTAAAAAACAAAACATTTTTTGTATATATATATATATATATTTGATATATACCTAAAAATATGGTATTTATTTTGGTGGTAATTAGATGAAATTAATGAGATTTTTTATTAACTTGTTTATAAGTGTTTGTTGAAAAGGTAGCCTACCATGGCTAGATGTGGGAAACAACTCATTGCAAGAAATAGCTAGTAAAAACAAAAATATCCAACCATGGATGAATCTTTGATGTAAATAACACACATAGTGCACACAAGGATGGACAACATGAAGATATGAACATTTATGAAAAACGGTGGATAGCCTCCTCTGTATGTGGTGGTATGTGTGGATCATGTGGTCAACTGGCTCTTCCTTGGCCTTATAATATCATTTGGAAGATGGGATATGGATAATTAAAAATTAAAAATCTCTAATTTCATTTATTATGGACACTTAAATAATTAGGCACTCTTCACACATTTAAAATGTCACAAATATGAAAGTGACTTTAGGTTTGTATTGATCTCCCCCATTTGAGAAGCGCCATGTGTCATATTCAACCATAGGTGAAGGGGTTTCTATAAGAACCTAGATTGGAAATTTTATAAATGATTAACACCATCTATTGGATCAAATACACACCCATATTGTATGGAAGGAAATAAATTATATAGTCTCGGTTTACAAACTGATCATAAGAAGTACATACACTAACCATGTGTTAAGGTCATTATAGTCATTGAATGGATAAGAGGTAGAATATAAAGATAATAGAAGACACTATGATTGTTTAATTTACAACCTAAATAGAATCTATGGCACATACAAATAGGAGACACTATATAACGAAGTATGAGTCTTTAGGGACGATGAATTTACATTATCTACAAACCTCGAGATACCTCAATAAGGTTCTTATCCTACCACAAGTGATCTGAGCTTCTTTATGAAAAAAAAATCATCCATGAGTAATTTCATGATATTTTTCATGTTTTATGAGATACTTTCAAATAATCATTAGCTACTATTTGATTCATGAACTTATCATATAAAGAATTTTTATGACCACAATAAAATACAGTAATGATAAAAACGTTTGAATGCATGTAATGATCAATTATTTATGATACATGCGATGATGGAACATGTGAAATCAATACATTCATTTATTGGAACATGTATATATGTGAATTTAGTGATTTAAAGTATGCTGCATTTTATAGTTTTTAAACGATCTCAAACTAGTTGAAGTGATCTAGTGACTTTATGTCGTAACTATATTAATTTAGTATGAATTTCCTAAATAGGATCCCATGATTAGTCAGACTTTTGTAATTCTCGAGGAAAGATGATTTTATATTGAATATAAGTATGATAATAGAGAACAGAACCATATGAAAATAATTCCCATGACGGTTAAGGAATGAAATTAATGGGAGAATATTTCACTGGTATTTTGAACATTGTTTGAAAATATCTAAAATCTAGAGTCATTCTGTTTTTAATTGAGGATACATGTGTAAAATTTCATATAGAACATTAATGTGTCTAAAAATGAATCATGAAAGGTGAGTTGTATAAATCAATAAGAATAAAATGAGCTATGGTATTTGATAAAAGAAAATCATATTATGAAGAAAAATTAATTGAGGTATTAGGGGGTTTAAAATGTGACTCATATGAGGATATATTTTGGGTGTAATGAACTGAAATTTTATCAATGTAATTTACATTATTATAATTTTATATATGATATAAAATGCATACATTTCATAGATAAACCAATAGAAATAGTATTATCAAACTTAAATAGTGACATAAGTGGTATTTATAGAAATTTAATAACCTATAATGATTGAATAGTAATTTGACCATAGTAATTGTAACATTACAATTAGGAATTGTAATGTCACATATAGAAATCTTTCCTCACCTATAAATGTATAATAATATTTTTGTCTCTTATAAATGAAAATATAAAATATTTATATTAGGGTAAAAGTAAATAAATGTTTTAACCATGATAAGTTAAGTGTTGATATTTTAGTCAAACATAAATTTTTATATAAATTTTTATAATTAATTTTATCATTTTAATGAAATTTTATTGTCATAAAATAGATTCATAAATTAATATTATTTTCTATTATAATTATATTATAATTTTATAAGACCTGAACTATTTTTTCAAATGTGTCATAAAATTGATTATCATATTAAAATTGATAATTTTAAAATCAAATAGATTTGATATAATAAATAATTTTATCATATATAGGGAATTTATTTCATAAAATGGAGTCCATTTCCATAATATACACATCGAGAAATTATTTTGGTGATTTTTGGGGATTTTAATAAAATAATTTAGTTTTGGACAAATAGTGCAATATAATAATTTATTGTATGAGAAAAATATATAGTTTATTTTCTCACAGATAAAATATGGATTATGTAAGCCCTATAATATCAAAATAATATTCATTATTTTATATATATATTGATAATAATTAGCATTATTGATATTATTGATCAAAAATAATAACCTAATGAATGTAATAATTATAAATACTTGTATCCCATTATAAGTACCACCCATCAACACCTCTTCTACCCACACCTTATAATCCATCTAGACTACCTAAATTATACCCAATTCCCTTATGAAGTGGATTACCCACATTCAAGAGCTACTGGTCTCAAAAATTTTGTAAACTCATTCACCTTCCAATGGTTCTCAGTGATAATATATTCAAGAGTTAAATTCCTCCCTCATTCAATTTTAATTTATTTTCGTTTATTATTATATCCCAGCCTCTCATATTCAAAGAGGAATGGTATCTATAGTATCAAATATACACTATAATATTATTTTTTACTTTAATATCAACCATCAAACACTTTATCCTCAACATTTATTCTAAAAATGAATATGTCTTATGTGATGTATATGTTCACCACTTCATGGAAGGAATGTTTTCATTTTCTTTTACCACCATAAACAAGGGCCATAAAACTATTATTATGGTTAAAACATTTTTTATTCTCTTATTATATCTTTTTTAATGTCTTTGAACCAATGTATATACATGTTATTTATTAAAATAGAATTAAATAACGATGGAGGGAACAAACACCATAATAAATTTAGAATTTAACATTAAAGGTTTATCTAATAAATCCTAATAATATAAAAAATGATATAAAAGAACGTTTATGGTTTTGTATGTTCTTTAATAATATATAATTTCAATTCTAGAGAATTATTTTCATTTTAAATGAACATCAATTCTTGTATACAAGTGAACCGATCATGAAAGACAAGAAAACAAACACTCCATAATTAGTGATACTCCACTCTCTTACTCATCAATATTTTAATAATAATAAAAAATATTTAAAAAATTAAATACAGGTTTAACAGGTTCATTATTTATTAATTAATTCATATATTTTTATTTTTATTGATATTATGTGAAATGGAAGAAATCATTCAGACATAAGGAAATTGGATTCTCAATCCCGAATACCTTTTTTGAGTTATTCAACTTTCATGAATCGTTTCACTATCGTTACTCCTTTAATGTTACATAAATATAATTTCATTTTACTTTCCTCTTCGTTTTATGGTTTTAAATGTTTCATTTTACGATAAAAATATAGATTTTTTAAAGAGGATATTATTTTAAAAATTCATATTGACTCCTCTTGAGATGGATTCATCTTTACAGAACATTTATGATAAATATACTAGTTAGGTTTTTTATTTTTCATTTGGGAACCCCAATGTTTATTCATGTAGTGAAAATTTATGATATTCTTGTATAAACCAATTCATGCCATGGTTTATTTTAGGACTATGATTGTTATAAGTTCTTTGTGGAATGCATGATTATGTAAATGTTATGATGTGTTGAATGATCCCAAAATTATATACCCATCTAATGAATTGTGTAGAGTGATGTACATAATGTGATAATGTGAAATATTCATGTCCATGATTCAATCTTTGTTCATATTAATGAAAATATGATAATGCTCATATGTTATGTGTAAAAAGGATATTATCCTTGTTTAGAACTGTGTGTGGTATTGGTACACTAAGACATCATGTTTCATTTATATGTGTTTATTCTTTTCAAACATGTATTTAATGATTCTAATCAGGATTATTAAGATGACTCTATTATTATATTATGATAATTGTTATTATGCTCAATCATGTTATGTTGATTCATGATTCTTATCCATTCTTTTACTTGGATTTTGGTTCACCCATATTCATGGATGCATAATCATAGGTGACTATATATACATATAATAATGTGAGATTAAGAAGAATAAAGAATATTTTTTAACTAAATGGTTATGTGTTTTTATATACACGTTATCTATGGTAAAAATTATCACAGGACACTAATCATTTTGATCTTAGTTTTGTAAAACTATTATGTTGTTCGTCTTAATATAATATTATAATCATGTTAGAAAAAGTAGGGTCCCAATAGTTGGTATCATAGATTGGTTTAGTTAATTTTCGAGTTAGGAGTTTATAATAGTATAGAAATCACATAGGACAATTTTAATTATACATCCACGATTTTTTTGGAAGATTATAAACATTGGTATCCCTTAAGATAATTTATTAGATTTAATTACACAAAATAATAAAGAAATTATTCTTGATTTATTGAATTATGTTTTATTAAATCATTTTGTATTTTAAAGAGTAGTGGTAAATAAGAAAAACAAGGACAAAACCTATGTGAATAACAATGTTGTGATTACCTAAATGTCATCACCAATGACTTCTGAGGTGGACTTCAAAACATCATGACAATTCCAACCCATCTATCTCAGTATATGAATAATCACCTTAACCATATTTAATGAATTCACACACCCATTAAGGTGAAAATTCCCATTGATTCCTTTCTAACGAAAATATAATTGATTTCAAGTAGATGATTAAATTCATTAGGGATGAACATTAGTTCAACTCAGTAGAGAATATCTTTTATGTGATTCACTATTCTGAGAAGGAAAATATTGATCTTCCCATTCATCATTTTGATAGAGATGATGATCAAATGTTGTTATTGATAAGGAGAACCATGAATATTGATTAAATAAAAGATACTGAGTGTGAAAACTTTAGGAAAATATGTCTTAATAAGTATTTCCCTCGAACTATTCATAAAAATATGGATATGGAATCTAAGATCTAAAAAATGAAAGGATGTGTTTTCACTAATTACAATGAAAATTTTACAAGGATTTCAAGGTATGTATTAGTTTTTTATATCACAAATGATAAAAAATAGATATATTCATTAGTTGGTTAAAACCAAACCATTGAAAATATATAACTATTCGAGACACAAGGAGTAATGTTGAAGTTGTTAGATGTGGTCTCAAAGTGTATATGACATTTGGAGAACATTATAATAGCTATGGGGTTAAAAAAATTAGATAGAGTTTCATGTTATAGGATCTAATGAAGATAGTAGTAATAATGATCAACTACACACATGTCAAAAATTTGGTAAGAAGAATCATGTGAACCACATCAATGGGATAAGAAAATTCAATTAGTGTGGGATATATGGCCACCAGGATCATGAATACCGAAGAGACATGATGAATATTTCCACAATGTTGGAGGAAATGTTAGCACCACCCATGGTTCAATGCTTTAACATTAGAGGTAAAGGGGTCTATGAATTTTAGTACACTATTTATTGACTTGTTGACAGTAATCAGCATTAGTAGCCACAAAATCCAAAACAGAAAGTGAAATATTATTCCATAACTACTGATAAAGTGGAAAAAGATAATGAAGTCTATAAGGTGAACTTCCTATTCACTCAATAATGGAAAAATTAATATATGATTATGGTTTTATTAATTTATTAATATCACAAATGTCTTCTAAAACTGTTAAATCAAAACCCTAATAACTATATTTAGATGTATCCATTAAAAACCTAATGGTGAGATCATTTCAATCCATGTTTTGGACTCATATCATGATATCTTATGTGGGAAATGTTCACCCAGTGAATATCATAATACTTCTCTGAGTGTAATGTAATGCTATTCTAAGAACTAATTGAATCACATTATATAGATCACACGTCATCTTTTTGTAAAAAAAGTATCTTTTAATATTTACAACTATTCCATGATCCCCTAAAAATGAAACCAATATTGTGAATATCCTTTGGAAATTCCACCAATACTGTCTGTGTTGATACCCTATTAAGAAGAATTTAATGCTCAAATGGTTGAGTAAAATTAAGGTATCCAGATTTAGGATATGCCTACTGTGACAAAATACACTAATGTATTTCTTAAAACATTACATTGACTTTCCCCATATCATGTGAAAGTTTCGGCAATAGATACTATACATGGATCCACTCCTATCATAAAATATCCTTATAGGATGGTCGTAATTGAACTGGATGATTTAAGGAATCAACTATAAGATATTTTGGGAAAATGGTTCATAATCCCTTTAATATCACATTGAGGTGCGCCAATATTCTTTTTAAAGAAAAATGAAGAATTAATGTGGTTGTGTATCAATTACCATGATTTAGATAAGAAAACCTTAAACAAAAAGTGTCATCTTACAAGAATGGATTAATTGTTTAATCAAGATTGAGTAGATCCTTACTTCACAAAGATGAATCTTATTAATGGATATCATAAAATTAATTTGAATAAAGAAGATATTTAAAAGACTAATTTATGTATAATTTATGGCTATTATGAGTTCATAGTGATTCCGTTCATACTTACAAATTCTCCTACACTCTTCAGGGATATGATGAATTGATTCATTAGAGACTACATATATAAAAATATGGTATTTTTTATTGATGATATTCTTATCTACTCCAAGATAAAGGAGGAACAGGAATATCATATAATTTTAATTCTAAAGGCATTATGTAAGGAGAAATTGTAAGGCCTTGAGTTTTAGAAAAAAATTTATATAAATTATAAATTAAAATGAATAATGTTATAAATAAACTATAAAATAAGGCATTTTCTAAATGAAAATTTATGAATAATTTGATTTATAAAAAATGGCTGGTTTTTAATACGTGACGACGTCAAATATATTTCAAAGATATTTTTTCTAATAAATGAAATAATTAAGAATGATTTTTTATTGTAAATAATTTTTTGAATTAATCTATGTTATGTATATATATATATATATTTACATAGATAAAATCTTAAAACAATATTAATAAAAATAATTGTTTAAAAAGATCTACTTACATGAAATGTATTTTTTAAGATCATTATTTCTTTTTAAACAAAATAAATTTTTTGTAAAAATACGAATTTTAATAAAAGTATTTGTAATGAAATAATTTTTTGTTCATAAAAACATATTTTACAATATAAATAAAAATGTAAATCAATTTATCAACATAAATAATAAATGAATAATGATGATAATATAATAATATTGTAATTATTAATTTTGAAATTTTATGTATATATATATGTATGTATGTTTATGTAATATATTTACATATAAAAATATATTTTTTAATAAGCAATGTATTTTATTTATATATGTAATAGTTTTATTAAAATATAGACTTATTCTAATTAGGTTGATAATGATAGAAATCAAAATATTAGTTTTGAATTATTACTATTATAAAATTATGATTAGTTTAATTTGTTATAAAAGTATTAATAAAAATAATCTTATTATAAAATTATAATCTTAATATACATGTCATTTAAAAATTTTATTAATATAATATATTTTATAAATATATGACATATATTATGCATTTTGTTATAAAATTTATAAATTATAAATACATATAATTGTTATATTATGGAAAAAAATGCATAATATATTTATATTTTAAATAAAAAATGTAAGTTTAATTATTTATATTAAAAAAAAGAAATATATATATATATATACATATTTATATATATATAAAATAAAAACATGGTATATATATATAACACACTTTTATATACTTGTTTTAAAAAAAACAAATTTATGTATATACGTATATATAATTTTCACATTTTAATTAATATATATATTTTTTAATATTAAAAAATTGAATAATTATATAATTATATAATTATATATATATATTAATTCACATAATACACGATTTTTTTTAAAAAATCGATATGTAAAAAACGGCTTTTGATTTGTTATTAAATTTTTTCTACGGTGAAGTGTTTTTAATATGGAATAATATTATGTAATAAATAATATATCATTATATCAATTTATTGAATAAAATAACAAGGGTTTCATGTCATGATTGGGAAAAGGTAAAAAGTGGAAAAAACATATGATAATGATAGCCCGTGGCTTTTAAAGGGGAATTGAAAAGCAATAAAAATTTAAAACACAAAAAAAAAGAGATATTACACGGTTGTGATTGTGGGTGTTTGTTTTTTAGTTTTTATTATTTTTTTAATATAATTATTCTCTCAGTAGAAGTATTAAACAAGATGACTTGGGAGAACCCCTCTCGTTGGTTAAAAATACCCGAGCCAACCCTCCTCTTGGGTTCCAGTCACCAACAGGCAAGAGATTTCATTCCCCTTTGGTTTCTTCTAATAGGTAAGGTTTTATTTAGTTTTGTTTTTGTAAAACCCCTATATACATGTATGTGTATATACATGTATATATAAATACAAAACTTATTTTGTTTTGTGTTTTCTGAATGATGAACATTTTTATTTAAATGATGTTCTTTATTCATATAATTCATGTAAGGGGATATATCTAGATTCCTTTATGATGCAAAACCTGTTATACACACATGGTGTATAATCGGTTATAAATTATGTATGTATATATATATACAAATAAATTTTTAGTATGAACATCTCCTCCTCCTCAGTCTAGGTAAGGGATATACTACCTATTATTTTACAACATTCATTCTATTATTTCAGGCTTTGTGTAAGGGTTTATATTTTAAACATTTTAGTTTTACAAACCTATAATATCTGGCTATGTATATATGTTTTATCAAACATAAATATATGAGTTAATACCATTCCATTTGGTATTAAAGGTTTAAAAATAGGATTATTAAAGTTTTCTATGTAAGGTACTATTTCATTTTTTATGTTAACCGATTAGACATGATTTGAGAATAATTGGATATACAATATGTATAAATATATTTATATATATATATTATGTATTGGATCATTCCTCTCTTGAACATTCAAGCATGGTGTAAGGGATTACTTTGTAATAATTTTCATGCAAACCCTTCTAATACATTTTTATATACACGAGATATATATATATATATATATATGTTTATGATTTAATTCTGGTTTTGACTCCGGTCTTTTTTTTAAATAGGATGTTGGGTTTATAAATGTTTTAAAGGGATTATTTTTAATTCAGTTCTATATATGGATAATCTATTTGTATATATATATATATATCAAACCCATTTAATATATCTATATGTACATACGGTTTACATATATATATATGTGTGTGTGTGTGTGTGTAATCGGGTATGTACAAGTACATATACACATCAATCTAAATTCATTTTATAAATGTTAAAAGATAAGTTCCAACCCTCAAATGATGTCTTTGATGTGAATTATGTTTTCTATTCGACTGGTTTTATAATTATTTTACAAGACCTCAATTTTTATATATATGTATACACTTATAATTAGATATATAATATGTATATATATAAATAGCTATATACTTATATATATGTATTTATTTCAATACAAAACAATTATGATTTTTAGGAGATGAATACTCATTTATAAATAATATTTTATGTGAGAACCATGTTTTGGGTTAAATGGAATTTTTTTCTAAAACATATATATATATATATCCATATTTATGTATCACCACAAAAATCCGTTTTATAATTTATAAAAGATGATTTCTAATCCTTAGGTAATGTTTTAGATGTGAAATCTCATTTGGGTTCATTTGGATTTATATTTAGTATGTGAAACCCTAATTTTTACATATGAACATACATTTGGTCACACAAGTTATATACCTAACATGGGTTGACATCCAATAATGTGATAATGATGTATTAAAAATATTTTAAAGTATTTATTACTTTAATATATAAATAAAAAGAGTTTAATTATGAGGACCCATATATAAAACTTATGTATATATTGTTGTGTGTATATATATATAACATATAGATTTTAAAACCCTAATTTAAAGTATTGATCTTTAAGGGTAATTAATAAATGTTAATTTTAGTGGTTTCTAAATCAAAATGTATTTATGTCAAACATACATTAACATACCAAGTTTTATTTATATTAACTTCATATGTTTCAAATTCATGTGATTTGGTTAAAAATGTTTACTAAACCATGTTCTGCTTAAAATTCATGGTAGAATTCATGCACTTTTGATACAAACAATGTATGTAAGACCTTAATGAATGCTAATTTTAGTGGTTAAAACAAAATGTGCTTGTTTCAAACCTGCATTGATTATATTAACTCCATTGTGATTTGGATTGATTTTGTAAGGGATAGTTTTCAAGTGGTTTTATTCATCAAACCCCTGTTTTATATTTCTACATATACAATATATATATATGTATGAATATGTATATGCATTACTTATGTATCTAAGGTTGATTACAAGTTTTAATATATGAAAACATAGTGAATATTTATACATTTTTAATGCAAGCCTAAAAACATTTTCAGAAAACCCGAGTCTGGAGTGTGGTAGACAGGGTAGGATTGGGCGTGGATCCAACATGGCCTGTCATTAGATGAGCAGTCTCAGAATTAGAAATTTTGTTTTCAGAAGCTTGCATAATTTTTTCAGAAAAACAGTGGAGTATTTTTGGGTAATATCAATTTGAAATTAAATATTCCAAGTGGTATGGGACACCTTTAATATCAGACCTTATTGACATATGAGGAATGTATTGGACTGTCGGGTTGGGGTCTAGTTAAAAGAAATCCCTCAAGGTTGGGGACTGGTTAAAGTAATCCCATTGGGTTAGAGACTGGTAAAGGTAAGCTCCTCTATTCATTGATATTTCTAGATACATTCAGATTTGGTTATTACCCTTAGGTCATGGCACGATGCCATGGCATTCATACATTAGTCCGGAATTATACGTTTCCTCACTATGTTTTAGTATATGACTAACCAAGTGATTATTTTTGACTAGAGGAATAACCTTGGTTAAAGAACCATTACCTATGAGTATGAGATTAAGTGCACATGGCATATGATGAGACAGTGTTCCAGTATGATCAGTTTTCCTTTCCAGGATTTTAATGAAAATGTTTGCATTACTTTTATCATGTTATGATGTGCATTTTTAGAATTTGTAGTGAAATTGTTTATGTGCAACTATGATAATATTCATGCTCTGTAGTATTTTCATACTTTACATGTTATTCTTCTTTATACCAGAATGCTTACTTTGTAAAATTATCTTTTAGCAGTCTTTAGTTGTATTCTTAAATGCTTGTGAGGAATTTCTTAAATGGTTTCCACCAACCATTGAAAAGTGAGGACATTTTCTATAATGGAATTATTTTATGAATGCGCAATTAATTTCAAAGGATGTTTTCAAAAGCTATATTACGTATTTTCAAAACCCCTTACTAAGCATCTTTTGTTCTCACCCATGTTTTTAAATATTTTTCATAGGTTACCAGAATTGGTCATCATTGTTGTAGTGCAGCGGAAGTGGTGATGATCTTGCATTTTGTTTATTTTTATGTTGTAACTCTGATGTTTTTTTAAGCATGTATCTATTTCCATAACCTAGACCGGAATAAGGTCCTCTTGTATGACATGTCTAAGGCCAGGTCCTTACAAAAATTGTATTCCATGTTCATTAAGTGTGACTTTTTCATGTACAGGTTCACATTGTTGGGGAACATGATCACATGTGAGATAATTTATGTGTACCCTTGAAAAGAGGTAATTTAGGATACACCCAAACCCACTAGTGTCATTAGAATCCATAGTTTTACTTTATTACCATGGTACTACGAATGTTTTCTGATAAATATCTATCTATTTTCTAACCCTCCAACTATTTTTACCTGAAAAGAGATAAAGTATGTACGGACATAAGAATTTGAGAAAAACATTACGGAATTAAAGAAGAGGCTAATTAGATCAAAAAACCCACACTACCAAAAAATTAGATAAGGTTTTGTGATATTTATTGATTATTAAAATAAAATAATGTGTTGGGAACTCATGAATAATGATAATGTTAAAGTAAATAGCTCATGATATTTTATCATATAGGACAAGAACTACAAGACACATGATATAGAGATAGAATTTGGTATCTTTTACATGAAATATTGTCTTCACTACCTCTATGGTGAGAAGTGTGACATATATACCAAAAAAATAGTCTAAAATATATATTCATCCAAATGGAGATCAACATGTATCAAAGGAAATGGTTATAACCAATCAAGGACTATGATTTCCCTATTTATTACCTTCTAGGAAAGGTAGCTAAGGTAGCTAACGCTCATAGAAGAAATGAACATTCTACTTTATCCCTAATGAATATTGAAAAAACCCCATATTTATGACTATAAAAAGAATGAATTTCTTAAAAAAATGAGAGGAAATACATCATAGATTTCTGAAATGATATCCCAACCATCTATCTTAGAGATGATCAAGGTGTCATAGAGGGATTATTTGTATCCAAAAAAGAAAGTGAAAGAAATAAATTAATGAAAGAAAAAAGAGTTCCATATCTATGATGATGGTATGATTCGGCATAGAAAAAGAAATCTTATACCGTCATCACCATATATAATGAAGGATATATTGGATAATTCAATATAAAATTATTCATTATCAATACAGGAAGTAGCAAGATGTACCGTGATATTTGAGAACATTTATAATTGAACAACATGAATATAGAGACTACAGATCATATATCAAAGTGTTTGGTATTTATTAATGTTAAAAAAGAAATATTTAAGTCCAATGGGATGATGATACCATTAATTATACACACATGAAAATGAGATAATATATGTATGGACTTTTTCCTTGGTCTCCCAAACACATCTAATGGAAACAATTAAACTTTAGGTTGTTGTTGATGGACTCACCAAGACTGCCCACTTCATTAATTTTTATGAATATTTCCCACTAGAACAACATAAAATGAGATATGTGATGTATTTTGGAAGCTACATGGATTTCCACATTTGATCATATATAATCATGATACAAGGTTAGTTTCTAAATTATGGAGAAGTATTCAACATAATTTGAGTATTGAATTGAATTTAAGAATGTCAAATAACCCCCCCCCCCTCAAATAGATAGATAATATGAATGGACTATTAAAATTATCAAGGTCGTGCCATGATCCTACTAGATGAAATTTAATGGAGGATAGAAACAATGTATCCCATTACTTGAGTTCTCATACAACAATAGTTTCTACTCATGTACTCAAATGGATCAAAATAAATCACTTTTATGAGAAATGATGTAGAACTCCATATTTTTTGTATGAAGTTGGAGAATTAAAACTACTTCAATTTGATCATTTTCAAGAGATGACATTGAAGGTTAAACATATATAAAATTGTATCAAATATGCACAAAATCATAAATAGATCTATGATGGAAACATTTTAAGGGATATGAATTTTGATGTTGGAGAGAATTTCTTCCCTTAAATATAACTACGGAAGAGATTTGTGTGGTTTTGAAAGAAAGGGATGTTTAGCCAAATATAAAATAGCCCGTTTGGAATACTTTTTCGTATTAGATTATTGGGTTATCGTCTTTCACATCATATAAATAGGGCTCAACATAATTACTCGTTCCACATATTTATTTTTACAATGTACATACCTAACCCATGACATATACTGAATATGAAGGTTGAATAGTCAGAGAACGACCTCCCATATGAAGAGCATCCTATGAAGATCTTGGACAATAGAGACAATGTTCTATGGAAAAATGACGACTCACCTTGTTCAAAGTGTTTTGTACGAAAAATAAGTATGAAGTGGTTTAATAGAAACCATATGAAATGAAGAAGTAGAAATACTTTCACCTATTTTTACCATACTAAGTAAAAAGAAATTTCGAAGATGAAATTTCAAATGAGCAGGATAATTTAATGCCTTGGGATTTTTTTAATGGTGTTTCATTTTTTATAATTATGTTTTATGGAAAAAAAACACATAAATAACATAGATAACCCAATAAAATATTATTCTCATAAGTAAAGATTGAAATAAGTGGTATTTATAGAAATTAAAGAACCAATACTGATGGAAGAACAACATGATAAATAAAATAATAACATGGCCATTATGAATAATAATCTAGACAATAGAATAGTTTCATCACCAATGAAAATATAAAAAATATTTATTCATTTATAAATATAAATTTGATAAACTTATGACATGTTATATGTAAATAAATATTTTATTAATTTTAGGGAACATGGATTTGGAATTTTACTGAAAAAAAATTATACCATGTTATAAAATAGATTCCTAAATTAATATTATATTTTATTATAATTATGATATGATTTTATGACACCTTAAATAATTTTTCAAATTTTCAAAAAATTGATTATAAAATAAAAAAATGTATTTTTTAAATAACTTTTGATTGTATATGAAAAATAAATTTCTCAAATATAAAAAAATTATTTTCATAAAATGGATTCCATTTTTGATATATACACATCAAAAAATTGTTTAAAAGAATTTTTGGGATTTTTTTTAAAATAGTTTAAATTTTTTTGAATAGTGAAATAGAGTAATTTATGGTATAATCCAAATACATTAATTTGTGAGTCATGGTCAATTTATAGCGAATTTAAGAACTGTAATATAGAAATATCCTCTATTATTTAATATATTTTTTGATATTCATCAAAACTAGTGATATTGTTCAGCCAAATTAAAAAAATAATGTATATATAATAATAAGAAAACTCAACTCCTCCCCCGATAAATACCCCCACACACCTCCTATTCTCATCCCACCATCTGTGCCTTGTAAATTGGATAAATTATACAAAATTACCTTAATATATAACTTCCCCACATTCAAGATATTCTTTTATAAATAAAGGATTAAATCAAGGTGTCTTGATTAATGTATTCCTATACCAAGTATGTTATAAAATGGTATATTTAAAAAAATATATTCCAATACTTGTTCTTTTCTTAATCACTCAATATTGATTATTCTTATACCAATTAATTTTTTAAGTTTTTTATTTGAAAACCCCAATGTCTATTCATGAATGTATTTTTCTTGAAATTATTATGTATAAAATTCATTCATTCTGTTAATTAATGTCTATGATTGTTATATGCTTTCTGTGGGTTTCATGATTATGTATATATTATGATGTGATTAGTGGGCCTAGAATTATATATCCATTGAATGAATTAGGTAATTTCATATCCCCTATTAGATAATTTTCAATATGTTTGAACATTATTCTTGATTTATTCACAATGATTTTGTTTTCATAAAGAACACATGTTATGCATGATCATGATGCTAACATTGTTCAGAAATATGTGTCTAATTAAACCACCATGACATGGCGTATCACTTTTATGAATTTACAATTTTATAACCGTTATCTAATGATTCCTATATTGATTATGAATTTAATCATATTCTTATGTTATAATGATGATTATTATTATTCTCACACATTTTATATTAATTCATGTTCTTTATCCATCCTCTTACTGGGATTTTGGATCAACCCTTTTCATAGAGGTATTTCCCTAGGTGACTATATTAACAAAAAAGAATATGAGATTATTGATGATAAATAAGATGTTCATAAATATATTATTATGTTTATTTATGTGCATGTTATGCATGGTCCAAAATTTTCAAACACATAAAACCTTCGGATTGTTATTTTGTAACACTATTATGTTATTTTTCATTAATGTAATGAAGTAATAATGTATGAAAATGTTGGGCAGCTGTATTTATAATTTGAATGATCATTAAAATATTGAATTGTTATTGGATATTAAATATTATTTTATAATAATAATTAATGAGGTTTCATTTGGAATTAAATAAATTGATTAAAATAATGGAAATTCCTACCAAAAATGTTCATTTTATTTCCAAGTTTATAGAGTTATTACTACAATATTTATGAGGATAAAATTTATTATCATACAATTTAAAAAATAAATGAAATATGTAGGTGATGAATAATTTTATAGAGCCTAGGGAATTATTTTAGTGAACACACGAAACACATTTTGATAATTTAGGTATCTTATAGAATATTAGTATTAAGAAGAAATAAAGAAGTGGAAGCCTACATTACTCAAGATAGAGTAATGATTTTTGAGACATGTAGTGTTGTTGTTGTTCTAGGATACATTACACAACATGTATTTCAAATCTTATAAGTTTATTGCATAATTTCATTTCACAATTGGTATAGAATAAATAAGGAACATTTCAACATCGTTATCCATTAGATAAAAAAATGAGATTATGAGTAGGCCATATAACCAATTGTTGAAGAATTATAGTAGGGGTTTATAAATTAATACTTTTTTTAGTTATTTTATTTTATAACAAGATTTTTTTGTATTATCCTAGAGATTGAGAGAAGAATCTATGTTGGAGTGTATTACCAACATGGAAACGAGTTGGATTTTATGATGATGAATGTAAATATCACTTGTTGGGTTCTACCATATTACTACATTATATGAGATGGTGTTCTATAATATAATAGATAGAATAATTAATATTAACGATTTAATGATTTTTTTATCATATAGGATAATATAATCATGAAATAAAACTATTGATTCATCCCCCTCGCCAATGGTCAGCCGAATTGGGAATGTGAGTATAGCATAATGAGTAAGTCATGAGTTGAAAGAAGTTGTATGTGGTTGAATGTGATGACAACTATTTCATTACATGGTAAATGGGTTGGGTTAAATTCAAAAAATATTTGTTACTTTGTAGATTATTTTTGTGTAATTTGTACCATGACTATTACTAAATATTTTTCATGGTTTATTGGATGACCAAATATAATTTTTGGTATTTCAGTGGGGTATCATTCCAACCATATATTTTATTTGGTATTACGGTTAGTTTCAATAACATTTATTAGATATACATGGTATTTTGGTGAGGTGTGATGTCAATATTTTCATTATAAAGTAATTATATTGGGTGTGATACCAACTATGTATTTCTTTTGGTATTGTGGTTGGAAGGAATGTAAAGGTACATTACATATGTTTTTAATGGGATGAAGAACTATTTTGAAACATTTTATTATTATTTTTTTTGGGAACCATGGAAATAAATATCATTGGATGAATATATTATATAATTATAAACAAGAGAATCACTGATCTCTTTGATTATTGATGACATCTTCTTACTCAACAATATGACTGGAAAATATGATAAGGTTTTCCATCTGGGTAGCATATGAGTACCAAATTACCTAAAAACTTCATTGTGGTTTTTTCATTTCCATATCTAATTATGTATTGAATATATTTAACTATTGGAATTAATTTTCAAAAAACATTGGTTGTTTATTGTTGATTTTATTGTTTACAACCTATATATCCATATTAGTGGACATAAAAACATTGTGGATGGGGACATTAAAAATAGAAAGGATTTTGTGATTGATATTTGAGTATATGTATATTAAAATTTTGATATGGGATCAGGTGATGCCTTAAACCCCAATTTTGTGAAAATTTAAATTCTATTATTATTATTTTTTACTATAATTTACATATAATAAACTATAAGATGATTTTTAATTTTTATATATGATAATGTGACACTCACTATTTGTTAATTTTTACTATTTAATGAGATAGGTTTTATGGTTGTATTATAAGTGTAATGTCCATATTTTCCAATTATGTTATAAATGATAAGTTTTATTTATATTAATCATTAATAATGTTTATCTGTAAGAGATTAAATTAACTATATACTATTTATAGAACCTTACTTCTAGTTGATATCATGTGCCATATGAGGAGGTCCATATAAATACATATAGTTCTCCATAATCTACACAATTTACGATTATCAGGTTATGGATGATCCGCACTTATATTAGAGACTTTTTTATATTATTTTACAATTTTAGTCATGCTATTTAGAGAGATGACTAGTAAAAACAAAGGATCAAAAATAATACGTGGGCCTATATAACAATTGTTCAAGGTAAATCCATCTTACTGTGGAGTGGTATTGTTAATATTTCATTTTGAATGATTTGATTTGGGAAAATTTCATGGAATATATTTTTTCATTTATGATTTATTTATTTACACTTTGAGAATGGTTGTGTACTCTTTTGCATCATTGAGAAATGTATTATTGAATAAAATTTTGGTTGAATAGTGTTATAAAAATAAATTATAAAATTTTATCATATTTATCTTTTTTTTGGAACATTGTGTGATAGTACGTTGGGTTATTAATTATTTTTTTACTATTATATGATTATAATTATGTAGATTATATATTTATCATGCATTGAACCCATATAGTGGATAATGTTGTGATATAAACTATCTTAATGGTATGGAACCTATTAATATTGGGAAGAATATGTTTACCCTATAATGAGGGTAAATAAGGTGTATTTAAAATGAAACATTTCCATTCAATTACATCCCCATGTTTATTAACTCGTGTTCCCAAATTAGAATGAATGATGTTAAATATCACCATATCTTTAAGGTGTGACCAATGAATCATCTTATTTATATGTATAAATTTATATCATGAAAATGAAATAAGGACTTTACATGGTTCAACAATAGGAAAATTTTCATAGAGTAAACACTGACTAATGGTCTTTGAGCCAAAATCCACCACTACACTTTCTCCATTGAAATAATTTTATGATATTGGCTCTCCAAACTAAGGTGAAAATACCATAAAATGGTATAGTAAATATATACTTTCAATCCAAGGTTCACTCGCTCTTCAATTACTCAACACAAATTTTTTTTGGAAGTCATGTTTTGTTTATATATGTATGGATATCATAAATATTTTATTGGCATCATTATCACATCAAAGTTATTGTATGCTATCAAAACTAAATTAATCCTCATTGTAAAATATACTCTATAAATGATATCATATTAGCCATTATTTTTCTTCTCCAAACATAATGAGTCCAACTCCTCGATTCGAGAGTTGTGTCATTGTATTTCAAATATTGATGTGTGTAACCTCATCATGTGCTTGTTAACACAAAATACTCCGATCTCAGAAAAAAATTGCAATTTATTTATCTAGATAATGATAATTAGTCAATAGAATTATCATTTTCACAATATTTATTTATACACAAAATATTTCAATATAACTCTATCTGCATGTGTTCACCTTCTTTATGATATATTACATATGCGTGAAGAAAATATATTTTCTATGGATCTCATCTATTATGACTATAATAATACTAGAAATTTCATTATATTCATAATTTATCTTCTCCAAAAAAATTGAATAAGTTTATATAAATTCTTCCTTGTCTCCGACTATTCTATTTTTTTTATTCAGTATATATTCCATTAATCTTAAATATATAATATTTATATCCCACATGATTAAATGTAGTTAAATATGTCCCATTTATTATGTAATTCATTCCAAAACCTGATCTAAATCATCAATTTTCGAATTTCGTGAAAATACTCGTGATATCATGAAACTACATGATTACAACATGCTAGTCTCGTCACATTAGTATCTTTATCGAAATTATCATGATTATAATGTTATCTCCTCCAATGTAGTGTGATAAAGTATTATTAGACACATCAAAAAAATACACATAATAAAACATTTTAGAAACACTTCAAAAATCATGGTTAGATCATCTATATCTCTTCAAATCTTTAAAACTATTGTGTTGTTACAACCATCTCCATTGATAATATATCTATACATTAATAAAATTGATGATTCTAGAATTATTTAAAAAATGTTTTTCATGACCCAAACACTATTTTATCATGTGGTCCTTCTCAACTCTCACTCAATCATGGTTTATTTCTTAATCTATGGTGTGACTCCAACAGTATATCATACTCTAGGGGCACAACTATATTTCTCAACCTCACACAATAGAATGTATTCATCATATAGTATCTAAATCCCCAAAATTTTTAATTTAGCATATATTCTATTAATGAATGGTAATTTAATTCATAATGTCATTTCATTTCCATCTTCTCAAAGATACTCTAATATAACTTTAGTTTACCATTGCATAGCCTTGAATTTAGACATACATGATACTTTTTACAGCATGATCTAGCATTATAGGGAATATTCATTCAACTATTTCATAATTTATTCCTTCACTAACAAAATTGTGGCATGGTTAGTTCCATCACAGTGCATTATCCTTGAAGATCATTAAATTTATTATTACATAACCTTTAAGAATTCGATATTAAACAAACATACCATCGATCATATAGTGATACACATAGTTGTATCATGATTTGATTTCTCCACCAATACACATTTATTCTTCTCCAAATGACATCATTCAATCTATTAATTTTTTATAAACCTTAATAGAAAAAAATTTATCATAACTTTATACGATGCTAGATTCATCATCACACTCAAAAATGTGATTTCTAAATTCTCTATCAATGTATAGTAACCTACTGTGTTTACCATCATATAACTATTTTGGTAACTATGAATATCAACATTTTTATTATCTTGAATACATAAATAATATTAATTAAATGGTAAGATATTGAAAAATAATAAAAATAATATATAATTCCTATCATGTGGTGTCATCATTCTCCCCCTTTAGATTTTTTTTCAATTACACCATAAATATTTATCTATCATGCATGTCTTTTTATTTTAAAGTCATGTATCTTTTTTTAGTGAATTTTATTCATCCCTATAGCTAATAAAATTGAAATTCTTTCTATTTTGATATTTATTTATACATTTTACCACCTTCATTACAAAACTCAATAATGTTATCTTCACATTATTACTCCCCATTATTCATTAATAATATTATTATATAATTCCATATTGTTTTTAATTAGAGACTTATTTGATATATATTAAGAACCAATTCATCTAAAATAATGATTTATAGTGTTTCACTTCTCCCTTTAAATTCGAAAAGAGTTTGTATCCCATTATATAGAACATGTTTGAAATTATTTCTAGATATCATTTTGTGATATAAATTCAGTATAATGTATCTTAATTACATAAAATGTTATACTGACTTAATTTAACTCGTATAAATGGTTCAAAAAAAGATCATATAATCCAAATGTTTGAATAATCAACGCAGAAAACCAGAGTTGAAGTCAAAATAATTAGTATTGTTCACATCACTTGATAACATCAAAAAATACCATGAAATATAGGCTCAATACTCATAAAATATTTCTCCATATGATATCGACCACACTTACACATATATTTTAGTGAATAAAAAATAACGCACAAATTGTGTGAGTCATAAAAATTTTAAATGATTATTAGTTAATATATAAGGAATAAAATTAAATATATTAAATTAAAATTTATCAAAAAACATTAACCTCTTGAATTCAGGAAAACCCCCTTAAAATTATTATATCAAAATATCTCAATATATGTTTGAATGATAATTTATAAATAATTGTGTTCTCTCCGAAAAGACATTAATCTTCTACAATTATGGTCAATTTTAAATGATAACCAATCCTATATTTATTGAAAAATATCTTAAGAACATTTATACTCCATGTTGTTGTAGTTTCTGTAATTTTTCAAGCATGAAGTTCCATGTATCTTCTTTAATGATGGATAACAATGGTAATATGGAATTATAGTATTTATTTATCCATATATACAACATGATACTACTTTAAATCTCTCATATGATTTTTAGCTCACTTTATTTATTTTCAAATGAAATTATAATTCTAGATTTAACATTGATATCCATACTCAAATCATAAAACCTCTTGTTCTTTCATATTAAAACGTTATATCAATAGTTATTTCCCTAACACCACTTGTTTAATTTATCTTTCTCCAACACAAACACCGCAAAAATCATATCATCCCGAAATCCTGAACAACATAATCAATAGTTTCAACCAATAAAGTACATTAGGTTATGGTTAATTTTTGATAATAATGTGGTTGAGGAATATAGTTTGCCTTTTTGACCAGAACATTTTCATCCAACATTACACTATTCCTTTTTAGTGGTTCTCCTTTGTGTAACACCAATAATAATAAAAACTATGAATATGTGCGTTATTTTTATCAATGTTATTTATCCAGGGATTAACATTTATTATGAGAATAATTCAACTTGTTCATTTTTTTCCTTTGATTATTTATCATTACATCATTTATCTTGATTCCTCCCCCACAAGATGGATCATTAACTAGCACTGACCACATTTCTAGTGAAATTTGATGAGAAACCATATTTTCATGATTCAGGTTGGGTATTCTTGATGTCTATTATATCTATCTATATATTTATTTTATTTGTGGGTTTTTCCTCAAATGTTCATACCCCATTCCCGTGACTGGATTATCCGGTTATTTATTCCCCCAAAATTTATTTCATTATCTCTATAATTGTTGTAATGACTATAACATTTTTAGTTCTTCCAGAACCATATATCTAGATCTAATGATATCTTCCTCCAATGTGTTGTATTTATTTTCTAGTATTATTTATTTTTATGTTGTGCATGCTATCATAACATTTTCCTAGTAATGGATGATCCCATTAGGACTCCTTTATCACATCTCATGATAAAATTTTATTCCATATGTTAATATTTGGAAAATAAAACACAACTCCGATTAAAAAAGAAATATTTTATTATATCCTCGATTGAGAATTTATAATAGCACGTCATCCACCATTGAACCCTTTGTATTCTAAAAATGTAGTCATGATGTAATGAAAATATTATTACCTTGAAATAATTTGAAAAAATTTAAAAATTATTTTCAAAGCCATCTAGCGAGTTAGTGAAATATTCACGAATTTGATATGACTCATTTTTGATATAATAAAACTATAAATAATTATTACATCATGTGCTTATAGTTTTTATAAATTAATGTAACTAATCTCAAACAATGTCTTAGATGGGTAAGAGAATACCTTAAGTAAATATGGGATACATATTTTTTCCTATGAATGAAATAATTATTGTTTTTATGGGGGTTTTTAATGGGTTCTTCACTTTTATACCCTAAATGATGTTCTCTCTTTTTTACAGGAAAGGGGGCTTGACCGTCAATTTTTTTAAAAAAAATTTGATTGCATTAGATGTTTTATAATTTCGGTTGAGGGATAGATTATAAAAAATAATTATTCATTAATTTATTAATTTGTTATTAATTATCCTACACCTAATACTCATTTATATAAAATAATTTTTGTAAAAACTCTAGCATTATATATACACCCCTATGGATTTGAGAGAATTCATGGAGGACAGTCTTGTGGATGATAATGAATCATTGATAAATGATCATTTTGTAAATGAATCGTCTTTGTCAACCGAGTTCTTGGATATCACCAATAGAAATCTCCATACCCCATTCTTAATTACCAATAAATTCTAAATAATAGTAGGATAATTTTTTTAATTATCCCATTGTTTATCTCATTTATAAATTCAAACAATTCTCTATAAAATTAATTCATATGTCAAGGTATAATTTTTGATTGATTGATTTTTATCCCTCATGTTATGATTCAATGAAGCCTTATTTAATTTAACATTATTGTCCAATTTTAATTCAACATAATAAGGAAAACCCTAACTATGGATGATGTTTTTACTTTTCTTTTTTTCATTTTTCTACCGTTATTCATTATATGATCATAATCATAATTATTTTTTCTAGAAGATCGACAAATACCTTGTGGATAATCAAACTGAAACCATTATTTAGTGCAATGGATCATTACCACATGTTTGGAGACAATATTTATGGCATGTTTTTAGGGGTTTTATAATGATATTAAATTAATTAATTTTTTTATAGCGGTGTTTTTTGTGGTTTGGGCATGTGATCAACACGATTCCAAGGGGATTCCTTATCAGAGAATTCAAGTGGAAGGAATTTAACCATCGATGATAAGCCTAGTGTGTAATAAAATATCAGAGATCTAGGGAATTTTTCAAAAAATGAAAAGGAGGTGGTGTAGGGCCTAGGTAAGATACCATATAAATTTTAGAATTTATAGAATAATAAAAAATTACATAGTTTTTAGTTTTATGTATACAAACAATGTGGATAAAGTCTATGGTGGCTCGTGTTTATTCACAAAGAATGAATTATCACACCATGTTGTAGCTTCATATTCCTTGTGACCCATGGCTGGTTGTTTTGGTGTGTACCCAAGGAGCTCACAAAAAATATATAGACTTACACAAGGGAACAACTAAAATGAAAGGGCCCTTCCATGATACTCATGTAGGGATAGGTACATGGGCACGAATATAGAACACAGAACTGGCTAGTGGAACACACACACATGCATGATCTCAAGAAGTACAAGTGTTGGAAAACACAATATGTAATACCTGTAAATTTCCTTAACATTATATAGGAGATGTTGAAGGTCATTTGTTCTTCATTTATTTCATTCACTATTTCAATTATTAGTAGTCTTTGTTCCATCATTATTTTTATGTGTGATTAAGTTTCTCTATTTTAGTATCAGTTTCCTTAGTCTGCTTTCATGATGGTTTTAGATCAATATTTCCTCCTTTTTATTGGTTTTAGAATCCCCTCAAGGATTTAGTGTATGTATTATTTCATAAATCATGGACTTGATACTTTTTATCATTATCCTCTTTAGTTAGGGTTTATGTATCCCCTAACCAGTATATCGAGGCATTAAATACTCCAACAATATGAATAATTCAGAAGGGTTTTGTTGTCCCCTAATGTCCC
Organism: Viscum album; assembly: GCA_963277665.1. Taxonomy (NCBI): domain Eukaryota; kingdom Viridiplantae; phylum Streptophyta; class Magnoliopsida; order Santalales; family Viscaceae; genus Viscum; species Viscum album. The sequence goes on from OY728161.1 coordinate 1,482,913,432, forward strand.
AAGTATAGGTCCCATATATCTGTATCATTATATTCTATGTTTTAATGAGTACTCATTTTTGGGGATTCACGAGGAGAAAGACCTATATGATGAGAACCATAAGTGTTAAATATACATGATTGGAGAGTTATCTTGGAAGGTTTTTTCCTTGAAACCTTGATAAGAATCATAGAATGGCAGCATGGTTGTGACTCACTTATCCAAAACATATATGTATTTCCGTTTTTTGTTGTATTGTATTATAATTTTAATATATATGTGATGATGATAGGACACTCTATCTTGATTCATTATTTTTGGGAGACTGGGATGTCATAATGTGTATTTTCATACTCACCCTGTTATTTTCTCCTTCCAACATATGTATTGTCTTAAAAAAATAAAGGGCCATATGATAGTGTCTTGGGTGGGTCCGGAACAAGAAGAGCATAATTGAGCTAGATAGGGTACAGGGTTACAAGAGTTTCATTTTTTTTGTAGTCTCATCCTTATAATAGTTTTTAACATAATTTTATATATTTTGAGGGATTTTATTTGGCCCTTTTTCATTATTGTACTTGTGTCAATCTCATGTGTGGGATTTAGATGTCTTCATGCATCATTGGTAACAATTATATCATTCCCTAAATGGATTATACTTGTGTATGGATATTTGTGGGTATATATGTAATTTATGTTAATTTATAGAGGCCGGAATATTAACGTACATGGATATTACATTACTTTTGAGGAATACATAATACCTAACAAAAAACAGACACCAAAGTACCGTAATAGTTTAGTGTATTTGGAAACACGGAATATAATATTCTAATCTTGGTGAAAGATCTTCAACATCTCCCATAAATATCTTCCCCTTATATTTTCTTACCTAAAAACCTTTCTTTAAATCATGGGGAAAAGAAAACATAAAATGGGTGTGCTCAAATGCCCAGTATGGGTAAACATAGAGAACATCAAACAATCCATAAACATTTGAATGCAAAAACGTGAACATAAAATCTAAACCTCAAAATCGTGAGAAAAGATATGAATCTTGGAATAACATAAGGAATATATCATAAGGGAATATCAATCATGATAAAATATCATGGGAATAAAGCATGTAATTGAGGAAACCATTAAGCAAATGTTATGATTTTCATAGTAGCCAAGGAATTGCTGCCAAGACCATCTTAGTGGACAAAGTCCCTTTCTGAATCGAGTTCACTCCTCATTCCAGTCCTATATCACTGAACCAGATTAACTTACCGTTCTAGCCATGTATATATCATGAGATATAAATCTTTACCCAATGCATTGGATGGATATATAGGTCCCACCCATCTCAAAATGAAATCATTCTTACTTGTGAAACAAAATAAACATAAATCATTCATCATAACCCAAAGAGTAAAATGGGTTTCATAAATATCATCCCATCATAGAATAGTCCATATAAAACAAATGGATATAATTTCATCCTAAGAAAATTGAAACCATTTAAATCATAGAGAACTTATACTTGAATCATACATATATTAAATAATGTCATCTTAGATGGAAAATGGTTTTGAAAAAACACTTGAAATGAATTCTTGAGGAAAATATCTTTTCTTCTTCAAACACATTATCTTTTCACAAAATGTGATGAAATTTTAGAAGAAAAGGATTTTGTTGAAAATAGTCATTAAATATTGAAAGGAAAACTTCATGAAAATAAGGCGTTTTAAAACTGTAAAAATCCATTCATGCCGTATAATATAAGAAAAACATTCTTCTCGTACTTTTGCCGAAAAAGTCAAAAAGTACCACGTATGGTAAACAAAAGATAGATTCCTTCCATACGATGTGGTAAAAGTAAAAAGGGTAAAAATTTCTTTAAACATACATGGAAGAAAATTAAACACTTTATGAAAACATTTTGAGAACATATGGGCATGGATAATAAACATAACCCCAGTAAATACTTACGAATAAACAATCTTGGATAAGAATGAGATTGGAATAATTTTCCCTTACCTTATGTCTGATATGCTTCGTATGTATCCAAAACTCCTGTATAATGATTTAAATAATTTCATTGACTAATTACAGAATCATATTCATTGTTATGATATCATATATGTGTTACTTATGACTTTATATTACCCGTTCTTTAGTAAATTCGATGTAAAAGCAGCGATTTGGGTAAAATCGTTTCATTTATTGTACGTGTTTCGACTTTTTGTATTTGATATTATTACTTACATACTGATTCACTTTATTCCAGAATGTAAAACATGATTTATATATAATATATATACAGTATATACATATATATATATATATGATAGATCGAAAAATTTAATGAAATACACCATTCACGGAGACGGTAGGCCGTACGTATGCATGAATGCTGTGTTTGTTTCCTTATTGAATTGAATGGAATTAAGTAGATGAAATAGATATATATATACATAAATCCAATGTCATTATTATTTCATATATTTCATTATTATTCATTATATATACTTTATAATCATTCATGAATGGTTCACATGGAGAATGAATCTCAACGCGTCGTAGATACGGTAGTCCGTACGTACGCACGAGCGATGATATCATTCCCATGATCGTGTAATTGTATTGAAGTGTATGTATAATATTTCAGAATCAATATAACTTTAAAATAATCATATATAGTTATTTATTTACACCATTATACCCATCCAAGTAAGGTGGTGGTCGTAAATAGATTACACCACGATGTGGAGACGGTATTTTGTACATACGCACGCGCAGTGATTCTGTTTTCCATAGGATGGATAGAAGGTGAAATTGGGTTGTTTCATCTTTATAATAAAATATCATTATATAATTAATACTGATGTTATTACTTTATAGTGAAACAACTAAATAAGAATATTTTGATGAAAAAAGAAATTTGAAAGAATCGTTAGAAGAGATTACCTCTTCTTCAACGCAAATCCTTTAATCTTCTTCTTAGGGAACTAGAGTTGGTATTTTGATAGGCCAAGAACCTATATTATATAACTAAAGATGTTTATAAGAGTAATTGGAAGTTTTAGGTCGATCTTCAAGGCTCAAAAGGGTGTGAAGAGAAGAGTTAGGGGGTGCCCTATTTATAAGGGAGGAGAGGGGCACCTCTGGAAAAACATAAAATATTATTTTATAATAAAATCATATTCAGTTTTTAATAGCTACAAATTGATTTATTTATAAGATAAGGTGGGTATGGGTCGAAATCCTCTCAACCAATATATTTTAAATAGGTTTGGGTCATTATATTAACCTTATTTTTTAGTTTTAACTCTTAGTTAATTAGATTGACTTTTACCATGTCACTTTGTATTTTTATATTATATAGATATTAAACTTACCATATACATCCAATCAACCCCATGTGGTCCATTAATGATACACCTATCCTGATATAAGTAGCTTGGCCGAACCATATATTTTTAGGAATATAATAACAATTAATAATATAATATATTTTTAAAAACTATTTTATGTCAATTTTGACACTATTTGGTAATTGATTTTTGTGAAACTTATAACAGCATGATTAGTTCGAAAAAAGTTAATTAAATCAATAATAACATGTCATATTAACCTATAAAAGTATTTAAATTCATAAAAAGTCTCAAATTACCTTTATTTGGGTATTTATAACATCAATTATGTTAATATTTCATTAATAATATAATTACTGCATCATCATTGTGTCATAAATAAATTAAATTATTTAATTTCCAAAAATTATAAATAAAATAATATTATTTTGGAAATTTTTTGATCTTTCTAATGAATATTTATACTCTAATTTATCTTTTGTATAACCTTATATTAAAAATGATTTAGTTATTAATCATTGATTTTAACTGTTTTAACCCTTCTTTAAATAAATTAATAATAAATGACATAATCTAATACAAGTGGACCTAAATGGTCATATTTTATTCCTAAGGTTATTTTTGGTCTAATTACACTTATCCAATAGAATTAGGTCATGTGTTAGGGTAATAATAATATCATTTTTACCTGTAATTACCCTATTTACTTTTAACTGTGGTAAATAAAAGTAAAAAGCTACTATTCACCAAAAAATATTTTCATCTCATTAAACAACATTTTAGTCCTTGATATTAACCTTTTCTCTCGGATTTTCGAAATTCCACTCATAGAAGCGGTAAAATTACGTTTTATGTGAATTTATAAATTATCCTAGGAGGTGGGTAAAAGAAGGTGAAAAGTTCAATAAAATTTTAATATATCTAAAATTATTATAAAATGACTCAAATGAATTACATTGAACTTATATAGGTATTTTTTATCAATTTCGACATAAAATAAATTTAAATAAAATAAAAAATTATTTAAATAAAAAGTCTGTTTTTAAATAGTAACCTAGTGTTTTCACTATTCATCAAAAATTGAAAGTTTTCTTAAAAATACAAAAAATTCACCCGAGGCTAATTTCGGTATTCTGAATCCAAAAATGAAGTCAATTTTGAAAGATAAAATTTATAAAATTTTAAAATGTGGGTATTACTATTCCTAATGTCTAGTTCATAATAATATTATAATAATATCTCGTTTAGTGGAACTCAGTATTGCGTACTACACACGCTATCGATGCAGGTCTTTATTACGTGTAATTCTAGCCATGTCAGGGCTGCGTGTAGTGAAATCTCCGTTTGGTGTTGTGTATAACATAATAAAAACTTATTTCATTTATACATTAAAAAAATCTATACTTAATGTTGCGTAGAATAATTTCCACAAAACGAACTTGAATTTGTGTATAAAATAAGCCAAGAATAGTGTTGCGTATACTGCAATCTAATACGGTGATGCGTATAGTACAAGATAATATTGGTGTAGTTTATAATAGAAAACATCAAATAAATAAAAAATAATATATCTCGTAAAATCTCAGGGTGTTACATTCTACCCCCTTAAAATGAATTTCTCCCTCGAAATTTGTTGGGGTTATAAATGGTTTACTACTTGAAAATTTCTTTCATAGAAACCCACATCGTAAAAAGTAATACTAATACTTCATTTTAAAAAGGAAATTTAGAAATGTAACGGTTACCCATATTAACTCATCACTGGGTTTCCACATAGGAGAACATAGGTGGAAATATGGATATGGAAGAAAAATATAACCATCAAGTTCTGATGGAGAGTGGTAGAGAACATGGCTATGAAAAAAATCCAACAATCAAAAAGCCATAAATTTGTGATGATTTAAGGTACCATCTGATTCATCGGATATAAGAGCACTAGGAAAACATTTTTGGTTTTCAATATCATTTCCCTAATGTTGATGAATTTTTGAATTAAAATAAATACTTAATTGATTTTGGAACAATCTCATCGTTGTTCATAACTTGAAAAATTTCCACTTCATCTCTTAAAGAAATGAAGTTGAATTTGTCATTTGTGAAGTGTTAGCAGATCATGTTATATAATGATAGTTCATTCCATCTGTTTCTATCGCAAAAAGTTTAGAACAATTTATTAAATATACATAAGTCCATCTATGCTGTGATTAATCATATATGGTTGCTAAAATGGACTTATACTTCATCTATCATAGTGATTAATAAAATATTACTTGTTTCTACTAACTAGTGACTTCATGTAGTCTAGTGGTAGGAGATAAAGTTCTGTCGCACTTCGGTTGTGGGTTCGATTCCCACAGCCTTGTCCAACACGATAGGTTGTCACCCGTCCTACAGGTTATCCTTCTTCTAAAACTACATTATTATAAAATCCCATCAATAATATTTAAAAAAAGTTATATCCTTAAACAATACCAACTTATGTCCAATATAATCCATTTCAATCATTAGGTTTATCTAAAATACTTCTATCCAATCTTATGGTATAGAGATAACAATTACTAGAAATGTCATCAAACAAGCATGTGAATACCATAATTTATCCCCCATATATCATTTGATATATCTTGTTGGTCACATTCCAAACATGTGAATACCTTAATCATTTATTCTCTTGAAAAATTAATACCCATTGAACCTTAGTGAAAACATGAATGCTATAAAAAGTTAACTCTTTCCACATACCAAAATCCCAAAATCTGTATATACTCAAACCATGATATCGCCTTGTCCTTATATCAGTCCTGATATCATTAATACTATCAAACATATTATTATCTCCGTATCCTATCATTACGCACATATCATCTACCTTCCAAAAATATTTTAATAACCTTTCATGGTTACCGGTACTGTTCAACATATACTTTCAAACGCTTTAGGAAAAACAAAAGTGTAACAATCCTTAGATGATTATTTATTCCATAGTACCATTAAATTACCTCTACAACGTAACTCTTGATAAACATATAAACATTTCACTACCTTCATAAACCACTGACTGAGCTTCGTCATTTTATTCCCCAGCACTTCATTCATTTCATATATCATTTTAGTCTCTTCATCATCATCCACATAAATACTACACATACAACCATGATGATTCTTTTCATGAGATCTTCCCATAGGGCATTGTTTTGCATAATTCCCATGCATTCCACATTAAAAACATTTAACCATTGTTGATGTCGTAGCAATACCATTATCCTCATCCGTGGAGTTAACTGAACCTTTTCCTTTGCACTAACTGGATTTGTGTCCCTCTTTTCCACACCCAAAGTATCTTTCAGTTCCTTTTAAATAGTCTCTCGGATGCCTCTTACCACATGATTTACATGATGGAAATTGAACTTTCTTTCTCTATGATCATCATGAAACTCCATCTTTCTCTTATAAGACGAGTCGGGAAACTTACCAATGTTGAGATTATTGATCATATTATGAGATTGCTGATTAGGCATAATAACAATGTTTGGACATCCAAATCCCGTTTCATTTGGTTTCTCATGAAGAATATCATTCCATTGTCCATCATATCCTCCATTATCGTGATTTTTACTATTTCCAACCATTTTCTAAAACCCAAAAATAATTGTGTGAGATGCAAAAATCATGCTAGGAAAACACCATAATAAAGGGGGAGTACCTTCATTATATAACATCGTAGGTTTAATTCTAATATCTTTATCGTAATTCTAGGACTATAACCTATATGTATACTTATCCTTAGGAACATCCCTAGACATACCTTAGGAATATCTCTAGAGATTTCACTAAAGTTTTCATATCCTAGTTTGTAAAGGATAACTAAACCATTCCTCCGATACCAACTGTAGAGGCCTGAAGCTTGACGTACATGGAAATTACATTACATTTGTGTAATTCTTAATACATAACAAAAACAGACACCAAAGGACCGTAATAGTTTAGTGTCTTTGGAAACTCGGAATATAATCGTCTAATCTTAGTGAAATAACATAATAATCTCCCATAAATATCTTCCCATTTTATTTTCTTACCTAAAAACCTTTATTTAAATCTTGGGGAGAAGAAAACATAAAAATGGTGAGCTACAATGCCCAATAAAGGTAAACATAGAGAACATAAAACAATCCATAACCATTTGAATGCAAAAACTTGAACATAAAATCTAAACATCAAAATCTTGAGAGAAGACATGAATCTTGGAAGTACGTAAGGCATATATCATAAGGGAACATCAATCATGATAAAATAGCATGGGAATAAAGTGTGTAATTGTGGAAACCATTAAGCACATGTTATTATTTCCATAGTAGCCACAACATTGATTCCAAGACCATCTTAATGGAAAAAGTCCCTTTCTAAATCGAGTTCTCTCCTCATTCAAGTCCTGTATCACTGAAGAAGATTAACTTACCATTCCAGCCATGTCTATCTAATGAGATATAAATCATTACCCAATGCATTGGAGGGAGATATAGGTCCCACCCATCTCATAATGAAATCATTCTTACTTGTTCAACAAAATAAACATAAATCATTCATCAAAACCCAGAGAGTAAAATGGGTTTCATTAACATCATCCCATCATAGCATAATCCATATAAAAATGGATATAATTTAATCATAAGAAAAGTTAAACCATTTAAATAATAGAGAACTTATATTTGAAACATACATATATGATATAATGTCATCTTAGATGGAAAATGGTTTTGATAAAACAGTTGAAATGAATTCATGAGGAAAATATCCTTTTTTCTTCAAAAGCATTTTATTTTCATAAAATTTCATGAGATTTTAAAAGAAAATGATTTTCTTGAAAATAGTAATGAAATATTTTAAGGAAAACTTCATGAAAATAAGGTGTTTTAAAACCTTAAAAATCTGTTCATGCCGTATAATTTATGAAAAACATTTTTCTCGTACTTTTGCCGAAAAATTCAAAAAGTACCTTGTATGGTAAAAAAAGATAGATTCCTTCCATACGATGTGGTAAAAGTAAAAAGGTTAAAAATTACTTTAAACATACATGGAAGAAAAATAAACACTTTATGAAATTTTTTTTGAGAACATATGGACATGGATAATAAACATAACCCCTGTAAATACTTACGAATAAACAATCTCGGATAAGAATGAGATTGGAATAATTATCCCATAACTTTTGTCTAATATGCTTCGTATGTATCCAAACCTCTTGTATAATGATTTAAATAATGCCATTGAATTATTACAGAATCATATTCACTATTATGATATCATATATGTGTAATTTATGACTTTGTATTACCCGTTCTTTTGTAAATTCGATGTAAAAGCAGCGATTTGGGTAAAATCATTTCATTTATTGTACGTGTTTCGACTTGTTGTTCTTGATATTATTATTATATACTTATTTAATTAATTAAAGAATGTAAAACATGATTTATATATAATATATATTCATCATACACATATATATATGATAGATCGATAAATGGAATGAAATACACCGTTCATGGAGATGGTAAGTCGTTCGTACGCATGAACACTGTTTTCTTTTCCTTATTGAATTGAATTGAATTAAATAGATGACATACATATATTTATACATAAATCAAGTATAATTATTATTTCATATATTTCATTATTATTCATTATATATACTTTATAATCATTCATGAATGGTTAACATGGAGAATGAATCTCATCACGTCATGGAGACGATAGTCCGTACGTACGCACGAGTGATGATATCATTACCATGATCGTGGAATTGTATTGAAGTGTATGTATAAAATTTCAGAATCAATATATCTTTACAATAATCATATATAGTTATTTATTTACACCATTATACCCATCCACGTAAGGTGGTGGTGGAAAATAGATTACACCACAGCGTGGAGACAGTATTCTGTACGTACGCACGCGCGGTGATTTAGTTTTCCGTTGGATAGATAGAAGGTGAAAAGGGGTTGTTTCGTATTTATAATAAAAAATAAGTATATAAGTAATACTGATGTTATTGCTTTATAATGAAATAACTAAGTAATAATAAGTTGAAGAATAAAGAAACTTGAAAGAATCGTTAAAAGAGATGACCTCTTCTTCGACGCACCTCCTTTAATATTTTTCTTAGGGAACTAGAGTTGGTATTTTGAGAATCCCAGAACCACTATGATATAACTAAATAGGTTGATAAGAGTAATTTTCAGGTTTTTTCCGAGCTTAAAGGCTCAAAAGGGTGTGAAGAGAAGGGGTAAGGGGTGCCCTATTTATAAGGGGGGAGAGGGGTACCTTTGGAAAAACTTAAAATATTATTTTATAATAAAGTCATATACGGTTTCTAATAGCTCTAAATTGATTTATTTAGAATATAAGGAGGGTATGGGTCTAAATACTATCATCCAATATATTTTAGATAGGTTTGTGTCATATTATTAACCTTATATTTTAGTTTTAACTCTTAGTTAATTAGATTGACATTTAACATGTCACCTTGTATTTTTATATTATATATTAATAAAATTACCATATACATCCAATAGACCCCCATGTGGTCCATTAATAATACACCTATCAGAATATAAGTATCTTGTCCGAACCATAGATTTTTAAGAATATAATCACAATTAATAATATAATATTTGTTTTAACAACTATTTTATGTCAATTTTGACACTATTTGGTAATTGATTTTTGTGAAAATTATAACAGAATAATTAGTTCTAAAAAAGTTTATTAAATCAATAATAACATTTCATATTAGCCAATATAATTAGTGTAATTTATAAAAAGTCTCAAATTACATTTATTTGGGTATTTATAACATCAATTAGGTTAATATTTCATTAATAAGATAATTACTCTATCATCATTGTGTCATAAATAAATTAAATTATTTAATGTCTAAAAATTATAAATAAAATACCATTATGTATGAAATCATTTAATCTTTCTAATGAATATTTATAGTCGAATTTATCTTTTGTATAACCCTATATTAAAAATGATTTAGTTATTAAACATTGATTTAACTATTTTAACCCTTCTTTAAATAAATTAATAATAAATGTCCTAATCTAATATGAGTAGACCTAAATGGTCATATTTTATTTCTAAGGTTGTTTTTGGTCTAATTAAACTTATCCAATAGAATTAAGACCTGTGTTATGGTAATAATAATATCATATTACCTATAATTACCCTATTTACTTTTAACCGTGGTAAATAAAAGTAAAAAGTTACTATTCACCAAAAAAATATTGTCATCTCATTGAACCACATTTTAGTCCTTGATATTAACCGTGTCTCTTGGATTTTTGAAATTCCACTCATAGAAGTGGTAAAATTATGTTTTATTAGAATTTTCAAATTCTCCTAAGAGTTGGGTAAAAGACAGTGAAAAGTTCAATAAAATTTTCATATATCTAAAATTATTATAAAATGACTTAAATGAATTATATTGCACTTATATAGGTATTAAGTATCAATTTTAACCTAAAATAAATTTAAATAAAATAAATAATTTTTTAAATAAAAAGTAGGTTTGTAAATAGTAACCAAGTGTTTTCACTATTCATCAAAAATTGAAAGTTTTCAGAAAAATACAAAAAATCCACCTGAGGCTAATTTCGATTTTCCAAATCCAAAAATGAAGTCCATTTTGAAAGATAAAAATTATAAAATTTCAAAAAGTGGGTATTACTATTCATTAGGGCTAGTTCATAATTGTATTATAATAATATCTCGTTTAGTGGAACTCGGTATTGCGTATTACACAAGATATTGAGGAAGGTCTTGATTGCATGTAATTCTAGCCAAGTCAGGGCTACGAGTAGTGAAATATTTATTTGGTTTTGCATATAACATAATCATAACTTATTTCATTTATACATTAAACAAAATCTATACTTAATGTAGCGTAGAATAATTTCTACAAAACGAACTTGAATTTTTGTGTAACACAAGCCAAGAATAGTGTTGCGTATACTGCAAGATAATACGGTTTTGCATATAGTACATGCTAATCCTGGTGTAGTGTATAATAGAATACATCAAAGAAATTAAAAATAATATATCTCATAAAATCTCGGGGTGTTACATAATTCGACTCATGTCTGTGATAATCCTACTATCAAATAGTATATATCCTCTAGCCTATTAAAGGTGGTATTGGGGTGTCACACTCAATTCATAAAAAGGGGACCCTAGAGTGTTACAAAATGATAGATTATTATTAATGGTATATGTTTTACCTAAAAATAGATTTTGAAGATATCATATCTATGATGTTTGGTTTTAAATATATGGAAATAATGATAAAATGATTTATGTTCCACTATCCAGCCATGGAACCTAGTGATGGTGTGATAGCTAGGATATCCAAACACTAGGACATTGATTAAATGCTTCTTGACCCAGTATATCTAGAGAAATGTGGTATAGAAAACATAGATACATGAAGTATACATTTAATGGTTTTTTTCATGTCATTTTGATTCAACTCCCTAGATATAGTCATTTAACATGGTATGTATTGAATAATTTTTATTTCACTATGTTGAAATAAATCTAATATTCTATAGTGTAATCATGATTATGTTGAGCTTTGTGATGAGGATTCGGTATATGGACCAGTGTAGGATGTAGAGTCTCAAGTGGTTAATCGATTTTTACCACCACCTATTGAGAAACTAGTTATCCAGGTAGTAATAGTGGATTTTATAAATAGGTTAGGTTCACATCATGATTTTAAAAGATAAAGACCCCTCATGGTTCATGGTGACCCTCACCATGAGGCTATTGAGAACTAGAATGATTCGTTCAGTTGTGTTTTTCAAATTTTTAGGAAACCTCTCGATCAGATGGTGGTATTATTGGAGAGTCTTATTCATAGCTCCACAAGTCAGTGGTGGTGTCTAGTGAGCTAAAAACATGTAAATGTTTCTCTCCAATACATAGATCGTGTTTCCCATTAGAATTGAGTTCTACATGTATACGTTGATAGAAGTATGGTTTTCAGAGCTACTAGAGCTCTATCATGGTCGTATGTCTATAGAAGAGTATTAATATTGGTTTAATAACCTATAAAACTACTCATGGATATGTTTCAAGATGCTTTATTCTAAGTATAATACTTTATTTTTTTCCTTCTTTCAAATATAAGGGTTAGAGAAATATCACATTGTATTCCAAATTATACAAGAGTTTTTTAGGGACCCATGGTGTATGAATGATTTTGACACAGTCATCACCAAATATTGGTACTGGTAGTGGGAACCCCCAAGCTAATAATTCCATATATTTTATATGATTGAAGACTCATGGACATAGTTGAGATATGAATTTCTAAATAAAGGCTTAAAAAATAGTTTCTATAGTTTAAGGATTTCATGATTGATCTATTCAGCTGAGGGAGAGGTAATATCTCTCTTGTGATGGTATGGGGAATATCACAAAGGATTTTCCAAATCGTTGTGAAACAAATATGGAGAAATTCGATGGGACACCTAGGTAGAGATATTGTTTAGATCAGGGAGTCTTATATAAGATCATATATTGATGTGTATTTTGGATAGCAGTTTGATGTAGTAGATGGTTTCATATGTGGCCATCACCGCCACAATGTCTTCCATGCCCAATTCAAGGAACTGGTGATCGGGTTGATAATAGATATTAGCGATATAAGATATTTACCTATAGGATCCCTGAATGATTTGAGGTAAGATATGAATCTCTTATAAATTATATATAGTATTTATTAACAAATTCATGATGTATTGTTTCCTCTAAAAATCTCGTTTTTGATATATAGATGTTCCATGTAATGCTTTGGATCAACACTTGCATATGGAGACCACTTTAAGAGGAGATTCAGTGATCACACACTGTTGAAGATAGTGTGACCTGACTATTAGAAGATAGAACATCCCTTTGGATCCATTCCTAGTTTTGATGTGGCCTTATTTCATAATCTAAGACATGGAGTAGAAATGGACAGTTCATGAAAATATTATCTATTTAAAGTGGATGATATAGTGAATTTTTTTTGATGTGATGATGTTTTACTTCATTAGTAAGAAAAATATCCACGAAGAGTAGGATGAACTCTTATGCACGAGGATATAACTAATTTCTCACCATTTTGATAGTATTACCCTTGGCATGGAATATTTTATGTTCTACAAGGTTAGTGTAGTTGAAATGGAGTATGAATATGTCCTCCCTGACTACATATTGATATTACCTCCCAATCGAGGGAACATATTCATCATATAATTTTCCCAAGGGACTTTCCCATTATCTGTTCCAACATTTCAAATGTATACAATAGTGAATTTTAGTCTGAAGGTGTAGTTGGGAGAGTTGTTGATCATGGGATTTATCAGACCTATTATGTTCCCTAGGAATCCCTAGTTTTTTCATAAAAATGTGGATAAGGTATTGAGGTATTTTATAAATTTACATATACTATACTAGAAGAATTCATGGAATATGTATCAACTCTTGAAAATTGATGACCTCTTTAATAATACAAAAGAGGGACAGTGGTTCATGAATATTGAACATAAATATGAATATCACTAGCTCTGATTATGAGAAGATGATATAAAAAACCCATCATTTTGATGTCCCTATAGTCACTATGAGTGTTTAGTGATATAATTCAACACGAATAACTCCACATCAACATTTATGGGACCCATGATCCTATTAATTCAATTATTTCTAGTCTAGTTAATGGTAGTCTTCATCTATAAAATTTTGGTGCACTTGACATCAAAGGAGGAGCACATGATTCACAAGAAAATGGTTCTAGAAGTACCCCATGATGACTAGATTTGTGTGATCTATTAATTTTTTAGTTATGGATTTGATAGGTCCGGTTATAGGGACATGTCATCTTAGAAGAGGGAGTGGTTTCAGACTCAAAAAAGGTTGTGACAATTCTATCTTGGAAACCACCCAAGAGTGTGACTGAGGTATCAAGATTAATTAGGTTGGAATGACACTATCAGTGATTATTTATTGATTTATCAAGTATTTTTTTCCCTTGAATACCTTGTATTGAAAAAGAAATCCATTTATGTTTATAGAGGGGATCCCGTAAGAATTTAAAGAATTATGGTAGGGTTGGATGAGTTCCCCCAACATAGGACTTCTAGAGGGGGATAATGATTGTGTGGTGTTTTTTGATTCCTTTGGGACATGTTTCATATGTTTTATGATGTACTGGATGGTTTTGATTGCTTATAGGTCCTGAAATCTAAGACACCATGAGAATAACTACACAGCTTGTGATCTAGACATGGAAATTGTGGTCTTCACCATGAATATATGGAAACAGTAGCATATGGGAAAGTGGTAAATCTCCAATTATGACCACAATTATCATTAGTATATCATTAAATAAAATTATATTAATTCTAAATAGACTTTTTGACTATTATACCTTTAATATTGTTAATTTATGGTAGAATATACACCTGAGAAAGTGAACATGGTCGAGAATTCTATCAGTTGGAGATCTTGTTCACAATATTTGATTGAGATGTTATAGCAGTTAGACTAATTAATTTTTTTCATAGTGGATTATGATGGTGTATCATTACTTAATTCAATATTTTTTTCACCCAACATTTTCTTATCATTTTATGGTGGCTTATCTCAAATATTTAGATTGTGATTCCATGCATGTTCAAATACCCACAGGATGAACTCATGATGGATTATATGGAGGTGTCAATCATGTCATTTTTATCCTATGGTTGGATATGGAACCCTGTATTTTTTATATTAATTTTTTAGTTATTTTAATTGATAACCCTTAGTAATATTTACAAGAGTGTAAAAGATACACCATGACATTTAGCACTCGTTCTGGTGGACAAGGATAAACTATTGTTTAATGGATTTTCTCTATTAATCCTCACTTATGAATAAATTAAATCTATGAAATAGGATCTCGGGGTTTTGGCTCAACCACTTGAGGTTTCAATGTTGAAGTGTGATGGTATATACATGAATTTACTAATAGGGATTCCATGATCAGCAAGAAGTTCCAATATTATAGAGGTGATCATAGACAAGCTCGACATGTCATTACACTTCCTTGCCATCTGACAGAAAATTATAGTGGGTAACAAGTAAAAAACTTATATATAGGATATAGTTTTTCTGTACAGTTTTCCCTCAATGACCTTTTCATACTATGAGGCTCACATCACATAAGATTAATGGTGATTCTTACATTTGGACTTAGGGAGGAAGATGAGGTTGAACATGATGTTTCACTCCCAGAATAATTGATTCATATAGAGATCCATTCCAAAAAATGAAATTATTCAGGATTCCATGTTGGGAAATATTTATAGTTTGGAGGATCATATACCATTGGTTGAGTTTTCATAAAATAACTATGATTACTTCACCAATGGTATTTCACCATTTGAGGTCATATATGCGATAAAATATAGGTCATCACTGTGTTAGATTGTTCCAGGGGATACAACACACACATGCCAAGAGTTTATTTGATAGACAATAGACAAGTTTAATATCATCCAGAAAAGGATGAGGGATCTACAAAACCATTTTATGTCTTTTGATAACTGACAAAGTAGGCATCTATAGTTCGATAAGGGAGGCCATGTGTTTTTGAAGGTCTCACCAGGAAAGGGTTTGCATATATTTGGATGGGATGTGTCTTATCTATGAGCATCAGGTCCATTCCAGATATTACATTGCTTCAGTGAGGTGGAATTCCACTTAAACCTAACACCATAGTTATTCAACATGGACATTGTCTTTTGTATGTCATATATGGAGAGGTATGTAGAGGAAATATCTTTGGTTGTCAAATTATAATAGATGAAATTATGGATGCATATACCTTCATGGAGTACTTATTAGAGGTCAAGAATCATCCTGAAAATATCCTTCATGGGAAGGTGATTCTCTATGAGATTGTGCTATGGAAGCATGAGTGTCTTTGTAAGAGCACATGGTTGTGGGATAACCAAATGAAATCGTATTATCCTCATATTTTTGAGTATATTTTTTAATTTTTTGGATGAAAATACCTGATATTGGGATAATTTAATGATTTTTTTTCTTTTAATACTTGTAATATTTTAAATAATATTTCTATTTCTATACATTGAGACAACATGAGATTTTAGAGCATGAGGTGCCTTTGTGTTGATATATTAAAAATATTAAATATATTACGTCATGTATGCATAGATTTTATAAATTAAAGGAATAACATAAGATTTTTGTATTAGATTTAAAATATGAGATGTAAAATAAATATGAGATGTGGTTTTAAACTATTAGTGACATAATAAATATTGGTTATGGGTATTTTGTTAAGGGAGGTCATGGGCAGAATAATAATTTAAAAAAAATATTTTCTATTTATTCTTAATTTTTATAATTATAATCCTCTAATATATGATGGTGGAATGGGAAAACAAGATGGTTATCCATATAAACGTATGGATTTATGATCGGCTACAGAGACGAGGCTGCCAGATGATAATAGATTTTGGAGATGAAATCATTTTCCAAATAAATATACTTTTTTCAATTTAGTTTGTGGATCACACTATTGATAGTGATCGAGGTCCATTATTAATTAGTGATTGATCTATAATTGAGGTATGGCAATTGTTTTATTTAGGATTAAACCATTCATTTTCTTATGTTTAAAATTAACCAATTAATTAAAAAATTAATTTTTGATTCAATGGTTGATTTAGGAAAATGAAAATTTATCTCTAAATTTATAATTTGATAAATAATTGATTAATTACTCTACATTAAACAATTTTACATCAATGGGTTAAGGACAAACCAACAAAACAATTGAGCTTCATTCCCCACATTTATGTTGTGTGCTTTTCTTCCCTCGTTCTTGGTATGATCATCATCAGTATTATTTATAGTCGTAGGTTTAAAAAATACCTAGTAGATAATCATTATGATACAATTCATATAGAAAATTGGTAGTTGCAATAGGTTTTGATTATGCATTGGTGGAACAATGGAAGTTTGTTATGATGATGGATGAATGATTTCTTGTTGGATTAGAGGTTCCATTTCAAAGTTCAGGCTTGTGATTGACACAGTTCTAGGGGAAGCCTTGCTAGTAGATTCATGTGATAGGAATATGACCACCAATAATGAGGCAATATTTGTCACACAATATCAAGGATCTATGAATGGATTCATGTATATGAAATTGAATACATAAGAATGGATGATGATGAATTAGGTATTATATAATTTATAGAATATTCTAAAATTCATGGTGAATAGTTCAAATTTACAACCTCTGTGTTGAAACTTTATATAAAGGATAATGTTTTTGAATTGAGAAACATATCACATGTCATATTATAGCACACACACCAACTAATTCGATACTGGTGGCCCAACATGTACCCAATGAGTATATGGTTATGGAAAATACAGAAACACTATAATGAATATGTTATTTGGTAATTTCCGAGGTACTCATGAATGTCCAGGTACACAATGTTGGATCGAATATATGTATATGTATATCTATTAGATGGAACAATACAAGAGGGGGGGTGAATTGTAGGTTAAAAAACCTTTGAGTTTTAGCAACAAAGAGATTAGTTTAAATGATCATAAACTAAAACAAATACAAACACCCACAATTGTATTGAATATAAAAGGTATGATGTATTGTAATACTAATGTAATGTAAAACGATTGTATTCAAGGTGAACACAATAATCAGAGTAATACAAAGATGAATGATTCTACCTTAAAGCGTATAGCATCAATCAATACAAAATGTAATAGAATGATTGTAATTGAAATAATTACAATTGAATATGTAAAGAAGAAAGGAAACAATACAAATCCCTTTCTAATACAAGTTAACAGTGGAAATGTAAAAGTAATACAATTATTTTAACCCAATGAGAAGGGTTATCCTTTCACCTAGGATAAAAGGTCTGTCTCACCAACACCTTGGTGAGCCCTCGATACGATGATCGGCACAACTGTCTGCCTATCCCCGGCATCCCTCGATACGATGATCGGCACGTCTGTCTGCCTATCCCCGGCAGCCCTCGATACGATGATCGGCACGTCTGTCTGCCTATCCCTGGCAGCCCTCGATACGATGATCGGCACGTCTATCTGCCAATCCCCGACAGCCCTCGATTTTGCAGGTAATCGGCACCTCGGTCTTTCAATTACTTGAAAGCCTTCGATACGATGATCGGACGCACAAGGCAGATGAGAGAAGTCACCGTTTCTCTCTCTAGAATCTTGGAAGTTCACGGAGTCTCTTCATTCGTTCTCTTCATTCATCGTTGTTTTTTCAGCTTCAAATGACCTCCTATTTATAGGCCTCGGGTTCCAACGGTCATATTGCCTCCAACGGTCATATTGAAACAGAAAGCACGACATCGTTTTGATTAGTTTGTATCTAACTCAACGACATCGTTTTGTTAGGACAAGAGATATATAGAAATGAAAAAAATGAGTATGATTCATATGCAGAGAGAGTTTTTGAAAAAGTACCAAAACAAATAATGATCATCTGAATAGCAGAGTCAGTACGATACGATTGACAGAGTCAGTACGATACGATTGACAGAGTCAATACGATACGATTGACAAAGTCAGTACGATACGATTGACAGAGTCAGTACGATACGATTTGGTCGGTACGATCAACATCGAACGATACGATAAACATGATAAAAGACAATTGTAATTTACAAACATATGATAGAATACATTTGTGATTTCCAAAACATAATATAGAAGTCAAAAGAGGACTTTTGACTTAACAATATCCCCCTTTTTGGAAAGCACAACCCACAAAGTAAATGTAACAAGAAATACTTATCTCCCCTGAGTTATTGAAAACTCTTCTGAATAAGAAATTGAATACAACTAATCTCCCCCTTAGGTATGGACTTTCCTAAGGATTGTATTCGTAGATTTTCCTTAAGAGCATTGTAAAGCATTCTACCCCTTTGTAAAACAATCTTTCCTTTGTAAATATTCTCCCCCTTTGTGATTTACAAAAAGAAAGGAGTAATCTTGAATTGTCTGAAAGAGTTAGTAAAGCAATATAAGACAATGGATAAAAGAAAAAGGATCATAAGAGTTATTACAAAACAAAGAAAAGTTCCAAAAGAAACAAATACAACAATCATTTGTTTTCTCTTTCCTTCTCCTTCTTTATAAGCTCATGAAGAACAGCTTTCATCTTCTTGATCTCCTTCTTGTCTTCAGAAATTGCTTCTCCTTGAGTTTTGAGAATCTCTTGTTGATCCACAAAAATATGATCTTGATTTCTGATGGTCTCCTCCTGGACTCTGATTACTTCTTCAAGGGTATCAATTATATTTTTCAAATTCTTGTTATCTTTGGATAACACAGAATTTTGATTCTTCAGCAAAACCATTTCATCTTTGAAGGATGAAACCTTTGAGAACTCTGATTGAAAAAAAATTCATTCTCTCTTGCAAATCATTCACTGAAGGAAGATAGGCTCTTTGAGAAGACAAAAGGTTCCACATTTCAACTGTTTCTTTATCAAGATTGTTGAAAGCAATTGCAAGCTCATTTGATAACCTTCTTATATCTTCAATTGCTATCTCATGATCATTGATTGAACTCTCTGTTTTGTACGACCACTTGGTCATCTTATTGCAAGCCTTCTTATGAGCAACTGAGCTTTCTGAAAGAACTTTCAAATTGGCTTCTACTGAAAAAACATTCTTCCTCAATTCTTTCACAGATCCAAACTTCTTCTTTTGATTGTCAGTGATAAAATCAATCTTCCCTTCCAGCCTCGGGAAATAAGGAATGGTATTCTTAACCCTTCTCAAAACATGAACAATGTAATCACTTTTCTTGAGAGATATTGTATGCTCTGAATCAGTATCCTCATCATAAGATGCTAGTTCATACGATTTGCTTGAATCAACAACTGGATGTTTCCATTTTGCTTTATCTTTCTGTTTTCTTTCTTCTTCCACTTTGTCACTAATGACAACAACATTATCAGAATGAGAAGACTGAGCACCTTTCTTTTCTTGAGATGAGATTCTGTCCATAGATCGAGCTTGATCAGCATGAGGAGTTTTTTGAACACCTTCACTCAGCTTTTGAACTGATTCCTCTCTACTCTTCTTTGAACTTTGAAGAAATTCTAAAAGAAAGTATCCTTCTTATTCTTCCACTTCTTCTATCTCTTCCATTACTTGTTTTTTTTTCCTTCCTCAGGGAGACTCTGTACAATGGGCTCTTGATGCACTTCTTCTGTTAGTTGGGCACTGGCATCCTCAACCGCTTTCAAGACTTTAGAGACATCAAAGTCCTGAGCCTTTCTTTTCAAAAGAGACTTCTTCTTCTTCTCAGCCTTAAGGGTTTCTTCTACCCTTATTCATTCTGCAAAAGCCTCAGCAGGGTCAAGTCCAAACTTCAGATCACCTTCTTTTCTTTGTTCCTTATCCTTTCTCCATTTGGCTACAACCTCCTTACTGTACCTTGGCTTCTTCTTCGGCTTTGAACTAGTCTGCGGATCAGACTTTTGAGTAACACCGGTAGATTGAATGTCTTTGGCTAGAATCAGTGCCGATTGATTCTGAGCCAATTCAGCTTCTACATCTCTGACAAAAAGTTTTGAATTCAGATCAAAACAAACACTCAACTTTTTCATCGTACTCTTACTAATCCATGATGGCCTCAAATCCATGGGTTTTCCTTTCAATGGAATGTTACAAAACTTCATACTCTCAAGAATGAATTTCGTAAGGATAGCTGGATACATAATAATCTGGGACTTTATCCCTCCGGTCTTGACATTCTTAATGGTTTCAAAAACATATCCCATGAGATTTACTTTTCTCATATTCACAAGATAGTCAAGCATAAAGATATCAGAAACTTTCAGAGTTTCTCTATCCCCTTTCCTTGGGATAAGAAAACCTTGCATCCATAAAGTTACAAAACGATTTTCCGGTGAAAGATGAGACACTTTTCTCTTTTCTTCATTAAAAACAAACAAAGTCTTTTCAGCACTTTCTCTATTAAACGTACCAACTTCCTCTGGTAGTTTGTGCGATGGACAGAAAGAATCCCCTTCTATAGAAACATTCAGAAAATGTGCCGCTTGTTTCACAGACATAGACAATTTTCTATCGTACACAGCAAAGTTTATAGTCATGTCTTTTTCAAAAGAAACGGTTTTATAAAACTGACAAACATCATCAAAAAGAACTGGATCTTGAATATCAGGCTTTTCAACACACAGGTGTTCCCATCCTTGAAACAAAATGATCCTCCTGATTATAGAATCGTACGTATCGAAAAAGTCTTGAGATACTAACCTTTCTCTGTTAAAGTTTTTCTCTGTAAATGTTTTTGAAGACATCTTGACGGGAGTATTAGCAGAGGATTGAGACATAAAGGTTCTGCCGATGAGAAGATCGTACGATGATTTATAGCTGATGGAGCAGAGCTTCGCCAGAAATCTTGAAAAACCAATGTGTGTTTGGGGAGGGGAGGGGGGTATTTATAGGTGATAAAGAGGTGACTGTTGATCTTCTATGGTCGAAAAAGGGTGACCGTTGATCTTCTACGGTCAAGATTAGAGAAAACCAGATCAATGGTTAGGATTAAAACAAAGAATATTTTTTAAAAAATAATGAAAAAGAATACCTGTCGGAGAATGTAAGGCAATTGTTGGTTTTGATATCAATCAAACAAAAATATAATCGTAAGGAAACAAAAAAAGATTTCATCATGCCGATGGAAAACAAAGTCATTACTATGAACTGACCGTACGATACAAACCAATCTCGTTACCATGAACTGACAGTACGATGGAAAACAATCTCAATACCATGAACTGACAGTACGATGGAAAAAAATCTCAATACCATCATCGGTCGATACAAAACTATTGATACGATGAAAAATAATTTCAATACCATCATCGATCGATTCAATAATATTGATTGATTGGTACGATGGAAAAGAATTTCAATACCATCATCGGTCGATTCAATAATATTGATTGATTGGTAAGATGGAAAAGAATTTCAATACCATCATCGGTCGATAGTAAATGATACTATAAAACTGTCAATACGATAAACAGGAAAAATGAACGAAATGATAAAACTGTCAATACGATAAACAGGGAAAAATGAACGAAACGGTAAAACTGTCAATACGATAAACAGGGAGAAATGAACGAAACGATAAAACTTTCAATACGATAAACAGGGAAAAAATAAACAATCCAAAGAGTAAATAGTTAAATAACATAAGATAAAATAAACATAAAGACAGAAAGAAATTTCCTCCTCCTTTCTCCGAGGAGTTTCTTACTATTAGGAGAGATGTAAAACAGGAAGTAGATATGAATGATTATTTTAATGTAATCATTCCAAGCTTATGTTTTATAAATTCAAATCTATCGGAAGGTAAAGGTTTTGTAAAAATGTCAGCAAGTTGATCTTGCATTCCGATGAATTGTAAAATAATATCTCCTTTTTGTGTGTGATCCCTATGAAAGTGATGCCTAACATCTATGTGTTTTGCAAGAGAGTGATGTTCTGGGTTTTTACTAAGAGCTATGGCACACGTATTATCAAAAAGAATTTGAGTTTTGGAGAAACTCAAACCATAGTCAGTGAGTGTGGGCTGCATCCATAATACTTGAGCACAACAACTTCCAGCTGCTACATATACAGCTTCAGCAGTGGAGAGTGCTACTGAGTGTTGTTTCTTGCAGGACCAAGAAACCAAAGAGTCTTGTAAGAAATGACATGTTCCAGATGTACTTTTTCTATCCATTCTACAACCACCGAAGTCAGCATCTGAAAAACTTTTTAAGACAAAATCATTTCCAGAAGAGTAGAAAATACCTAAATCCATAGTGTCTTTTAAATACCGAAAGATTCTCTTTACGGCTTTTAAGTGAGACTCTTTTGGATTAGATTGATATCTTGCACATAAGCATACAGAAAACATCAAGTCGGGTCGACTAGCTGTCAAGTATAGCAAACTCCCTATCATACCTCCAAAATTTGTTTGATCTACTGGTTTCCCAGTTTCATCAAGATCAAGAGTATTTGAGCTACCAATTGGGGTGCTAATACTTTTAGTTTTGTCAAATCCATACTTTTTGAGTAAGTCTTTAATATACTTATGTTGAGATATATAAGTTCCTTCTGGTTTTTGAGAAATTTGAAAACCTAGAAAGAATGTTAACTCACCCATCATACTCATTTCAAACTCAAGTTTCATTAAATTTTCAAAATAATCAGTTAAAGATTTCTGAGTTAATCCAAATATGATGTCATCAACATAGATTTGAACAATCAAAACATTTTTGTTTTCCATTTTGATAAAAAGAGTTGGATCTGCTGTACCTTTTGTATAATTGTTTTGTAAAAGAAATCATGTAAGTCTATCATACCATGCTCTAGGGGCTTGTTTAAGACCATATAGAGCCTTGGTAAGTTTAAAAACATGACCAGGATGTTTTGAATCTTGAAAACCAGGAGGTTGTTCTACAAAAACGTCTTCTTGAACAAAACCATTTAGAAAAGCACATTTGACATCCATTTGAAATAGTTTGAAATTGAAATATGCTGCGAAGGCTAATAGAATACGAATAGATTCAAGTCTATCTACAGAAGCATATGTTTCTTCATAGTCTATTCCCTATTGTTGATTATAGCCTTTAGCAACAAGTCTTTCTTTATTTCTTACAATGATTCCATTTTCATCACACTTGTTTCTGAAAACCCATTTTACACCAATCACAGTTGTTTCTTTAGGTCTTTCAACTAAAGTCCAGACTTGATTCCTTTCAAATTCATTTAGTTCATCTTGCATTGCTTTGATCCAATCATTATCACCTAAGGCCTCACTTGGACTTTTAGGTTCAAATTGGGAATGAAAAGAAAGATGTTCTATTTCATTTCTTAAGGAATTTATGGTCCTTACAGGTTGATTTACATCACCAATGATGTTATCACTGGGATGATTCCTAAGAAACAATTGATTTGGGTTTTGTGAAACCTGTTCATCAACATATGGTGGAAAATATTCTGTGGTAAATGTTTCAGGAATACTTTCTTGATCATTTTACTTAACAGAATGTTCTTCTAATAAAGGTTGATAAACATTTTTAGAAAACACATCTGAGGATGTAGGATTGGGTTGGTTGAAAACAAAAGGATCAGTTTCATCGAATTTTACATGTACTGTTTCCTCAACAGTACAAGTGGTTTTATTGAAAACTCTATAAGCCTTAGAGGTTGTAGAATAGCCTAGAAAGATTCCTTCATCAGATTTTGGTGCATATTTGTGTAGATTATCTTTTGTATTCAGAATGAATACATTCCATCCAAAAATTTTGAAGTATGAAACTTTAGGTTTTCGGCCAGTCCATAACTCATAAGGGGTTTTATTAAGAAATGGTATAGTTAAAACACGATTTATAGTATAACAGGCAGTACTAACAGCTTCAGCCCAAAAATGCTTAGCAATTGAGTATTCACTCAACATGGTTCGAGTCATTTCCTGAAGAATACGATTTCTTCATTCAACAAAACCATTTTGCTGAGGAGTTCTTGGAGATGAGAAATTGTCAGTAATACCTTTCTTACTACAAAAAGATTCAAAATCTGAGTTTTGAAATTCACCACCGTGATCACTATGAATAGTTTTCAATGGTAGGTTTTTCTCATTTTTAACTTGGGCTCTAAAAGTTTTAAAATAGAAAAAGGCTTCAGATTTCTTTGTGAGAAAGTAGACCCATGTAAATCTAGTAAAGTCATCAACTAAAACAAATACATAGTATTTGCCTCCAATGCTTCCAGATTGTGAAGGACCAAATAGATCCATATGCACAAGTTGTAATGCATTAGATGTTGAAACTTCATTAATTTGTTTAAAGCTAGTTTTATGGTGCTTTCCAAATTGACAAGGATCACAGACTTTTGAAGAATCATATCTAAGGCCCGGTAGCCCTTTTACAAGTCCTTTCATTGAGAGTTTTCTTAGGTTTCTCAAATTACAGTGTCCTAGTCTCCTATTCCATAGCCACGATTGGTCTTCTGTTACACTTAAACAAGGTAAGTTTGGGTTCCTAAGGTCTTCTAAGTTAATAGTTTAAACATTCTCTTGCCTAGGGGCAGATAGAATGAATTCATCCTTGGAATTGTGAATTAGACACTTATCATTTCTAAAATTCACAAGGTAACCTTCATCACATAATTGACTTATGCTGATGAGATTGTGCCTAAGACCTTTAACAATCAAAACATTTGAAATAAGAACTTTTCCAAGAAAAACGATATTACCTATACCAACAATCTTTCCTTGAGCATTATCTTCGAAGGTAACTTTTCCACCTTTTGTTTTGATAACCTTTTCAAAAAGATCTTTGTTTCCAGTCATATATCGAGAACAACCACTATCCATTTACCAAATGTTCTTATTTATACACTTCTCGTTTTCCTGAAAAAGAAACAATTAGATTTTCGGAATCCAAACTTGTTTGGATCCAGAAGGGTTAGATAAAAGGATTTTAGGAATCCACATTTGTTTTGAAAAATGATCTTTATGAAATCCTAAAGATTGAGTTTGTTAAGAGAACAATCTCTTCTACAATGTCCACCACATTGACACTTGGAACAGAAAATGGTTTTTTGAGGAACAAAATAGTTATTGCTAAAAACAGGTTTGGAATAAGTATAACCAAGACCAGAACGATTTCTCAGAGGTCTAATTTGAGAATACATTCTATCAAAGTTTTCTTTTCCATGAGTAAAGTTTGAAAAACACTTTTTCAAGGATAAAATCTCTGACTTTAGTTTTAAAACCAAATCTTTGTTTTCCAAAACATTTGAATTTGAACTCGAGTTAGACTCTAAAATATTTTTCTTTGAAATTATAGTTTCAAGATCCTTAGAAAGTTTATCCTTATCAGATTTAACTTTATCAAGGGTTTTTAAAATACTTTCAAAATCAGAAGTTTTCACATCAAGGTCTTTAGAAAGATCTGATACTTCTTTTGTAAAAATTGAAATTCTAGAATTTGCTTTTTCAAATCTCTTTTTGAGTTTAGAATTTTCATTTTCAAGTAACTTAGCAAATCTAGAGACCTCTTCCAAAGAAGGTAATGTATCATCCTCTGATGATGAGGATTCATCATTTGAAGATTGATAATATCTATTATCAATATAATTTTCATTTAAAGAGACATTTGTAACAGCTTCAGCATTATGTACCTTAGCCATGAGACAATGATCTTCAATTGGAAGTCTGGCTAGAAGTCCAATATTTCTTTGTCCTGATGTCTCATATTCTGAAGAATCATCTGAGGAATCACTACCACTTGCACTCCATGTATCATTTGCTTTCAATACTTTCTTTGTCTTATAAAACCTTTTCTTGTTTCTTTCAGAGTGTTTCTCTTTTCTATCTTTCCTCTTCTGTAAAGGACAGTCAGGCCTTATATGTCCTGCTTTCTTGCATTCATAACAAGTTACCTCTGATTCTTTCCAATCTTTCCTGTCTTTCTTTTTGAATCTATATTGAAAATCTTTCATTCCCACAATCTTGTTCATCCTCCGAGCAAGATTGGCTAACTCATTATCCGAAAGATTACAATCACATGAATCAGATATAACAACTTTCTTGGATTTAGACCTTGTAATTATTTCAGGTGTTTTAGCTTTAGATGCAATAGCTACACTTCCATTCCCATTCTTCTTCTTATTGAAATCAGCATCTCTCTTCATTCTTGTCTCATGTTATAGAAGAGTTCCAAAGAGTTCATCAAGAGTAATCTGGGAAACTTTTCTATTTTCATCAATAGCTGTCCTTTTAAACTCCCATTCATTTGGCATAATATCTATAATCTTGTCAACAAGATCTTCGTCATCAAGACCTCTTTCTCCCATAGATTGTAAGCTGTTGACAATTTTCATAAACCTTTATTGCACTTTACATACTGGCTCTCCATAAGGAAAAACAAATCCATGATACTCTGCTCGAAGCATTGCTCCCCTTGTTTCTATAACCTTGGATGTACCAAAATGAGTAACTTCTAATTACTTCCAAATACAGTTGGCTGCTTCACATGAAGATATCTGACTATATATATTCCTGGTCATAGAGCATAATAATGTATTGCGTACCTTGTAATTTAGTTGATATTCTTGCTTCTCTTGGTTGGTGAAAGTACTAACTTCTTTGTCAGGAATTTTGTAACCCCCAGTAAGCATAATAAAATTGTCTACACCAGTATTGATAACGAAAGTCTTCATACGATCTCTCCAATACTCATAATCATTCCCATCAAAGATTGGTGGTCTAGAAGGATTCAGATTGTCTATTGATCCGATATTCATTCTTTCCATCTAATACAACAAAAACAACTTTTCCACTTCACACGTTAGTGTAGTAAATATAAGAAAGAATTAAAGCTAGTAATACAAATCAGTGGAAGACCTCCTCTGATACCAATTGTTGGATCGAATATATGTATATGTATGCCTATTAGATGGAACAATACAAGAGGGGGGGTGAATTGTAGGTTAAAAAACCTTTGAGTTTTAGCAACAAAGATATTAGTTTAAATGATCTTAAACTAATACAAATACAAACACCCACAATTGTATTGAATTTAAAAGGTATGATGTATTGTAATACTAATGTAATGTAAAACGATTGTATTCAAGGTGAAAACAATAATCAGAGTAATAAAAAGATGAATGATTCTACCTTAAAGAGTATAGAATCAATCAATACAAAATGTAATAGAATGATTGTAATTGAAACAATTACAATTGAATATGTAATGAAGAAAGGAAACAATACAAATCCCTTTCTAATACAAGTTAACAGCGGAAATGTAAAAGTAATACAATTATTTTAACCCAAAGAGAAGGGTTATCCTTTCACCTAGGATAAAAGGACTATCTCACCAACACCTTGGTGAGCCCTAGATACGATGATCGACACGACTGTCTGCCTATCCCTGGCAGCCCTCGATACGATGATTGGAACGTCTGTCTGCCTATCCCTGGAAGCCCTCGATACGATGATCGGCACGTCTGTCTGCCTATCCCCGGTAGCCCTCGATACGATGATCGGCACGTCTATCTGCCTATCCCCGGAAGCCCTCGATTTTGCAGGTAATCGGCACCTCTGTCTTTCAATTACTTGAAGGCCCTCGATACGATGATCGGACGCACAAGGCAGATGAGAGATGTCACAGTGTCTCTCTCTAGAATCTTGGAAGTTCACAGAGTCTCTTCATTCGTTCTCTTCGTTCATCATTGTTTTTTCAGCTTCAAATGACCTCCTATTTATTGGCCTCGGGTTCCAACGGTCATATTTCCTCCAACGGTCATATTGAAACTGAAATCACGACATCGTTTTGATTAGTTTGTAACTGACTCAACGACATCGTTTTGTTAGGACAAGAGATATATAGAAATGAAAAACATGAGTACGATTCATATGCAGAGAGAGTTTTTGACAATATACCAAAACAAATAATGATTATCTGAATAGAAGAGTCAGTACGATACGATTGACAGAGTCAGTACGATACGATTGACAGAGTCAATACGATACGATTGACAGATTCAGTACGATACGATTGACAGAGTCAGTACGATACGATTTCGTCGGTACGATCAACATCGTACGATACGATAAACATGATAAAAGACAATTGTAATTTACAAACATATGATAGAATACATTTCTGATTTCCAAAACATAATATAGAAGTCAAAAGAGGACTTTTGACTTAACACACAAACATGACCATAGTACACAAGTACAGTAAGAGGAACATAAGAATGGGAATGGGATTAGGTAGGCCCAAGTTTGGAAGGAAAATTATATGTTCTACATATTAATGTTTTATATATTAACCCTGATAAGTGGAATCCATTTCCCTCTTCAGTTGAGTGCATTACCACTTGGAAGTATTAGTTTGGTTAATTCCCACTTTCCAGTCTAATGTGGGTGACTTTCATTTTCCTAGGATGAGTTTCCTCAATCCACATTCATTAGAGTATGTTTGTTTCATATTTTCATATGTTTGGGATATAATATCCTCTCATTGGATTCTATATGGTATCCATCCATGAGGCCTAGAGTAGATCCTAATTCTTATATTCTAACCTAGGTTGTGTTCTGGTATCACGAGACCTATGTATCAAGAAATTAAATCATCTTCCTAAAATTTTAATATATTGGGTATTAGTATTTCTTATTATCTTGGGTTGTGATCCCTTATATGTATATCAAGATCATTTTAGTTATATTGAATTTTTTATATATATTCTAGACTAGAATAAAATCTTAGATGATCTCCATAAGTATTAGTGTGACTCAAGAGGAGGATTCTCCCATGTGATCAGTACCATGAATCATTGAGTGGAATACTAGGTTGGTAGTATGGATGTGACCTATTTAGATACTAAGTGTCTATCCTTGAAATATATTACCTTAAATTATGTATATCAATGTTTTACAACATTCTGATTGATATGCCTTCATGATAATGGACTGACCATAAATCATGATGTTTTGTGTTTTCAAATTTTAGGGTTTCATACTGTTTATTGTTATAATCACCCCTTCATGGGATCTACCAGTACAAGTCATGTCTTTTTTCTATGAATAGCCTTATAATATATTTATAGGTGGACTAAGAGTCTTCAGAGCATATTTGAGAAAGATGGGATGGTTTTTTCATGGAGTTTCATTTGACCGAAATCCCCCCATTATCATAGTAGGTTGGACATATTTTCAAGTATTGGTAGGATTTTATTTATAAATTTATGTCATCTCATAAATTTGGTGTACTCTAATGTGATATTTCGATGTATGCAGTCAGCATTGGAATTAGTTGTATCCTTCATTTACATTGTTATATTGGTTTATATAGATGTGTTTGTGGGTATTCTTACATTTGGATAAGTCATCCCATTCATATGATTTGCATACTCAGTTTAGGATTCTGTCACATTTCAGATAGGATTTGATCATGTGGAGTCAAACATGATTTGTTTTTATCTATGTAGGACCAGATTAGTAAGGTAATGACACATAATTTTTTTCATTGATTTCTTAAAATTATCCCTCAATAGGTAGTTTCCGTTGAGATTGTTTTCGTCCTGATTTTGGAGGAGTATTTTGTATTCATTCATTATATATTTTTATCTTTTAATGAATCAGTTTTAGGCTACAATAAAAGGGTTCTCTTTTATCGATTTTAGAATAAAAATTTATTTCATGGTAAATAATCTTGCCATAATTCACTAATTTTTTAACCAATGTATTTCATTATTGAATGTACATCTCTACTAAATTTTATATAATTATCCATATTTTTATAAGAAGTAAAAAAATTATACATTTATATTTTAATTTATCCTACCAATCCATCATATTATTCTTAAATTTGGTCACTCTGTCCCATTATATTTGCACCCATTTTTATATTTTATTTCATCAAGGATAGAACCACTTTCATAAATAATATCTTATTCATTTATATGTCATTTATGGATGTGTATACGAACATATGGATGAATAACTATTGATCCACATTTTGATATAAGTGTTGGGCCATATTGTGATCACCGTACATGGATTTTCTTCATTAAAGGCCTGATTTCATTGGTACTTCGTCAGTTAATTCACCAAACATATCATTATTCAAGGGTAAATTTTAATTTCATGACTAAAAAGTATGTAAAACAATAATTTTAGCATTCTATTTATCAGAAATAGCATCCAGACATATCCCAGTTAGTGTGTCCTCATGGGTGATTTCTTCATACTCCTCATCTTATTTAACCTTAATATGATGTTGTGTTATTAATATTTTTTCACTGATTTTTCAACACTAATAATTTTGAAATATTCTCTTTAGATCGATTCGACAATTACTGTGGATTTTATAAAATTAACTTATATCCTCATCCAAAACCACCCAAATAAAATAATAACTATCAAAATGAATGGTTATTATGAATAAAAAATCAGAGATACCTATAGTAATAATTTTATTTGTCTCTATATAAGAAAATAATTCATTATAAATTCTAAAATAAGTACATTCTTTCTATATACTATATTATCTCATCCCCAAAAGACTGTAGAAACACATACATCTATTTTTTCAATGCATAAATGTATGTTCCATAGAAAATGAGAGGATTTTTCATTGAATCCATTGGAAAAAAAATTCCAGTATCATATTTTTTGTAATGAAACATCTAATTCAGAATATATGGTTTTAATACATCTTCTTTGGACTAGTCAAAATGTAAAACCCATATTGGGGAGGGGAATATAGGTTTCACTCAAATAAATAGTTTCCATAGTTTATGTTTCCTCTTTTAATATTTATTGTTACATATTTGGTTGGAATAAATTTCAATTTTTCATCCTTTATGTGGTATTCTAGTTGATTAATTCAATAAATATAATGAAATATAAACTTTTTTGATAGGATAAATGGATTTTACTTTATTATCCACAATTGGTTAATTCTAGGGAGAACTGATCATTAATGTTTTGATATGGAAGAAATACAAACAACACTAGTCTAGTAGATATATATTTTATGTTGGGGCACTCCATGCCATGGAGCAACTACATAAATATTATTGGAAAGATAAACCATTAATATAAGAGTAACTCACTCTTCATCTCATCTTTTTTCCTAATTTTGGGTGATATATTTTATAGACGTTGTGGTGTAATCTACCTAGATAGGTTCTCCACCACTTTTATTGAACCATGTTCTATATAAATCATGTACATATCCCCATATGACATAGGTTACTACCTAACAATATATTTTGACATATAATTATACAGAGACTATACCTCTAGGAGAAAATAACCGTCAAGACAAGGTGGACAAAATTTCAATGAAATAATCATCATAATAAATATAAATAGGAGAGAGATATCATATATAATGCCATTAAATAGTAAATAACAACAATAATAGATTCTATATCAAAATGAACTATTATAAAAGTCAATAAAGTCTTAGAATGGAAAATTGGATCACTTATAGGAAAATCATACTGAATTGGGATTATTGATAAATTAAGAAACTTATGTATCTCAAAATAGTCTCCAGACCATGTCCTAAACATTCCACCGAACACCAAACATGGTCACCTAGCCAATTAATATTATTTTACGGGGTCATTTTTCGTAACTTGGTCATGACAAATGACGTTTTCTTCGATACATGGATCTTTGTTGAGGGTGAGATTATAACTCATGGGTTTATGATGAATGGATTCCCTAAAAAGTATTGTAAATACTGATAAAGTTTCATCATAATGTTCCAAATTATAAAATAAATAGATATCCCTATCACCCCATGGTTTTTTCCAACCAACCCATCGATATCCATACCTATATCGGATAATGATGGAATGGGTTGATATACTAAAAATATAGACACACCTAAATGATGAAAGATATATATAAGGCCCCAGCCTTAAACCTTACTTAATATTGAATTAAATGAATAATTCACATTGAGGATCTTTTCATGGTTTAGAATTTTAGAGAATTAGGACATAACTATTATATCTCAAAAGATTACAAAGTAGACACTTCTACTATGTTTCCATAAAATAAAAACTATTAAAAAGAAACATGTTTAGTTCCATGTTTTAGATAGCATGACATTCCCTTGATCCCATGCTTGACTCTATTCCACATTAAGTCCTGTGAAAAAAATTTCAAAAAAAAACGTGGGGTGAGCATAAAAAGCTTAGTAAGGGATACACAAAGAATGAAAACTGTTAGTTTATCAAAACAACCAGTAAACCATGTATACTTTATCAAATTAATACTTTTCACCTTTATGAAGAAGTAAAAAATATTCAATGAAAAAACATCATAACATACCTTTTTGTAACCAATATATTTCCATAAAACACATATAAAGATCACATAACATATAAAGGTAACTTGGGACATAAACACACTTAAATGGAATAACCATACAGTCAACTTCCAAACATATCACTTAATGGAATAGCCATACAAACGACTTCCATACCCAATGACTTGGAGGTTATAATGTAACCACCCGTCCTGGTATTCACGGCACCACCCGTCATATGGTTTACCATGTAACCACCCGTCAAATGTCCAAGCACCATTATAAAAATCATAAGACATAAAACAAATATAATGGAAATAAAACATTTCCACACATTGATCATAATATATCACTTAAATATATTGACATAAAAAATCCATTATAAAAACCATTTTTAATACCAAAATACATAAAATATTATATGGTATTTATTTCATTTAAAAAACATTACGGCTTATTGAGGAAGCCAAAGACCAAATAATACTCACGGCGGCGGAAAAGGTCATTGTCACCGCGTATGTTAAAAGAAACATTCCTTTTTGTCATTTAGTAAAACGCTTCATATAAAAAAATTCTTTTTGAATAAAATTAAAATTCAAAGGGGTTTATACACCTTATAAATTAAAGTTTTGTATAAAACAAAATATGCCACAATGAAAGTAGATTGAGACGAAGTCCCTTACCTCGGGTCCGACTTTACTCGATCATTCTTTAACGTCCTGAATAATAAACCTGAGTTAATTTATACTTTCATAAGAACCTTTTTCTAGTTCATTATTACTTTTATATCACTTATTACCATTTTATAAACATTATGTATTCATTTCTGTTAATAATGTTGGTTTTTTCGATATTTGGTTCTTAAGTCGAAAGTGGACTTCTTACAATTACATGTTGTTCATGTGGTCAAAGGTTCTTTATATCCAGAATAATATTCATGATTTGTATATAATATATATCATATATATACAGAATATACATGTATTTATAATATTACATAATCATTTAGAGGTATGAAATGAAATGCACCGTTCATAGAGACGGTAAGCCGTACGTACGCATCAATGCTACTTTCATTTCAATGTCATATGAATGGAATTAAAACTAAAAGAGAGATATGTATATTTTAATTCCATAATTATATTAATAATTTATATGTAACATAAATCATATATAATAACTTTAAATCCACCCATTATATGTCCCACATATGGCATTAACGAGTCAAATCACATTGTGGGGGCGGTAGTCCGCACTTCCTAAAATAAAGATATCGTGTATACCCATAATGGAAGCCATAAAGGTGTGCCATAAATGAAAAATACAGAAGTTTAAGGAGGATATAAACATATTATATATCATATATAAATATAGTGACATCATAATGGCGACCTTTGAAGATGTTGGAAGAATATTGAACAATCATCGTTTCGTGAGGCAGAAATTCGCCATCCACAGAAACAGTATGTTCTTTAACCATTAATTGTAGGTGTGTATAATTGTAGCTCGAATTATTCTTATAAAAACATCCTAGTATATTGAATATACTGTATTTGTTACAAAAGAAATGAATAAAAAGAGTTCATGGGGTTGGAGAAGCAAAATAAAACAAAAGAATACAAGAGAAAACACTGCCTTTAA
The DNA here is from genome assembly GCA_963277665.1 of Viscum album. NCBI lineage: Eukaryota > Viridiplantae > Streptophyta > Magnoliopsida > Santalales > Viscaceae > Viscum > Viscum album. The sequence continues at coordinate 1,482,948,412 of OY728161.1, forward strand.
AACAGGTACTCTTTTTGATTTGAGCTCGAAGGCTTCCTTGGGAAGACTTCTGCCCAAATTCAGTCTTCGAGGAGTAAGAGAGGGATGTGGAGAGACAAAATGGGCAGAGAGTGGCCGAACCAAAGGCTTTAGAGGTGTGGGTAAGGAGGTAGAGTTGGGGGCCTTTTAGAAGAGGAGAGGAGGGGCACTCTTGGAAAGTTAAGAAAAGATACTTTATTATAAAATGATTTTCGTATAAAAAGGGTCACACAATTATATATTTAGAGGATATGGTGATAAGAGTTCCATATCCACCCATAAAATAGGTTTTTTATTTGTGTAGGTCTTATATTTTACACTATCTTTTCATTTTATTTAAATCGTTAAATAATGAGGTAATCGCTGCATCACCATGGTGTCATAAATAATTTAATTTATTTAATGACTAAAAATTATAAAAATATATATAATGTTGTAGGAAACTTTTTATCTTTATAAAGAATATTTATATTAAAAAAGAAGACTTTTATATCCCCATTTAAAAATTGTTTTAGTAAAACAACACATGTTTGTGACATTTTTATTTTAACTTTAAATAAAAAGATATTAATGTCATTTTCTTACCAAAGTGGCTTCATGGGGTCCCCAAGTTTACCCATGGATTGTCTTGGTCGGCCATGACACATCCAATAAGGGTAGGACATGTGTATAGGTAATTTCATATTATTAGAACATTATTTTTACCTTAAACTACACTAATTACCTCTAATCGCGATTAAAAACATAAAAGTTACTATTCACCAAAAAATTATTTTAATCCCATTGAACCACATTTTAATTCTTAATGAAAAACATGTATGTCAGATTTTTGAAATTCAAAACATAGAGGTGGTAAAATTCCATTTAAAAGAAAAATCCGTTTTTTAAGTACCACTTAGTGGTTTCACTATTCATCAAAAAATGAAGTTTTTCAGAATAATAGCAAAACATCACCCAAAGCTATATTTGATATTCCGAAATCAAAAATGATGTCTATTTTACAAAATTTAAAACATATAAGTTACATTAATTAATTTAATAATTAATTCCTACTTTCAAAACAAATAGCGTGTTTTTATGAAACAATATGTATCAAAAGATTGACACTAGTTTAAGTCAAATTTCAAAGTGAAATTATTTCCAAAGACCACTATTGGATTAAATGGTAAAAATATATTCTAATTAAACTCTAAAACCAATTCAAAATATAATCTTATCATATAAATAAATTATATTAAAAAGTGGTTTTGAATTAAAATACAATAGTTTTTATTATTCATTAAAAAAATGAACTTTATCAGAAAAATACCAAAAATTTACACAAAGTAAATTTTGATGTCCCGATTCTAAAGAAGAATTTTATTTGGTCAAATAGAATTTATAAGTGTGACCAGAACTATATTTAATGACGGTTTTCCATCAAAAGGTGATAACTGAACCTTTAGTGTAAATTAGGGTATATATGCCTAAAATTGAATTCTATCCGTATTTTAAGCCTTTATATTTTATTGGATAAATGTAAAAACATTTAAAAAACATATATAATCATATTTTAGTTATTTCTATCCATTCACGCCAATACAATGCATATGTGTTAACTACCATTTAAAATAATATTATTTCATTACTAGTGTGCAACGTAAGATTTCAAGGAAACTCTTTATGGTGTATCGGGTATGCTTTCGAACATAGAAACACCTTTAATGTAAAATTAATATTTAATTCGTAAATATTAATAAATATGAAAATTCTTTATTCTTTATTTACCCGAGATGATACATCCTTCCCCCCTTTTGGGAATTGTGTCCTCGCAATTTTATTCACTTATCAAAATATGTGGGGATATTTATCCCTCATAGCATTTTCAGATTCCCACGTTGCCTGTTCAACCATATAGTTTTTTCACAAATCCTTTATGTGGTGAATTACCTTATTTCGCAACACCTACTCTCTTTAGTCAAGAGTCTAGACTGGTTGTTCTTTATAAGAGAGATTCACTTCCAACTGAGCTACCTATGGGCTCAAAACATTAGATGGATCTGGCATATACTTTCTCAACATTGAAACATGAAAAACATTGTGTACCTAAGATAAACTCGGAGATAATTCCACTTTGTATGCAACTGATCCACTCTCTCCAGAATTTCATATGGTCCAATGAACCTTGGACTCAGCTTTCCTTTCTTAACAAATCACATCACACTTTTCCATGGAGAAACCTTGAGAAAAACAGGATCACCTACCTCGAAAGATAGATCCTTCATCTGGTTATCCGCGTAACTTTTCTGTCTGCTCTGAGCTGTTCTCATGTGTTTCTAAATCAACTGAACTTTTCCTGCCATACCTTCTACCAATTCTAGTCCCATCAGCTACCTTTCACCCACTTCATCCCAGAAAGCGGGAGTTCGACACCGCTTCCCATATAACTCCTCAAATGGTGCCATTTGTATACTAGAATGAAAACTGTTATTATAAGAAAACCCAACCAAAGAATGTTGTTGGTCCCAACTTCCCTGATAATCCATCGATCAAGCACGTAGCATATCCTTCAAATTCTGATTTGTTCGTTCTGACTGCCCATCTGATTGAGGATGAAAAGCTGTACTAAAATTTAATTTAGTACCCAATGACTTCTTAAGGCCTTTCAAAAAGTTAGAAGTAAACTTGGGGTCACGATCAGATACAATGGAGAGGGGAACTCCATGCAACCTGACTATCTCTTTAAGATACAATCGAGAAAGTTGATATAGAGAGAATGTATCTCGAATATGAAGGAAATGAGAAGATTTAGTCAATAGATCAACAATAACCCAGATTGCATTATTACCTGGAGATGTCCTCGGTTATCCAACAACAAAGACCATGGATACATTTTCCCATTTCCAATCTGGCACCGGTAAAGGCTGAATCATCCCTTTCAGTAACTGTCGCTCCGCTTTAACCTACTGATAAGTCAAACACTTTACAATAAAATCAGTAATATCTCTTTTCATTCCATCCCACCAGTAATACTCCCGCAGATCTCTGTACATCTTAGTACTACCAGGATGAACTGAAAACGGGGAACTATGAGCCTCACATAACAACTCATTCTTCAACTGTGAATCACTAGGCACACATAATCTCTTCCCAAACCTCAAAAACACAATCATTATCAAGGTAGAATTTAGGAAACTTACCCTTCTGAACCAGCTCTACCTTTTTCTACAATTCACTGTCTTGCTTCTGTGCTTGCTTGATTCTGTCTGATAGAGAAGATATCACTAATACCTCAAACAAAACAGAAGAACTTCCTACACAAACAACATCCATGACAAAGTTCATCAAATAAAAAACCAAAGGATATCGTTCCAAATGTAGCATGGTTAACGAAGCATTACTTTTTCGACTCAAAGCATCAGCCACTTTATTTGATTTTCCCGGATGGTAATTAATTGTAAAATCATAATCCTTGATTAATTCCAGCCATCACCTCTGTCTCATGTTCAACTCTTTCTAAGTGAATATATACTTTAAACTTTTGTGATCAGTATATATTTCACACTTTAATCCATACAAATGATGCCTCCAAATTTTTAAAGAAAAAACAATAGCAGATAATTCCTAATCATGTGTAGGGTAATTTACCTCATGAATTTTCAACTAGCATGATGTATAATCAATTACCTGATCATTCTGCATAAGGACACAACCAAGTCCTTTCAATGAAGCATCACTGCAGATAACAAACTCACCATTCCTGGAAGGAAGTTCCAAAACTGGAGCATTCACCAATCATCTTTTCAACTCCTGAAAACAATCATCACATTATTTTTTACAGATAAAATTAACACCCTTCTGAGTTAGCTTAGTCATTGGACTAGATAATCATGAAAAAATTTCAACAAACCATTGGTTGTAACCTAAAAAACCAAGAAAACGATGGATCTTAGTTACATATGTGGGTCTTGGCTATTCTTCGACAACTTTTGTTTTAGAATGATCAACAATTATTCTATCTTTTGAAACAATGTGACCTAGGAAAGAAATTTGTTCTAACCAAAACTCACACTTGCTGAACTTTCCATACAGTTTCTTTTATTTTAAGGTTTGCAAGATAACACTTAAATGACTTTCATGCTCCTCTTTACTTTTAGAAAACACCAAAATATCATCAATGAAAACAACCACAAACTTATCCAAGAACTCATGGAAAATTCTATTCCCAAGGTCAATGAATACAGCAGTTGCATTGGTTAACAAAAAAGGCATAACTACAAATTCATAATGGCCATATCTAGTACGAAACACAGTCTTAGGAACGTATTCTTCTTTTACTTCCAACTGATGGTACCCCGACCTCAAGTCAATATTCAAAAAATACTGAGCTCCCTGGAGCTGATCAAACAAATCATCGATATGAGGGAAAGGATACTTGTTCTTAATAGTAATATTATTCAAGGATATATAATCAATGCAAAGTCTCATTGAGCCATCTTTCTTTTTAAAAAACAAGACAGGAGCACCCCATGGTGATGTGCTTGGTTGAATGAAACCTGTATCTAATAACTCCTGCCATTGTTTCTCTAACTCTAAAAGTTCAACTTGAGCCATTCGATAAGGGGGTTTTGAAATTGGCTTAGAATTAGGAACTAAGTCAACAGTAAATTCAACTTCCCGATCAAGAATAATACCAGGAAACTCATCAGAAAAAATATAAAGATACTCATTTACCACTAGCACATCATTAATCTGAACAGTTCCTTTATTTTCAACAATATGTGCAAGGTAACATTCATTTCCATCTTTTACTAGTTTCTCAACTTCCTGATTTGTTATCAAAATCAAGGGTTCATTCTTGTACACAAACTGAAAATCATTCTGAAAAGAAACAATTTTATCTCTGCATTCAATCTTAGCATGATAAACAGAAATCCAATCCATGCCCAAAATAACATCAAACACTACTAGAGGCAAAACAATAAGGTTTGATGGGAGATTCTTTCCACACACAAGGATATGAAGGTTCGTATAATTTGTTTTTGTGTCAACGTTCCCTATGGGTGTTTTTACCATATGTTCAGGATTCATATCTTGAGATGGAATTTATAATTTACTAGAAAACATCTCAGAAATGAAATAATGTGTAGACCCTGAATCAAACAACACATTGGCATAATCTGAACAAACAAACAGTGTACCTGATACTACTTCATTCGATGGCCCAACATCTGTTGAAGTAGTTGCAAAGGATTTCACCACACCTTTCTACTTGTAGTCTGGCTTCTTTCCCCCAGTTGAGTTCTTTGTTAGACACTCATTTGCATAATGACCCATTTCATTACACTTAAAACATCTTACTGCTATATTTTCATTGCCTTCTTGATCATCTTCCTTACAGTTACGAGCAGTATGACCTGACTTACCACACCGAAAGCACTATTTAGACTCGGATAAACATTCTCCAGGATGCATTTTACCACACTTCTCAAAAGATGGATATTTGGTTTTCTTAACTCCTTGTTTCTTTGATGATTTCTTCCCCTTTTCCTGCCAACTGGACCTCTTATTCTGTTGTTTGTTAAAGAACACTTGATCATCTACAAACTCCATTTCTACCTTCTACGCACATCGAACAAGTTTTTCATAACTTTTGAACTCACGAGAAGCTAAGGCCCTTCGATACATTGGCTTTAACCCTGAGTAAAAACGGTTGATTTTACTATCAAGATCTCGTACGAAGTTTGGAGCATACCTTTCCAGTCGAGTGAACTTTGCTTCATAAGCAGCCACTGAGTCATCCTCCTACCTCAATTCTAGAAATTGGTTTTCCATCCTAAGACGAACCACCTTAGTAAAATATTTCTCATGAAACATACCTTTGAATTCGTCCCAGTGAAGATCATAAATCTCATCACTATCCCTGATATTTTTCACCATCGACCACCACTGATCAGCTTCAACTTTAAAATGGTAAACAACAAGACTAACCATTTGATGTTCTGAACACCCCATGAAATCAAAAATCTTCTCCAGCGCTTTAATCCACCCTTCAGCTAGCACAGGGTCAGATGATCCTCTGAATGATGGGGGATGTTTCCTCATGAAATGTTCCACCACTGACAAGTTCCTCTGCAGTTGATCTGGATGATCTCGTGCATGGATACCATCACCATTTATAGCCTGAGTCAAATGTGCCATCACTACAAAAAACTGTTCAGTTCCAATTCTGACCATCTCAGGTTACTGATTTGGAAGGATTTCTTCCTCCTGATGTCGTCCCAACATAGCTTCTTTGTTTCATCTATAGAAAACCATTCTGAACACAAAAATATCTTAGATGAAGCAACATGGTAATCTTTAAATGCTATATCATTTCAATCATACCATAAATTAACATATAATTTAACACTTTTCTAACTCCTAAAGTTGTCCAAACCGTCCTTTGATACCAACTATAAGGCCCCAACCTTAAACCTTACATAATATTGAATTAAATGAATAATTCACATTGAGGATCTTTTCATGGTTTAGAGTTTTATAGAATTAGGACATAACTATTACATCTCAAAAGATTACAAAGTAGACAATTCTACTAAGTTTCCATAAAATAAAAACTCTTAAAAAGAAACATGGCTAGTTCCATTTTTTAGATAGCATGACTTTCCCTGGATCCCATCCTTGACCCTATTCCACATTAAGTCCTGTGAAAAACATTTCAAAAAAAACATGGGGTGAGCATAAAAATCTCAGTAAGGGATACACAAACAATGAAAACTGTTAGTTTATCAAAACAACAAGTAAACCATGTATACTTAATCAAAGTAATACTTTTCCCCTTTATGAAGATGTAAAAACTCTTCACTGATAAAAAGACCATGACTTTCTGTTTTGTAACAAACAGATTACCATAAAACCCATATAAAGATCACATAACATATAAAGGTAACTTGGGACATAAACATACTTAAATAGAATAACCATATAGTCGACTTCCACACATATCACTTAATGGAATATCCATACAGCCGACTTCCATACCCAATGCGTTGGAGGTTATAACATAACCACCCATCCTGGTATTCACGGCACTACCCGTCATATGGTTTATCACGTAACCACCCGTCAAATGTCCAAGTACCATTATAAAAATCATAAGACATAAAACAAATATAATGGAAAGAAAACATTTCCACACTTTGATCACAATATATCACTTAAATATATTGACATAAAAAATACATTATAAATACCATTTTCAATAGAAAAATACATAAAAGAGTATATGGTATTTATTTCATTTAAAAAAACATTATGGCTTATTTTGGAAGCCAAATACCAAATAATAATTGTGGCGGCGGAAAAGGTCGTTGTCACCGCCTATGTTAAAAGAAACATTCCTTTTTGTTGTTTAGTAAAACACTTTGTATAAAAAAACTTCTTTTTGAATAAAATTAAAATTCAAAGGGGATTATACACTGTATAAATGAAATTTTTGTATATAACAAAATATGCCTCAATGAAAGGATATCGAGACGAAGTCCCTTACCTCGGGTCCGACTTGACTCGATCGTTCTTTAACGTCCTGAATAATAAACTTGAGTTAATTTCTACTTTATTAAGAATATTTTTCAAGTTCATTATTATTTTTATATCACTTATTACTATGTTATAAACATTATGTAATCATTTAAGTTAATATTGTTTGTTTTGTCGTTATTTGGTTCTTAAGTCGAAAGTGGACTTCTTACAATTACATGTTGTTCGTGTGGTCAATGGTTGTTTATATCTAGAATGATATTAATGATTTGGATATCATATATATCATATATATCCAACATATACATGTATTTATAATATTACATAATCATTTATATGTAAGAAATGAAATGCACTGTTCATGATGACGGTAAGTCGTACGTACGCATGAATGATACTTTCTTTTCTATGTCATATTAATGGAATTAGAACTAAATGAGAGGTATGTATATTTTAATACCATAATTATATTCATAATTTAGATGTAACATACATCATATATAATATCTTTAAATCAATACTTTATACGTCCCAAATATGGCATTAACGAATCAAATCACTTTGAGGGGGTGGTAGTCCGCACTTCCTAAAATGATGATATCGTGTATACCCATAATGGAAGCCATAAAGGTGTTCCATTGATGAAAAATACAGAATCTTAAGGAAGAAATAAACATATTATATATCATATATAAATATATTGACATATTAATGGCCACCTTTGAATGTGTTGGAAGAATATTGAACAATCATCGTTTCATGAGGCAGAAATTCTCCATCCGCAGAAACAGTATGTTCTTTAACCATTAGATGTAGGTGTTTGTAAGTGTGGATAGAATTATTCTTATAACAACATCCTATTATATTGATGATACTGGATTTTTTACAAAATAACTGAATAAAAAGAGTTTATGGGGCTGGAGAAGCAAAATAAAACAAAAGAACACAAGAGAAAACACTACCTTTAAAGCGGGTAACTATTTTTGATTTGAGCTCAAAGGCTTCCTTGGGAATATTTATTCCCAATGTGAGGCTTCTAAAAGTAAGATAAGGATGTGGAGAGACAAAATCTGCAGATAGTTTCCTATCCAATGGCTTGAGAGGTGGGGGTAATGAGGTAGAGGTGGGGGCCTTTTATAAGAGGAGAGGAGGGGCACTCTTGGAAAGTTAAGAAAAGATAGTTTATTATAAAATGATTTTCGGATAAAAAGGATCCCAAAATTATATATTTATAGGATAAGGTGATAAGAGTTCTAAATCCACCCATCCAATAGGTTTTTCACATGTGTAGGTCTTAGATTTTACACTATATTTTCATTTTATTTAAATTGTAAAATAATGAGGTAATCGCTGCATCATCATGGTGTCATATATTATTTAATTTATTTAATGTCTAAAAATTATAAAAAAACTATCATGATGTATGAAAACTTCTTATATTTATAATTAATATTTATGGTCCAAAATAGGACTTGTATAATCCCACTTAATTATTGTTTTAGTAAAACAACTCATGTTTGTGACATTTTTATTTTAACTTTAAATAGAAAGATATTAATGTCATTTTCATACCAAAGTGGCTCCATGGGGTCCCCAAGTTGACCCATGGATTTTCCTGGTCGTCCATGAAACATCCAATAAGTGTAGGACATGTTTCTAGGTCATTTCATATTATTAAAACATTATTTTTACCTTAAACTACACTAATTACCTCTAATCCCGAATAAAAACTTAAAAGTTACTATTCACCATAAAATTATTTTAAACCCATTGAACCACATCATAATTATTAATGACAACCATATATGTAGGATTTTTTAAATTTAAAACACATTGGTGGTAAAATTTCATTTAAACGAAAAATCAGTTTTTTAAGTACCACTTAGTGGTTTCACTATTCATCAAAAATTGAATTTTTTCAGAAAAATTCCAAAACATCATCCTAAGCTATATTTGATATTCCAAATTCAAAAATGATTCCTATTTTACAAAATTAAAAACATATAATTTACATTAATTAATTTAATAATTAATTCCCGCTATCAAAACAAATAGCGTGTTTTTATGAAACAATATGTATCAAAAGATTGGCACTAGTTTAAGTCCAATTTCAATATGAAATTAATTTCAACGACCACTATTGTATTAAATGGTAAAAATATATTCTAATTCAACTCTAAAACCAATTCAAAATATAATATAATCATATAAATAAATAAAATTAAAAAGTTGTTTTGAATTAAAATACAACATTTTTCACTATTCATTAAAAAAATGAACTTTATCGAAAAAATACCAAAAATTTAGACAAAGTAAATTTTGATATACGAAATATAAAGAAGAGTTTTATTTGGTCAAATAGAATTTATAAGTGTCAACAACACTATATTTAATGGTGGTTCTCCATCAAAATGCGATAAGTGAACCTTTAGTGAAAATTATGGTATATATGCCTAAAATTGAATTATTTCCGTATTTTAAGCCTTTATCTTTTATTGGATAAATGTTAAAACCTTGAAAAAACATATATAATCATATTTTAGTTATTTATATCTATTCACACCAATACAACGGCTATGTGTTAACTACCATTTAAAAGAATATTATTTCATTACTAGTGTGGGACGTAAGATTTCAATGAAACTCTTTATTGCGTATCGGGTACGCTATCAAACATAGAAACCCCTTTAAAGTAAAATTAATATTTAATTCATAAATATTAATAAATATGAAAATTATTTATTCTTTATTTACATGGGATGTTAAAATATATCACATGATGAATGATGTATTATTGTCTAATGACTGCTAGGTTAACAATATATCAGTGATTCACAGTCATTGGTAAATGATTTATCTCCCAGTGAACAGGGCATCACTAACCTTAGTTGGATGGAACAATACATCTATCAATTTATTGTTGGATAACATACTAATATTTACAATTTTTTCGATGGAACACTACTAATAAATATCCATTTGTTAAACATTATACATTCAATATCACACTTGAGATGACACACTATTGTCTCATGTATCTTTGCAGACCATGCTCTATTAAGACAACTTATATTGGTTGAATATTAACTTGTAGGATTTCAGCTATAAGTAGAAAATGTGCCACTAATAAAATAATATTATAAAGAGATATACCCATAATTACACATATCAAGTGGCAGATACATAACTGAAATTGATTTCTTTGTCACAGATTTATATTTTGAACTATCCCATGAGAAGTCGATACACCAATGGACTGATGACATTCATGGGAGACTCTCCAAAACTATGAAAAATAATGTAGATGATGTATCACTAATATATTTTCATATGTGGATGCTGTTCCACTATTTTATTTTCTCTAATATTATTTTTGGATTATCATCTTAATTTTGGATGGATGGGATATTATCGACATACCAATGGCATATAATTTAACACTATTGGTCAATCCTTAATTTATGGGGCACCATAAATGCAACACCCCAAAATTTTATGAGAAAGATTATTTTTAAATTTATTGATATATTGTGTTGTATGCTACACAAAGATTAGCTTTCACTATACGCACCACTTTTTTAGCCTGTAGTAAATGTAACACTATTCTTGGCATGTGTTGCACGCAAGAGCGACGTTCCTCAATAGTTTGTGTTGTACACGATACCAAGATTCACTAAAAATTGATATATTGTTATAAAATTATTATGAACTAGCCGTTTTGAATAGTATTAATATAAATTTAAATTTTATAACATTATCATACAAGTTAGACATATTATAGAACATGTTATGAGAACAAAAAAAAATCGGATAAAAGAGGCAGTTTTCAAAAAAATTCAGTTTTTTCACCATTTCATGGAACACAAATTTCAAATATAATTTTTGAAAAGTTTAAAAGGTCAATTTGATAAATTAAAATTCTTATTTTTAATCAGTATATAAAAATTTAAATTGGATAAATTTTTTACATTATTCTGATAACCATTATATTTTGATGAATAGTAAAAATACGCTAAACTTTAATTAAAAAAATTCATCAAGATACTTTATATGGTTAAATTATAATATTTAATGGTTTTAAAGTATAATTAGGATATTTTTTAACCACTCAATATAATGTATGTAATTATCATTAATTTTACATTAAATTCATAGGTAAAAACATTTCAATCTTTTGCAATGCTTTAACTCTTAAAACCCATTTTCTCAACAGCAGGATTAATTTAAAATTAAATAATACAACTTATGTGTAATGAATTTGGAAAATTTTATTCCATATTTGGAATCATTAGATCCAAATTAATTTAATATGCTACTTTTATTTTTGGGCATTATGAATAGTAACTACGGTAAATTTTATTTACCATAGTTAAAGGTAAATCAAGTGGTTAAGGGTAAAAATAGTATTATAAAATTACCCTAACACTTGTATTAATATAATTGTATGATTATATTTTGACCTAATATATACTTGGGTTGAAATGATATCTTTTGGAACCAACTTGAATGTTATTAAGACCGTTGATTTATTTTATTTAAAGAAAGTGAAATATGTCTCACTCAAACTTAAACCATTAAAGTATTTTTAATATATGGTTATACAAAATATAAATTAAATTATAAATAATAATTTTAATGATAAATTTTTTTTATTCATCATGGTAATTTATTTTTTATTTTTATGAAATATATAATTTCTCTAATTGCTTATACATTAATGATGAATAAATTATTTTTTAGTGAAAAATCAATAATATAGTTTTTATTAAAATAATAATACCCTTAAAAGGACCAAAAACATGACCAGACCTTATTGGTTGAGTATATATATATCCTAAGAATACAAGGGTCATCTTTTGGACCATTTAAAGCCTTAAAAACCGATTATGACATTTATATTATTTTTTTTAAATGATTTCAAAGTAGTCACCTTCATAAATTAATACAGATGATAATTTAATAGTTTATTGTTTTAGAAGATAAATTTGACCAAAAGAGTTCTTATGAAATATATTATATTTATCTTCATCATAGTATTTTATTTTTAATTTTAATGCAACAAATAAGTATATTAAATAATTACACAAAAATGTTTTAGTAATTATTTTATTAAAAGAAATATAAAATAAATGGTTTTAAAAATATTAAAATAAATAATATATGAACTAATTTGTGTTCTCCAAAACTTTTATATAAATATATGACATGTGAGAAATCTATTAAATATTTTGGTTCAATCATATCTTTTGTTTGTATTTTATTTAAATTAAAATAAATGAATAGTTTCAAAATTGACACTATTGATATTTTATAAAAATAACAAATTATTAAAATGTTTAAAAGTAAATAATATTTAAAAATTACAAATTGAATGTTATATGGTCTAAAATTTCATAATTTATCTAATTATAGAAAACACACAACATAAAAACAAGTATTTAAAACAATTTAAAATTTAGAATATTATTACCACAAATAAGATTTAATAGATTAAATAAAGATCAATCAAATTGATAAGGTTTGGAATAATTTTCCAAAATGTAAAATTTTTATATTATGATGAGATTACAACCCAATCTCATCCCATATTATAATTTGAGACATTTTGGAATTTTTTTACGTGGGGTTTGAGTTTATTATAAATCAATATATTTGAGGATTCCAAAAGTGCCACTCTCCTCTCTTGTATAAGGGAACCACCTTCCCTTTCCTCTTCACTCAATTTTTAGCCGTAAATCTCAGAAAAACCTGGACAATTCCCCTTTTAAACCTCTATATTTACATTATAGAGGAGCTAGTCTTCTCAAAATACCAACTATTGTTCTCTAATAAAAAGTTTAAAGGAGGCACTTCGAGGAAGAGGTAATATATTCTACCAATTCTTTCAAATATATCTCTTCGTCTACATCCTATTCTTTATTATTTCATTATAATGTAATAACTTCAGTATCAATAATATACTGGTATGTTATTATAAATTTTAAACAACCCTATTTCACCTTATTTCCATCCTAGGAAAAATGAAATCACCGTGCCTGCATACGTACGGAATACCTTCTCCACGTCGTGGTGTAATATGTCTTTCCACCACCACTAAACTAGGATAGGTAAAATGGTGGATATAAAAACAATATATGAATATTATAACATAATACTAATTCTGAGAAATTATATGATCCACTCCAAAACCATTCAATAATTAGGGGAATGATATCATCGCTTGTGCATACGTACAGATTACCATCTACACGTTGCGATAAAATTCATTCTCCATGTTAACCATTCAAGATTGATTATAAAGTATATATAATAAATAATAATGAAATATATGACATACTTATGCAACTAGATTTACATATATATATATATATGTGTGTGTGTGTGTGTGTCATTTAATTCCATTCAATTTAATAAGGAAATGAGAATATCGTTCATGAATACGTACAGCCTGTCGTCTCCATAAATGGTGTATTTCATTCCATTTATCGATCTATTATATATATATATATATTCTGAATATATATTATATATATCATGTTTTACATTAATTATGTATGTAATCATGATCTATGTAATCATATGAATAATTTCAAGTCAAAACACGTACGATGAATGAAACAATTTTACCCAAAACATTACATTAACATTAAATTGACAAATGAACAGGTAATATAAAATCTTTTCTGAATCATATATGATATCATAAATATTATTATGGTTTTGATACCAGTTAATAATATGTTCCAAAACACTATACAAGAGTCTCAGCAACATACAGAAGAAATTGGACATAAGATAAAGGACAATTATTTCAATCTCGTTCTTATCCGAGATTGTTTATTCGTAAGTATTTACTGGGGTTATATTTATCATCCATTTCCATGTTTTCTAAAAAAAATCATGTATGTCTAAATTAATTTTTACCAATTTTTCACTTTTACTACATTTTATGTAATAATATTTCTTTTATTTACCATACGAGTTACTTTTTGACTTTTCTAGAAAAAGTATGATGAGAATGTTTTTTTTAACTTATACGGAATGAATGGATATTTACAGTTTCATAAGGCCTTATTTCCATGAATATTCCTTTACAGGATTTAATGATTATTTTTAGCAAAATTCATTTCTTTTAAAATTGCATGTAGTTTTGAGAAAATAAAATGATTTTCAAGAAGAAAGGATATTTTTCTCAAGAATTAATTTCAAGTTATTATTCAAAACTATTTTCCATCTAAGATTACATTATTTAATATTGTTATGATTCAAGTATAATGTATCTATTATTTAGATGGATATATTTTTCTTATGATGAAATGATATTTATATGTTTTATATGGATTATCATATGATGGGATGATGTTTATGAAACCCATTTTATTCTTTAGGTTATGATGAATGATTTATGATTGTTTTGTGTAACATGTATGAATGGTTTCAATATGAGATGGGTGGGACCAATATATCCCTCCAATGCATTGAGTAATGATTTATATCTCATTATATAGGTATGGTTGGGATGGTATGTAAATATGGTTCAGTAATACAGGGATGGAATGACAAGTAAACCCAGTTCAATAATGTAATTTTCCGACTATGACAGTCTTGGTAGTAATGCCTTGGATACATTGGAAATCATATCATATACTTAATGGTTTTATACAATTACATGTTTAATTCCTATGATATTTTATCATTATTAATGTTCCTTTGTGATATATGCCTTATGTACTTCCAAGATTTATGTCATTACTCATGTTTTATTTTCATTTTTTACGATCAATTGTTTATGGTTTGTTTTATATTCTCAATGTTTACCCTTAATAAGCATTTCAGCTCAACCTTTTTATGTTTTTCCCCAGGATATAAATAAAGGATTTAGGTAAGAAAAAACGGGGAAGTAATTTATGGGAGATGTTGAAGATATTTCACCATGATTTTAATATTTTGTTCCGAGTTTCCAAAGACACTAAACTATTATGGTTCTTGTGCGTCTGTTTTTGTTATGTATTAATTATTCAACAAAAGTAATGTAATTTCCATGTATTCCAAGCTTTGGGTCTGTACAGTTGGTATCCGATTAAAGGTTTAGTTATCCTTTGGAACCCAGGATGCGAAATATTTAGTGAGATCCCTAGAGATATTTCTACGGTATGTCTAGGGATGTCCATAAGTTTATGTGTAAAGTATAGGTTACAATCCTATAATTATTATAACGATCACGAATAAACTTGAATTAATCCTAAGGTGTTAGAGATTGAAAGTACTTTCCTTTATTATTTTGTTTTCCTAGAATGATTTTTTCCTCTCACACGATTCTTTTTGGGTTTTAGAAAAATGGCTGGAAACTGGAAGATTCATGATAATGGAGGATATGATGGAAAATGGAATGATATTCTTCATGAGCTACCAAATGAAATGGGACATGGAAGTCCAAACAACATTATTATGCCTAATCAGCAATATCATAATATGATCAATAATCTCAACTTCGGTAAGTTTCCTTACAGAGCTAATAGGAGAAAGATGGATTTTCATGATGACAATAGAGGAAAGAAATATCAATTTCCCACATGTAGATCATGTGGGAAGATGAATCAAGGGTAATGTTTCAAAGGAACTGGAAGATGTTTTGGGTGTGGAAAAGAAGGACACAAAGCCAGTAATTGCAAAAGAAAAGGTTCAATTAACACCATGGACAAGGATAATAGTATTTCTAAGACATCAACAAAGTTTAAATGTTTTAAATTTGGAATGTACAAAAATAATGCAAACCAATACCCTAATTGAAAATCACAATAAAAGATTCATCATGGTTGTATGGGTAGTATTTATGTTGATGATGATGAAGAGACTACAGATGATATATGATTTCAATGAATTGTTGCGGAATAAAATGATGAATATTTGTCAATGGGTTAAGAAGCTTTTGGAATGATTGTATGATTATCAAGAGTTATGTTGTATAGATAATTTAATGGTTAGATGGAATAAAGAAACATCCAAATATTGTTACACTATTGTTTTTTCTAATTTGTTTGAATGTATATTTGGAATGGTATCGGCAACCATGAAATGTTATTCAAATATTTTTGGAAAGTAGATGATATGGGCATAATGAAGGGAAAAGGTTATAACAAAATGTTTGACAGTATTAATGAGCTGATGACTCGTATAAGCACAAAGTGATATCATGGTCTGCATATACAGATTTTTTTGGGATTTGGGTATGTGGAAAGAGTTATCTTCTGATAGCATTCAGGTTTTCAGTAAGGTTCTATGGTAATTCATGTTTCATTAATACATGATTAACGTATTCACTTGTTTCTAATGTGACCAACATGATATATCTTATGATATATGGGTGATAAATGATGGTATTCGCATGCATGGTAGATGAAACTTTTAGAAATCATTTTCTTTTATACTGTGAGTGTGGAGAAAATTATTTTGTAAAAGCCTAATGGTTGGAATAGAGTTTTTTGGACATCAGATAGTATTTCTTAAGTGTATAACTTTTTATTCAATATTATTTATGAAATGTTATAATAGTGTAGTTTTAGAAAAAGAAAAAATCATTGGATGAGCGACAACCTGTCGCGTCGGACAAGGATGCGGGAATCAAACCCACAACCGAAGTGCGACAGACCTTTATCACCTACCAAAGGACTACATGATGTCACTAGTTAGTAGAAATTAGTTTTATTGTATTATGTGGTATGATATATGAAGTATAAGTCCATTTTTTGGAGCCATATAAGATTAATATCATCATATATAGACTTATGTATATTTAATAACTTTTTATACCCTTTTGTTTCAAACAAATGTAATAACCCATCGTTCTATAACATGATCTGTTATCACTTCACCAATGACAAAATCATCTTCATTTCATTAAGATATGAAGTGAAAAATGATCAAGGAACAACTAACAGTGAGATTGTACAAAAATAAAGTAACTGTTTATTCTAATTCAAAATATTCAAATTTATGGAAAGGATCTTGAAATCCAAAAATGATTTCCTAGTACCCTCATATCGGATGAATCAGAAGGTACCTTATATCATCACAAATTTATGGCTTTGTGATTTTTGGATTTTTCTCCCCTACTCTCTTATGTGGAAACCCAGTGATGAGTTAATTTGGATAACGGTTACAAGTCTTACTATACTTTTTAAAATTATGTTTTAGTATTCCTTTTTACGATGTGGGTTTCTAAGAAAGAAACATTCAAGTACTAAACCATTTATAACCCTAAATAATTTCGAGGCCGGAATTCATTTTAAGGGGGGTAGAATGTAACACCCCAAAATTTTATGAGAAAGATTGTTTTTAATTTTATTGATGTCTTTTGTTTTATGATACACCAAGATTATCTTTCACTATACACAACAATGTATTAGCTTTTAGAATACACAACAATATTCTTGGCTTGTGTTGCATGCAAGAGCGACCTTCCTCAGTAGTTTGTGTTGTACGCAATACCGAGTTTATCTAAACAACGATATATTGTTATAAAATTATTATGAACTAGCTGTTATGAATAGTGTTAACCACATTTTGAATTTAATAACATTATAAATCATCTTACACATATTATAGAACATGGTATGAGAAAAAAATAAACTTTTCTTATAGAAGAAGTATTTATTTAAAAATGCTATTTTTCGCCTTTTGATGGCGCACCAATTTTAAATATAATTTTGGAAAAGTTTTTAAGTTAAATTTGATAATGAAATATTCTTCTTTTGAATCAGTATATAAAATGTTACGTTAGATAAATTTTTGACATTATTCTGATAAACATCATATTATGATGAATAGTAAAAATACGCTAAATTTTAATTAAAAACAACTTTTTTCATCAATATAATTTAAATGCATAAATTATAATATTTAATGGTATTAAAGAATAAATAGAATGTATTTTTACTAAATAATATAATTTATGTAATTAACATTACTTTTACTTTGAATTCATAGATAAAAACATTTCAATCTTTTGCAATGTTTTTACTTTTAAAACTCGTTTTTTCAACAATGCGATTAATTTGAAATTAAATACTACAACTTCTGTGTATTGAATTTGTAAAAATGGAATCCATATTTTGAATCAGTATATCCAAATTATTTTAATAGTCTATATTTTATTTTTGGGCATTATGAATAGTAACTACGGTCAATTTTACTTACCACACGTAAAGGTAAATCAGGTAATTAAAGGTAAAAATAATATTATAAAATTACCCTAACGCTTGTATTAATATAATTGTATAATTATATTTACTTATAATATATACTTGGGTTCAAATTTTATCTTTTGGAACCCACTTGGATGTGATTAAGACCTTCAATTTATTTTATTTAAAAAAGTGAAATATGTCTCACTCAAACTTTAATAATTAATGTATTTTTAATATATAGTTATACATAATATAAATTCAACTATAAATAATAATTTTAAATAGAAAATATTTTTCCTCATCATGGTAATTTATTTGTGATTTTTAAGAAATATATAATTACCTTAATAGCTTATACATTAATGATGCAGAAATTATTTATTTAGTGAAAAATCAATAATATAGTATTTATAAAAAAAATAATACCCAAAAAAATGACCATAAACTTGAACAAAACTTATTGGTAGAGTATATATATACCCTAAGAATCTAGGGGTAGACCTGTGGACCATTTTGAGAATTATAAAATATATTATGACAGATATATTAGTTCATTTTAAATGATGTCAAAATTGTCAACTTTAAAATTTAATAAAGATAACATTTTAGTATTTGGTTATTTTAGAAAATAAATTCTACTAAAAGGGTTCTTATATAACATATTATATTTATATAAATAATATTGTTTTAATTTTAATTTTTATGCAACAAGTAAGTATATTAAATAATTACAAAAAATTGGATGTAGTAATTATTTTATTAAGAGAAATATCAAATTAATGGTTTTTAAAATATTAAAATAAATATTATATGAACTAATTTATGTTATATAAATATTTTATAGAAACATATGATATGTTAGGAATCTTTTAAATATTTTGGTTCAACATATATTCTGTACAGATTTTATTTAAATTCAAATAAATTAATAGTGTTAAAATTGACACTATAGATATTTTATAAAAATAACATATTACTAAATTGTTTAAAAATCACAAAAACATTTAAAAATTAAAAATTGAAAGTTATAAGGTCTAAAATTTCATAATGTATCTAATTATGGAAAATTCACAAAACAAATGTACGTATTTATAACAATTTAAAATTCAAAATATTATTACCACAAATAAGATTAAATAGATTAAATAAGGATAAATCAAATTGATATGGTTTAAAATAATTTTCCAACATCTCTAAATTTTATTGGATGAATTTAATACAATCCTATATCATCTAATCATCGAATTTGAGTAATTTTGGAATTTTTTAAAGTGGGGTATGAGTTTATTAGAAATTAATATTTTTTAAGATTCCAAAAGTGCCCCTCTCCTCTCATATATAAGGGGACCTCCTTCCCTCTCATCATCAATCAATTAATAACCTTAAAGATCGGCCAAAACATGAAAATACCTCTTATAAACCAATATAGTTACATTATTGAGGTTTTGGTATTCTAAATAAACCAACTATAGTTCCCTAAGAGGAAGTTTAAAGGAGGCACTTCAAGGAAGAAGTAATATCTTCTACCGATTCTTTAAAATTTATCTCATCATATACTTCATATTATTTAGTTGATTCATTATAGAGTAATAAAATAAGTATCAATAATATACTGATATGTTATTAAAAATTTTAAACAACCCTATTTCACCTCATATCCATCCTATGAAAAATGAAATCTCTGCATGTGCGTACGTACGGAATAACGTCTCCACGCCATGGTGTAATATGTTTTTCCACCACCACATTACTTGGATGGGTATAATGGTGAAAATAATAACTATATATTATTATTATAACATAATACTAATTCTGATATGTTATATCATCCACTCCAATTCCATTCAAAATTTATGGGAGTGATATCATCACTCGTGCATATGTACGGATTACCGTCTCCACGATGCGATGAGATTCATTCTCCATGTTAACCACTCAAAAATGGTTGTAAAGTATATATAAGACGTCATAATAAAATATACTACATAATAATACTACTGGATTTATTTATATATATGTATGTCATTTACTTCCATTCAATTTAATAAGGAAACGAAAACAACATTCATGCGTATGTACGACGTACTTTTTCCATGAACGGTGTATTTCATTCCATTTATCGATATTATATATATATATATATATTATGAATACATATTATATATAAATCATGTTTTACATTATATAAGTAAGTAATCATGATCTAAGTAATCATTTGAATAATTGCAATTCAAAACATGTATGATGAATGAAAAAAAAATTAACCAAAACACTGCTTTAACATGGAATTGACAAATGAACGGGTAATATAAACTCATAAGAGAATCATATATGATGTAATAAATATTATTATGGTTCTGAAACAAGTTAATAATATTTTTAAACCCATTATACAGGAGTCTCAGACACATATAGAAGAAATTGGACATAAGGTAAGGGATAATTATTCCAATCTCGTTCTTATTTGTGATTGTTTATTCGTAATTATCTAACGGGGTTATATTTATACTCCATGTCCGTGTTTTATAAAAAAAATTCATGTATGTTTAAAGTAATTTTTACAAATTTTTGACTTTTAATACATTGTATGTAAGGAATCATTATTTTGTTTACAATACAAGGTACTTTTTGACTTTTCCGGAAAAAGTACAAGGAGAATTTTTATTAACTTATACAGAATGAATGGATATTTACGATTCCATAATGCATTATTTCTATGAATATTCCTCTAAAATATTTCCTGATTATTTAAAATAAAATTATTTTCTTTAAAAATCACACGACATTTTGAGAAAAGAAAATGATTTTTAAGGAGAAAGGATATTTTCTTCAAGAATTCATTTCAAGTGTTTATTCAAAACTATTTTCCATCTAAGATTAAATTATTTAATATGGATATGTTTCAAGTATAATGTATCCATTATTTACATGGTTTTAATTTTATTATGATGAAATTATACCCATTTGTTTTATATGGATTATGTTATGATGGGATGATGTTTATGAAACCTGTTTTATTTTTTAGGATATGATGAATGATTTATGATTTTTTGTGGTACACGTAATAATTATTTCAATGTGAGAATGGTGGGACATATATCTACCTCCAATTCAATGGTTAATGATTTATATCTCATGAGATAGACATGGATGGAATTTAAAGTAAATCTGGTTCAGTAATACAAGGCTGGAACGACAAGTAATCTCGGTTCAGTAATGGACTTTGTCCACTATGATGGTCTTGACCGCAATGTCTTCGCTAATATGGACCTTATATCATGTTCTTAATGGTTTTACCCAATTACATGTTTTATTCCTGTAATATTTTATCATCATTAATGTTCCTTTAAGATCTATTCCATATGTACTGCCATGATGAATGTCATTACTCATGTTTTATTTCATGTTTTTAGATTCAAATGTTTATAGATTGTTTTATGTTCCCATGTTTTCCCTTACATAGAATTTGAGCTCACCCTTTTTATGTTTTCTTTTCCCCATGATATAAATAATGGGTTTATGTAAGAAAAAAGGGGAAGAACTTTATGGGAGATGTTGAAGATCATTCACCATGATTAGAATATTTTGTTCCGAGTTTCCAAAAACACTAAACTATTACGGTCCTTGGGTGTCTGTTTTTGTTATGTATTAAGTGTTTCTCAAAAGTAATGTAATGTCCACGTACGTCAAGAATTGGGTATTTACAATAAAATTTCAATAAATCATAACAAGGTAACATAAACTGGTGATAATCATAAACATAAACATTAAGGGATCTTATAAGATGACAACATCCTGAAAACATAAGAATATGGAAACAATATAAAACCTGACATCATGTGTGGAAGTAAAGGATAAATACCTAGAAATCATAACATAGTATTCTTATGACAACATATAGTGAATAATACATTATATCTAATCATATAAAAACATTTCTTAATTCTTTGTAAGGATATATAATTTTTGGCCCACCTATATAATATATATCAGGTACATTCATTAGTTTGCTACATAGATCACACATCATAAGAACTCATTTCATCAATTCAAATATCACAATTTATTTGTGTGTGTAACATAAATGGATGTACAAAAGAAATGAAGTATATATACATCTAGTTTAATACCATTTAGTTTAAATGGGAATGGGAATTATGTAAACAACTGTTTGTCTTGGAATATCACATGACAATATTTTAGCATAATAAGTGTAAATAGAGACACCTTTAAGTGTTTAATGAGATTGAAATGTGGTACATAATTAAATGAGTTCTTAAGTATACAAATAGGGATATATATTAAACATATTTAAATAATAAAAATAGAAAATAAAAAAGAAATTATACAATGAAATGGGATGAGTAATGAGGGTAGAAGAGAATCTCACCCCTTGGGAGGGTTCTTCTTAAAGCATGAGAGGACCTTTTCAAGATATTGGGGACTCCGTGGGACATATATTTATAGAGATTAGGAGAGGAAAAATGTTCTCAATATGTTTTCCATGAAATTGAATATACAATTGTGTAGGTATTTATAGAAAAAAATAGAATTCATTATTTGTTTCTAAACATACATTTGTGAATGTGTGTAGTAAATGAATCATAATAAAAACATTATGATGATTTTTCCAATGTTTTTATCCAAAAAAGTATGGTTTTAAATTTTTTATAATTCCAAAAGATGATCACATTAAAATAATAAATTTTTTTATGTGGAAGTGAGTCATGTTCATAAAGAATTAATTTTAAAACATTGAAATAAAAATTAGGTTCTTGAAGATTTATTAAAAATTTATAAAATCGTTATATTTACTAAAGTTGGAATTTTTTCATTACACGCGTTGGCTTCAAATGAATCCACATCACCCAAATTCCATCTCCCTTCCTCCAAACCAAAAAATTCATCCTGTAAATCCAACATGGATTGGAATTTTCCACGACGGCTTCTCGCTCCCCTCCTTGAATCCCCTCCCAGATTCTCTTTCCACAGCTATAAGGTTCACACACTGTAACACCTCGAGATTTAATGAGAAGTATTATTTTTAATTTAATTGATGTGTTGTGTTGTATGTTGCAGCATGATTATCTTTCACTATATGCAACACCGTATTAGCTTGCAGTATACACAACACTATTTTTAGATCGCGTTACCCACAATTTCATGTTCGTTTGATAGAAGTTAATCTATGAAAAATTGAGTGTATATATATATATTCAATTTATAAATGAAATATGGTTCGATTATATTATACACAAAAATCAAGGAATCTTTCACTACACGCAACCCAAACTTGGATTTCATTACACACAATCACGACCTTCCTCGATTGCGTGTGTTGTACATAATACCATGTTTCACAAAACAACGTTATGTTATTAAAATATTATATGAACTAGCTGTTATGAATAGTAATACCCACTTTTTGAAATTTTAAAAATTTTATACCTCAAAATGGACTTCATTTCTAGATTCAAAATATCAAAATTAGACTAGGTTAATTTTTTGGTATTTTTCTGAAAACGTTCAATTTCTGATGAATAGTGAAAAGCACTAAGTTATAGTCTAAAACCGATTATTTATTTAAATAATTATTTATTTTATATAAATTTATTTTTGGTAATAATTGATACATAATACCTATATAAGTTAAATTTAATTCATTGGTGTCATTTTATAATAATTTTAGATATATAAAAATTTAATTGAAATTTTCACCGTCTTTTACCCACCTCCTAGGAGAATTTTCAAATTTACATAAAACGTAATTTTACCACTACTGTGAGTGGAATTTTAAAATTCTGAGAGAAACAGTTAATATGAAGGAGTAAAATGTTGTGCAATAAGACAATTTTTTTTGTTGAATAGTAACTTTACTTTTATTTACCACGATTAAAAGTAAATATGGTAATTAAGGGTAAAAATTATATTATTATTACCCTAACACATGTACTAATTATATTGGATAAGTGTAATTTGACCAAAGAAAACCTTAGGAATAAAATATTACACATTAGGTCCATTTGGATTAGATTAGGACATTTATTATTATTTTATTTAAAGAAGAGTTAAAATAGTTAAAATCAATGTTAAATAACTAAAAAAAATTTAATATAGGGTCATACATAAGATAAATTAGACTATTAATATTCATTAGAAAGATAAAAATATTTCCTATATAATGGTATTTAATTTATATTTTTTAGACATTAAATATTTTAATTTATTTAGTACACAACGATGATGCAGTAATTACCTTATTAATGAAATATTAACAAAATTGATATTATAAATACCCAAATAAATTTAATATGAGACTTTTTATGAATTAAAATAATTTTATTGTTAATATAACATATTATAGTTGGTTGGATGAATGTTTTTCGAAGTAATAATGCTGTTATGAATTTAGAGAAAGCAACATACCAAATAGTGTGAAAATTGACATAAAAGAGTTTATAAAATAAATATTATATAATTAAATGATATAATGGTCATAAATATCCAAGGATCTGAAAAAATACATATATAATAATATATATATGACATTAATGAACCAGTTGTGGTTCTATTGGATGTTTATAATATGTTGTTTATTTATATATTGTAAGAATACAAGAAGACACTGTAAAAGGTAAATTATTTAACTTAGAGTTAAATCTAAATGATAAGGTTAAAGTGGTAACCTAAACATGTCTAAAACATATTGGTTGAGAGGATTTAAGACCATACTCACCCTATCCTCAAAATAAGTCACATTTGAGCCATTATAAACCGAATATTAATTTATTATAAAATGATATTTTATGTTTTTCCTATGGTGCCTGTCACCCCTCTTATAAAAGGGAACCTCCTCCCTCTCCACTTTACACAATTTTGAGCCTTCATGCTCGGCCATACCCTACCATTTTATCTTCTCAACCTCTCTAGTTATATCATAGAGGTTCTTGACTTCTCCAAAAACCAACTCTGGTTCCCTAAGAGGATGTTTAAAAGAGGCACGTCGAAGAAGAGGTAATCTCTTCTACAGATTCTTTCATTTTCTTTCTTTCTTATACTTCCTCTTCTTTAGTTGTTTGATTATAAAGTAATAAAATCAGTATTACTTATATACTGATATGTTATTATAAATATGAAACAACCCTATTTAACCTCTATCCATCCAACGAAAAATAAAATCACCGCGCGTGCGTACATACGGAATACCGTCTCCATGCCGTGGTGCAATATGTTTCTCTACCACCACCGTACATGGATGCGTATAATTGTGTAAAGAATAAATATATATTATTATTATAACATGATACAAGTTCTGATATATTATATCACCCACTCCAATTCTATTCAATAATTGTGGTGACGATTTCATCGCTCGTGCGTATGCACGGATTACCGTCTCCACGATGCGATGAGATTCATTCTCCATGTTTACTATACAAGAATGATTATAAAGTATATATAATGAATAATAATGAAATATATGAAAAAATAAAGCTACTTGATATATATATATATATATATATATCTGTGTGTGTGTGTGTCATCTACTTATTTCCATTCAAGTCAATAATGAACAGAAAACAATGTTCTTGCGTACGTACGGCCTACCGTCTCCATGAAAGGTGTATTTCATTTCATTTATCTATATATTATATATAGATAATTAATATATATGATATATAAATCATGATTTACATTATTTATGTAAGTAAATAATGATATATGTAATAATAATTTCAAGAACTACAAGTCCAAACACGTATGATAAATGAAACGATTTTACCCAAAACACTGCTTTAACATAGAATTGACAAATGAGTGGTTAATAAAAAGTCATAAGTGAATTATATTTGATATCATAAATATTATTATGATTATTTTACAAGATAATAATATGTTTAATCCTACTATACAGGAATCTCAGACACATACAGAATAAATTGGACATAAGGTAAAGGATAACTATTCCAATCTCGTTCTTATCCGAGACTATTTATTTGTAAGTTTTTACTGGGGTTGTCACTATCATACATGACCATATTTTCTAAAAAAAAATTCATGTATGTTTAATTTCCTTTTTACCCATTTTGACTTTTACCACATGTTATGGAAGGAATCTTTCTTTTGTCTTCCATACGAGGAACCTTTTGACTTTTCTGAAAAACTTATGTGGAGAATGTTTTCTTAACTTATACGGCATGAATGGATTTTTACAGTTTCATAATTCCTAATTTTAATGAATAATCCACTACAATATTTCATTTTTATTTTCAATAAAATCATTTTCTTTTAAAATTGTGTGGCATTTTATGAAAAAAAATGATTTTGAAGAAGAAAGGATATTTTCCTCAAGAATCAATTTCAAATGTTTTATCAAAACTATTTATCATCTAAGATGAAATTATTTAGAATGTTTATGTCTCATGTATAATGTCTCTTTTATATAAATTTTTTGATTTTTATTATGATGAAATGGTATCCATTTGTTTTATATGGATTATGTCACAATGAGATGATGTTTATGAAACCCATTTTATTCATTGGGTTATGATGAATGATTTATGTTTATTCTGTGTCACATGAAAGAATGATTTCATTATGATATGTGTGGGACCTATATCTCCCTTCAATTTATGGGTTAATGATTTATATCTCATGAGAGAGACATTGCTAGAATGGAAGTTTAATATGGTTCAGTAATATAGGACTTGAACGAGGAGTAAACTCGATTCAGTAAGGGTCTTTGTCCACTATGATGGTCTTGGAAACAATTCCTCAGCTACTATGGAAATCATATCATGTCCTTAATGGATTTCCACAATTACAAGTTTTATTATCATGCTATTTTATCATGATTGACGTTCTATTATGATCTATGCTTTACGTACTACTATGATTAATGTCATTGCTCAAGATTTTGATGTTTAAACTTTATGATCATGTTTTTTTATGTTCAAATGTATATGGGTTGTTTTATTTTTTCTATTATTACCCTTACTGGGCATTTGAGCTCACCCATTTTATGTTTTCTGTTCCTAAGGGTATAAAGAATGGTTTTAGGTAAGAAAACCAATGATGAATATCTTTATGGGATAAGTTAAAGATTTTTCACTATTATTAGAAGATTATGTTTGATGTTTCCAAAGACACTAAAATAATATAGTATTTGGTCATTTGTTTGTGTCATGTATTATGTTTTCCGCAAAAGTAATGTAACTTCCATGTACATAAAGTTTGGGTCTCTACGCACACCCCTCCCCAGTTCCCCCCCACTGAATCCCCTCTCATGCTCCCCTTCATAAATCCCATAATCAGTCATGGCACTACCTCTAAATGATCCACTTTTGGATCCACTACCTTCAACTCCTCCATATAGGCCTTCTCCACAACTGATGATTCCGTCTTCAGCTCCTCTGCTTACACCTTCTCCAAAACTAACAACTCCTCCTTTGGCTCTTCCAAGTCTGAGTCTTCCACTACATCTAGGGTTCCCACACCCTCGACCAAGTAGTGAGTAAGGCCAGGTATGAATTCTTTTAAAATGTATAAAAATTGTTCATACGCAATATATTGAAGATAAAAATACTCTATTTCTATCACAACAACATTAGAAGGTGGGATAAATTACTATCCCCGCAAACGAATGATTCAGATATCTCTTCAATCCAAGTTGATATACATGATATACCATGCTTCCATGGGACATACAATTTTTTAGCAAATAACATTTCATTTTACCTTCCAAATGATTTCAATTGTGAACTCCTTCAACATTAATTTATCCTACAAAGAAATTGAGAATTCTTAGAAAATTAACAATTTACTCTTTTGTTTTTGACTCACCGTCTCCATTGACGTCCCAAAAATATGCAACTACATTTCCAATATAGTTAATTCGCAAAAAATTGCGAACTAATAATTACTCTATTTCATACATCTTTTATGGTTACCTTAATATTATTCTCATGTAGAGACCCTAAGCTTGACGAACAAGGACATTACATTACTTTTGAGGAATACTTATTACATAACAAAAACACACACACAAGGACCGTAATAGTTTAGTGTCTTTGGAAACTCAGAACGTAATCTTCTAATCATGGTGAAAGATCTTCCACATCTCCCATAAATATCTTCCCCCTTTTTTTTCTTACCTAAAACCATTATTTATATCCTGGGGAAAATATAACATAAAAGGGTGAGCTCAAATGCTCAGTAAGGGTAAAAAAAGAAATATCAATCACATCATCTTCATAAGAACATAACATTTTGGAAATCCTAACCTGCAAAAGAGATCATAATATCATAACACGGGATAAATCATAGTAGTGAAATGAAATCCCAATAATCGTAACATAAAATATGAAACATTGTGGCATACACACATAATCGTAGAGGATCATTTCTTTTTAGTCAAGACTTATTTGCTAAGACTATCTTAGTGGACAAAGTCCATTTCTGAACCGAGTTCACTCCTCATTTCAGTCCTATTTCACTGAACTGGTATAACCTGCCATTCCAGCCATGTCTATCTCATGAGATATAAAAATCTTTTCCCAATGAATTGGAGGGAGATATAGGTCCCACCCATCTAATAATGATACCATTCTTATGTATGCCACAAAATCATAAATCATACATCATTGCATAACCCATGTAATAATAATGGGATTCTTAAACAACATGACATCATAAAACAATTCATATAAGATAAAGGAAAATAATTCCATCACAACATAATCAAATAAAAGTAATAATTGGGATAGAAACCGAACCCTATATTATCTTAGATGAAAATAATTTCGATAAAACACTTGAAATCCATTCTTGAGGAAAATATCCTTTCTACTTCAAAAACATTTTCCTTTGTTAACATGTCATACAATTCTAAACTAAAAGAAGTTGACTTTAAAACTTGTAAAGGAAACTTCTTGGAAATAATGTTTTAAAAATCCATTCATTCCGTATAAGTTACAGAAACATTTTTCTCGTACTTTTGTCGGAAAAGTCAAAAAGTACCTCATACAAAAAATGACAAACGATTCCTTTCATATCTTTTACTAAAAACTCACCGAAGGGTAAAATTGGATTTAAAAAATTGTAGGTGGATGGAAATAATATTATATATTGAGGAAACATGGATGTGGATGATAAAATACACCACAGTAAATACCAAAGTATAAACAATCTCGGATAAAATGAGATTGTGATATTTTCCCTTACCTTAGGTCCGACTTTCTTCGTAAGTGTCTGAACCTCCTGTATAATGATTTAAATAATGTCATTGACTTATTACAGAATCATATTAATTGTTATTATTTCATATATGGTTCACTTATGAATTTATATTTCCCGTTATTTTGTAAATTCATGTTAAAGTAGCGTTTTGGGTAAAATCGTCTCATTTGTCGTTCGTGTTTTAACTTGTAATTATTAATATGATTACATAGATCATGATTACTTAAATCCATAATGTAAAACATGATTTATATATATATTAAGAATATAAATATATATAATGGATCGATAAATGGAAAGAAATACACCGTTCATGGAGACGGTAGGCCGTACGTAGGCATGAACGCTATTTTCGTTTCCTTATTGAATTGAGTGGAATTAAGTAGATGAAATAAATATATATATACATAAATCCATTTGTATTATTATGTCATATATTTCATGATTACTTATTATATATACTTTATAATAATTCATGAATGGTTAACATGGAGAATGAATCTCATCGCGTCGTGGAGACGGTAGTCCGTACGTACGCACGAGCGATGATATCATTCTCATGGTCGTTGAATTGTATTGGAGTGTATGTATACTATTTCAGAATCAATATCACTATAAAATAATCATATATAGTTATTATTTACACAGTTATACCCATCCAAGTAAGGGGGTGGTGGAAAATAGATTACACCACGGCGTGGAGACGGTATTTCGTACGTACGCACATACGATGATTTCGTTTTCCGTAGGATGGATATATGGTGAAATACGGTTGTTTAATACTTATAATAACATATCAGTATATGAGTGATACTGATGTTATTACTTCATAATGAAAAATCCTAAGAAGAAGAAGTGGTAGAAGAAATAAATGTGAAAGAATCGGTAACGGAAATTACCTCTTCTTTGTAGCGCCTCTTTGAGACCTCCTCTTAGGGCACAAAAACTGGTCATTGAAGAAGACCAGGACCTCTAGGATGTTTCTAGGGAAGTATAGAAGATAATTGGGCAGGTTTTGGCCTAGAATGAAGGCTCAATGTGCTGTGTGGAAGAGAGGGAGGATGTGCCCTTTTATAAGGGAGGAGAGTGGCACCTTTGGAATTCTTAAAAATATTAATTTATAATAAATATAACACCACTTAAACACCTCCAAAAACGACTCATATTAGATGATTAAATGATCTAGGGTTGTAATATCATCAACCAATCAAATTTAGACATGTTTGGATCTTATTTTAAACCTTATCATTTTGATTTATCCTTATTTAATCTATTTAAGTTTATTTGTGGTAATAAAATTCTAAATTTAAAATTATAACAAATAATTACTTATTTGTTGTGAATTTTACATAATTGTTTACTTTATAACATTATAGACCATATAAATTTTAATTTATAATATTTAAATATTTTTGTGATTTTTAAACAATTTTATAATATGTTATTTTTATGGAATAACAATAGTGTCAATTTTGACACTATTCATTTCTTTAATTTAAATAAATTATATACAGAAGATAGGTTCGAAATAAAAGCTTTAATAGATTCATAAAAGGTCATATGTATCTATAAAATTAGTGGATCATATTAAATAGTTCATATAATATTTATTTTATTATTTATAAATCTATTTATTTGGTTTATCTCTTAATAAAATAATTACTACAACATTTTTGTATAATTATTTAATAAAATAATTTTTTGCATAAAAATTAAAAATAAAATCCTATGATAAATATTAATCTATTACCTTTCATAATAATACTTTTACTCTAATTTATCATCTTCAAATCACAATATTTAAATTGTTATATTTATTAAATTATGAAGGTGACAACTTTGGTATCATTTAGAATAAAATAATATAAATGTCATAATCACTTTTATAAGGCTCCAAACGGTTATATATTTGGTAATTGGATGCTTAAGGTGTATATATACACTAATAATAAGTTTTGGTCAGGTTTTTGGTCCTTTTAATGGGTATTATTATTTGAATAAAAACTATATTACTTATTTTCCACTTAATAAATAATTTCTGTATCATTAATGTATCACCATTGATGACAATTATTTAATCTCTAAAATTATAAATAAATTATCATGATATAGATAATTTTATTATATTTCTGGAGACTATTCATTTTTGAAGTTTTATGATATTTATCACTAAATTAAAATTATTATACTTATAAGATTTAAGAGAGTGACATGTTGTCACTTTCATTGGTTTTAATAATAATTAAATTATTTTCATGGTAAAAAGTCCATAAAATGAATCTAATCAGACCCTTAGGTTATATGGGTCTACCTTTAGCCATCCAATAGAATTTTTTCATGTGTTAGGGTAATTTTATAATATTATATTTATCCTTAATTACCCGATTTACATTTAACTATGGTAAATAAAATTTACCGTAGTTACTATTCATAATTCCCAAAAATGAAAAGTAGCTTATTAAGATAATTTGTACCCACTGATTACAAATATGGAATCCATTTTTCAAAATTCAATACACAAAAGTTTCAGAAATTAAATTAAAAATAATCTCGTTGTCGAAAGAAAACAGGTTTTTCTTTAAAACATTGCAAAAGATTGAATTGATTTAACCTACGAATTTAATGTAAAATCAATGATAATGACATACATTATATTAAATGGTAAAATTATATTATATTTATACTTTAAAACCATTCAATATTATAATTTAACCATATAAATTATTGCGATGAAAAAAGTTGTATTTAATTAAAATATAGAGTGTTTTTACTATTCATCAAAATATGAAAGTTACCAGAATAATATGAAAAATTTATCCAATGTAAATTTTTATTTATTGATTCCAAAGAAGAATTTTATTTTGTCAAATTGAACTTATAAAAATGTAAAAAACTAGATTTAATGTGGGTGCGCCATCAAAAGGCGGAAAAACTGCATATTTTGAAAAATACTTATTTTACCCAAAAAATTTATTTTGTTCTTATTCCATGTTCTAGAAAAATTTTAAGATGAATAATAATGTTATAAAATTCAAAATTTAGTTAATAATATTCATAACGGCTAGTTCATAATAAAATTATAATAATATATCACTGTTTAGTAAAACCCGGTATTGCGTACAACACACGTTATCGAGGAAGGTCGCGATTGCGTGTAATGCAAGCCAAGGCAGGGTTGCGTGTTGCGCAATAATCGTCCGTTGTTTCTTATAACAGAATCCAAACATATTTCATTTATACATTGAATATATATATACTCAATGTTGCGTAGAATACTTATTATCAAAATTGTGTGTAACATGATCCAAGAATAGTGTTGCGTATACTGCAAGCTAATACGGTGTTGCGTATAGCGCAAGGTAATCTTGGTGTAGCATACAACATAATACATTAATGAAATTAAAAGAATATTTTTCATAAAATCTCAGGGTGTTACATTCTACCCCCCTTAAAATGAATTTCGCCCTCGAAATTCGTCGGGGTTATAAATGGTTTACTACTCGAAAGTTTGTTTAACAAAAACCCACATCGTAAAAAGGAATACCAAAACATGGCTTTTAAAAACTAAAGTATGAAATGTAACAGTTACCCAAATTAACTCATCACGGGGTTTTCACGTAGGAGAACATAGGTGAAAATATGGATATGGAAGAAAAATCTAACCATCATGTTCTGATGGAGAGTGGTAGAGAACATGGCTATGAAAAATCCAATAATCACAAAGCAAATGATTTCAGATGATCTAAAGTACCATCTGATTAATCGGATATAAGGTAACTAGGACAACATTTTTGGTTTTCAAAATCATTTCCCTAATGTTGATGAATTAAAAAAATACTTTCATGATTTTGGTACAATCTCACTGTTGTTTGTGAATTGAACAATTTCCACTTCATCCCTTAACGAAATGAAGATGAATTTGTTATTCATGATGTGTTAGCAGATCATGTGATAGAATGATGGGTCATTCCATCCCTTTCAAACAAAAGGTTAGTAAAAGTTATAAGTCCATATTATGGTTAGATTAATCATATATGGTTCCAAAAATGAACTTATACTTCATATATCATACCAATTAACAAAATAAAACTAGTTTCTACTAAACAGGGACTTCCTGTAGGCCAGTGGTAGGCGATAAAGGCCAATCGCACTTCGGTTGTGGGTTCGATTCCCACAGCCTTGTCCGACACGATGGGCTATCGCCCGTCCTGCAGGTTTCCCTTTTTCTAAAACTATATTACTATAACATCTCATTAATAATATCGAAAAAAAATTCTATCCTTAAACAATACTAACTTATGTCAAACATAATCCATTCCAATCTCTAGGCTTATCCATAATACTGTAGTCCACAATAGTGAAAATGATTACCAGAGATTTAATACCATAGTTGATCCACATATATCATAAGATATGTCTTGTTGGTCACATTCCAAACATTCAAACACCTTAATCATTATTCTCTTGAATACCCATTGAACCTTAGTGAAAACATGAATGCAGTTAAAAGTTAACACTTTCCACATACCAAAATCCTCAAAATTCTATATACTCAAACCATGATATCACTTAGTCCTTATATCAATCATGAGCACATGAATACTGTCAAACATTTCATTTTTTTCTTACCCCTTCATTATGCACATATCATCTTTTTTCCAATAATATCCCAATCACTTTCCATGGTTACCGGTACCATAAAATTATTGAAAATCATAATAGACCAATACATAAATATTCCAATATTCCACGATACTATATACAACATTATTTAGGAATCCCATTACATAAACACTTAATCATTCCACCACATCATTGTCATATTCAACATCGCCAATAGTGATCGTATGTGAATTCCCTTTGTCCTTTTCCTTAAGTGGTTGCTCATGTTGATCATCACTAACCCTTGGATTAGGGAATTTATTAGCATAATGCCCCATTTCCTTGAACTTGAAGCATTGAAGTGTAGTAGGTTCATTCTGTGTATCCCTTCTTTTGTTGGCATCATTAGACATCTTCTTCCCATCATTGTGGCATTTAAATGCCCGATGACCTTCCTTTCCACATTTGAAACATTTACTTGTCCCTTTAAGACAATCTCCACCATGCTTCTTTCCACACTTTGAGTATAAAGAAACATTCATCTTCTTTTCACCATTATTCTGGGATTTCTCCTTGAACTCCATCTTTCGTTTCTTGTCAAAACTATGAGATGGATAAGTAACACCAACTTCCATTTCTACCATGATAGCACATCGCACAATTTCTTCATAGCTGCTGAAGTCTCTTATATCTAATTCCCTTCGAAGATTTGGTTTTAAGCCACTGAAGAGTCGATCAACTTTACTTTCAGGTTGGATGATAAATCCATATTCATACCTTGAATGCCTTGTAAAATTCGCTTCGTATATACCAAAAAATTCATCATCCTTTTTATTTAGTTCAAGAAACTCCTTCTCCATCTTTGTTCGAAGAATACGACGGAAGTACATATTGAAAAATAAGTTCTTCAACTCGTCCCATTCCATGGACTCAATTTCATCTCTTGGCCTCGTATTCTTGATAATATTCCACCATTGATCAGCATCACCTTACAAACGATACAATAATAAGATGAATTTATCATGTTTAGAACAATGAAGAACTGAAAATATATTTTCAGTAGTACTGATCCATTGTTCAGTAACAAGTGGATCAGAAGACCCACTGAATGAAGGTGGATGTTTCCTCATGAAGGACTCAATAGAATCTTGTTCCCTTCTCTGCTCATTTGGAAGTCCAGAATGATTCATAGCTTGTGTAAGTATAGCAATAAGATTTTTCACTCCATATCCCATAACATTTGTTTGTTCAGGAGGATAATCATTGCATTGTCCATTACATTGATCAACACGGTTCCTTCGGGTTCCATCCATCGTCTAAAACCCAAAAAGAATAGTGTGAGAGCCAAAAATCATGCTAGGGAAAACAACATAATAAAGGGGAAGTACCTTCAATATCTAACATCTTGGGTTACCGTAATTCTAGTAATATAACCTATACGTATACTTAACCTTAGGAACACCCCTAGACATACCTTAGAAATATCTCTAGGGATCTCACTAAAGTTCTTGCATCCTAGTTTCTAATGGTTGACTAAACCTTTCCTCTGATACCAACTGTAGAGATCAGAAGCTTGATGTACAAGGACATTACATTACTTTTGCGGAATAATTATTACATAACAAAAACACACACACAAGGACCGTAATAGTTTAGTGTCTTTGGAAACTCGGAACGTAATCTTCTAATCATGGTGAAAGATCTTCAACATCTCCCATAAAGATCTTCCCCCTTTTTTCTTACCTAAAACCTTTCTTTATATCCTGGAGAAAAGAAAACATAAAAGGGTGATCTCAAATGCTCAGTAAGGGTAAACAAAAGAAATATCAATCACATCATCTTCATAAGAACATAACATTTTGGAAATCCTATCCTCCAAAAGAGATCATAATATCATAACATGGGATAAATCATAGTAGTGAAATGAAATCCCAATAATCATAAATTAAGACATGAAACATTGTGGCATAGACACATAATCATAGAGGATCATTTATTATTAGTCAAGACTTATTTCCAAGACTATCTTAGTGGAAAAAGTCCATTTCTCAACCAAGTTCACTCCTCGTTTCAGTCCTGTTTCACTGAACTGGTATAACCTGCCGTTCCAGCCATGTCTATCTCATGAGATATAAAAATCATTACCCAATGAATTGGAGGGAGATATAGGTCCCAACCATATAATAATGATACCATTCTTATGTGTGCCACAAAATCATAAATCATACATCATTGCATAACCCATGTAATAAAAATGGGATTCTTAAACAACATGTCATCATAAAACCATTCATATAAGCTAAAGGAAAATAATTCCATCACAACATAATCAAATAAAAGAAATAATAGGGATAGAAACAGAACCATATATTATCTTAGATGGAAAATAATTTTGATAAAACACTTGAAATCCATTCTTGAGGAAAATATCCTTTCTACTTCAAAAACATTTTCCTTTCTTAACATGTCATACAATTCTAAACTAAAAGAAGTTGACATGAAAACTTTTAAAGGAAG
The DNA here is from genome assembly GCA_963277665.1 of Viscum album. Classification (NCBI taxonomy): domain Eukaryota; kingdom Viridiplantae; phylum Streptophyta; class Magnoliopsida; order Santalales; family Viscaceae; genus Viscum; species Viscum album. The sequence continues at coordinate 1,482,985,491 of OY728161.1, forward strand.
ATTCTTGGAAATAATTTTTTAAAAATCCATTCATGCCGTATAAGTTAAGAATACATTCTTCTCATACTTTTGTCGGAAAAGTCAAAAAGTACCTCGTACGAAAAACGACAAAAGATTCCTTCCATATCTTTTACTAAAAACTCACCGAAATATAAAATTAGATTTAAACAATTGTAGGTGGATGGAAATAATATTACATATTGAGGAAACATGGATGTGTATGATAAAATACACCCCAGTAAATACCAAAGTATAAAAAATCTCGGATAAAATGAGATTGTGATATTTTCCCCTACCTTAGGTCTGACTTGCTTCGTAAGTGTCTGAACATCATGTATAATGATTTAAATAATGTCATTGACTTATTACATAATCATATTAACTATTATTATATCATATATGGTTCACTTATGACTTTATATTACCCGTTCTTTTGTAAATTCATGTTAAAGTAGCGTTTTGGGTAAAATCGTCTCATTCGTCGTTCGTGTTTTAACTTGTAACTGTTCATATGTTTACATAGATCATGATTACTTAAATCCAGAATGTAAAAAACGATATATATATATATTCATAATATACATATATATAATGGATCGATAAATTTAAAGAAATACACCGTTCATGGAGACGGTAGGCCGTACGTTCGCAAGAACGCTGTTTTCGTTTCCTTATTGAATTGAGTGGAATTAAGTAGATGACATAAATATATATATATATAAATACAGTAGTATTATAATGTCATATATTTCATGATTACTTATTATATTTACTTTATAATCATTCCTGAATGGTTAACATGGAGAATGAATCTCATCGTGTCGTGGAGACGGTAGTCCGTACGTACGCAAGAGCGATGATATCGTTATCATGATCGTTAAATTGTATTGGAGTGTATGTATACTATTTAAGAATCAATATAACTTTAAAATAATCATATATAGTTATTATTTACACCATTATACCCATCCAAGTAAGGTGGTGGTGGAAAATATAGTACAGCATGGAGTGGAGACAGTATTCCGTACATACGCACGCGCGGTGATTTCATTTTCCGTAGGATGGATAGATGGTGAAATAGGGTTGTTTAATACTTATAATAATATATCAGTATATTAGTTATACTTATTTTATTACTTCATAATGAAACAACCTAATAATAAGAAGTGGAAGAAGAAATAAAGGTGAAAGAATCGGTAACGGAAATTACTTCTTCTTTGAAGCGCCTCTTTGAGCCCTCCTCTTAGGGCACTAAAACTGGTCTTTGAAGAAGACCACGATTTCTAGGATGTTTCTAGGGAAGTGGAGAAGAGAATTGGTAAGGGTTTTTCCGAGATTGAAGGCTAAAAGTGGTCTGTGGAAGAGAGGTAGGAGGTTCCCTTTTATAAGGGAGGAGAGGGGCACCTTTGGAATTCTTAAAACTATTAATTTATAATAAATCTAACCCCACTTAAAAACCTCCAAAAAAGACTCATATTCGAATATTAGATGATATAGGATTGTAATCTCATCAACCAATCAAATTTAGAGATATTTGGATTTTATTTTAAACCTTATCATTTTGATGTATCTTTAATGAATCTATTTAAATTTATTTGTGGTAATAAAATTCCAAATTTAAAATTATAACAAATAATTACTTATTTGTTGGGAATTTTACATAATTGTTTACTTTATAACATTATAGACCATATAAATTTATATTTATAATTTTTAAATCTTTTTGTGATTTTTAAACAATTTCATAATATGTTATTTTTATAAAATAAAAATAGTGTCAATTTCGACACTATTCATTTATTTTAATTTAAATAAACTATATACAGAAGATATGTTTGAAATAAAAGCTTTAATAGATTAATAAAATGTCATATTTATCTATAAAATTAGTGGATAATATTAAATAGTTCATATAATATTTATTTTATTATTTTTAAAACCATTAATTTGGTTTATCTCTTAATAAAATAATTACTACAACATTATTGTATAATTATTTAATATACTGATTTGTTGCATAAAAAATAAAAATAAAATCCTATGATGAAGATAAATCTATTACCTTTCAAAATAATACTTTTACTAGAATTTATCATTTTAAAATCACAATATTTAAATTGTTATATTTATTAAATTATGAAGGTGACAACTTTGGCATCATTTAAAATAAAATAAAATAAGTGTCATAATCACTTTTATAAGGCTCCAAATGGTTATATATTAGGTAATTGGATGATTAAGGTGTAGATATACACTACCAATAAGTTTTGGTCATGTTTGTGGTCCTTTTAATGGGTATTATTATTTCAATAAAAACTATATTAATTATTTTCCACTTAACAAATAATTTTTGTATCATTAATGTATCACCATTAATGTCAATTATTTAACCCCTAAAATTATAAATAAATTATCATGATGTAGATAATTTTATTATCTTTCTGGAGACTATTAAGTTTCGAAGTTTTATGATGTTTATCATGAAATTAAAATTGTTATACTTATAAGATTTAAGAGAGTGACATGTTGTCACTTTCTTTGATTTTAATAATAATTAAATTATTTTCGTGGTCAAAAGTCCATAAAATGAATCTAATCCGACCCTTAGGTTATATGGGTCTACGTTTAGCCATCCAATAGAATTTTGGAATGTTTTAGGGTAATTTTATAATATTATATTTATCCTTAATTACCCGATTTACCTTTAACTATGGTAAATAAAATTTACCGTAGTTACTATTCATAATTCACCAAAATGAAAAGTAGCTTATTAACATAATTTGGACCAACTGATTCAAAATATGGAATCCATTTTTCCAAATTCAATACACAAAAGTTTCAGAAATTAAATTAAAATTAATCTCGTTGTCGAAAGAAAACAGGTTTTTCTTTAAAACATTGCAAAATATTGAATTGATTTAACCTACGAATTTAATGTAAAATCAATGCTAATGAAATAAATTATATTAAATGGTTAAAATATATTATATTTATACTTTAAAACCATTAAATATTATAATTTAACCATATAAATTATTGCGATGAAAAAAGTTGTTTTTAATTAAAATATAGCTTGTTTTTACTATTCATCAAAATATGAAAGTTACCAAAATAATATGAAAAATTTATCTAAAGTAAATTTTTATTTCTTTATTCCAAAGAAGAATTTTATTTTGTCATATTGAACTTATAAACATGTAAAAAACTAGATTTAAATAGGGTGCACCATCAAAAGGCGGAAAAACTACATTTTTTTGAAAAATACTTATTTTAATAGAAAAATTTATTTTGTTCTTATACCATGTTCTAGAAAATTTATAAGATGAATAATAATGTTATAAAATTCAAAATTTAGTTAATACTATTCATAACTGCTAGTTCATAATAATATTATAATAATATATCGTTGTTTAGTAAAACCCGGTATTGCGTACAACACACGTTATCGAGGAAGGTCGCGATTGCGTGTAATGCAAGCCAAGTCAGGGTTGCGTGTTGCGCAAGAATCTTTCATTGTTTCGTATAACATAATCCAACCATATTTCATTTATAAATTGAATATATATATATATATATACTCAATGTTGCATAGAATAACTATTATCAAAATTGTGTGTAACACGATCAAAGAATAGTGTTGTGTATACTGCAAGCTAATACGATGTTGCGTATAGCGCAAGGTAATCTTGGTGTAGCATACAACACAAGACGTTAATGAAATTAAAAGAATATTTTTCTTAAAATCTCGGGGTGTTACATCTCATATGTATGATCAATAATATTCCTTTTTAAAGGCCCTATCTGCTTCAAATGAAAAAGAATATTCTGATGTTCTTTACCTTGATTTTATTCTCATGTGATACATGGAGGAGGTCTCCTCCTGTAATGTTATTTTTTTGGGTTAATTTCATAACCAAACAAATAATTATAGATATTATATTACCTTGAATTACTCCAAAGAGTATCATCGATTTTGCATATGGCCTAGGATTTGAGGCGGAGGAACGACTAGTGGTTGTTGATGAACTGGTTGAGGATGATGACAATTTTTTGTATAGGAACTACTCTTGTTGTTTCACCTATAAAAAATGTAACCTAACTCCTCATACATTGATTTAGTATACATATATATTGAAAATTATTCAACTATTAACTCTTTAATATTTTGTTTTTGACTCGTTGTCTCTATTGACTTCCCAAAAATCTTTTACTACATTTCAAATATAGTTACTCGTTGAACAATGGTGAAAAACTAATTAATATTTTTCATATGTATTTTTTGGTTACCATAATAATATGATCATCTATATGATCAATAATATTATGTTCTGAAGGCCCAATATTCTTCCAATGCAAATAGATATTATGATGTTCTTTACCATGATTGTGTGCACAAGCGGTACCTCAAGGAGATTTCATCAAGTAATTTTCTTTTTGTGGGGGTTAATTTCATATCCACACCTATAATTAAGGAAAATATATTACCATGGATTACTTGAAATAGTGTCGTCGATTTTTCTTGTATCATAGGATTCGAGGAAGAGGATGTAGTTAATGTATTAGTTGAGGATGATGATGTTTTTTCAAATAGGAACTGTTGGTGTTGTTTCACCAATAAGAATCATAACCTATCTCGGCCAATGGTTTATATTATGGGTAATGTGGTTTTGAAAGGGTGTCCCAAAAACTCTATTATGCACTGAACACACTACAGATGGGTCTGGTGGAGGAAAAGATGAATTTGGATGTTGAATTGGAGTCGGATGCTCCATTGTCATTGGTTTGATTAACATGAGGTAATTTCAGGCCATTATAATGCTTCAAATCATTTACCTTTTTATTAGTATACTTGTAAAAATTACACAACTGATATAATGTTGAAATTTTACATTTGGAATCTACAATGATCATGTTTAATTCATATTTGATAAGTTAATCATGTTGGGTATGAGACAAAGAGAAAACAAAATTATTAATTTGTTTTTAATTTTCTTCATCACATTCACAATTTATTATCCATATAATGCTATGTAACTCATAACTTTGTATTGTGAATCATTGGTGTGTTTCTTGATGTGACCTATTTGATTACACTACTTTAATAATAAATGAAAAATGAGGTGCATGTTTGAATGGGGATTTGAAGAAAAACAGGAGGAAAAAAATATTCACATGACAATGCTTAATTTATGATGGGGATAAAATATATCTCAAGTGATGCCAGGGATTCCATAAAGAGAAAAAACTGTGAGTTTTTCCCTGGTTTCTTCATTTACCCTCTGATGGATCCATCACTATGGAATTTTTTTACTTCTGTTTCATATTCTATTTTTTATCTCCGAGACTGATATCATTAAAAGTTCAAATATTTCATGAGTAAAGGATCAAGTATTTGACCTCTATGATATATACCAATACTTCCCAACAGTTCATGACCCATAGAATAGGATCTGGGATATCAAATTAGATAATGGTGTTGTTGTCATGGTGACCAAAGCACGAGCCTAATATGGAGAGAAGAAGTTGATGAGAGCTGGGTAGAGGTGAAGGGCATGTATTAGGAGATGATTCAGGATGACATGTAGAGAAGAAAGGTTTTAAAGGAACTAAATACATAAAATGGAGACTTTGTGATTTCCATAATGGTAAAATTTAAAATCCGTTTCATCGGGGTATTAAACAATTGCACCTCCTTTTGATTTCATTTTGTGGGAAATGTATTTGTTTATATGTCTTAAGACCTCCATTAGTTATTTCATGCATCAAGTTTTACTGAATTATGGATCCTATCATTATGAATCAAATTCAAATTACATGAAATTATAAAACGTCCAAAATAACCCATAAAATAGTAATTCAGATATATTTGGTTTTCTCTTAAATTTCATTACAACACACAAAAGATTCACAACCTAACAGTAAAGTGGATGTATTCATATCCATGGATTAAAATCAAGGGTTCTAAACATAGACCATATTTTGTGGCCTTATACTACATCCTTTTAGCTAAATATTCAATTATAGGGAAGGTGGGTTTGGAAAGGTGTCCCAGCAACTCAATTCTGCAATGACCACACTATAGATGGGTCTAGTAGAGGATAAGATGAATTTGGTTGTTGAATAAGAGATCGATGTTCTATTATCATTGTGTTAATTCACCAATGTTAATTTCAGACCTTTAGAAAGATTCAAATAATGTTTTTTAGTAATAGACTTGTAATGATTAAACAACTGATATCATTTTTAAATTTTAGATTAGGATTCCACATTGATCATGCTTAATTCATATTTGATATGTTAATCATTTTTGGAATGAGACAGAGGGAAAATAATATATTATTGTTTTTTTACATTTTATTCTTCACATTTACAATTTATTAGTTTTTACACCACATTAGTGTTTTATAGTTAGATACTATTCATATTTGGGTAGAGAAACATTGTTTTTCAACAATCAATAAACTAATATAAAATAAGCATTGGATAGATTTGAAAAAATTATTATAAAAATAAAAACAATGACTATAGTCATTTTTTGATGTGTTGTAAAACTTTTCATTCATTTCAATGCTGTTTTCTTGAAATAAAACTTCAGAAAAACATTATAAAATATAAAATATGATTAGAAAATAATAGGTTTCCTAGCATTATATGATAATGGTAATCAAAGACACCAATAAAGTATGAAAAAAATATTTTATAATTCATGTCAAAAATGTTATTTTCTACGGAATGAGGTTCTTAACTATTAATTATTGATTATTTTTTATTGTGTTGATATTTCTATGTATGGAAGGATGTGTATTTTCCCTTGAATCATTCATATACTGACTCCCTACATCAGTTTACTGTTCTTTTTTCATTTAATAATTAGTAAATAAAGAAGAAATAATTTTGAATTGGAATGTTTTTCCTATTCATTTATTTATCAAGAAGGCACCACCAATATGTAGGATGAAAGTAATGGATTATAAGGGTTTCATGCGACAATAACCATTTTCAGTCCTAGTTGTCATTAATTACATTCCATTATGATAAAATGTGAACCCCCATTATTCTTGATATTCCAAATCATAATGTATTTTCATTATATTTTATGTCTAAATTTTTTAAAATATAATATATAAAAATAATTTCTATTAATAGAATTTAAATTATATAAATTTATTCTGCACAAAAAAAATATTAGCTTAATTTTTAGAATAGTAACTTTATTGATATAAAAAGGAGGATTTTTGTGAAGTGGATGTGCAGTAAAGATATATCAATTTTTCCCTTTGATATGATAATTTATTTTTCGACCCTTTACTGGACATACAATGAAAATAACCATTTATCATCTCAACTAATGAGGTTTTATTGTCTCTGTCTCAATTGAATATAGTTTTGATTGCTACTAAAAGGATCAGGAATCCATTAATGTTGTAACTCGCTTATAAAGCCCTTGAAATCCACCTATATGAAGCCTTCGACTACCATCTTTTGCAACATATACACTTGTAGACCAATTCTGCAATCTTGGTAGAAACAACCACCCTAACATGAAGCATCATCGAGCAATATGGTCTATGAAATTGTTGCATCACTAATTACATGACAATTTAGTAGATACTAATAGAGTGACTGTGTTTCAGCGTTAGGGTTGGGATCTATCCATTGCATGCAAGGTGTTTGATTGATGGTCAAGGTGATTTAAAGCCCTTCACCTCTACTTGCTTAAGCCTCACTCATCCTTTCTATCCAACCTATTCATTTATTTAATTTATGTTATAGGTCATTAATTATAACATTAAATACAATAATGATCATATTTATAAATATCCAATTATATCATTTTTCATTCATGTAATTGATTTTTCTATCATGAATGCACTATATAAATTTTAATTCAGTATTTATTCAATTAAATGTTTTCTACTATGTTTATGATTTCTCATAAAGTTCACTAACATATATTCTATTACTATGTACCACTAATTTGTGATTTAAATATATTAGATATTAATATGAACTATTATATTTCAAAATGGTATTCTATTATTGAAAATATGAATCTCTTTATAGGACCGTGCAAATGCACGGGTGAAGTACTTGTTAATATAATAAATTGAAAAACATTATTTCAGAGGGGAAATCAATATTTTGTATTTTATATCATTTATATCATTTATTTCATCACTTTCTATCTATTATGATTTCATTATATAAAATTTATATATATATTTTATTTAATTTTAAAGAAAATATGGGTTGTATTTGAAAATTATAAAAAATTAACAAATAGATATTTTAAAAAAATAATTTAAAATAATAAAATTATTTTACGAAAAGGAATTTTACAAATTTATAATATTCACTCTTAAATAAAAATCCTTATGTACTAGAATATAATTTGGCTGACTAAACTAACCAAATTCATACCCTTAAAAATATTAAAATGGACTTAATAAAATTATATTACCATTTATATTAAAGTAAATATATATTAGTAATATTATTTCATTACAAAAAAGATTATTTCTAAAATTATTAACATTCAAAAAATGTTACATAATTGAAACTATATAAATTTACCAAAAATAAAATTTCAATTTCTTCATATATAAATAGATTTTTTATCAGACTCATTACATCATTATTTATAATTAAATAAATATAATTGATAAAAATAATCGTCATATAATATTAATTAAATAATAAAAATTCATACTATTAATGTTTATATAAATAACAGCTTCGTACACTAGTTCACACACAAAGGTTATGGTGTGATACGATGAAACATTCTTGGGGTGGTTTAGAAAACATGGTTTGTGTCGTGATGTCGATAAGCGTGTCCTTTTCTCAAAAATCTTTGTTCTGAAGATTTAATTTCCAAATATTCTCTTTCTCTTGGTCAAAGAAAAATCATATTTATGAAACACTCGTAATTGATTCGAAAAATGGGTTTCATAAAATATGACATTACTAGCTGAGGACATCACATCTTCTATACATGCCAGTTGGGTTTTATCATAACCCATAATGCATAAAAATATTAACAGTCACTATATAATGACAATATGATCAATCATTTTGATTCATAATGAATCTTTAAATATGATTTTCTATAATAATCAAAAATAAATAAATATTTGAAGTTATTTCCTTTATAACCTAATTTTATACTAAATTTATTCAATTAAGAAATTATTTTATAAAAAAATGGTTGTTACATTATTTTCAATTTAGAAATTTAACCCTAAAAATTTCATTTTGTATAATAAAACTATGGATGTTACATCTATTTCATTTCCTCATCTAGTTCCAAGGTTTTTTTAAGCATGTGGTTGAACAAAATTAATTTTTCTAGGTCAATTTACCTATTTAATTAAAATGTCTCTTTAATATCATGGATCATCAAAAACATCACAATATATGAAACATCATTCCCAAATAGTACCTCTTTTAGATTAAAAACATTTTAGGGGTTTTGGTATATAATTCATTGGGAGGTATACATGAAACACATCATTTATTTGAGATAGTTTAGGTAGGACTTTGAGTCGATAGGTTATGGATTTGATGTGAATATGGATCTCAAAGGGGTAAATGTATCTAGGAAGAAGCCTTCCATTATTCCAAAACCAAATTAAATTATTCTATGATGATATAAAATGGTACACATTATCTCAGACCTTATAATAAAGGTCTTATTGGAAATTATCTACATAGTCGTTATGTCCAATTTAAATGGATTCCAAATGATATTGAATGGTTTTAACCCTCTCTATCATCTCTTAGATTAAATGTGGTCCCGCCAACAACTTCTCTCTAGAATTATCCTAACATGAAATAGCCTTACCCCTCATCCCATTAAGAACCTCATAAGGTTCCATTTTATTTTTATAATGGAAACTATTGTCACATAAGAACTCCATTAGGGAAAAGTGATGATCCCAATACCCTTGTAAATACTTTGAACAAGATCATTTCATATCCTATAGAATTTTAAAGGTTCTTTCAGACTGTCCACTCATATAATATTGATAATAAAAAATGAAACACATCTATGAATTAAATAATGGTTGATTCCCTTTAAAAAAAATTGAGGGAAACCTTAGATGTCAATAAAATAAAATAGATAAGTCTCAAATAATAATCTTAGAACTTCACTTATGTATATTATTGTGAGTTATTCGATCTTGAAATCTTCTTTGATATTAATGAAATGCATTGACATTGTATTCCGATAAGATACCATCGAGATGTTGTTATTTCATTTATATGAAACATGTGTCACTGTGATAAAATACATGGTTACATTATCTCATTTATATAAAAGTATGTGGAATGGATTCATAGTAACCAAATTTTTCTTCATTATTCCTTGGCTTATAGGAATACCAAACAACATGATACAAATTTTGAAATCCACATCCTCATGTTATCCCAAAATATTTTTTTACATAGATCACTATATATCATATTGATTCATAGATAAATACATTAAGGTGATATATGTGTATCAACTAGATGTTACCTCATAACATAAGTTTTTGATGGTATACATTCCAAGGGTAAAAACATATAACTCCATATTGAGAAGATTTGAAATTTATAATTTTAACTACCATTATTTATAGCTTTGAATATTCTTTTTCAGTATCCATGATCCTCTCAATAATGGTTGGATGAGTAGTTATTTGGGAATGGTAGGATTAAAATCAGTATATTATTCTCATGCCCATATTTTGTATTTACGTGTATATTGGTTCCCTTCCAAACTATATAATTGATATAGTTGCAGGATCCATTATAATGAGAGCATCTTCCAAATTTATTCATTTTGAGGGTGCTAGTTGATTGAACAATAACAACCCTTGATCATTTATTGACACCACATTAAATTGTATTGTGCTTATTTCTTATGAATATATACTTGTGTATTTTAAGATCATTACATATATATATATATATATATAATTTTCCTATATAGATAATGATGAAAATCATTAATAAGAAGATCACTATAGACAATTATAGATCATAACTCGGGATGTTTTCCTCATGGATCATTAATTTGTGGGTGGTATGGAATAATACTTTTTCAACATGAATGAGTAAAAAAACCATTCACTTTTTTGAATAATTACTATAGTTTACATATCATTCCCCGCACGTGGTTAATGTGAGAATATGTGGATTGATTAGTGTCTTTTTATCCCTGAAATATTTCATCGCCTTCACCACCCTTGATGAGCATCACTCCCTTCATTGTTATACACTTTAGTGGGAATTAAATATATAAGATGTTTCCCACAAATCAACTATAGTACAAAACTAATATATGGAAACAAAATTTTTATGTCACATATGTCGGTTTTTCCATCTTTCAATTATCTCTTTTTGAATTATACATAGATATACCGTTACTTAAGATAACATACCATACTAATGATACATTATTTATCCAAAATTTGAATTTAATATACATTTATTATACATTTTCCAATATAAATGCCTTCAGTACAACATTCAAATTCTTCTCATTTTCCTCCTTTGTTTTAGAATAGATAAGAATATCATCTGTAATGAATATCAAAATATTTAAAAGTTAATCTCAAAAGACTACATTATTTATGTCCACATTTATAGTTTAGTGAATTTCTGAGTCAAAATAGAATAAATTTAATTATTTACTCTAACTTGGGTTAATAGAAGTCTAGGGAATATCCAAACTCTTACCATTTACATGATAATATCCAAATTGAAGATCCATATTAGAGATATTCTAGGATTCATGTATCTATTAGGACACTTCATTATTTTATGGAAATGAATACCTTATCAATATCATTAACTTGTTATGGTCATGACAATAAATTTTGAGGTTCAAATACCTTACCTTATTCATGATGAAAAATATCATAGCAGCTCGTGATAAAAAACATGGGATTATAAACACTTTATCCATATTATAATTTATTTGATTCTTCACCTATAAAATTTAAATATTAGTTATTCTATATGATGTCTTGAATATTTGAAATGCATCAGGTATATTTTTGATCCGGAACTCAACCTCATAACTAGGAGTATCTTCAAAAAATTCTTCCAGAAGCGAATAATCATTTTAACTCATAATAGGAGTATTATATATGATAGTCATTTCCTTAATCTCAATAATAAAATAAATATTTTATTTCCTATATGGAAATAATATCCATGATTTCGTTGAGGATTCCAAAGAATTATCATAATCCTCCTCGAATATGAATTGGACCAAAGGGCAATTTTTGACATAGAGGCTAACTTCCTTCCCTTGAAACTTTTTATTGAATCTTTAAAAGGAAAGATAATCCATACCTAAAATATAATTAAATTTCAATAAAGGGAGTATTATATTGTATTTGTGTAAATTCATTAGATGAATTTCGAATTTTGATGACTTATATGATTGGGATGACAAAATTAACCTAGTTGGTGTTTGATAAATTCTATTAAATTTTCATGATATAAAAAATTAGATAGAACAAGAATGAAAAAAATTGATTCCAATTATTCATGAATTTTCAAGAACAACTATCATATACATATTTTCCGAATCCACCTCGGATGTTTTGATGGAATAGTATTTCCCTTTTTCTCTTGGATTTGGAGGTCATATTAGTTAGAAATAATCAACAAACTTTGTCTTAGTTCATTGATTCCTATAGTTCACATATTACTTATATTTAAAAAAATTGACAACAAGGTGATGGTTGACTAGAGATTTACATTCATTAATCAAAATGTTCTGTTTATCACATCAGTATTCTCTAGTCATGTGCTCATCCTTCCCATACCTAATGCATTTCTTTATCCCTTTTAGAAAATTTTCAGGATGCTTCTTCCCATGCATTTGATAAGTTACATGATGTAATTTCTTGCCAATGTAACGTTTCTCCATCACTCTCATGGAATTAAACATTATTCTCCACTTCTTATATACTGACCCACGAGACCCTTAATATTAACTGATAAGAAAAAATTAATTTTAGTCACATCAAAGAATATTTAAATTTTTTTCAAAGTATCAAAACTATGTAGTTTTTTGTAGGATTAGATTTATCTCACCGAAGACCTCCTATGATTTACTATTGGGGTTAACTAAAAATCAGGAGTTGTATCAGGAATTTCTTGTGAAGTACACCACACACACCCTAATGTATTCTTCATCCATCTTTTTGATGCCATGTAAATAAATCTTCATTTTATATAAGAGTGTAATGAAAATATTTAACAAAAAACATTTTCTATAATAGCATCAAGTCCATCACTTTGATCTCATCATCAGGTTTCAAATTTTATATTAATATTGAACATTGATCAGATTCTACCTCTATAAGATAACTATATAAAATGACTTTCTAATTGTTAGATAACTTAATGATGGATTGTGTATTTTAAATGGATTAGATAATTTTTTTATAATTGAGGGATTGAAGATCCACTAAATTCTAGAGGAAATATTTACATATTGTTCACAATTATAACATTATATTTCATTAGATAATCATGGATACCTATATGATTCATGTTTCTTCTCAAAACATTAGTAAATAGAGTATGTATTTTCGTAATGTTATTGAATCAATTTTTTCATCGAGTTGGGCATCTCATTTAGGTGTTCCAGAAAATTCCTATAATAATGGTTGATGAATAAGTTCTTCTAATTTATAGTCATTCCCAAAAATAAATGAAATATTAGGAATTATATTCTTTAAAATAACAAAAAAAAATTAAAATATGAAAATTCAATGGAAAAATCATAAGTGATATATATTTTTTAATATATAAATTTATAAATTTAAATATAATTTATTCATGGACTATATTATATATTTTTTTTGAATCTTTGTTCTGTTCATAGCGGTTCATAAATAGAATATGAATTTTACAAAATCATATCCCCTTATAGTTTAATACCCAGGTTCATTAATGAATCATTGTCTTTCGCTAGGAAAAAAATAAGTTAATAACAAATGCACTGTTTTCTTGGTTATTAACTCCAGGTACAACTGTACAAGAGCCACATCAACTTGTAGTATCCCGATAATTGTATTTCATATAATACACATAATCTAAACAATTTTAAAATTTACAGATATTTTCCTATTTTTTATCTTATGCCTAATATAGTCACATGGGTTTAATAATTCTAATCCACAAAATAACAATGAATTTCCTTTGATAAAAAATATGAAAACCAATATATTTTTTACCCTTTATGTGTTGATTAATTACATTAAGAAATACATATTTCAGTAATATATGATTGAGAGGCCTATTGTTTTTGGGTAATTTGATAGGTAAAAAAATTCTTGAAATATAGATTCAATGAAGTTATTTAAAAATCCAAAATATTCCCTTAAAATTATATCACCCTTCTAAAACAATATAGGATAACATAAAGATGTACATAAGATATGGGTTAGTTGTAAAGAAAAATATGGTAATAATAAAAACTTAACATGATGAAATTAATACATGTTAGTAAATAGGTATGTCAAGGTGATATAAAATGGGAAATAATCATAATGATGATCATTAAATAATTACATAAGATAATAACATCAATTAAACATTGGAATGTGACAACAATATAAAACATGACATCATGTGGATAATTCAATGATCACCACTTAGGCATCCTAACATTGTGTTCATAGGAAAACCTCCCATAAACCAAACATTGTATACCATGAGATAAAAATATTACCTAATGCATCAAAGAGAGATATAATTCTAGGCCCACCATTCGAATTCATATCATGTACATGATTTACTGTGCCACATATTCCATGCAACATATGAATGCCTTATATCAATTTTAATCTCATTACCAGTGAGTGGGGGTATAATTAATTAAACTCCCAAATCAATGATTTATATGTATGAATATGTGAATAACCTTTCTTGTAAATGAGGATGGGTACTCAGTACACAAATTTATTTCATGGAAAGTCAACGGACAACTTCAGTAGCAAAACAAGTGAAAATAGAGATTCATGGATTGGATTAATGAGAGTGAATAGTTATATGACATTTCATGGAAAACATACAGATTTTAAAAGTGATGTGTAAAAAATATTATAACATGATTAATTGAAAATCAAGTTGAATAATAAAAAAATGTTATTAAATAAAGAAGAGTATGAGATAATCCCTAACCTTGAAAGGGCATATCTAAATGTTTTGGAAAAGCATCATAAGATACTAGGAATAGTTTAGGAGGGATTTGGAAGGGGTTGTAGTGTGTAAATTAATGGTAAATGGATTTTTATTGAACAAAAGTGGGAGAATGGGTAAAAATTAATATAAAAAGTCATTGGAATTCATTATTAAGTTTGTGACTTTGGTATTTGACTCTATATAATAACAAACAAAAATAATAAATAGTCACATGGTTTTTGGAAAAAAAATTTCCAATAATGATTTTTTTAATGTTTTATAATTATAAGAATAGAAAATATAAAAATATTACAATTGGTGATGTCGAAGGGAGTTATGTTTATAAAATATTGATCTCAAAAACATAATATATAATATAGGTTTTTTGGGATTCTTCAATGGTTTATAAAATAGATTAGATAAAGTCAAAAACACATTATTTTAATGTGTAAATCCATATTTCACCATGTTTGACATTTTTAATATTTATTACATGACTTTTGGGCTATTATCATTACATTATAAAACATGTATATTTATACCATATTTAATTTGTTCCAAAAAATATGAATTTCTGGGATAATAATAAAAAATATAAAATTAGATAATTTCAAACCATGGATTTCAAAAATAACATTTATTTTTACAAAATATTTTTCTATAAATGATAATTTTATCATTTATTACAAACTCATATTTATTAGAAAATACTAGTATTTATGACACTAACCATCTTTTCGAAATTATTAAAATTAATTTAGAATTCATTAAATTACATTTTAAAATATATTTAAATAATTCTTACTTAATAAAAATATTTTATTATATTAAAAATTATTTATAAATGGTTGAGTTTATCGAAAATAGTTAATTAATTGATAATATATACATTTACCAAGAATATAATTTTTATTTCTAAATATCAAAATAAAATTTTCATCAAACACATTGTATAATCATTTATAAATTAATAATTAATAATTATAAATATAATCATTTTTTCAATTAAAATAAAAAATATAAATTTTTACTATTAGATTTTAGATACATAACTATTTATTACCCTAGTGTGAGACCTAAGGATACGGTGTCTGATAGTGACACATTCTTGGTGATGTTGTGTAAACAGGGATGGAATCAGTATCTTGATAGGCACGAAATACCTTTGAATATGGTTTTAATCAAGTTTTAGTTATAGATGATCTACTTGTTATTAGTCATGGGAAAATAACATTAATTTCGTCTCCCTTACAAGATCTGGTAAATGGGCTTCATTTGGTATGATGCAACCAGATGAGGTCATCACTTCTTTTTTCTTTTTCAATTGGAATTTATCATAACCCTTATAATATAATGATCATAAATTCCATTGTTAAATTTCGATTATATATTTGGTTATAATGTTTAATAGTATTTTAAATCTTATAGGATATAATGGGCCAAAATAACCAATGATATTTATCTGTTTTATATAAATAAATTAAATAATAAGTACTTTATTCTTTCAAAAGGATGTTTCATTTATAAAAAATGGATTTTTATTGAAATTATACTTTCATACAATACTCTAAATTCCTTGAATCCTCTTCGATTTGTATATGGTGGAACATTTCCTTCAAAAGGGATATTGTATTCATTCACACACTACTTTTTACTGCAGCCCTAGGTTCTAAAATATACAAACAATATTTTATTCCATATATGACATGGAACACCAAGATTAGAATAAAATATTCTTACATGAGACTTTACGATGTATTTTTTTAAAATAAAATCTCTTCATTATCTTGTATTTCACGCGCCATTAGGTTTAAAAGAAAAATTTGATATTGTTAAAATATTATTATATAATTTTATAAGTATATGTAGTCTATAAATTAATTAATATGAATAGTATTATCTAAATTATTAATATTATGGTTAAATATTTTCTAGTAATAAAATAAGAATCCTTGAAAAGAAAATGAAATGTTTTCTGAAAAACTATATTCCCTTAACATAATGATTAACCGTGCTTTTTGCACAAAATTTACAATTAAAATTTATCTATATTAGAAAATATATTTCAGAAAATAAAATATTATTTTTTAAATAATAATACCAAAATTACCTTAGGGTTATGTTTCTGTATTTTTTTGAAATGTTTAATTTTTTGATGAATAGTTAAAAATACACAATTTTAATTAATGTCTAGGTTTTATAAAATTATTTAGAAAAATAATTTATATTTTAAATTGGAATTAAATTAAAATTATTAAAATATTATATAAATTTATACAATTTAGGTCAATGGAATCATTTTAATATTGAATTTGGATATAAAAACAATATGATCTTATGAAAATTTTCTCATTGAGAAATCACATTCTCATCACATCTATGAGATTAAAATCAAATTAAAATATTCTAATTTGGTGAATTTAATTTAAAAAAATGAATTAAATATTATGAATCATAATAATTTATTATTTAGTATAATTTTAACATAATTGTTTCCCAAAAATTAATAATGAAATCAGTAAAAGAAAATTACCATTATTAAGGTGTACTTAGATTTATCTAGGGTTCAACTAAGAATATAAGGGTTAAAATGTCCTATAAACATTTATAACACCCATTAGAGGGCCATATTTCAACTTTATATTTTCTAGGTTCTATAATTGAAAATTTTGGATATTTGTTTCATTATAAAATTGTTTGGATGATTGAATATGTTCAAAATAATTACATGTATTCCAATCACCAAACATATAAAGGGCCAAATATTATCCTCTCTTCTTCACATATGAACACATTTTTTCAGCAAATCACTACCCCAATAACATCTAAAATTTCTTCCTGTCAACCTATAATACTTATTTTGGCTATAAATTAAACTTATTACGGCTTTAGTGAGAACCTAAGGAGGATACATCAAGAAGATGTGACATTCATCAATGAGAATCATTATTTTTTTCTATGAATCCAATAATTCTTATTAGAAAATAAAAATATAATATCCTCAATATATTAAAAATAATTTATTTTTGTTATAATAACTTAATTAACTATAACGCCTCGACCCTAGTTACCTATATTCGGTGCAATATTACATATCATTGGCATGATCACAAAAGAACAAGTCTTTAAAGACAGATTAGTTTAGTAGCTTTTTAAGTACTAGATAAATTCATAAGGTTTACATTACATCATAAAATGGAAAACTACAAAACCCTATTTCCATAGACCACAATCATATCCCCTCAGACTATCCCTTCAGGCCAGACATAAAATACTTCTTTGCATCTTGGTAAAAATAAAACATAGAAATGGGTGAGCTCAGATGCTCTGTAAGGATAACAATATATCGGAAACTTTCATAAATAAGCATAAAAATTTAAGGATATGTATAAGACTAAAACAAAAGCCTTTTAAACATGAACTTCAGCATAATATAGAAAATATAAAATCAATTAATTCCATTTACTTACTCACATGGATATTCTACTAGTCTAATAATCACATGAAATATAAATAGCCACTTTCATAATGATGGAATGCAAAATGCCAGACTTTCATAACCACATAGTCAAGGCCTTGTTCCAAGACTACAAATAATATTTTTTTCAAATACTTGTTCCAAGACACTAGTTTGTTTCATGAGACCTACTTATGCATCTAGGAGCTATAGCGGGCTCCACCCGTCACATACTATGTTCAATTCATTCCTCATATGAACAACTTTAAACATAACATAAACATTTGTATTAAAACTAGAATATGAAATGTCAATACTTTCTCCATAAACCATGAATGGTATAAAAATAACACATCCACAGTAATACATATCACAAATACTTCAATAAAACATAGATGTTTTGTATCATAATAAATCAACTTCAAATAAGCTTAAAACCCATCAAAGGATGTTGACATATATTAAATCAATACTATTTGAGAGAAATATCTCTTTTTTTGAAATCATCTAAAAGTCATATAATTTTAAAATAGAAAATTTACAATGAAAATATTCTTATAATATTGTAAGGGATGCTTCGACGATTTTATAACGGCGTAAAATAGCCACACCTGCAATATAAGTTAAAAAAACATTCTTACCTTTATTTGGTCAAAAATGCTAAAAAGGACCTTGTTTGGAAAATGACGGAAATATTCCTTTATAAAAATCTTATAACAATTCAAACAATGGTATAAATGAAATTAACCCATAGTCTATAAATTAGTAAGAATTTTTTGAAATAAATTTTTAAGAAATATGGATGTGGATGATAAAGATGTCCGAGTAGATAATTATATATAAACAACCTCAGATAATGATGAGATTGTGAAATAAACCCATAACATGTACTTTTCCTTCGTCAAGGGTAAGTCAAACTCATGTATAATGGTGAAATAATTGTTAAAAAGTTATACAAATATCATATACCTTAATAAGATATCATGTTTGATCTTTTAACATTGCTTTGTTAATAATATCTTAGTATTATCGTCGTTTCGGGTGTTAACGGATTCATTTTCCATTATATTTTTTGTTATGTTATTGATTTTTTTATGGATGGGATGTATATTATTCATATTCAGAATGATATTAAGTCCTTAAATATTACTTTTAACCATCAATTGAAAATTAGTTTTGAAGGGATACGATGGGAATTGAATCTCATCGCGTTTGTGGAGACGGTAATCCGTACTTACGCACGAGCGACAATTTAATTATTTTGATATTAAAATAATATATAATTGGAAGGTATATATTATTTCAAGAATCATTATCATGTTATATTTTTTACTTTCATCAATTACACGTCATTAATATACCCATCCAAATATTAATGTATTGAATAACAATTACACCACAACGTGGAGATCATCAGTCGTACGTACGCATGTATGGTGACATGTCATTCAATGGATTGATACAAGAAGGAATATGGTTGTAACATATTTATAATAACATCAAATTATATATAATATATTGTTTTTATTATTTTAGAATGGAAACAACAAAGAAAAAGGAAGTGGAAGAAGAATGAAAAATGAAAGAGGTGGTGAGATATTTAACTCTTCTTCGGGTTCTTCCTTTTAATTTGATCAAAAGGGATCTTTAGGTCGTATATATGACTAATGAAAGGACTATAGGATGACGGGAGTACATCTGAGAGTGTATTTGGGCAGATTTTGGCTGAGACAAATGGCTTAGTAGGTGTGAATTTGAGTGAAGCAGGAGTCCCATTTTTTAAGAGGGGTGTGCGGAACCTTAGGAAAAGCTAGAAATATTATTTTATAAAAAAATCATTTTCGGTTTATAATGTCTCTAAAGTGGATTAATTAAGGGATAATAAAGGGATAGATTGAAAATCACTCAACAAATAGTTTTTAGACATGTTTGGGTTACTATATTAAATTCATCTTTTAGATTTAACTCTTACTTAAATAGTTTGACATTTACCATGTCTCTTTGTATTTTTATATTATATGGTTAATAAAAATACTATATACTTCCATGAGAACCCCAAGTGGTTCATTAATGACATACCTATCATTATATATGTTCTTCTTCAAAAACATAGAATTTTAGGAATAGAATATCAATTATTAATATAATATTTTTTAAAAACTCTTTTATGTCAATTCTGACACTATTTTCTTTTTTTTCTATGTTTATAATCGCATTATTACTTCTAAAAAAATTATTCTAACTAACCCTAACAAGTAATATTATCCTCTATAATTATTTTAATTCATAAAAAGTCTCAAATTACATTTATTTGGATATTTATAATATCAATTATTTTAATATTTTATTAATTAGGTAATTACAGCATCATCATTGTGTCATAAATAAATTAAATTATTTAGTGTCTAAAAAATATAAATAAAATACCATTATATAGGAAATATTTTTATTTTTCTAATGAATATTTATAGTTTAATTTATCTTATGTTTAAACCTATATTAAATTTTTTTTATTTATTAAATTATGATTTTAACTCCTTTAACTCTTCTTTAAATTAAATAATAATAAGTGTCCTAAACTAATCCATGTTGATCAAGGAGGTTCATATTTTATTCCTAATGTTGTTTTTGGTCGAATAATACTTATCCAATAGAATTAGGACATGTGTTAGGGTAATAATAATATCATTTTTCCCTTAATTTTCCAATTTACTTTTAACCGTTGTTAATAATAGAAAAAATTTACTATTCACCAAAAATTATTTTCATCTTTCCAAACCACATTTTACTTACTAATATCAACAGTGTCTCTCATATTTTTGAAATTAAACTCACAAAAGTGGTAAAATTAAGTTTTATGCAAATTTTCAAAAGCTCATATGAGGTGGGTAAAAGACGGTAAAAGGTTCAATAAAATTTTTATATATCTAATCATATTATAAAATGACTCTAATGAATTGAATTTAACATATATAGGTATTATGTATCTATTTTTAAATAAAATAAATTTAAATAAAATAAATAATATTTTAAATATAAATTCGGTTTTAAATAATAACTCAGTGTTTTTCGCTATTCATCAAAAAATTGTATGTTTTTAGAAAAATACCATAAATTCACCCTAAGATAATATCGATATAAAAAATCCAAAAATGAAGTCCATTTTGAAAGATAAAATTTATAAAATTTCAAAAAATGGTTATTACAATTCATTACGGCTTGTTTGATTGGTTTTGGTCTGTTAGAACTCGAAGTTGCGGACTACACACAATACTGTATTATTTAAAGAGAAGCATGCTGTGAATGCTTGGTTGTTAAATTCTCCCCTCATTCAATTAATTTTGTCCTTGAAATTTCAAGAGTATTACTGCATAAAATGACTCAGGTGGTACTTCATCATATGTTTCTCAGGTTTCCACGTTGCCTCTTCCATATTATGTTTTCTCCATAGAACATTTACCTGACAAGTGGTCAGGTTTCTCAGCACTTTTTTTCTTGTTTTAAGAACCATGATAGATTCTGTTCAATAAAACATAATGGGTTCCAGTTCTAATTCCTCATAGGTGAGTACATGCATTGAGTCAAGCATGTATTATTTCAATAGTGATACGTGGAACACATCATGCACTTTGGAGAGACATGGCAGCATTGCCAAACGGTAAGCTACAGCCCTAATTCATTATAGAATTTCGAAAGTTCCGATTTACCAAGGACTCAATTTACCCTTATTACGAAAACTTATAACACCCTTCCAAAGAGATACCTTCATGAAAACATGATCTCCTACATGAAAGTCCAAATCCTTCTATCTCTTATCAGCATATCTCTTCTGCATACATTGAGATTTTTTGAAGTGGGTTTGGATTACCTTCACCGTTTCCATTGATTCCTCAACAAGTTCTGGGCCTACATGTTTTCTTTCACCAACATAATCCCAAAAGGTTGGTGTGTGACATCTCTTTTCTTTATAATGCTTTATATGGTTCCATATGAATACTTGAATAGAAACTATTATTATAGGTAAATTCTACCTGAGATAAATATTGATCCCACATACCTTGAAAGTCAAGTGAGCATGATCTAAATGTGTCTTCTAATGTTTGAATAGTCCGTTATAATATTCTATCAGTTTGGTGGTGGTAGGCAGTGCTCAAACGAAGTTCAGTATCCAGGGCTTTCGAATGACTTTTCTAGAATCTTGATGTAAAATACAGATCACGATCAGAAACAATCGATAGTGGTACTACATGAAGTCTCACAACTTTATTAATGTATAGTCCTTCTAGACGTTCAAGTGGTATATCTTCTCTTATAGCAAGAAAATGTGTTGACTTGGTAGAAAGATCAATAATGTCCCTTATTTCATCGTTCATTCTAGGATTCGTTGGTAGTCCCATGAAAACTTCCATCATAATATTATCCCATTTCCACTCAGGTATAGGAATAGGTTGCGTGACTCCTCCTACCTATTTCCTTCCAGCTTTCACTTATTGACAAACCTTACATCTTGAAACCAAATCAGCAATCTCAATCTTCATGTTGTCCCACCAAAATGTTCCTTCAAATCTCTATACATTTTGGTGCTCCCAGGGTGTATAGTGAAATTGTAACTATGAGTATCATCCAACAATTTTCTTTTTAGATCAGGTATATCGGGAACACAATGCCTATTCCCAAATTTCAAAATTCTATCTTCATACAAAAAATCACTCAATATATCATCATTCACAACATTAATCATCTTTTGAAACTCTTCATCATCGGTCTGACACCTCTTTATTATTTCTAGTAATGATAGTTTAGCAACCATTTGAAAATGTTTTGATGTTTCACCTTCTTTGGTTATTCCCATATTCATCTTTACTAGATCCATGTATATAGTATCCTTTTCAAGTCTCATGTTGTTCAAAAATCCATGATCTTTTTCTCTCAATGCATATTCCACCTTATTTTCCATCCCCAAGTGGTAGTATATCATGCAATCATAATCCTTGAGTAGTTCAAGCCATCTCCTTTGCCTCATTTTGAGTTATTTCTGTGAGAAAATATACTTCAAACTCTTTTGATCATTATAAATCTCACATTTTTCACCATAGAGATAATGTATCCATATCTTCAAAGTAAATATTACAGCTGCTAACTCAAGATCATGAGTAGGATAGTTTTTCTCATGAATGTTCAGCTGTCGTGATGCATAGGCAATAACTCTATCATTCTGCATAAGGACACAACCAAGTCCTTTCTTTGAGGCATCACTATAAATAACAAACCCATCATTCCAAGATGGTAGAATAAAGATAGGATCATTGACTAATCTTATCTTAAATTCTTAAAAACATTCTTCACACTCTTTTTTCCAAACAAATTTAACCCCTTTTCATGTGAGCTTTGTTAATGGGTTAGCCAACCGGGAAAATTTCTGGACGAAACTTTGATAATAACCTACTAAACCAATAAAACTATGTACCTCAGTTATACTATTCGGTGCTAGAATTTCTTGGATTTCCTTGGTCTTTGAAGGATTAACATAGATTCCATCCTTAGAGACAATATGGCTAAGAAAATAAATCTCTTGATGACAGAATTTACACTTGAAAAACTTCTCATATAATTCATGTCTTCTAAGAGTATTCTAGATAATGCGCAAGTTATTTTCATGATATTCGTATATTTTGGAGTATACCAAGATATCATCAATAAATACCACTACCATTTCATCAAGATATTCCTTGAAAACTCTATTGATTACATCCATGAAGACAGAGGGAACATTAGTAAATCCAAAAGGAATTACTGTAAACTCATAAAGTCGATACCTGGTTCCAGATGATGTTTTTAGAATATCATCCTGCTTCACACACATCTAATGATATCTAGATCTATGGTTAATAATTGAAAAGTATTTATCTCCATGAATTTGGTCGAATAAATCATCAATACGAGATAGGGGATACTTTTTTTATTGTTATATCATTGATCTCCCTGTAGTCAATAAAAATCCTCATAGATCCATCTTTCTTCTTAACAAAATGGACAGGGGCTCCCCATGGAGATACACTAGGGAGAATAAATCCCTTATTACTCAAATCCTCTATTTGTTTCTTTAGTTTCACTAATTCCACATTAGACATTCTATAAGGGGTCATTGATATGGGCCTTGAACCGGGAATAAATCAACGGAAAACTCAATCTCTTATTCTGGAAAATGTACAGGTAAATCCTCTGAAAAAAACATCAACATATTCTTGCACAATAGGTACATACTCTATTAGAACATTACTTTCCTCACCCACAGTTATTTCATTTGATTCCTCCCTAATAATTGAATTAATTTGAGCTATTTGGGGTGGCTCTAGATAAAAATTAGGTGGTGCCGTTTCTACTCTAAAGATAAGGTACTCTTTGTCATCATCAAAACTTGTTACCTCATTTTTCTTGCAATAAATATTCGCATCATGGTTCGAAATCCAATACATACTGAGGATTATATAAAACTAAATCATGGGTATGACGATGAGATCAGTAGATAAAAAACATTTATATGCTCTAATGGAGACTGATTCACAAAACAAATTGTGATGACACTTCCCTTAAGAGTTTTGACTGACAAATCCCTTGTTAAATCAAATTTAAAATATCTATTTTTCTTATCAATCATAGAAGATATGAAACAATACGATGATCCAGAATCAAATAAAGAATTTTCTAAAATTAAGGAAACCATTAAATTACCTACCACCACGTCTTTCGGAGCTTCAACCTCAGCAGTAGTGATAGCATAAGCTTGGCCTTGATCTCTTGGCCTTTTTTGAGGTATGTCTCCCTAATGCTTAGGAAAATAATTCGCATAATGCCCCCCTTTCTCTAAAATTGTATAATTCAACTTCAATGCCTCTTTCTTCCCCATGAAATCACAAGCTTGAAGTCCTTTTTCACCACACATATAATAAACTCCCAGTCCCATTAGGCAGGTAATAGGGTGTTTCTTCCCACATTTACTCTAGGATAGATATTTAAATTTTCCCTTCTTCCCCTTATTTCTATTTCTAGAGTGTTTAATAGATCTCTTCTTCTATTTCATTGCTTTAAAGTCATAAGACATAGAGAATTCATTTTTTTTCATGATAGCACATGAGACAATATCTTCATACGACGAGAAGGATTGTCATACTAATTATCGATGGATAACTGTTTTTAAATAATAAAAGAAACGATCGATTATACTTCCTGGGTTACGTATATAATCTACAACATGCTTCACTAACCTTGTAAAGTTAGCCTCATACTTTGTGACATCCTCATCCTTTTTTTCCTCAAACTTAGAAATTGCCTTTTCATATCCACTCGATTGTCATTAGGAAAGTATTTTTGCAAAGAAAATATGTTTAAACTCCCTCAATTCCATATTTGATACTTCATCATCTTCTTTTGTGGTTTGAATCAATGACCACCATTGATCACCATCTCCAGTAAGGCGGTAAAATACCATGACATCTTTTTTCCTCTTACTACTTCCCATGTCATGGAATATTTTCTCCAATGAATTTATCCATTTCTCAAATACTAAAGGATTTTTTCTCCCATTGAATGTTGGTGGTTGGTGCCCCATGAAGCGGTCAAGCATTGATCCTTTACGTTGTGGATCAGGGTGCTCCATATGGTTACGATTATCATTCATAACCTGAGTGAGTTGTCATAATATGGTGATAATCTTATCAGCACTAGTTGTATCACCAGCTCCACTATAATTACCTTGAGCAGGAGGTCAATCCATACATGGATTGTACGCATTGATACGGTTTCCATTTTTTTCCACTGGGTGCCATTTCTAAATAATGGCATAAACTAGATTAATTTATAAATCAAAATACATAATTCCAAACTTGTAAAACACCTAACATAAATTAAACAGTTTATGGATATAATCCATAATCATAAAAAAATTTCGTTGAGGAAGTATATTCTCATAAACACAACATAATTGTTTGTAATGAAAATGAGAATTATTATAAGCATATCCCCCAGGAGTGTTGTAACCAAGAGTGAAGCAAGTCCCATTGTTGTGCACCAGTTCACATTCGAGTCTAGCTCAAAGCAGTGTTTTCAGGTTTTACCCCTTGGTATGTTTGTGCTAGAGCTGCCTCTACATACTCATATCTAGAAAGGGATGTATTTCTTGGAAAAATCACTAAATCTCTACAATACCAAAATTCTATGAAGTTATTCTATACTAATTCTCAAATTCTATCTTAGGGTAATGTGCTCTAATTAGAGTTTATCTAAATCTGGTATCCACGATTTGTACGAAACATCCTCTGATACCAACTGTAATGCCCCAACCCTATTTAACCAGAGTCAGTGCAATATTACGTATCATTAGCATGATCACAAAAGGTCATGTCTCAAAATTTTGATTAGTTCGGTAGCATTGGAATTACTAGATACATTCATAAGGATTACATTACATCATAAAATGAAAACTACAACAACATTATTTCCATAGAACAAACTCATATCCCCTTAGACTATCTCTGTAGGTCAGTTATAAAATACTTCTTTGTAGCTTGGGAAAATTAAAACATAGAAAGGGGTGAGCTCAAGTGCTCAGTAAGGGTAACAATGTAGCAGAAACATTCATAAATAAGCATAAACATTTAAGGAAATGTATAAGACTAAAACAAAATCCTTTCTAACATGAACATCAGAAGAAATGGCCAAGATAAAATCAAATAATTCTATTAACTTACTGACATGGATATTCTACTAGTCGAATAATGAAATGCAATATCAATGGACACTTTCATAATGATAGAATGCATAATGCAAGACTTTCATAACCACATAGTCAAGGCCTTGTGCCAAGACTACAAATAAGATTTTGTGAAGGCCTTGTGCCAAGACACAAGTTTGTCTCATGAGTCCCACCGATGCATCGAGGAGCTATAATGGGCTTCACCCGTCACTTACTAAGTTCAATGCATTTATCATATGAACAGGTTTAAACATAACATAAACATTCGTATTAAAACTAGCATACAAAATTTCAATACTTTCTCCATACAACATGAATTGTATAAAAATAACCCATCCACAGTCAAACATATCACAAATCCTTCAATACAATATTGATGTTTTTTATTATAATAAATCAACTTAAAATAAGCTTAAAATCCATCAAAGGATGTTGACATAAATGAAATCATAACTATTTGAGAGAAATAACTATTTTTTTCAAAAATCATTTAAAAGTACCATAATTATAAAATAAAACATTTACTTTGAAAATATTCTAATAATCATACAAGGGAATCTTCGATGATTTTTAATGGTGGAAAATAGTCGCACCCGTCGTATATGTTAAAAAAATACATTCTTACATTAATTTTGTCAAAAAGGATAAAAAAGACCTTGCTTGGAAAATGACAGAAATATTCCTTTAAAACAACTTATAATAATTAAAAAAGGGTATAAATGACTTTAACCCATAGTTTATAAAATAGTAAGAATGTTTTGAAATAAATTTTTAAGAAACATGGATGAGGATGATAAAGAGGTCCCAGTAGATAATTACGTACAAACAACCTCAGATAATGAAGAGATTTTGAAATAAACCCTTAACTTGTACGTTTCCTCCGTCGAGGGTAGGTTAACCTCATGCATAATGGTGAGATAATTGTTATAAATTATACAAGAATCATACACCGTCACACCTTGACCGACCCTTTATTTTATTTTATAATTTTCTTTATCTTTTAAAAAAATTGTTGGGCTTCGGGTCGAGTCCCGGACTAAAAGCTTTTGAGTCATGTTAAAAAGTGTGCGTTTTTCAGATGAAGTCACTGAGCGCCCGGGAAGAGAGCATTTTGGATACCCCGCATGACGATTCTTAGACATCGGCACGATCTTCCTGCCTTAGGAAAATCTATAATGAGTAAAGTTTGTGACTTATAGTTTTTGAAATTTTTATGGTTAATAATTTTATTATTATTATTATTATTATTATTATTGATCTTAATAAAGATGTTATTAATTTTTATGGTTATTTACTTATTTGTCTGTTTGTTTGTTCTTTTTGAGAGTTGAGATTAGTTTTAGACTAGTGCGCAGGCACTGCATGTTTAGCAGAGACTGTGCGGACAGCCCGAACACCGGTCCGACAGCTTCTGGATCAGACAAAAGTTCACGCTTAGTTCACGCACAGTCATTAGAGGCTCGTGCGGACCGCACAGTTACACTATTCAAATAAAATATTTATTATAAAATGAAATTATTGTTATTAGAGATCAATGTTATTATTATATTATTATTTTCATTCTTTTCTTAATGTCACTATTTTTTCATTTATTTATTCTTTTAATTTTTTAATTTTATTTCTCCCCTAACCCTAACTCTTTTTTCCTCCTCTATTTCTTCCCCATAGTGTTGCACGCCACCTATCCCCTCCTCCTTCAATGGACCTCTCCCCCTTGATGTTCATTGCATGGCTCTCCCCTCCGGATTCCCCCTTCCGTCACAAGCCCACCCAGCTCAGCAGCGCCCCCTCATCTTTCTGTCTGAAGGTCGCACGCCCGCCTGGCTCAGCTGCTCCCCACTCTGGCTAGTCCTGGCTGTGCTCCTTGTCGGCACACCCTTTTCCTCTCCTTGCATCAGTGAATAAACCCCCTTCTCTCCCTTGATCAGTGCAGCCCCCCTGAGAGTTTCTCTCCTCATCTGTCGCGAACAGGCACCACTAAACACCTCATCAGAATTCTTGTCCCAGCCGGGCATCCTCCATTTCCTTCAAATAGGCCGCAGTGAAGCCATTCCTGTCGCACCCTCCTCCAATGTGACACCCCAGCACAGCGCCCCTACCTTGCAACCACCATCCACACACCCTCCGCTTTCCACTCCAGCACTTTGTAGTCCAGCAGCACCGTGCCTCCCTTCCGGCACAGCGACGCTGCTCCCTTCTTCCCCAACCTATCGCGCCTCCTTTGCACGACCCAATTTCAGGTGCTACCCCGCACCCAGCTGACAACGGTGTTTCTTTCAATTTGGTGTTGATATTGTAGACAGAAAAGGTAATCTCCTATTGCAGAATCATGTTCTCCCACTGATCGAAGGGCTATTTCTATGGTTCAAGGTTGTTGTTGTTGTTGGTATATGTTCTTCAATTGCTGCATATCGAGGAAGATTTTGTGGGTTGTATGAATCCAGGTTGTTGCTGCTGGTTCGAAGAAGTGATTCCGCGCTCTGATGACTTCCCCCTTCGCTATACTAGTCGCAGACTCCTGTCGGACATCTTTTCGGGTTCCGCACACGCACCAGACCACTTTCTAGCCACACGCCTTTTGGTCACGCATCTTTTGATCTGCCACACGTCATCTGGCCGACCATGCCGGTGCAACGTGCACACTTCCTACCAACGCGCCTCTAGTCTAGCCATCGCGCACCCTCCCAGTTGTGTCTCACACTTTACTGGCACCCTCTCCGGTCATTTCCTCTTTCACACAATCCCTTTGATCGAGTGCACCCCCGTACTAGATTTCCCTCCTTTGTGATGTTTCTCCTACACTGATGTTCAGGTGAGGTATGTGCTATCTTTTTTTTGGATTATTACAATCTAGTGTTTATGTTTTTTTAGTTATTTTTGAGGGGTTAAATTGTCAGGTTATTTCTAGTCAATGTTTCTATATTTTAGATTATTTTACTTTTGTTGCAGCTCTTTGGCGAGGTTTTTCCACGATATTATGGTCGCTAGCAAGTTGTGCATGCTTGCGCGCAACTATGAGACGGGTTGCGTCGTCATAATTAAGCTGCAAGTCGAGGTAGGTCCCCCACTGCACATACCTTTAGATTTAGAATTTATTTGTTTCTTGTTGTTTTATTAATTTTAATAAATCGGATATAATATAATATAATTAATTTTATTAAAATTATTTGGTTCGGAAAAAGCCGTTTATTTCATACCGAACATTTGAAACATTTTCTTGACGAGCGGACACCCAGTCTTGGAAGAATTCCCATTTGTACGTTAAACATAATCCATGGAATTTCAAATGTACTTCTAGGTTTTAAGATAAATGATTTCTTTTGAAAAAGTGTTTTGGGTTTTCTCGAGAAATGAGGTTTTGTTTTAAAATTTGTGAAGGCCCACTTGGCACATTAATGAAATTAATTATTTTGGAAAACCCATTCAGGGGTGATCATTGGTGTGCGTTGATTAAGTGATCTTTATATGAT
This sequence comes from Viscum album, assembly GCA_963277665.1. NCBI lineage: Eukaryota > Viridiplantae > Streptophyta > Magnoliopsida > Santalales > Viscaceae > Viscum > Viscum album. The sequence goes on from OY728161.1 coordinate 1,483,016,365, forward strand.
GTTTTTGCATCATGACTCATTTTTTGCATTATTTATTCACCCCTATTATATTATATTTGATGACATGGGAACCTGGAATAGTGAGTGAATCTTTTTGAGAACGATTACTGCACTAGTTTAACCCACGCACTGGCTAGTGGCCCCATAGTAGGGGAATTATGAGTTATTACTGCTATGGCGATTGGGCCCCACGGTTAGGCCATGTAGGGCTATGCTGAGTGTTAGGGCATTATGACGTCATCGAGTTAGGGCATGCCTTCAGGATGAGTCAGATGTATAGTATGTTCTGGATTGTTCACGATATCCTAGGTTGGACCCATGTTTCCTTTAGTGTTTATTTGTATGTGGCAGACTATTGAGAGGTCTAGTTCGGTAGCTGGCCCTTGTGTGCCGTTTTTTTTTTCATTTCCCTTGGTGTGCATTTCATGTTGTGTGATTTCCCCTTTTTCTAACAGCTAAAAATTTGGGTTTCTAAATGGTTCGAAAAAAAATATTTTGTAAATGCAATGCACATGTTTCTCCCAAACATTAACTTGTTTTTAAATTAAAAAGGGAAATGGACTATTATTTGTTTTAGAAAAGAAAGTGTGTGTGGAAACTTATACTTTATATCATTTAGTTCAATACTGGAATTAATGAATTCATTATTTAATGGTATGTGCGTTGGTAATAGAATTAGTCGGGCCTACCTACTGAGTTTTAATACTCATGCCTATATTGTTTTCCTGTTTTTAGTTTCTATTGTAGGTTAACTATATCTCTCTCATTATGGAAGATATTTGGTTGTGTACTGGTGAGTGACTCTCGGAGTCGCGAGGAGTTTGGTTTGTTGTCAGGTTTTTTGGTCATTCATTATTTTCGTGTTTTTTATTAACTTTGTGTTTTATTTTCCTTCCAATCCTTTATTTATTTTATCGAGCGAAATAGTTCCCTCGTGCTCTCTTTTTATTCCCTGGTGCATGTCGCCAGCCCGGGGGGATCGGGAACGCCTCTTGGGCCATGTCGCGGGCGGGCTTGGGTGACCGGTTCAGGGTTGACCCGGGTTGGTTCGTGACAAAATGGTATCAGAGGTGGTTGACTTTTGAGCGGACCTTATTTTTCAAAGCACCCATTATTATTTGGGGTTGTCATGGTAGGAGTAGAATTTTAAGGACACGGGGCGTACGAGCGAGAAGGACGTCATGAACCCTTGCTCGTTCTGAACCTTGGGTCACCATGAGATGTCTGGGTTGTTGGTGTCTTTTTGGTTCCTTTGACATGTTTTATATTGGGAAATAAAATGCGAGTCGGGCAAGTGACCTCTGTGAGCTCACATGGTCTGGAAAGCCATGTGGCGCTGAAGAAGTTTCCCTAGAATTCTCTCAGTGGAGATGGTGTGACTGGAGTATGGCCACCAACCATATGTCTGAGTATCCCATCATCACTAGTTTCTCCCTAGTGAATCGTTTGAGTTTTCCTTTATACTAGAAATTGTTTTGTAATGTTTTATTTTAGAGAATTGTGAAAAAATAAATTTGAAATGGAAATGACCATGTTTTGAGTATATCCTTTGTTTCATTGTTCCATAGTGTTCACCCCCCCCCCCCCACGAAGGTTTGATGGATGCCCAAGCTGCAGCTTCGGGTGGTGCATCTGTAGAAAATCCTCCAGTTGATCAACATATATACTGTGTTCTGGAATTTCGAAAGTTGAGTCCTCCACTCTTTTATGGTCAAGCAGATCCCCTTCAGGTGGAGAAGTGGTTGCAGAAGATTGAGAGGATGTCAGTTTCATTGGGCTGCCTAAGTTGTTAAAGGCGAAGTTGGCTACCTTTATACTTGAAGGTCCAACCTAGAAATTGAGGAAGTCTTTGTCTCGGAATAAACCTCGAAAAGATCTAACATGGTTGTTTTTTAATTCATTGTTCATCTAAAAACACTTCTATGAGGTGAAAAAAGCTGAGGAAGAGGATTAAGTTGTGTTGTCTTCAGTAGGGCGTTGAATCGGTACTCGAATTCTATCGACGTTTCATAGACCTAGTTTCGTATGATCAGTGGTTTGTTGCAAATGATCCCGGGAAGGCTCAGAAATTTGATTCTGGACTCCAACCTGAGCTGTGATTGAAAGTGGAAGAGCTCAACCTAACAACCTTCTCGGATGTTGTGGGGAATGCCTTTTTGGCTGAAGTTGGGTTAATAGGAGGACTTGAGGTGGCGAACCCTCCAGCTTTGGGAAGCAGTGAAAAAGATGGTGATAAGAAGAGTGAGAAGAGACCAGATACTGGTGGTGCTGGTAGAGGAATCAAGAGGCCTTCAGACCTTCATTATTCTTCTCCATAGCGCAATGTCGTGATATGTCACCAGTGTGGTAAGTAGGGTCACAAGAGGCCGTGTGTCTGAATTCTCCGAGACCCTTCCACACCTGTGGATGTTGGGGTCACTTGCAGTGATTCTCCCGCGGTGTTTCCAGGAATCGCTCTGAAGCCAGACATGGCTCGTCGAAGGTTACCTCAGCTCGTTACAAGGAGTAGGGTGATGTTTTGGGAACAGTTTGAGGTTTTCTCTAGGTAGTGTTTCTTGGGTGTAGTAATCATCTCATGTAGCGTTTTGCGGTGTTCCATTTATTTCTGTTTTAAAAGTGGTTGTGGTTGAACCTATTTGAAACTTTTATTTTAATGGAAGTGTGTTTGGTGAAACTTTGGTTTGAGGATTATGTTTGGGAGATTCTGAAGCCTGACTGTGAGGCATTAGATGCTTCAATCATCGATTCTCCAGCCATAGGCCTCGGAGTGAAGCTAGAGCATAGTCAAGAGGACCCCGGCGGTGAAGAAGGGCCTTGGGTTAATCTTCATCCTTAGTGTGGCATGGTATGTGTGTTTCCAAGGGTGTGACGTTGTTGAGGGGGAGACGACAATAGTTTTGAGACTTTACCAGTTCGGCCATTCCCTTCTCGCCCCTTACGGTGGGGGTTTTTGGTTTGTGTGGAATGTTTTCAAATTCAGTTAATCTCGTCATCTCTTATGGTGGAGAGACCCATCGTGGGTCTCATTGAATTTAGTTTGGATTTATTCCTATGGTGGGGAGTCTATTCAGGCCTCCCTGTGTCAATATCCCAGTTTCGTTTCTGGTTTTGGTTTGATGGTTGGTAGTCTTGTGTGGAACCACCAAATCATGAGTTTGTCCTCTCAAGTGAATGTTGAGCATGGAGTACAACCAACAGTTTCGTTGGACCTGGATTATAGGGATAAGTCTTGGTGGTTATTTAAGTTCGTTCGTTTCTTGTCTGGAATTGATGGGTTCGGTTCTTCTTGGTGATGATTAAGGTGAACTTATTTTAAGGATGAGTTGTGTGTCATGGGTTTTCAGAGTCTGTTTGGATCGATCAATTGGAGGTGCTTAAAATTCTGTGGTGAGTGACACTTAAGGAGTTTCATCTTTGGGTCTTTACTTTATCGTGGCTTTTCGGGGGTGGAAAGCGTTATGGTAGGGAGAATTGTCACACCTCGACTGAAAACATATTTTATATTATAATTTTCTTTAACATTTAAAAATTTTATTGGGATTTGGGATGAGTACCGGACGAAAATCTTTTGAGTCATGATAAAAAGTGCCCGTTTTTCAGCTGACGTCGCTGAGCACCCGGGCAGAGTGCATTTTGGATACCCCGCGCAACGCCGCTTAGACATTGGCACGATCGGTCTGCCTTCGGAAAATTTATAATTAGTAATGTTTGTGACTTATTATGTTTGAAATTTTTATGGTTAATAATTTTATTATTATTATTATTATTATTATTGATCTTAATAAAGATGTTATTAATTATTATGGTTATTTAAATATTTATTTATTTATTTGTTCTTTTCAAGAGTTGGGATGAGTTTTAGACTAGTGCGCAGGTACTGCAAGTTTAGCAGAGACTATGCGGAAAGCCCGGACACAGGTCTGAAAGCTTCTGGATCAGACAAAAGTTTATGCTTAGTTCGCGCACAGTCATTAGAGGCACGTGCAGACTGCGCAGTTTCACTATTCAAATAAAATAATTATTATAAAATGAAATTTTTTTTATTAGAGATCAAAGTTATTATTAATTTATTATTATAATTCTTCTATTATTATCACTATTTTTGTTTTCATTTATTTATTCCTTTCTTTTTTTTTATTTTATTTCTCCCCTAACCCTAACTCTTTTTTCTTCCTCTCTTTCTTCCCCGTAGCACTGTGTGCCGCCTCTCCCCTCCTCCTAAAATGGGCCTCTCCCCCTTGCTCTTCGGTGCATGGATCTCCCCTCTGGATTCCCCCTTCCGTCGTGCGCCCACCATGATCAACGACGCCCCTATTCATTCCGTTCGAAGGTCGTGCGCCCTCCTGGCTCAGCCGCACACCACTCTGGCTAGTTCGGGTCGTGCGCCTTGTCGGCGCACCCTTTACCTCTCCTTGTATCGGCCCAACAACCCCCCTTCTCTCACTGGTGTAGCAAAGCTCCCCCTCGGGTTTCTTTCCTCCTCGGTCGCGAGTAGGTACTGCCAACCCCCTCATTAGAATTCCTCTCCCAGCCGGGTATCCTCCATTTCCTTCGAATAAGCTGCCGAGAAGCCCTTCCTGTCGCACGCTCCACCAACATGACACCCCGACACATTTCCCCTGCCTTGCAGCCACCATCCACACACCCTCCGCTCGTCGCTCGACCACTTTGAAGTACAGCAGCACCACGCCTCCCTTCCGGCACAGCGATGTCGCTCCCTTCTTCCCCAAGCTATCGCTCCTCCGTTGCGCGACCCAATTTCCGGCGCTACCCTGTACCCAGCTGACAACCGTGTTTCTGTCAGTTTGGTGTTCATATTGTAGACAGAGAAGGTAAAATACTATTGTGCCATCATATTCTCCCAATGATCGAAGGGATATTTCTATGGTTTAAGGCTATTGTTGTTGATGGTATATGTTCTTCAATTGCTGCATGTCGAGGCAGATTTTGTGGGTTGTATGAAGCCAGGTTGCTAATGCTGGTTCGAAGAAGCGCTGTCGTTCTCTGAAGACTTCCCCCTTTTCTATACCGGCCACAGACTCCTGTCGGACCTCTTTTCGGGTTCCGCACACATGCCAGACCTCTTTCTAGCCGCACGCCCTCCGGTCATGCGTCTTTTGTTCTGCCACACGTCGTCTGGACGACCTCACCAGTGAAACATGCACGCTTCCTGCCAACGCACCTCTAGTCTAGCCATCATTCACCCTCCCAGTTGTGTCGCACTCTTCACTGGAATCCTCTCCGGTCGTTTCCTCTTTCACACAATCCCAGTGATCGAGTGCACCCCCTCACTAGATTTTCCTCCTTCGCGCTGTTTCACCTACATTTATGTTCAAGAGAGGTATGTGCTAAATTTTGTTTTGATTATTTCAAACTAGTGTTTATGTTTGATTTTATTTATTTTTACGTGGTTAAATTTTCGGGTTATTTCTATTCAGGGTTTCTATATTTTAGATTATTTAACTTTTGTTGCAGCTCTTTGGCAAGTTTTTTCCCATGATATTACAGTCTCTAGAAAGTTGTGCGTGCTTGCGCGCAAGTGTGAGACGTGTTTTGTCATCATAATTATGCTGCAAGTCGAGGTAGGCCACCCACTACACTTACCTTTAGATTTAGAATTTATTATTTTCTTTTTGTTATATTAATTTTAATAAATCAGAAATAATATAATATAATTAATTTTTATACGATTATTTGGTGCAAAAAGAGCCATTTATTTTATACCGAACATTTGAAACATTTTCTTGACGATCGGACACCCAGTATTGGAAGAATGCCCATCTGGCCTTTAAAGATAATCCATGGAATTTAAAATGTATTTCTAGGATTAAAAAATTATTTCATTTGAAAAAGTGTTTTGGATTTTCTCAAGAAATGAGGTTTTTTTTTAAATTAGTGAAGGCCGGCTTGGAACTTTAATAAACTAAATTATTTTGGAAAACCCATTCAAAAGTGATCTTTGGTGTGCATTGATTTTGTGAGCTGTATGTGATGTTTCTGCATTGTGACTGACTGTTTGGAATTGTTGATTCACCCCTCTTATATTATATGTGTTGACATGGGAACCTGACATAGTGAGTGAATCTTCTGAGAAAGATTGTTGCACTTGTTTAGACCACGCACTGGCTAGTGGCCCCATAGTAGGGGAATACTCAGTTATTCCTGCTATGGGGATTGGGCCCCTCAGTTAGGCCATGTAGGGCTATGTCGAGCGTTAGGTCGTTATGACGTCATCGATTTAGGGCATGCCTTCAGGATGAGTCAGAAGTATAGTATGTTCTTGATTGTTCACGATCTCCTAGGTTTGACCCATGTTTACTTTAGTGTTTATTTGTTTGTGGCGGACAATTGAGAGGTCTAGTTCGGTAGCTAGCCCTTGTGTTCCATTTTTTTCATTACCCTTGGTGCGTGTTGCTTGTTGTGTGATTCCCCTTTTTCTAACAGCTAAAAATTTGGGTTTCTAAATGGTTTGAAAAAAACGATTTTGAAAATTCAATGCACATGTTTCTCCCAAACATTAACTTGTTTTTAAATTAAAAAGAGCAGTGGACTATTATTTGTTTTAGAAAATAAAGTGTGTGTGGAAACTTATAATTTATATCATTTAGATCAAACCTGGAATTAATGAATTCTTTATTTAATGGTATGTGCATTGGGGATAGAATTAGTCAGGCCTACCTACTGAGTTTTAATACTGACGCCTATAATGTTTTCCTGTTTTTAGTTTTTGTTGCAGGTTGACTTGAGCTCTCTCATTGTGATCGAGATTTGGATGTGGACTGGTGAGAGACTCTCAGATTCGTGATGAGTTTGGGTCGTGGTCAGGTTAGTTGTTATTGGTCATTCTTTATTTTCTTGTTTTTTATTTACGTTGTGTATTATTTTCCTTCCGCTGCTTTATTTATTTTATAGGGTGAAATTGTTCCCTCTTGCTCTCTTTTGATGCCCGGGTGCTTTTCGCAAGCCAGGGAGGATCAAGAACGCCTCTCAGGCCATGTCGCGGGCCGGCTCGGGTGACAGGCTCAGGGTTGACCTTGGTTGGTTCATGATATACACATTAATATTATATTATATATGATCTTTTAACATTGCTTTGTTAACAATATCTTAGTATTATCATCGTTTCAGGTGTTAAATGATTCGTTTTCATTAATATTATTTGTTATGTGACTCATATTTGTTATGGATGGGATGTGTCTTATTACTATCCATAAATATATTAAGTCTTTAAACATTATTTTTATCCATCAATTGAAAATTAGTCTTGAATGGATACGATGGGGAAGGGATTTCATCGCGTTTGTGGAGACGGTAATCCGTACGTATGCACAGGAGACAATATCATTATTTAGAAATTAAAATAATATATAATTGGATGTTTTATAATATATAAAGAATCATTACAATGTTATATTTATTATTTACATCAATTACGCATCATTAGTATACCCATCCAAATAAAAATTTATTGAATAACAATTACATCACGACGTGGAGATGGTAAGCCGTACATATGAACGTATGGTGAAATGTCATTCAAAGGATGGATAGAATAATGAATATGGTTGTACCATATCTATAATAACATCATAGTATATAGAATATACTGGAGTTATTATTTTAGATTGTAAACAACAAAGAAAAAGGAAGTGGAAGAATAAAGGAACTTCAAAGAGGTGGTGAGATATTTACCTCTTCTTCGGGTCCTTCCTTTTGATTTGATCAAATGGGATTCATAAGATGGATTTATGACTGAATAAGGCCTCTAGGATGAAGGGAGGACAGTTAATTGGGTATTTGGACAGAGGATGGTTGTTCCAAATGGCTTTGATGGTGTGAATTTGAGGGAAGGGGGAATGTCCTTTTATGAGAGGGGTGAGGGGCACCTTAGGAAAAGCTAGAAATATTATTTTATAATAAAATCATTTTCGGGTTCTAATGTATAAAAAGTGGATTATTTAAAGAATATGGTGGGTATAGGTAGATAAACACTCAACCAAAAGGTTTTATACATGTTTGGGTCACTATATTAGATTTATCTTTTAGATTAAACTCTTAGTTAAATAGTTTGACATTTACCATGTCTCTTTTTATTTTTATGTTGTATGGTTAATAAAATTACTATATACTTCCATGAGAATCCCAAATGGTTAATTAATAATATAACTATAATTATATATGTAATTTGTCCAATAATTATATTTTTAGGAATACAATATCAATTAATAATATAATATTTGTTTTAAAAACTCTTTTATGTCAATTTTAACACAAGTTGGTTTTTTGTTTTTTGTAAATTTATAACAGCATTATTACTTAAAACAAAATTCATATAAAAAACCATACCAGGTCATATTAACCTATTAAATAAGTTTAATTCATAAAATGTTTAAAATTACATTTTTTTGGATATTTATAATATCAATTATTTTAATATTTCATTAATTACCTAGTTATTGCATTATCATTGTGTCATTAATAAATTTAATTATTTAATGCCTAAAAATATAAATAAAATAATATTATGTAAGAATTATTTTTGTATTTATAATTAATATTTATTGTTGAATTTAACTTATGTGTAACCCTGTATTAAAACTGTTTTAGTTATTAAACATTGATTTTAACTCTTTTAACTCTTCTTTTAATAAAATAATAATAAGTGTCCAAATCTATTCCAAGTTGATAAAAGAGGTTCATATTTTATTCCTAATGTTATTTTTGGTTGAATTATACTTATCCAATAGAATTAGGACATGTGTTATCGTAATAATAATATCATTTTAACCCTTAATTACCCTATTTCCTTTTAACCGTGGTAAATAAAAGTAAATAGTTACTATTCCCCAAAAATTATTTTCATCTTATTGAACTACATTTTACATAATAATATCAACCATATCAATTGGATTTTTTAAATTCAAGTCACAGAAGTGGTAAAATTATGTTTTATGCAAATTGGAAAAAGCTCATTGGAGGTGGGTAAAAGAGGTTAAAAAGTTCAATAAAATTTTTATATATCTAAACTTATTATAAAATTACTCCAATAAATTACATTGACATTATAGAGGTATTATGTATCCATTTTGAATAGAAATAAATTTAAAAAAAATAAATAATTATTTAAAAAATAATTCGGTTTTAATGAATAACTCAGTGTTTTTCACTATTCATAAAAATTTGAATGTTTTCAGAAACTTACCAAAAATTCACCCTAATCTAACTTTAATATTCTGAATCCAAAAATAAAGTCCATTTTGAAAGATAAAATTTATAAAATTTTAAAATGTCGATATTACTATTTATAAAGGCTAGTTTGATTGGTTGTGGTGTGTTAGAACTCGATGTTGCGTACAACACATGCTACTGTATTATTCAAAGAAAAGAATACTGTGGAAGCTTGGGGTATTACATTAACAATGAAAATCTCAACTTGGGTTATGAAATAATCTTTTTTGTGTACAATGGATTACCATTACGCAAATTGATGTCATTCAGTTTTCCATGAAAACCATTCGCAGTTAAATATGATGATGTATAATATATATATATATATATATATGATATTGATAAATTTGTTATACACATGGAGTCATTATATCATATATCTACTTTCACTTTCACTTCCATAGGGTATATGATAATGTCGCTTGTCTGCACAGTGGACAATCGTATTGCAAAGCGATTCGATTCATCTTTTATTAACGATTCACATGGAATTTAATAGGATTAATTTTAATCAACATATTTTCGATAAATGAAATTAATATTATATTAATGAAATTAATATCATATTTAAATATAATATATCATTTTAATTTTTACTTTTTCACTCACTTAACAATGATAACGTCATTCAAGAATGTGTTGATGACCAACTCCACAAAGCATTATGAATCTCTTTTCATCACCACAACACGTGTACGATATAAATTTATATGTTTATATAATATGGTATATATGTAATCAGGATCATTATGTAATGATAGTATATTATATTTATTCATTCCACAATGGTCATTTAAAAATGGAAATGTTACTCATGTGTATGAATATATATTGTTTTCATGATCACTACATACTTCATTATTCATATCAAAATTTCAGAATTGGTTTTAAAATTAAAATTTATGTTAAAATATTATAATTATTTCAGGATTATTATTCAGTATATTATTAAATTCTATAATATTGAAATGAACTACCAAAATTAGGATAAATAATGAATGAAAAAACAAGTCAATTAACACCTAAGTAAAGAATATAATAAAAGTTTTAAAACAAATGGGTGATACACTATTAAAGAAATATCACATATGATTTTATAAATATTAATAATGATATATTATAATTTAATAAATACTTTGAAACCACTCTAGGGGAGGGTAAAGTGATTTATAAAAAGGAAGTGTGAGGTTAGGGACATCGTCTCAATTTCCCTCCATTGAGCCATATTTTAATGTAATGATCCTAATTTATTTTATATGGTGTACATACTTCCCTGTTGACATGAAATATATTAATTTGGGAATTTTTTATTGTATTTTGAGTAATAATTTTTATTATTTATTCTAAGGGTAATTGAGATAAATTTTTCCAAGAAGTAAAAAGTTGCATAGCTCACTTTCATTTCATTGGTTTATGTTACTTCTTCATCATCATTAATATTAAAATATTATGTTTGAAATAAATATTGACTATTTATTTTTTTGTATTTACACATTTTTATTTGTATTTAAATTTAATAAACAGGTTAAATTCGTTGATTAATTGTCACTCTAATATTTTGATCATTTGAAGGGTTTATTTCATCATCTATATCCAATAGACATTTTTAGTCATGAATATTAATTTAGGTAAATTATTTCATTATTATGTATATAAAAACATTTAAATTTATTATCATAGGTTTTTATGTGATGTTTTCATCTAATAATTCCATTTTCACTCTTTTGTAATTAAAAAAATTGATAAATTGTTTTCAAGAGAATATGGCCTCATTTCACTCTTCAGTCAGAAATCTGTATTCTTCCAAAACTATGTTTTCTAAAAATGTTTTAATTTTTTTAGCCATTTAAAAAGGATTAATAATAGATATTATTACCAGTTTTACCTTTTTTAAAAAAATTCAATCAAATAATCATTACATATTGAAGAAAAATATATTTTATAACATTTTTATAATGAAAAGGGAATGTTTTTTAACATTTATAGAATATATTTAATAACCCTATGAAATAACCATAATTTCTTTAAATATTTCATTACATGTTTACTTTTTAATTTTTAAGTAAAATTATTTTATTTATATTATTTTATTATGAGTTTTTTAACGATATTTCCAAAGAAACATATTTTCAAAATATTTTTTGTTTTAAAATGTGATTTTCCAAATGAAAATTATATTTTCCTCCAAAAATAATTTAAAGGGATTTTTTATGGTATTTCTAGTACTTAATGAGAGAAAATTTATTATTACTTTATTGGGTATATATTTGGTTGATATTATCATTATTCTTTCATTGGGTGTTTTATGATTAGTTTGACTGTATATGTGATAAATTGACACCATTTTCTATATTACTATGAATTATTTATGGTTTTGTTTGTTTATTGGAAGAATTAATTACATTTCATATTAATGTTTTCCAATATAATTGATCATGTTGTTTATGTTTCTCCCCATTCATATGAGGAATGAAAAAAACTTTTTATATGATGAGTGAGGCCTACAACATCCCATTGATGTATCGGTTGGTCTCACGAGAATAACTATATATGGGTTTGAATGAGTAATTACACATTTATATATATGTGATTGAATGATTTCAAGATTGTTTTAGAAATAATTCCATAAATCCATCATTTTATTAAATTTCATGGAATAAGGCCTTAGAAATACGTTTTTGATGTCCATCAGTATGCATTCCATCGTTACGTGTTTAGTTATTAATATTTCATTAGATCATTGAATTTGTTAGGATATCCATTTTTACATTTCATGATATAGTTATTATTTATATAGAATTATTTGATAATCAATTATGGCTTCCTTGTTATGAAAAAATCATTGATTAAATTGCATTTTTTTAGTTTTTTTATTTCCATATTTATTGTTCCTTATTTATTCATACTTTCCAATATATTCTTAAAATTTAGGAGCATCTGAGGTCACCATTAATTTTGTTCATTCCCCATGATATGAATAATATATTTTAAATGAGTTTTCATGGATGCAGTTTATTTCATGTTGTCATGAAATATGGTTTTATTTTGTTCTTCTAGTGTAAAATGGCTATCATGTATGTATATGGATCTCCAAGACTATTAAACTGATTCATCCATTAGGATTTGGCCCACTATATTTATGATAATGTAATAATGTATACACTTCTTATAGGCCAATGTGGACGATGTTTCAATAGTTACTATCATAGGAAATATAATAGAATGCTTTGGAATAGATTTATGAAAACATATATTATGGTACATAACCCTATGATAGCCATTGATGATAATTATAGAATAATGTCCCAAGATTCTAGTAAAGAAGATATTATGTGGGTTTACATATAAATAAATCTTTATCAAGGAATTAAAAGTGGAAATTTTTCTAGAACTGAGGTATATAGGGGTAATAAATATGAAAAGGGAGTATTGGGATTGAATTAATCATCACTTGTTGAATAAAAATGGGCCTTCCTACATGCCAAGTTTCACACTTATATGGGATATACATAGGTTAATTCGAATTTTCATTAAAAACAATTATGATGGTATTAAAATAGAGAGACCCCATAAGGAAAAATATATATTATTATGATATTAGCTATGTATAAATTCTTTATATTTATCTTCTGTATTTAACATGTTTTGTGACTCTACATTAGGTTTCATAATAATATGATCTAGTCAAGTATATATTATCATATAGACATGGTACCTTATTGAGGGAATGGGAAACACATAAATTCAAATAATCTAATGATTAAAAATTATCATTTCTATAATGGGACTATGTGAATATTTCAAATCGTATTAGTCTCCCAAAAAATCTCATCTTATGAAAACATGGGTTTATATGCTAACAAGACTAAGAAATAATTATCGGTTTATTATCTCTTTAAAGGGTAGTAAGTGAGTTAGAGGAGGGTAGGGGAAAATATAAATAATATAAAGAATATAAAGAAGGATGATCTATCATGATATAATTCTGGAATGATTTCACATAGTTCTTGATTAAAAGGAATAAGATTTTTCGATAAGTGTATAGGGAAATTCCACTATTCTTATGATGGAAAGGGTAATAAAATAAATTCCAATTCATAATGATTCAACTTTAAGGAGGGGAGAATCTACATAAATCAATTTCTCATGTTTCAAATGAATATACCTCAAGAGAATATAGTTCATCATTGTCAATATTATGCAATTAATACAACTAATGTAAAATTATTTATTTCAATTTGACAAATTCGAGAAGGTAATATTATTATTTTAATAATATTTTCCTGATTATAATAATTATAAAATGTAAAAGGATTTTAAATTAATAAATTTTTATTATGTATTTGAATGTGTAAGTTTAATAGTGCTAGTTACCAAGGAAAATTATTCAATGGAATGATGACCTTATTGTCAGACACATGATTGGCATAAAAAACCATTAATATGTTCATTTTGTTAGGGTAATGATGTTGTGATAAATAGATGATTGATATAGATAATGTAATCAAGATACTAATAAAAACATTGGAAATGATTAATTATTTATTTATAAAGTGTTTTATGCTTGATTGAATTGAAAGAATTTTGGGATTTATGGAATTTATAGCATAATCTATATTTTACTTCAGGAATAAAGATTCATACATGTTTTCAAAAGGTTTTTACAGTTATTTAGGTTATTAAAATGTTTTGAGAGAATACATGATTATGGTATTCACATGTTTGGTATTTTATAATTATGATCTACTTTATATTGTTTGATATTTAATAAAATGATCATTTTGGATATTTAGAACTTCCAATGTTATGATTTAGTTTTTAATTCATTTAAAGGGTCATAAGGATAACCATTTATGAAATGTTTTATGCTTAACATTGGTTGAGGTTTTGGAGATTCATTTATTACATTATCATATAATGATTTATGAATATTGGATAAAATATAAAAACCATTAAGTTTTATTAATAACTAGAGATATAAGTAATAACTTATGATTCTATTATAGATCTTATGATATATTAAAAGATAATTTCCACATTTTGGGATTAAAATATTAATTTTTTGGAAATCATTTCTTGAAGAAAGGGATGAATATTAAATTCATAGTAGAACAACGAAAGGATGAAATCGTTCTTATGAAATAGAAACATATCAAGTAAGTATATTTCCCTATATTCATAAATAGAAATGGATTTTCTCAAAATTAAGATATTGGTCATGAAGAAAATGATATTACATTTACATATGATGAATCCTATTGTCTATTAAATTGTCACAGATTTATGGTCACGAGGTCATTATCTTTTGATTAATAATATACTTTCTTATGAAAAATGACCCAAAATAATCTATATAATTATTAAATATTTTCTTTTATGTTTATGTTTTCACATTCATCTTATGTTAATCTATTTTATAAACCATGTATGTTTCATTCTAAATGACTTTAAAATATAATTTTATCTTAATAAATATGATCTTTTATTAACAATTCTCCTAAATTGGTATTTCCAAAAGGTTATTTTCAAATAAAAATTATGACCAGAGAGATAAAAATTAATTTTGAGGATGAAATTTGTTTAAGTGGAGTGGAATGTAATAGAAATAGTATTTAAAAAATAAAACTCATATTTTTTAATATGTAGTACATTAATAATAAAGAATATATGAAAATATCATCCCCAATACATAACAATATATTTATTTTTATATAAATCGATTCAATAAATAGAAATGAAATAAATACTTTGTATAAATAAAAAATGAAATATTATTAAAATATTTTTATTTAATATGATATGTATACAAAGTTTCTAAATTTTTTGGTGTGAATAGTACTAAAAAATTATGAAACATATTCATAACAATTGATTAAGAATGAAATAAGAATCATTCCAAAGAAAAAAATTCTAATAGAAATTTTTTAATGGCTGATCAATCACCCTTTTACCACATATGTTAATGTTAATTTAAACCAAATATATATAATTTAACTGAAATAATTGAATATCGAAATTATCATAGAGATAACTTTTGATATTTTACTGAAATGTTACATTTTTTCAATGAATAGTAAAAACTACTGAATTTTAATAAAAAAAATTAAAATTTTATACAATTTATTTAAAATAATAAACCATATATTACAATTTTTTATAGTGAAATTATTTCAATTATTAAAATATAATCAAATTTAGGTAGTTAATTTTTTTTGTATTTACTTGTAATATAAAAACATTGTAAAATATTGAGAACATTTCATTGAAACACTGCCTTCTCATCACATTTATGAGAAAATTTTAAATTTAAAATTTACACATATAGGAATTGAATTTTAAAAAAAAATTACATATTTGAAATAAAAGAAAATTATTATTTATAATATGTTCTATATAAATTTTTACCAATATAAACAGTGAAAACGGTAAGAGTTAATTTTTATGATTATTGCAAAAATGGATTTACTCAGTGTTAAACTAGAAGATAAGGGATGAAAATGACATAAAAACGTTTCCAACACCCATTTAATGTTCATATTGAACTGTAATTTTATTTGTGTTCTATAATGACTAATTTTAGTGTCTATTATCATGATAAAAATGTGGTTATGTTTGAATCTATTCAAAAAATTACAAAGGTGCAACTCACCTCACATATCAAAGGCCCCCACTATCATATATTCTTCACACCTTCAATCCCCTTTTGAGTAAAATGCCTAAAAATCACTTTGAAACTTCTATACACTAGTTCTATAGGCCTTATTTTGTGATTAAATCCAAACTATATAGATTTAGGGAAAACATAATGAGGATACTCGAAGAGGAGGTAACATTATTTAGCGGGGGTCAGTATTTTTCTGATTATCCACCACCATGAATTCTTATTAAACCATTATGATATAATAATTACATTATCATATATATACCTGGATTCTATTACAATATGGTAATGACCTACCACCATCACTTATTCCATCAAATTGGTTATGAAATCATCGTTAATGTGTACAGTAGACTACCCCCTCCCAATCCAATTTCATTATTTCTTCCATTACAACCTTCCATGGGTGGGTGTGATGATGGATGCAAATTATATATATATATATATAAGATATTTATAACATATGTAAACTTATGGTGTCATTATTCAAGTTCCTATTTATTATTCAAGGTATGAATCCGTTCTTTTTTAGTTTGAATCCTTGGTTTGATCATAATATAAGTTCATAATGAAGTCAAAGTTAAAAAAAGTGGTTGTCTGGTGCTTGTTTAGAACCTAAATCCCTAATAGGCGGAAGGAACAACTTGGATTCATACATTTTAAAAAACATGCATCCCAATTAATATGGTTCTACTAACCATGAAGGGTCATCCAATTCACTACCTATGGGCACACATTTTTCAGTATCTTTGTGACCTCGACTGTGTGATCGTGTGAGTGTTTAAGGTCTTGTTGAAAACCCGTTTATCACGAGATGTGCATGATTAGTATAACTATATTCTTATTGAATGTAATGGTAAACATTATATATATATTTGGGAACTATTTTGGCACCATTTTTTTCCAATTGTGAAGTTCTAAACCCGGATTCCACTTAAATGGGTTCCCTCAGCCTAGTAGGACACATGGCCTAAAGCGCATCTCCCTGAACACCAGTGTTTTCCAAATATAAGAGAGGGCCTATAATGTTTCCATGGTGATACAATTACCTCATTACTAGAGTATAGCGCAATAGATAAAATTTAATATTTCTAAATACCAGAATCAATACAATTAATCAAAAGGCATAGTGGAAAATAGATATAGTAGTAACAAAAACATAAAAAATTGGAATAGAATTCAATAAATGATTATATGTCATGTCCCTAGAAAACTAGGAAACATGGATTCAATAAATTTGGAATAACAGTTTTCACAAAATTATAAAATAAATCAATGTGAATCCCAAGTTTCATGAGTTCCAACTCCGTTATCTACTATCGAGCTCTATACTAAACATTAAGCAATTAGGTGATCAAATCTGTATTCTTCCCTTTGTCAAAACATGCAACCATGTAATCTAAATGGGGTACGAAATTAAACCTATAGAGGGTGTGAGATAAATATTAGTGGGCCACTACCAACGATGTCTATAGCATTTGTATTGTGTGATGGAAATGTAAGAGATTTGCAAGAATGCATATATAAAGTAATGTAGTACAATGTAACTAAATAACCATGTAGTTTTTTTAGCCATCAGCTGGTATCTGACATAACATGTTCATTTATTTATTGTTTTCGGTTTATAAATGAGTGACATGTTATCTATAGTGAAGGTTCCAATTTATGACAAGAAATCATATAATGACATTTCATAACAAGGTTCCATGGTAATAACCAATGAATCATAGACCTCAGGGGTCTGCAAATCAGTAGTAATTATTGACTGAATAGTGATAAGAGAGTAATCCAAGGAGCATATTCTAAGGCATTCCTAAATAATGTTCTGACAAAATCAAATTTTATCATCCAATGTATGATGGGTCTATGTAGATACATTTTCTTATTAACTGCAATCATGGCACATACATGTCAACGATGGATCCATGGACTGTATCTTGGGAAAATGATAATAACATGGAGGGATCTTATGGTGTTATATGGAGAATACAATAACAAATGATGATTTGGATATAGGTGGGCCTCAACCAAAGAAATATATCTCCATGAATCAGAATGGGGTTCCTGAGTGCCCATGGTGTTCTCTGATCAGAATACAAGGTGAGCTTGAGTTAGTCTATTCCTATTTAAGTATGTAGACATGTAATATTTTATTTTTGTTCAATACTTACCTTTAATTTATATAATAAGGTCATGTAGCATTAAAATCTTGTTTCAATCGATTCTTATTATTAGTGTCATATGGTCAACTACAATACAAATTTTTAATGAAGTGAAAATTAATAAATTATCCCTTTTAGATCAATCCTTTCCTTTTATTAGTGTGACAAGGAAATGTACAATGAAACCATTAATGTAATCCACTTAAATAAAATTTTGTATTCCTGTTTCATACTACTAAATTCCATTAATGAGGTATGTGGTGATACTTATATGAAACCAACTACTCAATTACATTTAATTCCAAGTCATATCCTTAGTGCACTCTCCAATTCCAATTTCACATTTCATAGTCTAATTAACCATAGGTGGGTAAAGTGGTGCGTATACATGGTACTAGACATTATGTAGTTAAAAAACTAAATCCACCCATTTAATATCGAAAAGAATACCCTAAAAGTTGTCAATCCATGGAACTCCCAAACTGGGGGGAAAACATGTCAAATATTGAAACCCAAATTATTTAATAACATCATACATGAGATGGGTGGAGTTGTGGGATTAAAAACTAAAAAATAATCACATATATTTAAATATAATAACCATAGGGTTCTAATGACTATATGTATGTCATATAAATTTTATTAATGACACCTGATGAAATCTATAGGCCCCACACACCATATCCAAAATCAAAAAACTTGAGGGATGTGTTATAGACCACCCACTTTATGGTTGTATGACTCTAATCCTCTGGTATTGGAAGTTGATTTTTCTCGAATCAGAGAAGTTATTAGACAAATAAGAAAAAATATCATATCATGATTAACAAGTTAAGATAAATATAGAAGGATAACGACTCAAGAGGACTCATGTACCTACCATTGTGCATCCAACATAATGACCATAATCTCGATCAGATCCTAGATGAATAAGATCCTTGAATCTATAGATTTGGCCTTAAAAATCTTTAGTCTGAGAGCTAAATGGGTAAGTCCTACTTGTTCTTATATTAAAGACGAATAGGTGTTCTAATATTATAATTAAGGTGATTTTAGTAAAAATACCAAAAAATGGAATGTGAAATGTTTCTCCACATGGTTTGAGAAACTATGTACCAACCATGCCTGGTTACCTAGTAAAAAGAAGACTTTTCATGGTTAAAATGCACGACCATGTGAAAATCATGCGAAGTGGTTTTTTTCAGACAATTTCAATTTACATGGTTTGGATAACCATGCGCCAACCATGTGCTAACCTTATGACATCTCTAGTTTCCCCAAAAATATTGTTTCTAGGCACCGAACATTCCCCAGACACCCCTGTGACCTTTTCTCTCTCATTAAGAATCTATATTAGGCATGAATTAAATATTTAGACTGAAATTTAAAAGATCCATACATATGTGAAAAATATGTTCTTACAGTATTACCCATTAAAATAACTCATACCCAAGTTCACATTCCAAAGGTAGAGAAACACTGTCTTAGAACAATGATACTAGAGTTCCATTCTAGCCTCGAAGAACCTTCATAATCATGCCAATGATGCATAATCGATACTCTTTAATGGTAGAATCATCATCTATCATAACTTCCTCATGATAAAATGTATTTCACGGTTTGGAATGATACTGGAAATTCTTTGAAACATGAAGACATCATGCATGGAATGGTACATCTGATATAGTAGAAACCAATATTCTATCAGCTCGACTCTCTTTATAATCTTAAACAACTCTACATAATGAGGAAATAGATTTCCTCGATTCTATTACCATTTATGCCTAAGACTCTGTGATTCCCAAAAAACAATCCCAAACCACACCCGCAAGAGGTGGTCAATGAAAATTAGAAAAATATAATTCTCTAGACTGAGTAATTGTTTTACATCTTTTGATCTATTGAACATTTTAACATCATGGTTCCGAAAGCCCCCCAGATGCTCCCCGTACCCGGTTGTTCACATGGCCTCAAGAGAATTTTCTCAAATACCAGAGGCTTCTAACTAGTAGCAAGGGACTTGGGTTTGATGGTGGGGAAACTATTCCCTCATTGGCAGAGTACACAGTGGAAGAGAAACAATAAACAACAAACATGATCGAAAGCAGTAAATATCCAAAAATGGTAAACATCGGATGTCAAAACCAATAAAGTGGGGAACACTTATATATATGAAATGATGCATAATACATATCTAGGAAAATATCCAAACAAGTCACAATGCTGAATAAAATACTAATCAACATTACAAAAGAAAAATAGATAAGCAACACCTCAGCATTGCAAGCCTCGGCTTTGTCCCATGCTGTCCTACTCCAATACAATTCAAGTACCTAAAGTCGAATGGCTCTAGCCCTTGTCTACACCTCCAACAATATAATCTGTTTTGGCCCAAAAGCATGACCCAAAAAGGGTGTGAGACTAAATCCCATTAAGCAACCACCCGAAGATCTGTTCCTAACAGTTAGTGAGTATATGGCAGGTAAAGTACAATAAACAGTAAATAGTAAGCAGTAACCAACAATACACAATAGTAAACAATCCAAAAATCAACAAGCAGTAGTGAAGCAAACAACAAACCACAAATAGGAAACCCTCTGGGAAATACTCACATCCACCCCCTATAGTCCTATCCAAAAAGTACCAACAACCCTCTAGGAAGTACACTCAGCCTAACCCATCTGGTTTGGTCATAAAAAATTATACGTCTCTCAAAGGAAGAACACTCTGTCAATTCCCCTCATATTATAAGGTAGTCAGGGACTCTTTGGGGGGGGATCACATGGCCAATTACCCTTATATCCCCAAGGTCTATAATCTCTATGAGGAAGCGCACTTGGTTAATTCCTCTTATAGCCTCAGATCTATCACAAACTCTCTGAGGAATCTCACTCGTTCAATTCATCCTATAGCCTGGAATTGTTTAAGGAATTCAAACAAATAAACAGAGACCCTCCAAGGAAGCTCACTCAGTCTTCCCTCTTATGGTCTTTAAAATCCAAGACTCTCAGGGAAGTTCACTCGGTCTATCCCCTGTAGTCTATAAGATCAAGACATTATAAGGAAGCTCACTCGGTCTACCCTCTTGTAGTATATAACATCCAAGACTCTCTGTGAAGCTCACTCGGTCTATTCCTTATAGTCTGTAATATCTGAGGCTCTCTGAGAAGCTCCCTCAGTCTATCACGTATAGTAAAAAGCACCAGGTTCCCATGGCCCCATGCCAATCAGTGCATAATAATGCTATATGGACAAAGTAATCCTACAGAGCTACATGGATAACCAGTCTATTTCTTAACAAGCATGTCAGAAAAACAAGGCTCTATCCAATGGTCACAAGGCATGGAAATTGTGTACAAAAACCAAACGTAGAGAAATACCAAATGTCGTAAACAAAACAAGAATGGTAAAAACATCCAAGCATAGCAATTATCCTCTTATATAACCGAAATTTACCTCTATAGAGGCATACAAGCAAGGAAAGAACACAACAGGGGCAAAACAGTAAACACACAATAACCCATTCACGGGTATTGGAGGAAATAGCACATAAAACTAAAATACATCTAATGGAAAGGCACAAACCACATTCCTTGATGCTAGGAGATCAATATACTTTGATAAAAAGGATTTATTTTCCTTATAATGGAGTATATCTACGAAAAATCACAAAAAGTTCAACCCACGATATCATGAGAAAGAGGGGAAATCATGGAATGAAACTCAAGAAGAAGGAAGAGCTCACCACTGTGGTTCCAACACAATCAACGGTGGACTATTTGGAAAACAACTAGAGGTTCGGGTTCTCAGAGGATGTTTGCGGCCGTACGGATGATCCCAGTTGAAGAACCTGGAGAAGAAGACGATTTTGTCGATTAGGCGCAACCCTAGTTCGTTTAATGAAAATAAAGTACACGACACGTACTTCTGGAGTACACGTCATATACTAGTATTTTCCGTACTCCGCTTTAAGTGGCCTCTACATCTCCCCTACACACCGTGTGTGTGGCCTAGACACTACCACCACATGGCCTCACGTGGCATCAAAGTACACGACGTGTACTTATAAAGTACATGGCGTGTGTTTTGAAAATTTCCAGATTCTCCAAATTTTCTCAAAAACTCAAGAAAAGGGAAATACATACATGAAATGAAGATCCTGGTTCTTACAAACTTCACCCTTAAAGAAATTTGTCCCTGATTTTCCCTAGAGAGGCGTTGAAGAAGAAACCCCGAACAGCTCGGGCCACTATGATGGCACCTCGGCCTCCCTCTACGAAGTCTCATCCTTTACTCACTCGTGCTGCCATTGCACCCATACCAGAGGAACAGACCAGCCACGTAGAACCTTCATACTATGATCGATAATCCGGATTAGATGCTCCTCGAACAACGCATCCGCTTCGAGCTCAATCTCCGCTGTTTGAGAGACATAGACAGGTCTGAAAAGTAATGTCGGAGTTGAGAAACGTGGAAGACGTCGTGCATATCCCGGTACCTCTGAGGTAACTGAAACAGAGAGGAAACCGTCCCAACTCTCTCCAACAACTCAAATGGCCCGACGTACCGTGGTGAAAGCTTACCCAATCTCTGAATCCTCTTGTGTCCCAACCTTGGTGAGACACGCAAAAAAACCTGTTCCCCAACCTTGAACACTAGAGGTCATCTTTGCTGATCATCATAAGACTTCTGTTGATACTGTGTTGTAGCCATCCTATTCCAAATATGCTCTATCTACACTATGGATTCTTGAACAAGACGAGGTCCCAGCAAAGGTGTCTCTCCCGCCTCCATCCAGCACAACGGTGATCGGCATAGCCTACCGTACAATGCCTCGTAAGGTTCCATCTGAATGGTCACCAAAAAATTGTTGTTATAGGAAAACTCCGAAGAGAGATATACTTCTCCCAAGAACCTCCAAAGTCCAAAATTCACAATCGGATCATATCATCAATCACCTAGATCTTACGCTCGGAATGGCCATCTTTCTGGGGTTGGTATTCCATACTCAAAAGTACATGTGTACCCAATGCCTTCTGAAGCCCCTGCCAGAATCGAGAAGTAAAACATGTATCCCTGTCTGAAATAATGGAGTGTGGAGCTCCATGCAGACGTATAATATCTTGGATGTACAACCACCTCATCTCATCAACACTGAAGGTCTCCTTCATCGGAAAGAAGTGAAAAATGTTTGTAATCATATCGACGACAACCCAAACAACATCACTCACTCGAGGTGACCTCAGTAACTGGGTCATGAATTTCATCGCGAAATCATTCTAGTTCCACTCTGGGATTGGTAACTACTGCAAAAGCCCCGCTGGTTGCTGATGCTCCACTTTCACCTGCTGAAAAGTGTAACACCTCATGACGAAACTAGCGACATCTCTCTTCATATCCAGCAACCTGTACTAGCAGTGTAGATCACGATACATCTTGCTGACTCTAGGATTAACTCCCCAAACTGAAGAATGAAAATCCCACATCAGTTCCTCACTTATGTCAACAGGTACCCATACGCATCCCTAGAAATGAAAAATCTCAAACTCTCCCACGGTCCATCCTGGAAGAGGGTCCTATCCTAACACACACTCCCGCATGACTAGGCCTTCTGAGTCTGATAGTTGCCTCATCCGTACCCGATCGAGTAGAGTAGAGGTAAAAACCACAGAAGAAAGAAAAGTCTTCACCTGACTATTGTGCACCTCAAATGAATTTCAGATAAGATATCCATAATATTCCACTAACTGTGGGCCTCCGTAACTGCCTAAATCTGAGTTCTCTAGCTCAATGCGTCCACCACTGCATTCCCTATTCCCAATGTATAGGCAAGATCAATGTCGAAAGACTAAAGATACTCGACCCACCTGCACTTTCTCAGATTTAAATCACACTTGGTGAAAATATACTTGAGACTCTTGTGGTAAGTAAACACCAAAAAGTGCTCTCCCAGATGATAGTGTCTTTAACAACGTAAGGCATAAACACCAACTTCCAACTCTGGATCATGCATCGGGTAGTTCCTCTCGTGTGTCCTCAAATTCCGAGACCCATAAGCAATGACCCCATCTCCTTGCATAAGCACAACTCCTTGCCTAATACCTGAAGCATCATAGTAAACAATATAGATCTTACCCGGCTCTGGGAAGACTAGAATCGGTGCTGACGTCAATCTCCCTTTCATCTCTTGAAAGGATGACTCACAAGAATATGAACATAAGAACTTCATCCCTTTCATGGCCAGACCTGAAAAATGTGTTTCTAAGCAAGAAAAGTCCTGAATAAAGTGCCTATAGTATCCAGCCAGCCCTAGAAAACTCTGCACCTCAAAGACTATCTTAGAATGCTCCCAGGAAACTACAACTCTCACTTTCTCTAGGTCCTACCTCCGAGATGATGTGACCCAAGAAGTGAATATGATCCATCCAAAAGTGGATCTTAAAGTGTTTGGAATAAAGTTGATGCTCTCTCAATGTACCCAAAATGATCTCTAGATGGGTAGCATTGTCATTTCTAGTGTGAGATTACACCAAGATATCATCCACGAAGACCACGACAAAGGAATCCAAGTATGGATGGAAAACTCAGTTCGTCAGCACCATGAAAACATCTAGCACGTTCATGAGACCAAATAGCATAACCATATACTCGTAGAGACCATACCTTCTCTTGAAGGTTTTCAGAGGTATATTTGATGGTCAAACGCGCAAATGATGATAGCCAGACCTCAAGTCAGTCTTCGAGAACACTCGGGCTCCTCTAATCTGATCAAAGAGGTCATCGATCCTCGGAATGGGATATCAGTTCTTGACTGAGAACTGGTTCAACTTCCAATAATCCACACAAAGTCAAAGGGTACCATCTGCCTTCTTCACAAAAAGGATAGGCAAACCCCAAGAATAAGAATTGGGTCGGATGAAACCATTTGCCTACAACTCATCCAAACAACTTATTGAGCTCCTACAACTCTGGTGTAGCCATCCTATAAGAAGGAATGGAAATATGTGCCACTCCTGGTACAAGCTCTATCGAGAAGTATACCTCACACTCCAGAGGAAAACCTAAAAAGTCCTCGAGAAAGACATCTCTAAAACGATCTGTCACTAGCGTAAAGTGTAACTGTGAAGTCCCCTGGTCATCTAGATAAAGACTAGCAATCTGGGTTGTGAATCCTCTTAGCCCATGATGCTCGGGTCCTGCTCGACATGCCTGGACATCCCACTCACCTCTATAAAGGAAGTATTCACCCTCTGGTGATACCAAACTCACTCTGCAGTAATAGCAGACGACAACTTCTTGAAAGGGGATTAACTAGTCCATCCCGATAATGACATCATATATCTTCATACCTAGGACATAGAGGTCCGATAAGAAGTGACACCCTACAACATCAAGAGGACACTCTCTGCATTGAGTTACGCCAACCGCTCTGGTTCCAAACGGTGTGTCTAGAGTCAAAGTAGGAGTGGTGGAAAATATACAGAGCCCAAGGCTCTCGACAACTGCAATAGAGATAAATTTATGCGTAGCACCAGTATCAAAAAGAGATGAATATAAAACATAGGATACTAAAATCGTTCCTTGAACTGTAGAAGGACCAAGATCCTGCTCTTGATGGGACTGCTCCACATCGAATGTTAGGCATGTACCGCGGTCCTGTGACCCTAGCTGACTACCCTGAGATGATCCACTCTACTGTCACTGGTAACCTGGTGACTAACCTCCAGGACCACGACCTCCAGCTTGGCACGAACGGCCGTAATAACTCCAGTTCCCATACTGTTGAGAAACTAGCGATGCATCTCATGGAGGAGGGGTCATATAAAATCCCATACCACCACCTATAAGAGATAAGATCTGACAAAAACGTTGTAGATGGCCCATCTTGCCGCAAGATCGGCACTCCATCAGGTCTCCCTAAAACTGAGGCCTTGTATGACCACTCTGCCTACACGGGTATCATACTACCTGGCTACCAAGAGATGCACTCTACCAACACCGATCTCCTTGAGACAGCTCACTACAGCGCTTCCTACTCTCAAAAGGAGGAACACTAGCTCTGGAGGTCGAACTGCCCTGGCTCACTGCCCCAGAATCCCTCAGATTGCGCTCTGTGATCAGCACTTAATTGACCATAGAGATATCAAAGTCAACATAAAGATGTTCACCTGCGTGTGGATTTCATGACTCAGACAATCCTCGAACTACCATTCAATGAACAACTCATCACCTCCTGGGCTAGGCGTGAAACGTTGCAGCTTAGTAATGCGAGACGAGTACTCCATAATAGAAAGTGTACCCTGCTCCAGACTCATAAAATCTCGGGCTCGATCGGCCCTCAAGGTCTCTAGGTAGAAGTAATCGTAGAAGATGCACCAAAACTCTTCCCAATGCATACCCTGCTGGAGTCCTGACTGTGAGATTACCTCCCACCACCTATTGTTGGATTCTCGAAGCATATATGTCGCGAGCATCACCCTCTTCTCTGGAAGTATCTCTAGATGCTCAAAGATCATCAGTGTTGCTTTGATCCATGAATCTGCAGCCTGAGGTCCCCTGTCCCCTGAGAATGTATGAGGATACTGCTACTAGAAAACCCGTGTCAACTCATCCATCTATGAGGCAAGAGATGGTTCTCCCTAGAAGGTCTACATCATCCTAAGGAAACCCTCCCTGAACTTCACATCAGTGCCCATAACAGGTATAACTGGTGATTCCATGTCTGGCATAATAAGAGGATCTACGGGAGGTCCATGATCGATCATTTCTGGTGTCTGACCACCGTCTTGCAGCTGACGTATAAATAGAGGACGTCTCAGTGGCATAACTCTAAAAGGTCAAAAGGAAGCCATAGACCAGGATTATCAAGGACATAGAACATAAGAGTAAAAACTGGGAATGGGAGAAAGAGACACTCAAGTTTACTAAACAGGACTACATGGCATGTACAAAAACTACACATCGTGTTCCTTAAGGCCATTAACATGGGCGTGTACTTCTGCCACAGCTGGTCGTGTAGTAACCCAGACTACACAGTGTATTCTCCCCATACACGGCGTGTACTTGAACTCCATTCCCATTCCCGAGTCTCCTTACACAGCTAACTCACACGGTCCACTTAACACTAGACTACATAGTGTGTTCACTAAGGACACGACGTGTACTAGACAAGGTTTCGGCGACCCGTGTTATTAGTTACACAGCCGGATAAATGGATGACCCTTACACGGCGTGTTTCGAGCAATCATAGTGTGTATAAGATAATATAACACCGACCCGTGTTGTTCATGACATGGCCTTGTACCTAGAACAATGATACACGGCGTGTTCATACCAAACACAACATGTACTACACGAGCTTCTCTAACCAGTGTTGTTAGTGACATGGCTGGGTACACAGATCACTACGACACATCGTGTACCTAACGTACACGGCGGGTTCATGATGACTTCCTATAACATCTTGTTTCTTCCCACATAGTTAATGATACAGTTTAAAAACTACGTGGCATGTAGTAATAAAAGACACACCGTGTATTCTAGGTTTTTCCGGGCAGTAGCTACGAAACTACACAGAAGCCCAGAAAACACTGAAAAACAAACATGGTATTGCCAAATTCCAACCCGTGAGGGCCCATACACCCCGCGAATCAAAGTTTGGCATCTTATACAAGTCATATACCTGAGAAACAATCCATGATCCACCATTTTTAGATTCATGAGAGCTCATAACACCTCAAGAACCAAAATTTTCCATTCATTTAAACAAGGTAATATTCAAACAATTTCACTATCAAACTGCATGGATTCTATCAAATCATCTATCACAACAGCATGCATAATCTACACAACGTCTATCACAAAAATATGAAATCCCTAATGCACCATATATTTCATAGCAAGAATGCATGGAAAGTGATTTCTAACAAGTACCTATATGATGCATGAGATGGAATACCCTCACCTCATCGGGATGAGATAGAAATAGAACAACAATAACAACAACAATAACAAACCATGACATGTGAGTCACTCTAGGTGAAATCATATCACCCATTAAATCTCAAACTCAGAAAACTTCAATAAACGAGGTGGATTGGATTTTCCCTGTACACGGGTTAGCTACTCCCGGGTATAACTTATTACCAAGTACTGAATCCATCCTAAACCTAGATAAAGGCTCCAAATAGTAAATCATGAGAAAATATTTCCTCTGATACCACTTTGTAAAGTCCCGGTTCCGGAAGCCATCCACAGGCACCCCGTACCTGGTTGGTCACATGGCCTCAAGCACTTTTCCCCAAATGCCAGAGGCATCCGACTAGTAGTGAGTGTCTTGGGTGTGATGGTGGGGAAACTATTCCCTCATTGGTAGAGTATACAATGGAAGGGAAACTGTAAAAACAAACAATAGCGGAAGCATTAAATATCCAACAACGGTAAATAGAGGAAGTCTAAAATAATAAATTCGATCACACACATATATATATAATGATGCATATACATATGTCCAGGAAAGCATCCAAATAATTCACAATGTTGAATACAAACTAAGACTCAGTGAAAAAGAAAAACAAATAAGCAACTCATTATAATCGCAAGCCTCGACTTGTTACCATGATTTCCTGCTCCAATGCAAGTCATGTACCTGAAGTCGAAGGGCACTTTCCCTTGTCTACACCAGCAACATTATAATCTGTTTGGGCCCAAAAGCATGTCCCAAACAGGGTGTGAGACTAAATCCTAGTAAGAAACCACCCGATGATATTTTCCTAATAGTCCATGTGTATATGGAAGGTAATGTATAGTAAACAGAAAACAATAAGAAATAACCAGCAGTACACAGTAGTAAACTATCCAAAAATCAACAAGCAGCATTGAATCAAACAGCTAACCAGAAACAGGAAACCCTCTAGGATGTACTCATAGCCATCCCCCTCAGGTCCTATCCAAAAAGTTTCAATAACCCTCCGGGAAGTACACTCAGCCTAACCCCTCTCGTTTGGTCATATGAAATTATAAGACTCTATGAGGATGCACGCTTTGACAATTCCTCTCATAGTCTAAGGTAGTCAGGGACTCTCTGGGGGTGATCACATAGTCAATTCCCCATATATCCCCAAGGTCTAGAGACTCTCTAAGGAATCACACTCGTTCAATTCCTCTTATAGCCTCAGGTATATCACAGACTCTCTGAGGAAGATCTCTCAGTCAATTCCTCCTATATCCTGGAATGGTTTAAGGAATTCAAAAAAACAAACAAAGACCCTCTGAGGAAGCTCACTCGATCTACCATCATGTGGTCTATAAAATCCAAGACTCTCTGGGACGTTAACTCGGTCTATCCCCTGTAGTCTATAAGCTAAAGACATTATGATAAAGCTCACTCGGTCCACCATCCTGTAGTCTATAACATCAAAGACTCTCTGGGAAGCTCACTCAGTCTATCCCTTAAAGTCTATAATATCTAAGGCTCTCTCGGAATCTCCCTCGGTCTATCCCATATAGTCTAAAGCACTAGGTTCCCACAACCCCATGACAATCAGTTCATCAAAATTCAATATGGCCAAATTAAACCTACAATGCTACTTGGCTAAACAGTCTATATCTTAACAAGCATGTCAGGAAAACAAGGCTCCATGCTACGGTTGCAAGTCATGGAAATTATGTACAACAGCCAAAGGAAGAACAAGAAAAAAGGTTGTAAACAGAACAATCAAGGGAAAAACATCCAATCACATCAATTATCCTCATATATAACGAAAATTTACCTATACACAGGAATACAAGAAAGGCAGGATCCCAACATGGGTAAAACAGTAAACACGCAATACCCCATTGACAGGTATTGGTGGAAATTGCACATAAAACTCAAATACATTGAACAGGAAGGCACAAACAACCTAACTTGATTCTAGGATATAAATATAATTTTACAACGAGTCTTGATTCTCCTTTGAATGAATTAGATCTACGAAAACTCACAAAACGTTCAACCAGCGATATCTTGAAAAAGAGGTGAAATCATGGAATGAAAGTCAAGAAGAAAGAAGAGATCACCACTGCGGTTCCAACACAATCGATGACAGTCGATTCAGAAAATATATGGAGGCTCGGGGTCTCAGAGGATTTTTGTGGCCGTACAGACACTCCCAGTCAATGAACTTGGAGAAGAAGACGATTCTGTCGATTAGGCGCAACCCTAGTCCGTTTAATGAAAAAAATGTACATGGTGTTTACTTCTGGAGTACATGGCGTGTAATAGGATTTTTCGTACATTGATTTAAGTGGCCTCCACATCGTCCCTACACTCCATGTGTGTGGCCCGAACATGGTCAACACACGGCCTCACGCGACATCAACGCAAACAACATGTACTTATAAATAACACAACGTGTATTTTGAAAATTTCCAGATTCTCATCTTTTTCTCAAAAACTCCAGAAAAGGGGAAAACAGACCTGAAATGAAGATCCGAGTTATTAAAAAGTTTCTATAATGTCTCAAGAATGAGATGAGGACATAGTAGATATTCCTCACATGCCACTAGCCAGAATAGGGGGAATAGCATGGCCTACCAAAGAAGGCCTCAAAAAGAGCAATCTAAAATATCACCAAAAAGATATTATTACAGGTGAACTTGATCAGAGATACATAATTTCCCCAAGAACAGATAAGATCAATGAAAAATTCTCAAATAATATCCATTTTACCATGTAATGCCTATTTTTATTTTCCATCTATTTGAGGGTGAAAATATGTTCTTCGAAGCACCTATGCTCCCATATCCTTTTTAATCACTTCTAGAATTGTGATGTGAAATGAGAGTCCGAATTTGAAATTAAATTATGAAGAACCATGTGTAGTCATATGATCTCATGGACATATAGTCTTCCTAGCTCATCTTCTAAAAAAGTCTCTGGAATTGGAATGAAGTGGGATTTTTTTGTTAGTTGTACAATGACTATGTAGACAACATCGCTACCCATAAACAAACTAGTTATGATGACTATGAACTCCATGAAAACAACATACCATTTATATTCCATGATTGGAAGTATCCATATTATGTCTACATGCCTCTAGCACTCCGCCTTCACCTTCTGACAAGTGGAACAACTTGTGATAAGTCATGATATCTTACGATTAATCCTAGGCCACAAATACTCGTTTCTCATATCATGATAAATCGTGGATATGCCAATATAAAATTCTTGCTGAGAAGTGTGAGACTCTTTCATCAACACCCCTCTCATAAATATGGGAACCCATATACATCCACATTGATGCATCATGTCATCTATGTCCATAGACCAATCTAGAGGTAGGTTATTTCCTGATATACTCTCATGGGGAACTATGCCTTATGGATTTGAAATCAGTTTACACATAACCTTCTCAAGAGGGAAGAGGTAACTATCCATGATGAGAGATAATAATTATCGAGAATATCATGAATCTCTAGATGTAGCTCAGAAAATAATTTCATTAACTTTAATTCATCAATGGCTTCCCTTAAGGCATGTAATTGAGTTTTACGACTCATCACATCTGCAAAAACGTTGCCCTTCCCTAGCATATAGGAAACCTCAAAATCAAAGGATTGTAGATATTCAACCGATCACCACTATATGATGTTCATGTCACACTGTGAAAAGATATATTTGTGGCTCTTGAGGTCTATTTACAACAAAAAGTTCTCACTCAACAAATAATGTCTCTAGCAACATAAGGCATGGACTACTAAATCTATTTTAACGTCGTGTGTTATGTAGTTTCTCTCATGAGGCCTCGACTTTTGAGATCCATATGAAATTTTTTTCCTCCTAAATCCTCAGTACTCCTAGGCCGATGCCAAATGCATCACAGAGGGATGTATAACCTATGAATAGATTTATAATAGTTATAATATTTTCTAATAGAATCCTCCCTTGTATCTCCTCAATGACCTTGTAACATACTTCTAACCATATGAACTTTACAGCATCCTTTGTAAGACAAATAAAATTTGAATAAATGTGTAAAAATCCAAGAATGAAACACCTGTAATATCCAGTGATCCCTAAGAAACAACAATTATCAAACACGTTCTTGGGATACTCCCATAAAACTAAAATAATAACATTTTCTAGGTTAATAGATACACCTGAATCTAATATTATATGACCTAATGTAAAGACCCAGAAATTTCAAGGAAATTTGTTTTCTTAATTTTCTTTGGAATTTTACAAGAACGCAGTTTCTCATGGCGCCTGATTCCGAGGCCCGGTGTTCCCGGAATTAATTTCTGAAGATTTCCTCGGGTACGTTCAGTGAACGAGCAAGCGGGAATTTCTATCTTTTGAACCGGTGCTCGGAATTGAAATCTGATGGCACCGATGAACTCGCAACGACGGTAATCTCTTAAGGGAACCTTTACCATAGTTGCGTTTGTGTGGGAGAAGAAGTTAATTAATGGGGTTTAATTAAAAAATAAATAAAATCATTAAATCAATTTTATTTCATTTTCAAGGTGGTTAGTTTCTCCAATGGGAAGTTGGTGGTGGGGCCCACATCCACCCAACTTCCCATGTGTGGATAATTAAAAGGGTGCGGCCCACATGAACCCCCCCCCCCCACCTTTTCAATTTTTCCCTAAGTCCCTAACCCCTCTTAACCCCTCACATTCCTAACACCCCATTAACTCACCTTCTTTAATATTTGACAACTTGTTGTAATTAATTTGGTGAGTTACATGTAAGTTTTTGAAATTCAAACAATTGAATTTCAAATGCTTTTTTGTGTTAATAAAATATATTTAGAACTTATTTTATTAGGGGTTGGTGTTGGGTTATTTGAGAGCTTTTTGGAGAAAAAGCTAAGGAACACCTTCTTCAACATCGACGAAGAACACCGTTCTTCATCGAAGAACATCTACGCCGAAGAACGCGACGTCTTCTTCCAACGACTTTTTCCCTTCGAACGCACCTCGAAGACAATGGAATCGACGTTCGTTTTCCATGACGCCCGACTTCTGCGACGCTCGTCATCCGCAACTCGATTGACGTGCACCGTATCCGAACCGATGTAGGGGTTTGTATTCAATTATTTATATTTGTTTGAGATTTCGGTCTTGATGATCTTCGTGGTTAAAAATCATTTGTTATCGAATTTAACATTGTGGTATGAAACCAAATGATAACGAATAATGTGAGGGGGGCCGGACCGCATGAACACGGCCAACCCTCCTCCTTTTTTTCTGTTGTACTTTGTTCAGTTGTAGTTGTACTTTCATTTTGGTTAGTATTCTGGCCCACTTACCTTTCAGCAGTTATCTTGTACTTAGTGTTTTACTTCTGCTTGTACTCTATAGTGTTTTGTTCACTTTTATAATGGCAATGCCTTCCCAATTGGTATCAGAGGAGTCAGTTCTATCGCAGAGCTTATAACTCTGATATTTTCTTTCTGTGAAGCAATAGTGTTAAGGGTACCGAGTGTGGTCTTCAGTTCAGGGATTCCAGTGTAGGTGCGGGCGGCCGACGTATCCATACACTAGGACCCTGAAAACTGAATTCCGACTTTGTGCACGAAAACACTGATTGCATGTGTGTTTTCCAGAAGTTTTATTTAAATATCAGCTCAAACCAGGTCAGCTCACCAGGTGTAATTGTTTGGCCGTGTCACATTGTTTCTTTCAGGATGCCTTTTCTCGGATGACCAGCTAGAGCCCAGAGGGATGTGCGTGCTGACAGCCTGTCGAGCGACGAGGCTTCGTTACATTGCCCTTTTTTAGTTGAGGCACAAGCGGAGGCACCACCGATACTACTACCCGTTGGGCCACCGATTCCACCAGCCCCAGAAGCAGAGGGTGCACGTCGCTTGAGCGCACTGCACGAGTTCTAGCGCCAGAGG
Source organism: Viscum album (assembly GCA_963277665.1). Lineage (NCBI taxonomy): Eukaryota > Viridiplantae > Streptophyta > Magnoliopsida > Santalales > Viscaceae > Viscum > Viscum album. Next base: position 1,483,050,306 of record OY728161.1, read on the forward strand.
CCACCCAGGTTCCAGGGAGGGACGAACCCGCAGATGGCTGAGGATTGGCTGGAGGCTGTGGTGAGAGTCTTCAGGCTAGTGGGGACGCCGACAGACTTCATGGTGATTGTTCCTGCCAGCCTCCTTCAGGCAGCAGCAGGCAGGTGGTGGAGCCACTTGTTTCAGTTTTGCGAAAGGATGACCTTCGCATTGGAAGACTTCGAGACCTTCTTCAGGGTGGAGTTTGTGTCAGTAGCTCTACACCCCAAGCGTGTACAAGAGCTTCTGCCTTTGCCGCGTGTTTTTCGATCAGTAGCCGAGTCATCTGTGGGAAATAGACAGATGATGCAGAGGTCCAGGAGGACCATACTAGCAGTTGGACGATCTCGGGTTTTAGGACCAGTGGTGCGGGGCACCCGAGGTGGGGTCAGAGCCAGGCGTTCCAGAAACGGACAATGTTACTCCTACGGCGGGAAGGGTCACCTAGCGCGTGACTGTCCGACTCCTCGTATAGTTGATCCGCAGGTGTTGGAGGAGCCACCGAGGCATAAGCAGTGACGAGTGCTTGAGAAACATCCGAGCAGTGGACAAGGCAGTAGAGCTCCGGGAGAAGGTGGACAGGAGCGGAACTAGTGGATACGTCCCTTGTACTTCTAGTTCCATGTTTTTGTTGTATTTGTGTCTTTGTACTATGAGCTACAATAATAAAAAGACACTTATCTTTGTTTTCTTTCCTTTCCTTTTTTTGGGTTGATACTGAGTGGTCCGGGTTAAAACTGCTGACTTGAACCTCACTTTCATGATTTCTACTGGAGGAGACCCAGTGACCTCACACTGATTCCGACAGTGTGACCCGACCCTTGGAGGCGAGAGTGACAGTTGGATCTCTTAGTAGTTACGTCGAGGCCTTACAATGTCATCCCTGGCATAAATGTGTCATTCATGTCAGGATTGATTGTATTAGACAATGGGCATGGTTCATCCAGGGGATTAGACCGAGTTTCTCTTTTCGGCAAAAGAGAAATTTTAGCAGATCTTTCAGATCATAGGCAAGGCAGGTGCAGATCATCCAGGAGTGGATGAAGACTACACAGTGCAGTACGAAACAGGAAACCAGCTCCAGTCTTAGAGACTCGAGCGTGTTAAATGTTAAAGAAGAGGAAGATTAAAGGAGATATGAGTTTATGAAGCAGTAGATGTGGAGGCAGAGCTAGGAAAGCAGCATGAGGTTGTATACATCCTAACATGGTACAACCACCCGCCTTAGTTATTCCCGCCAGGCTCAGGAAGCTGGAGGGCGGAGGAAGAGTGCAGCTGCATGCGGTCACGGAGTGTGACCCAATGGCTCTAGAAATTATTCAAGGGACAGTCTGTGTCCACTATTAGCTATTGTAGTAACGTACTTCGATATCAATCATTCCTTGCTTTCACAAATCTTGTTCCAGACCTAGAGTTTCCGGTAAGTCGTGGACTTGACCCTCACGTCTGGAGATACCTTGGGAGGAGACTCGATAATCACACTTACACCGACGGTGTGGTCAGACCCTCGAGGCGAGAGTTCCGGTTAGAATCTATTGGTGGAAGCATCGAGGCCTTATGACGTTAATTTGAGTATGGAATGGGCAACAACTATTCATACTCAAATTGAAGGTTTTAGGCAAATGTCGGGATGGGTTTTCCTTGGTCGGCGAAAAGGAAACCCCAGGCAGCACAGGATAAACTCTATCACTGGAGGGTATGACCGATCACTTTGAGTCGGTCAACCTTACCCTCGTAGCGGAAGTCGTTTCGAGTTCCAGTTCTAACAGAAAATGGAGACCTCTGGTGTTCGAGGAAGATGATCACGTCCTTATACGGGTCTCACCTCGACGAAGTTTACGAAGTTGTGGCCAAGGCGGCAAGTAAACTCTGAGGTTCAACTGACCTTTCTAGGTCCACAGCTGGGTAGGAGAGGTGGTTTACTGCTTGACCCATCCACCGCAGTTGCACCAGGTGCACGAAGACTTCCACGTATCTCAACTGAAGAGATACGTGCTCGATCCTTCGCATATCATCGACCATGAGGAGGTGGACGATGGCGAAGGGGTGTCTTTCACGGAGGTTCCAGTGGGGATCGAGGATCGACAGGAGCAGATCCTACAAGGATGATCGATTCCTTAGGTGCACTTTCTCTGGCAGTACGGAACCTCCAGGTAAGCACATGGGAGACGAAGGCTCAGATGCGTGCTCTGTACCGCTTTTGTGACCCTAGTTTATGTTGAAGCTTTACGGGGACGTAAAGCCCTGAGGTGGGAGTAATGTAAATACCCATAAATTTCAAGGAAATTTTTTTTCTTAATTTTCTTTGGAATTTTACAAGAACGCAGTTTCTGACGGCGCCTGATTCCGAGGCCCGGTGTGCCCAGAATTAATTTCTGATGTTTGGCTCGGGTACGTTAAGTGAATGAGCGAGCGGGAATTTCAATATTTTGAACCGGTGCACGGAATTCAAATCCGATGACACCGATGAACTCGCAAAGCCGGTAATCGCTTAAGGGAACCTTTACCATAGTTGCGTTTGTGTGGGAGAAGAAGTTAATTAATGGGGTTTAATTAAAAAGTAAATAAAATCATTAAATCAATTTTATTTCTTTATCAAGGTGGTTAGTTTCTCCCATGGGAAGTTGGTGGTGGGTCCCACATCCACCCAACTTCCCATGTGTGGATAATTAAAAGGGCTGGCCCCACACGACCCCCCCCCCCCCCACATTTTCAATTTTTCCCTAACTCCCTAACCCCTCTTAACCCCTCACATTCCTAACACCCCATTAACTCACCTTCTTTAATATTTGACAACTTGTTGTAATTAATTTGGTGAGTTACATGTATGTTTTTGAAATTCAAACAATTGAATTTAAAATGCTTTGTTGTGTTAATAAAATAAGTTTAGAACTTATTTTATTAGGGGTTGGTGTTGGGTTGTTTGAGAGCTTTTTGGAGAAAAAGATAAGGAACACCTTCTTCAACATCGGCGAAGAACACTGTTCTTCATCAAAGAACATCTCCGCCAAAGAACGTGACATCTTCTTCCAACTTCTTTTTCCCTTCGAACACACCTCGACGACAACGGAATCGACGTTCGTTTTCCACAACGCCCGGCTTCCGCGACGCTCGTCATCCACAACTCGATTGACGTGCACTGTATCTGAACTGAGAGAGGGGTTTGTATTCAATTATTTATATTTGTACGAGATTTCCGTCTTGATGATGTTCTTGGTTAAAAATCATTTGTTATCGAATTTGAACTTTTTGGTTTGAAACCAAATGATAACGAATAACGTGAGGGGGGCCGGACCGCACGAACATGGCCGACCCTCCTCCTTTTTTCTTTGTGGTTGGTACGAGGAAGCGTGGTGCCATCGCACCACGCGGTTTCATGCGGTAGATATGTGCGGCGCCGACGCGCGACGCCGTGGAAAGGAATTCAAGGATGCGACGTCGTCGCGCCGCGTCGAAGAAAACCGAAGTCATCCACGGACGGAGTCGGGCCGCGGCGAAGGGGTGCGGTGCCAACGCGCCGCGCCGCGCCGGAGAACCACCAAGATGGGGTGTTTTGTTTTTGATGTGCGGATTGACGGGAGACGACAAACGAGGCCGTAAGGTAATTTTGAGGCCTCCGCAGTGAAGGTCGGGTCCCTGGAGGACCATAGGCGAAGACGGCAGGAGGAACGGACAACCGGAGCGCATCCGGTGGTCCGCGGAAGGCGGTGGCGCGCCACGCCGGCGCGGCGGCGCCGGCGATCGGTGGTTCGCCGCCGGCCTCAATTAGCGGCGAAGGGCGGGGGAGCCACGCACCCCGCCCGCGGTGTCCGCTCGTCCGTGCTGGCCGAGCCGCGGCCGGCTATTTGTGCCGGACCGAGCCGGACCAAGCCGGACCGAGCCGGGCCGGGCCCAGCCGGGTCGGACCCGGGTCGGGTGGACCCGGTTCGGGTCGACCAGGTTCGGCCGCCCCAGGGGGGGTCGGGTCGGGTCGGCCCGGGCCCAGACCCCTGTTTTCGGACCACTTTCGTTCAAATGCCCGTAACTTGGGCTACGGGCCTCCAAACGACTCGCTGTTAGCGGAAACACGAACCTTAGATCGAGACGGTCGTTTCGGATTATCGCACTCAAGGTTTCGGATTACTTTGGGTTTGTCCGGGTTGGTTCGGATACGAAACCAACCGGGCCCTCGGAGCGGAAATGCTCGTAACTTGAGTTCTGGACGTCCGATTGACGTGCCGTCGATTTTGATGGATTCCTATAAGTGAGACGGATCTTTTGGTTTATTTCGCTCGAGGTTTGGATGCCGTCAGAGTGCGGTCGGGTTGGATCACTCACGAAACCAATTGGGCCCCTGGAACAAAAAAGCCAATAACTCACAGACCGGGCGTCCCATTGACGCGCCGTCTGTTTCGTTGAATTCATATTGATTAGACGGAACTTTTGGCATACTTCGCTCGAGATTTGGATGTAGTTGGATAGTGGCCGGGTTGGATGGCACCCGAAATCCAACCAGGCCCCTCGAACGGAAAAGCTGATATCTTTCTGACAGGACATCCGTTTGACGAACCGTCAGCGGCGTTGTTGTTCACATTGAGAAACGGTCCAAATGAGTACACCCTATTAGAGTTCGAGGTACTGTTGAGATACGACCGGATTTGGTTCGCTCACGAAACCAACCGGGCCCCTGGGACGAAAAGGCTAGTAACTCACAGACTCGGCGTCCGATTGACGCGCAGTCTGTTGCGTTGAGACCCCTATGACGAGGCGGTCCTTTGAGATAATTCTTCGTGGGAATTTGATATATTTGGAGTATCGACCTGTAGCTCGTGGAGCGGACCCTCCCAGAGATGAGCGTGCGGAGTACGTAGACCATGTAGCTGACTGAGACCTAACGACTGCTTGACCGACTCGACTTGGAGTGAGTCGACCAACCCAGTGTACGGAGCACTACTTTCTGAGGTGCAAACCCATGGAGGACTGAGCACTACTTGTGTTACAGTGCAGACCCGCGGTACTCGTCCGAAGAGTACCTTAGTAGGCTACTAGGGGGTGTGCACTACTGTGTTTGGGTGACATACCTCGGTGGGAAGCACTACTGTGTCTGGGTGGCTGACCCGCGGTACTCGACAGGAGGAGTACCTCAGCAGTCTTAGGTTAGTGAGCAGTACCTCGGAGTCGTGACAGGACCCCTGTACACTCCAAAGACGGAGCTCTTCAGTAGTTACGGTTTCGATAATGAAAATCCTGGTTTGAGCTGAGACTTTTGACCTTTGTGTTTACCTCATGACTGAGATGAGTCGCTTGATAACATAGGTATATGTATGGGAATATACCTGGGTAGTGGTTATCCGTTGATTTCATGATCCGTGTGTTTCCTCATGATTGAGATGGGTTACTTGATAACTTAGGTATATGTATGGGCATATACCTAAGTAGAGGTTATCTGTTGAGATCTTCTATGTGGTTATCCTTGTTGGTTTTAGTGAGACCTTGAGGGTCTCGGGGTCCCTAATGAGTATCGTTATACTCACCCCTGCACGGGCTATGCCCGCACCTCGTTGTGTTGGTTACAGACGACAGGCAGTGCTGACAGAGGCCGAGTGTTCGAGGACTGGACGGTACCCGGAGGTGGACTACACGACGAGTCAGTACCCGGAGGTGGACTACACGACGAGACGACACACAGAGGAGGTTGACGGGCGAGAGCGTTGAAGAGGCTATCTGTACCTACCCTTCAGGTAGAATCCGTGGTGGACGATCAGGAGCTGCGCCATCTCAACCGACCCTTCAGGTAGGATCCGAGGAGGACGACCCAGGAGCTATTTCCTTTCTTCCAGCTGTTTTCTTTTTCTGTTGTACATTGTTCAGTTGTAGTTGTAATTTCATTTGGGTTTGTATTCTGGCCCACTTACCTTTAACCACTTCTCTTGTACTTATGTTTTACTTCCGCTTGTACTCTGTAGTGTTTTGTTTACTTTTATAAAGGCAATGCCTTCCTAGTTATCGGGATTTATGCCTTTGGTGCTAGTCACCAGCCCCTGGCCTATGGAAGGCGGGCTTGGGGTAGTCACGGCACGGGCCCCGAGGACGGGTCGTGACACCTAAGAAGTGAACTTTTCCAATCCAGAAGTGGAACTTAGTATGCAAGCCAAAAATATGTTTCTATATTAGTTTTTTACAATGATATTCACATGTTTTCATAGTATCAATGAGTGTGATACTACAAAAATATGTCATTCACAAAGTCAAAAACAAAATAATCCAAATAGGGGGGAACACCCTATACATCAGAGCCATGAAAATAATGAGTGAGTTCATAAGACTGTGCATCATAACAACGTACTCATAAAGACATTAACTGATATAGAATGATGTAAAAGGTATGTGTAATTGTCTTAATCACACATGATTATGAACCAATTTTAGTTTGATCTAAGATAAGACCATTGCTCTTCATATCTGGTCAAAGAGATCATTAATTCAAGGACATGGGTAACAATTAATGATTATAGTTGTTTCAACAATATCTAATCCACTCATAGACAATGGTTCCATCCCCCTTCTTAGAGAAAAGCATGGTCAAACTCCTAGAGGATATACTGGTACATATAAACCCATTGGCCTCTAAATCCTCTAACTACCACTTGATCTCTAGAAACTCTGTTGATGCCATCCTATATAGAGGAATAGACATTGGAGATGCTCTTGGAAGATGCTCAATTGTGAACTCTATCCCTCTCTCAAGAGGTAGTCCATAAAAAATTTTATGGAAAGGAATCCCTTAAATGATCCAGTACTGGAGGAAAATTACCTTGTCATAAACCCTTATCCTCCATGATGAGGTTTAAAAGCTAGGCAGTAACTCCACCTTGATCATGATGCTCTTGTCCACTTCTATCAGCCTAGACATCCAACTCACCCTTATATTGATAACATCTTCCCTATTGTGATGTAAATCAATCCTTGAGGTGATAGTGGTAAATAAAATCATGATATTTAACTAACCAATTAATCCTGAGTATGACATTTATTTCGATAATATTTAGATTAAATAGGTTCTATAAGAAACAGTTACTTCCTATCTTATGGGAACAGTCCATGCACTGGCATATACCCTTTGTTCGTACCCCTAATGGCGTATCTAGGTACATTACACCATCATAATATTTTATATCTAGTCTGAGACATTCAATGATATAAATAGAGATTAAAGAGTTCGAATCAGCTATACCAAATAAAGAAGATACTATAATATAGGGTACTAGAATGGTACCTCGTAATTGATATGGTCATGCAGCCTGATCCTTGGGTATCAGTTTTAGTTCCTTAAATTGGACTAATCCAAAACCTTATGAAACATATTGACTACAATGATCATAACTATTGTGTTGGTGTTGTTAGTGATTAGGGTTCTGTCTACCATGGTCACGACCACCTCCTCGGCCTGACCTACCAGGGCTATTCTAACACCCCACCTGAATCGGCATAAACAGAACTTGCTCAGATGGTTGAGTTAGTGTAATTATTTTTAATCGAAAATGGGGGAATGGTACTGAAAAAATGATGATGATTCCCCATATAGAAACAATCCCTACAAGCCAATGGGAATCAATCACACATAAGATTTTAATTCCCCCATCATCTACATTGATGACACACTTTACAACTATCAAAATGGAAACCCCGGTTGTCACTGCCCTGACAATAATCTTCATGGGAATGCTTCCTACCACCAGAAGAACTACTAGCCAGGTGTGACACTCATCCTTTAAAAAAGTACTATTACCTTCCCTCATGTTACACATAGTGATAAGAGCCTGATTGAATATTATAGAAAAGGTAGATAGGATAAAGTCATTCACCTGCATATAGATGGCATATTGGAGCCCATCCTAAAAACGTATAGCACGTGTAATCTCATTAATGAAAATAAGTATTGTAAACAACTATAACTCCATTAAATGAGATGAATACTCTATGACTAGAATATAATCCCTCTCTAAGTGCATGAACTCTCCACATCTTTCATCAATCATCATCTAAGGAAAGAATTGGTCATATAATGCAGTTTGGAAATCGACCCATAACATGCCCCTATGAAGAAATTCATGGGTAATCACATCCCACCAACTCTTTGTTGAGCCTCGAAGCAAGTAAGTATCATGTTTGACCCTCCACTCTTGAAGAATCTCCAAATGCTCAAAGATAGATAATGTGAAATCTAGAAAAGACTCAGTAGCCTACAAACTACAATCCCTAGAGAAAGAAAGAGGATACTATTGATAGAAACCATGAGTCACAACATCAATCATAGGTGCAACTCATGGAACACCAAGCATGGAATTCCTCGGTCGTAGGAAACTATCATGAAAATGGGCATCAGTTCCATGATCAGGTACATCTAGCGGTGCTTCGAGTGACAATCCTTGATGTAAGAATATAAGCTTATGGCCCACCACATCTAGTGAATGGTCTTTATGACCCTTTTGGCATTTGATATGAGGTCTTCATGGAGACATTGGTCTACAATATCCAATTACACACATCAGAACAATCTTAAGTATAAATATATAATCAATAGTGGTATATGAAATTATAAAAACTCATTAACCAAGGAATACTACCCCAACTACTTTCTTAAAAGACTATGTATTAGTAAGTTCTCAAGTATAAGTTTTATTTCCATTTACATTTAATTACCAGGTTCACTCCTTTACCTTTCATAAACATGAAAAGCTGACGTAAGTATATCCAACCATTTCATATTTGATTTCATGATTTACTTCATAAAGGATATCCATTTCTAAGGAATCAGTGTTCATATACATATCACAAAAAATGAAACCCTTTTATATATAGTATAATGGATTGTCTCAGTAAATTACCCATCCCAACATCTAAGAGCCCGTACACCTCATGAATTAAGAAAGGTAATCACTTAATAAAAACCAAGAATATTATAAGAATAATCTAAATATCACATCATCACCCAAGAGTCACAGACATATGACGTAATGAAATGTAGTGAAATGAACCTATATTGAATGGAAATATTCATGACATGTTAAATCTAGGGTCCTATCATGATACATGTAAGAATTCTCTTTTCCCTCGTTTCATCGGGCCAAGAATGAAATAAAATCCTCAACAATGTAATAATAAAACACACCACAAAACATGTGCATAACCCAATTAGGAAATAATATCAACTGTAATATGAAAAATCCAAATGAAAATTATAATTTAGGAAACTTGGATTTTACCCAGAACATGGTTTCGTGACACCCAAGCACAACTTCTGACCATGTACCAAGAGTTCCTGATCTCCAATATATTATCCCTAAAATGTAGAAAATGATATGAACCCACCTATGATAACACTTGGTCATGTACCAAAACCATATTCCACTTAAATCAGTTCTCTGATCGCAGTGGACCATGTGGCGTCAAGTGAATATCTTCAAATGCCAGAGGTTTCTAACTAGTAGCGATGACCTAGTGTATTTTTGTGGGTAGACTATGCCCCCATTAATAATGTGAAGCGTAGTGGGTGAATGTAAACATATATTAATAGAGGAATATTTATATGTAAACGAAAGTCATATCAAAAAATAGAGAAAAAATGAAAATTAAAGAAATAACTAGAATATCATTCAATAACTGATGATATGGAATGTCAATAGAAAACCAGAAAACATGAATACAAGATAAAAGTAATAACATGTTCCACAAAATTCTAATGTAATTCAATGAATATCCCAAGCATCCCATGTTCCAAATCGTATCTATGTTATCAAGATCCATACTAAAAATCAAGAAATCATGTGATCAAAGCTATGTGCGTCCCTTTGTCAACACCTAAAACCATGTAATCTACTCCAGGTACCAAATGGTGACCCTAGAGAGTGTGAGAAAAATAATAGTGGGAAAAAAATGATGTCTATAACATCTGTTCCATGTAATGTAAAATTAATAATTTTCATAAATTCATTTATAATGTAAATCCGTAAAATGAAACTAAATACACATATATCTACTTTAGTCCTCAGCTGGTGTCTGAATGTAAATTTTCAATTTAATAATTATTACCAGTTTATAAATTGGTCTCATGTTAACAATGTTTATGGTTCCATTTTATGACAAGGAAACCGATATTGATATCTCATAATTAAGTTACATGGTAATAAACAAGGCAATACAGACATCAAGGGTAACCAACTCAATAGTAACTGTAGCATGGATAAATAATTGAGTATAAAAAAGGATCAAATTACAATGCATCCCATAATAAGGTGACTACCTAATCCAAGGTGATCATATAAGGTATTATGGGGCTATGTAGAGAAAATGCCTTGTGGGCTATAACCCTAGCACCTACTTGTCAATACTGGATCCAAGGAGTGTATTTAAAGCATCATATAATAATATGGATAGATCATATAGTTCATTACCTAGAAAAAAAAGAAAAAACTAGGTTCTAGGTTCTTAACCAAAGAATGTTGTATCCTTGAATCAGAATGGGGTTCCTGAGTGCTTATGGAATTCTATGATCAGAATCCAAGGTAAGCTTGAGTCAGGCCATTCATGTTTGAGTATGATGTCATGTAATATTTCATTCAGTTCAGGACTTACATTTTATTATCGTGATATGGTAATATAGCATGAATCCATTGGTCCAATCCTTTCCTTTCATTATAGTGATAATGTCAAGTATCACGAATCCTTTTAATAAATCATTGTTAATCCATATGTACATTTGGTTCAATCATTGACTTTCATTGTTGTGACAAGTCCATGTAGCATGCCACCATTCATTAAATGCATTTAAAGCGTATTCTATATCCAAGGACAATTCTGATACCTTCCATTAATATGGTAGGAGGTTCTACGGATAAGAAACCTATTATTCATTTACATTTATGGATAAGGCATATCCTTAGTATACATTCTATTTCTCATTTCACATTTCACTGTCAAATTGAATCACATGCATTAAGAAGCCATGTGGAATGCATATATGGTAAATTCCAATATGAAATATACAATATAATTCAAACCATTTAATATAGAAAACATTACCCTTATAGTGGTCAATCCTTGGCACACCCGAATGGTGGCACAAACATGTAAAATAGTAAAAATAAATTTTTTGAATAACATCCTACATTGGATGGATAGAGTTGTGTTAGTTACCACAAAACATTAATAACATATATAGAAATTTCATTTCAATATGGTTCTAACGAGTATAACCATGTCAAATAAATTCTATAAATTACACGAGATGAAATCGGTGGGCCCCCTAAAACAAATTCAAAAGCAATGAACATGAGGGATGTGTTATTTACCACCCAACATAGGGTTTTAAGAATCCCATTATCTTGTATTGGCCCTTGATTTGGAATGGATTAGAGTACATCTAAGAAAAGGATAAAAATTATCATAACCTGATAATTTGGCCGAAATAAAGAGAGAAGGATAATGACTCAAGAGAACTCTAGTACTTACTGCTGTTCGTCCAATATAATAAATAGAAGATTGATCAGATCCTGGATGAAGGAGAACATTGAATAACTAGATTTTTCCTCAACAAGGGCCAATTTGAGATAGGAAGGGGTAAATATTGATGGTTCTCATATTAGAAAAGAATATGTGTTCTAATTAGATCATTATGGAAATATTTATAAAATTAACTATAAAAATGTTATGTGAATTCTTAGTCCACATGGTCTGAAAAATTGTCCACCAAACATGCATGGTTACCTAGGAAGAAGGAAAATATGCACAGTTAGGCTGCATGACCATGCACAAACTGTGTGAGGTGGTTCTGTTTGGAAATTTCAATATACACAGTTTAGAAATCTGTGTGGCAACAATGCGTTAACAATGAAACATGGCCATTTCCCAAAAGATATGGTTTTAAGTCTACAAACGTTCCCCGTACACCCCTGAGACATTTATTACCTCATTAGGAATCCATATTAGGTCCTAAGTAAAGATTTGGACTAAAATTTAAAGCATCCATACCTATGTGAAAAACTCCATTCTTGAACCAACCATGTGGCCAAACTATTTCAACCATATAAAATTAGTTGAAAAGAATGTTTTTCACATAAATTTCTTGAAACCTAAACTACATATAATTTTCTCACTAGAGGAAACCAAATACAACTTTTTTCCATGATTGAGAGATTCTCCAAAGGAATACACATATAATTTTTCCTCATTTCTTCCTCCTACCTCAGAACCAATATCAGTTTCCCTCATTGGATTCTTCTGGGTATGTGATCTCCTCCTTAGTATCGCTTTTTCATTTTTATTTTCTTTGATGCCACTATTTTTTTGTGACATAGTATTCTCTATTTTCATTTCATAAATCTATTCATCGATTTTCATTGGAAGAATTCCAAACTATGTGTCGATAATGGATGTGGAGGTGCTATGAGAATAATGTTGGTGGTCTATGAATTATCCCTCAAATTATCATCATTTGTAAATTAATTTAGTTGTATGTATGATGGTTTCACTCGGAACCACTCCTTAAATAATTATACCTTAAAATCATTTGACTAGAAATTAAGTCATGTTCTTAGTGGTACCCCATTGACACTGAAGGATATTAAGACCACAATTCGGACTGACCAATTTGTTTGTTTTATTCATTTTAACCTATGGTGATCTAAATTAAAATTATTTGTGACATTATTCAGGTGTTCTCTACCTAACATTTACTAAGGTCGGTTCTTTGATTTAATAAATGAAATTGTAATTTGTTAAATGGAAAGTACATGTATGTAGAAATCACATGGCATAGATAAATTAGTTTTGAATTTATAAATGGTTCCATTTTTTAATTCTCTTTTCCTATTGTGATTAAAAGTAATGGAATGAACGAAATGTTTTGATATTTTATGGAGTATTACATGGCCTATTGTGAAATATTTATATATATGACATGAGTATAATTTTCATGTTACTTTTAGACCGGTTCATCTTTATTGGAATTATCAAACCGGAGTGGTCCTTGGATTCCTAGGGGAATGTCTTAAGCTCTCATGGGATACCATTCTGATTAATTGAGCATATTTTAATTAGAGATACCCACCATCAAATACATTTCTTATCTAATTACCTGAATGAAATTGTGTTGCATTGATGACTATACTAGCTATTTTATGAATATTAAATTCCTTAGATATAGTCATTAGATTCAACCTGATGTCTTCAAAACTGAAGCAATAGAGATTCATGCCACTATGGAAAGTCATACTTATCTTGAAATTACCATCGATGAGCTCAATGTATTTAGTAAAACACTTTAATTGTGAAATTTTTTTCCATTACACCTTGGATTATAGTCATCCCATTTTTTGAGAATGTATGAGTTACTTCTATGAGTTATCTTGACCCATGTGGACAAGGACGCCTTAGTTTCACATTGGATCCTTTATTATTATTAATTTACTGTTACAGTATTGTTGACACTATATATATGTTCTCTTGAGACATATTTTAGTATGGGTTTTTTATATTAGCATTGTGTTAATATATATAAAAATACCCTATTATAGTTTATATTCCCATAATAGATTGTGTAAACATGGTTTTTTGTGGCCTAATGAGATTTATCCCACACACTACCATGACCTTCATTTATATTGAGTGTGATTTTATAATTGTCGGTGTTGAATATAGAAATATTACTTATTTGGACATTGGGATTGTATACTTGATTTACGATCCAATTTTAGTAGCAGATGACTGGGATAGTGCTCGTGATTATAGGTAGCTCATTCCAATATTTTTAATTTTTTATATCATGTATTGTAATATCTATCTAATATAATTTATTATTTCTTGAATTTTTTACAGATGCATAACATCCTCATTTATTTATATGGGAATGTTTACAACGCTATTAATTTTTAGTATTTTCTTGATGCTTATTTTTATTTCCATATCCTTATACATTATTATAATACTTATTCATAAATGTTCTTGTTATATAAGAACTATGCTAGACACCATCTAGAGGGCATAGTCACCCCCAGTTAAACTGAAGGCCCTCTATATGAATTAGAATCCAATGCATATGAGGAGGCACAATTGACTCCATGAGGCCAAATCAGTTTGGCTACTCATGAGTGTTTCAGTTATAGGACATCACATTGTAGTATTAGTTATTATATTTTGATGTATTATTGTTTGGGATATTTTTACATGAAATCATGAACAATTTATAAATAGATCATAATCCATGCCCAAGAGGAGATAACCTAAAGTTAGTTTAATTACCAAGTTTCATCATAATGGGAAATTGTTGTAATGTATATTTCTTATTATAATTGATATATTTTTACCAATGGGTGATGCACATGAGTTGTGATATTGGATAGTATTTTTGAATATTCTACCTTTTCCCAGTAAGAATAGTTGTTAAATTAAATATTCTAGGAAACTTTAATTTTCATTTGATTCATATTATATGACATATAAGTTCATTATATTTATATAATTTTCTTTTTTTCCTATTTTTCTTCTTCTTTGGTTCTGATATATTCATGTCTAACTAACACCTTCTACATTGATGTTATTTTAGTTTTTTAATGTTTTAAAATCAGCATAAATATTTTTTTTCATATATAATGATGGTGGATATTAAAACTAATATTTTAAAACATGTATGATATGTAACCACTATTAAATGATCTAGTCTTTGCCTATAGTTACATAACGTAAATTTTCAATTTATAATGTTAATGTATATTTATAAATTTTAATTGGTAACTCATTGAATTGATCCATCATATTTTACATGTTGAATTCCGAGACCATCTTTATGGGGGCCATTTGTAGTTAAATTACTACCCATTTAAATTTTTAAGTGTATAGGCCTTTATAAAAAAATAATTACAATTTATTTAATTGAACGCTATATTTTGTATATATTCACACATAAATTAAATTTTCAATTGAAATTATAAATGATTTTTTTTTATAAAAGAAAATTCCAAGTGTAATTTAAAGTGTTTTTCGCACTATAAATTGGAATTGACCACCAGATACATGAACCCCTAAAAATAATAACATGAAAAATTACTAATTCCCCAACCTACTAAGTGGGTAGTTGGGGTAGAATATAGGGTAGTGACCCCTTTTTATTTGTTCTTCTTCCATTAGTTATCCAGTATTCATTGTACATTGTTTAGAGTAATGTATTTGGATATTTATGTATATTCCACCATAAATTCATTGAGTGATGTTCTTGGAGAGTGGTGATGAAAATTCTTCTATATTTGTGGAATCAGATCCACATGTTCAACCTCTAGAGATGGTGAGTGTTTTGGTTCACTGGGAGTAGCTAGAGAATGTGTTTGATATAAATATTTTCTTGGGGGTGGATGTTTATTACAAGAATTTCATATAGAAAATCTCATTACTTATCGAACCACATCCCTAAATTTCTAAGATGTGTGTGGTGATATTTTTTTACAATGAATACGAGAAGGAATTATAGAGGTGAATGGATGACTTAATTTAGCATTGATCATGATTCTGTCATATCCTGTTAGAGGCTACTGTGATGCATTTGGAATTGTTCTAGGCGAAGTATTAGTCCAATAGTATATGGTCATTTATTATGGATCTTACTAGATGAATCATAATGAGCATAATTACCTGATCAAGACCATGAGATGGCAGTTGTTGTTCATACCTTGTTTTTTGGAGGAATTATTTGATGTCTCAGTTCTTTATAGTATATATTTACTAAAAATCCACAAATAAATTTTTATATAGTGTGAAATGAATTTAAAATAGAAAATTGGGGTTTAATATCTATATTATTTTGAAATTGATCTTTCCTAGAAGAAAGGAATGGGACATGCCTTAGCAGAGGTGATGAGTCGGAAAAACCAGGAACAAGACACTCACGAAGGCACTGGTGAATGGAAGATGGTGAAACTATTTTCTAATATGCATCTAGAGTTTCAAGAGAGTTAAAAAAATACTTTTATTATGGCCTATAAGTTACCTATTCAAACCATGATATGATGAATAGAATGAGGTTATCATATTAAAAATGTTTTCTCCCAGGGGAACATATTTCAGGTTAGGACCCACCTAGGGATTGGTCTATCAATGGAGACATCATCATATATATACATAGGTGTATCTAGGTACCTAATTACATGGGATATGAAATTATTTCATAATCCCATGGTTATGAGTGGTTAATGCGCCCATGTATCTTTAATATGTATCATGATATGTTCCTCCAATATTAGTGGCATGGAATCAAATGTCAGGTCATAGGTTTAGTCTCTTTGTGTTCCACCAGTTATCATGTGATGGTGGGGAACCACGAGACTATTGGCTTCAAACAAATGTTACATGTCATTTAAAGAAAATGGGATAATGTCACAGAGGATTTAGTGAATTTTTTTACCACAGTCTACATGAGGTAGTGGTGGAGTTTGTGATGTCATGGATCGACTGACATACATAAACAAATTCATTCCTATATCAAATAATTTCTTTTTTGATAACCTAGGATAGATGCATGTCTAGAAGATTATACATCAAATGGTGTACCTCTTACTTTAATTTCAAAAATATATTATATATTCACTTGGATTTTATGGAATGGTTTACATGATTCTATAGGTACATAGGTGCTTCTGAGCACATATTTAAACCCTCAAATAGATGGCTAGGCAGAATGGATGTTAATAGTTTTAGAGGACATGCATCAAGAGAGTTTCCTTTATTTTTTGGAGGTTATTAGGAGAAGAATATATCTCATAATGATTTCTCCTACAATAACAATTTTCAGGCGATAATACAGATGGATATTTATGTGGCCTTATATGCTAGGTTATGTATTTCACCACTATACTATATAGATGTAGTGGAGTCATTGCTAGTAGGTACATATATAATTCAGTAAACATCAGTGTAGGGGAATTTAAATAGAAATGATATATCTATTTCCTTGTATGGATAGAAATAATATTCTAATAACTATCAAAGACCTATGCATTTCAAGATTACAAATCGTGTTCTACCACTAGTATCTCCCAGACTAGAGCATAGGTCGATGTTGAGGAAATGAAATATAAGAAATCATATTTTAATGATTTTTCAAATTTTGTAGTGAGTTAGGAAGGAATAAAAAACATTTATTATAATTTAGAGGCACCCTTCCATGCACGACATCTTCCAAATTTCACAGATTTACCATTATCATGTCAACCCATCTTATTGAATTAATCTCAAGGATAAATAATTGCGTTTAGAGGGTTCATTTGAAGAGAATAATATACAAATAATTGATTATTGTATTAAGTAACTATATGTCTATAATTCTTCATTAATACATGTACTATTGTACCTTTCCCTTTTATATTATGAGACATGGTATTGGGTTGCCCATGTATATGCTCAAAGGCTAGTGTTTTTCTTAGACAGCATCTTACAAACATCAAAACTGTAAATTGTGGATGAGTTTATTTAAGGGGTAAAATTTTAAGACCTCTATTTTTCATCATGGTAAGGATACATTTAATTTTAGTATGAATCTTTGGTTTATCCTAATAAAATTTTAAATGGAAATCTCATAGAGAACGAGGTTATAAGGTTTGTTTCAAAGACAAAAACATTGGACGATGGATAGATCGGATGGGTTTCAAGGTTATTAGAAACTATGAATACTAGTCCACATGGTTTCTACTAACCATTTAGGGTCATCAAGTACACTACCTATGTTCACACATTTTTCCCAAATTTTTTGACACTGGCCGCATGACTGTGTGGGTGTTTCATTTCCTATTGTAGATCCATTTTTCATGGGATGTGTATGGTTAATCTCACCATGATACTAGCCTATGTGAGGGGTCTCTTAGGATAGATAATTGTACATGGTAGGTGCATGGTTTGTCTAACCGTCTGGAGAAAATATGCAACCCCAATAAAATTCGGTGAAAATAAAATTTTTACCTTCAAATTTATATAAACTAAAATTCACTTTCCTTATCTCTCTAGTGGAATATATCCTCCATTTTTTCTCAAAATATTTCTTCGGCCATATAATAAACCAAGGATTTTCTCCCCTTTCTTCATATGACCTCAGAATCAAGATCTTTATCCTATTAGATTCCTCTTAGTATGTTTTCAACTTATTTGAAAACTTTTTCATTTGTATTTCTATCAATGATGATATTTTTATGTGGTCATATGCTATATTTTCAAGACGTTCATCTATTCTTCTATTTTCATGTTATCCGTTGCAATAAAATGGATGATACTAGATAAATAAAGTGTTGCAGGAATAGGGTAGGTGGTATATGACTTGTCCCTCAATGTCTAACAATTTATAAATTTTTTCTATTGTGTTCATAATGTTTTGAATTAAAATTAATCCTTCAATACATATACCAAAAAATATAAGTTTTAAATTGAAATATATGGCCTCAGTGAGACCTATTTGTCATTTTTGGAGGTTGATAACTAAATTTGGGGCACCTAATTAGGGTTTTTTCATCATCTATACATTTGGTGACGTATATTTAGATTATTTGGGACACTGTTTTGGTGCGATCTACTGGATCATTAATAAATTAATTTCATAAATTTTCAAAAATAAAATATGAAACTATTAAATGAAATGTATGTGTATTTAGATAACACATGTTCTAGGTAAATTATTATTGAATTTATAAATTTTTTTATGTCATTAATCCACCTTGTATTTTATGATGAAAGTTAATTGAATAAAAAAATGTATTGAAATTGGTTAGAGTTTTATATAAACTAAGACGTAATATTTATATAAATTAAATGAGTATAAGGTGAATTCTATATTTGGACATTTTCTTCTCTGTATGAATGGTTATTCTTGAGCCATCCATAGATTATAAAAGGAATTCCTTAAGGACTCGTAAGTTTCTATTCTGATTCATTGAGATGATTTCCATGTGAGATACCCACCAAAAAATCTAGTGTTTGTATTTTTATGTGATTTCCTCAGATTTGTATGGAATATTCACTATGAACATATTTATATATTATAATTCCTTGGATATACTACTTTTATTCAACTTGATATATTTAGACACATGGAACCATTGATTAAACCTATCGGGACATGTATTGTTTAGAATATGGTTTCCATGGACAATATACTTGGACAAGATTAGACTGTTTTAATATAGAATTAATTGGGTTTACCCCTTGGATTACTCATAGACTCTTATTTTTAGACTACATGAGATACTAATATCAGCTGGCTTTACCCCTACGGTCGAGGATGCCATGGTGTCATTTAGTATTCTCTATTATTATTATTTTACTATTACATTACAATTGAGAACTTATATATGGTTTCATTATTATAAACTAAACCATAATTAATTAATTAAATTAATTAATGTTTGAAGACACTTATAGCTAATGTTTAAGAAAGTGTGGGTTGTTTATAATAGAATTAATTTACTTTTTATATTCCAAAAAATTTATAGAGTTTATATTAATATAAAATATTATATAGAATAATTTGGTGGTTTCCAAATAATATTTTTATCACAACCAATTCAAGCTACAAGTAGTACCTGTGATGATTATTTGATTGTAATTGTGGACAAATGAAAGTGTCCTACATTTGACACTACACATTCCTACATGCATTAGGATGGGAGCGTAGTAGAAGATGATCGTAAAAATTCTCAATATGCTAGGATTTTTTATTCCCAATTTGATTTATGTATATGATGAATTGTAAAATCTTCCCACTACCATATATTATTACTTTTTTTTATATTCTTAACATCATCATTTTTTATATGATATAGTTTTTATATTTTATGATGATTATTCATTGTTGGGTGATAATGTTTTTTACAGCCTTTTCTGTTATTTTATTAATTCCACATACTTATTTATGATTAATAAAAATTTATATTCTATCGAACAAGAGGGAATAGTTTCCTAATTAACATATCCTAGGCCACCAATTCTAGTCAGTATCCTCTAGCCTAAAAGGAGGTACACTTGAGTCTATATACCCAACTATTTTTAGCAACTTAGTAGTAATATGAGTCTGGGATATCACACATTATATCATTATAGGATCCTAGAAAACCCCTATAGGGGAGGAGTGAATAATTGTATCCAATATTCCATTAAATGAGTTAAGTATTGTCCCAATAGTTTTAGGAACTTGTTAAACCTCTATGATATAATTGTGTCATTTTAAAACATCAATATACAATAAAAAACTGAAACAATGTAGTTTTTCTTGGTTAATAATTAAGGGATTTTCCAAGGACCATATATTGAAACTGTGTTTCTTAAACCAGAATCCACGAAGATTAACTAGGTATGGTGGATAATAAATTTTCAGACATGGAAACACCATTTCATGAACAATAACTTCATATTAATTTTAGGTACATCACATTACCAAACATGGATCACTTCTGTTGACTCCCCCTTTCTCACAACCTTGGGTGTAGTCTTACTCAGTTTATCAACATGAAGGTCTCTTAAGTATATTGAGAATATATCTCTTTCTCCATGATTAACATGAGACTCTTCTTGAACCATAGAACATTATTTTTTTACATGGATGGACTCTCAACTACACGAGATATTCAAAACAACTATTTTCAAATCTCTCAACATTGAAAAAACCCCCTTATTATTTCAAATATCATTCATATTTTGTGAACATGCATCTTTTCTCAAATCACCCATCCTTTTTGAAGCTCCCAACAATAGTAAGCCTCCCAAAATTCATGGAACTCCAATTATTTACATGCTCTAATTAAATCACAAAGGTAAATTTTCTTAAATTATTTATTGAAAATTAGTTCATAACCATTATTTTCATGATTATTTATCTCACAGTGTTTTTTTATTCTTAAAAGTAAGGAATTTTTTAAATCAAAGTGGTTATCCCTTATTCAAGATTTTCATCATGTGTCAAATGATCAGTGGATACCTATTTATAGATCACCTACTTCATGAATCCTTTAATCTCACCATATCATTTTCCCAAACTAATCTATCATTTTTTTAAAAAAATTTCATCATGAAGTATATGTGAAATTATATCATTCATGCAGAACCTCGTAATTATAGAGCATATAACTATTCAATCATGACTAAGGCATTATTCATGGAACCTATTTCATATACCTTCATGAATTAAAAAAAATAGATTATATATTCCTTCATGAAGTTCCATACCATAAAAAAACTATAAACATCCAAAAACTCCATTAATTTTTCATATTTTAATAGTCAGACCTATAAAATCTTATTTCATGACAATTTCCACTTTTAAAAGATTTTAAACTCCACAGATTTGAAAAAAATTCAAATTGGAGCCACATTTTACATTATTATCTCAAAAACCAATAATATTACTTTGTTTGAAAACTATTAGGTTGACATAACGTGGATTGACAAAAATCAGAAGATACACATTTTCTCCACCTATTAGAATCACTGGTTCCAAATGTCTCCCCCTTTGGATTTGTTATAAATCTATGTAAAAATATAATAAAGTACCATATTTGACAAAAAAACATAATAGGAATGAAATAACTCATCCATTACTCAAATTCAATGTGATCAATTCTTAGTTTAGAAAAATAGAATTGAAAAATTGATTTTCATTCCTCAATAGACTAATGAATCATCCTGAAAACTTATAATTCATTGAATTCCACTTATCTACCCCTTTGGAAATAAACCCAATGAAACTATATTGGGACTTTAGTGAAAAAAAACATCCCCTTGGATCACATATCTTCCATTGACATGCATGACATCCAAAAATAGATTACAATAGTTAACACACATGGTGAGAGGGGACCAAGAGTAACCTCCTCATGCAATAGGAAGTGGTTGAACACTAATGTTCAACTGATGCACGAAGGACAATGGTTCTACCAAATTTTTATTCATGATCTCTAAAATTTTATCATTTGTTCCAAAATGATCTATTTTAATCACATCATGTTCAAAATATTATCTGATTAATTTATATCTAATCTATAAATATTTGGTATGATAATTTTGAACAAGGTTTATCATAATATATGTCATACTCTTGTTCACATATTGTATCACCATAGAATGTTTAATCTCATCACCAATATCTGTAATGTTTAACTTTATAAAAAATTTATGACTGTATTCTTTTTTGATTGATGCATACACTACTTCAAACATATTATGATACATTCTTTCTTATTTATTTCTCAACCATCCCACTCATATATTTCTAATGAAGAATGCACCCCCACCTATGGACTTTTGAGCCAACACATATCTAGGCTAGTTAATATCATAAAATACTTAGAATTAATTATATCTTCTTGCTAAAAATAATATGTTAGAGGTGAGAGTGCCTAAAATATACCTCATGATTTTTTCACTCCCACAAAATCAATATCTTTTGGATTACATTGGAGGCAATCCAATAAAAAATTTGAAAAGAAAATATGTGGGTGTGTTGTTGTTAAATATAATAATCTTAAAATGATCCTCCAATATAATGTGTGATACAGATATTTCACATCATAAATATTTCAATGTTTTTCCCAAACCACAATGGAAATCAATAAGGTTTTATATTCATGCATGTTGAATTTCTTTAGAATCACTATTACACACATTTCCTGATAAATGAAGGTACACTCATTATTTTGAAAAACATCAATCCCTAATATGTATGTGAGTTCACTTATCCTGGCATTTTAATTTCTAATTTCATGTGAATATAAAATTATTCATCTAATATATACATTCTTCAACAAAAAATAATAAAATTCATATAAACAATAATCAAAATGTCATCTCTGTAAGAATTATTCAGATAGATATTATGGTTGAAACCTAATATTTTATATTGTATATTCTTTAAATAAAAATCCATTCAAGAATACAATTATTTTATTTCATTCTTAATACCATAGAGATCCATACCTAATCTAAAAACCTATGATTCCAAATTTCTAATTTGAAATCCAATTAGTTGTTCAATGTATACTTCATTTTCAATAAACCAGATCAAGAATATTCTTTTCACATTGATTTGATAAACATTTTACCCACATTGAGATTTCATTTCTAGAAAGAGCCTAAATGGAGCTAATTTAGATAATGTAGAATATGTTTCTCCAATATCAATTCCATCAATCTATGAATAGATTTTTCACACCAGGCATTCCGTTTATCTAATCACATTTATGAGTTTATAGATTTTGTTTTTGAAGATCCATTTTTTCAAATCACATTGTAATTTTTGGTTCTCTTAACAAGGCCCCATGTCCATTTTTTTCAGTATGATCCAGTTCATAATTCATGACTATATCCCATGTTTCATCAATTTCTCTTCTTAAAAATAGGTTGGTTTCAAAATTTATAGAAGATAATAATGTTCTTTATTCCCCATTCTTTTTTTTCAGTGCAGGTGTGTTTGAATATCCAACATATACACTTCTACTGCTCAAGTGAGGTTTTGGAAGAGTTTCTTCATAAATGGATCCCTCTTAAGATTCAACATCATAATATTCATAATTTTGTGTGTCCTTGATGTTGGGATCCTTACATATGTTCTATATTTGAATCATTTCCTTTTCTGAATTCTTCTTCATCGTAAATAATATCAACCAATAAGATCATCATATTTATTATATTTTTGTTTTGAATGTTTTTGAAATAGTTGGTCCCAAAAATATTTCATAATTGTTTTTTTAGGAATTTATAGGCTTTAATCTTCACTGGTTATCCAATTAACATTCCCTCATCTGCAATATCACTAAACCTACATTAATTTCCTTATCAATTTTAATGAACAATTTAATTCCAAACATACAAAAATAATTTAGCGGGGAAATACTTCCATTAAATATCTCATATTCTATCATATATTCTCCTAAAAATAGACTTAATCTATTTTGAGTTTACACTAAAACCTGAAAATCCTCATTATAGTAATGCTAAAAACCCTAACTGTCGATTAGTATAATTCTTTCCATATTATTCACCTGTTGATTTATTTGTTCAATGACCCTGTCTTTTGAGGTTTTATCATTGAAGAAAATTAATTATTGATCCCATATTTTCAATGTAATTATATAATTCAATGGATGTGTACACTATTAAATTTTTCTATCATCATATATTGATTGTGTGGACTCTATCATTATTATCTCTTTTGAGATATCTTTTCATGCACTCAAGAAAATGTATTTCACAATGCGTAATCATCACACATTACATTATAATATATTATTAAATAAAAATAATTACATAAATCTCTCTATGTGTTACATAAAAATTAAGTTGACCATAGAGTTATATGTTGCCTATATCAATAAAATATGATGACCTTTTGTTCTTTGAGTGATAAGTATTCCAGACAAACATTCCTCACTTGCAAGAATCAAAAGCCTTTTGATGGCCACACATTATATTGAAAATATATACCATTGCATCTATCATGGATATTTTTTCGTTTCTATGTTGATTAATGTGACCCAACCACTAGTATAATAAGATTTTATCCTATTCATTTTTTATGAAACAAGTGTTTTCATTCCTATATATTTTGTATAAATTACCATTTTTTGTACAAAAAATCATTATAGAATTACATTTCATCCCTTTGAGGGTAGAACCCTTATGATTAAATATCACTACCAATCCTGAGTAAAATTATTTAGACACACTGAAGAGATTGTGATTCAAGTCATCCACATAATTAACTTCGTTCTCTATTAGTTCGTCATTTGTTAATTATATGTTTCAACTACCTTTGATCATTAAAGAACCATCGTTTCTCATTCCAACTATAAAATTTACCATTTTATATCATTTTCAACAAATATTCATACCACATCATCTAGAATTATAATATAATATCAATTATATAGGTACTACTGTTCTATGTAGTATTGAGAGTAATTTATACAAAATTCGATTTCTTAGTCTTCTTCTTTTACTTCCATTAGATACCAGGTTGATTAGAGTAAAAATTATCCCCTCATATATAATCATAACATAAATTTTTGAATCATAATCAAATTATAAATCTATATAAGAATGTATATTATTATGTGTAATTCGTCTTGGTTGATTTTTGTTTACTTGTCTAAGAGTTTTTTAGATATTGTTTCCACCTTTCCTATTCCTGCAATGAAATGATTTTTCCTAAAAGTTAGAGTATTAGAAAAAATATCTATAGAAATTATTTCTACTATATGGTGAATGATATGGTCACATTATCCTTAATTTAAAACCATGTGCTTCCCCATCTAAATATTTTATTACCTCTTCACCATAAGACTTGGTTTCTCTAATAAAGTAATAGAATGGATATTTTTAATAGGAAATATCATCTCATTTCAATTCATCCACATGTCCTATTATTTCATGATGTTATTTGGCTGGTGATTCTCACATTATAATATAGGATTTTTTTCACCGCTCTTTTCTATTTAGTTCAAATATTTTTTTTTTAGGACATTCAACACCTTTTTGGTATTTCCATAATCCTACATTTCTTTACTTTGGATCAACCATTTCAAACCAATAATGTGTCTATATCCTAGAAAATTCCAAATTTCCACATAAACAAATGACTTTGATCATTTGAGGCTTCTCTAGTTTATTAGAACCACAATTTACTCTACTTGAAGGCTCTGGATCTGATATAATTCCAAATAGTAATTTTATATTTTATTTCATGGATATTGATTTAGGTTTTAGTTTACTCATTAATGAAATGACTTATTCTTCAAGTCCATCAAATAACGTAATATAGTGAAATTATCTTCTCATACATGGATATTACATATTATTAGATTAATATTCATCACATTACCAAATTATATGACCGAGGTCTATAGTAGTTTAGTGACTTTGTAAACATCAATCAAAATATTATATCATCACAAAATATCTTTAATATTTCCCACAATGACTATCTCATTTAGTAATTTTACATAAAACCCCTTCTCTATAACCAATGAAAATGAAACATAAGAAAGCGTGAGCTCATATACTATGTATGGGTAAAATAGGGAAACACAAAACCATAATATGAGTATAAAGGAATGAGAACATGGGCATGATATTAGAAAACCATAAATTTCATATCAAATATCATAATATTGATTCATGGAATAAAAAGTGGATGTTCATAATACATGTATTATTATGAAATTAGATTAAATGATCCATTAATGAATAACATATTCATAATACATAGACTTTGGGTATACACATCACCCTATAACGCCGTTAACATGTATAATTGAAACAGATTCACTCATTTAGTTAGGTACTAGCAATCATGTCCTCGTATAAACTTATGAACATGAAACCGAGCCCACGTATAACATTATTATCATTTAATAAGGTTCGTGCAAATAATTGTAATCATCTAATAATATTTATGCATAATATCATAATAATCAAGGATTATATCCAATTATATATTGGTGGAATGGGATCCCTCCCCAAACCATCATATTAGTCGATGTTCAATCCCAAGATGTCTTTAGTTTTCAACATTCACTCACATGACCATTTTGTCAATCTAGCATTGTTCCCAACACCATATTAGGATAAAAATTCCCTTCATGAACCAGGTTCACTCCCTTTAATATCATTGCCTAACCCAATAGATATAAATCATTACCCAATGAATTATAGGGAGATATAGGTCTTATCCATCACATAATAAATATCATATTAATGTGTTCTAAAAGATAAAAAACATTTATAATATCATAAAACCTTGAATTAATTGGGTATTATTATCATTTCATAACATCATAACCTATAGAAAATAGAAGGGATATATATTCATTTCAATATAGTAAACCCATTTAAAAAAACATGGATTCATAATGGTATAACCCATTTAAGAGAAAATATATTCATAAAAAACATTTCGTCTTAAACAGAAACCATTCAAAGAAAGTATAAAAATGGAGTCCTTAGATAGTATCTCCAATAAATAATCAACTATTTTTAAAAGTATTTAATCTTATATGGGGGAGGATTTTTAAAGAACAATTGGAGAAATTCTTAAGTGAAATAAACATTCATGGAAAATAAATTTTAAAAATAAAAAACATTTTCAAGATAAATTTCCTTGAAAAAAACATTGAAAAAAAATAGTCATTAAACATCCATTATACTATTTATTAATTAAAATTACTTTTTGAATTATAATTATTCCTTTAAAACACCAAAAAAAGTATAACATATTTCATTGAAAAAAATAACAAAACTAATATATTACGTGTATTGCCCCATCCCCGAAGTCGTTATCCAATTCCCTATGTTGGTGGGTCACATGGCCTTAATCACATCTACCAAAATTCTAGTGGTTATCGACTAATTTTTAGGCACTAAGGTGTGAATTTGGAGTGACTATTCCTTCATTGAATTTTGTAACACAATTGGATAATGATAATAGTCAATAGTGGTTGTTGTTATAATCACTGATCAGTAGAAAAAATACCAACATCCCGGATAGGAAATAATAAATAGTTCTAATATTATTCTCATATACATTGATGGTCTGGTAATGTTTATAAAAATCATCTAAGACAATTATATATAAATTAACTCAATACATGTATCAAATTATAAAAACGCCAAAAATAAAAATTTTCAAATTGCATCGTGATCCTTGCTCAGTCCCATGCTCCCCCGATTCTAAGAATAGACAATATTAAGACTTGTATTGTGGGAACATTCAATGGTTCTTACATGCATCCATGAATGTTATTCAGGTACCCAACATCGATTTAAATAGGTTGTGAGATAACACTCAGTAGGGTGCCACCAACGGTGTCTATAACAAATCCATCATATGTAATATAAGAATAAACATTTTCATATTTATTAAAGGTAAAAATAATGAAATAAATATAATCATGTTTGTTTTCAAATATATGCTAACAATTATCCCTTCAGAAAAAGGTTAAGAAACCATAAAATGTAAATGGGTATAAACAAAAACAAAAATTCTCTACAATCTAGTATAACAATTGATAGCCGATACCAAAATCGTGGCTATCATTATAACATAACAAAGCATACACAACATCCTTTCTAGTTAAAAATTGTAATCTTCCATCATAGCCACACTATATAATCTATAATATAACATTTATACTGACCATGCTATATAACAATTCATAAAAATAGACCATTCAATGTAACCAAATTTGTCAGACCACGATTGTCAGAATCCACGTTATAGAAGACGGAGCATCCAAGTAGAGTCCCAAGAACAACATGATGGAATCATAGTAAATACAAAGGATGGGTCCATGAAAAATGTAAATAGAAAATATTCAATTTGATTCCAACAATTCTAAATGTGATGGGCGACAAGGCCCAATGAATTCAACAGAATCACGACCCTTGGAGAAAACAAGTCCATGGAATCGACTATAGCAATAAATACCCATGAAAGAATCATCTATGGTTTATAAAGGAATTCGGATCCAAGGTAAACTATCAATGGATTCCCTAACCATTTTAATTCACCATTTCAAACATTTCACATTAATTTAACATTCATACTCCATGATTTCATATAACTCATATAAAAGCTTCCATTAAAAAAGTTTAAACAAAAGAAAAAATAAGTCATCACATAGAAAGGAAGAAAAAAATATTTTCTATTAACCAATTAAATTATCATTTATTTAAAATGATATACCTCTAACTAGGAAATATAACTCACACCACATTGGTGATATAATAAAGACATAAATAAAGGCGCACCCCAAGCGTGGACTATGTGGGGAAAAAACCTCAAACATACTCAATGGAACTTATGGGACTCACAAAAATGTTTTATTACATTTAATTACAAATTCAATCGATTTTAGGGTCACCATTGTATATTCTAGCTTTATAAAAAACTTTAACTAAGAATATAAAACACCAACCCCCATGGGAAAGGCACCAATTACCATAGTTTGGAAGTATAATGAATCTCTAGTATCGTTCTATAACTTAGTGTATATCAAGAGAGAAATGAAGAACATATGATGGAAATAGAAAGAATTCATATTTTCTTGAACCTAAATAACTCTATAGACATGAAGTCAAATTAATAATGAGTCATATTGATTGTAAAAAGTACCAATGTAAATTCCGTGACACCGGGGACATTTGAATCTGAGTTCATATCGAGAAATAGGATGAGAATCTATAATTTTTTTTAAAATGGCCCTCCAAAATAGAGTGATTTATTCTGGGAATAAATAAGATATAGATTTAAGTAATAAAACAATTTTAGGGTAATCCATTTACATTACCATAATTTACTAGGATGTACGTCAGGCCAAATCATGCGATAATCATGCACAATTAAGCGTCTTAAAGGGAAGCATTAAATGGGATTGGATCAAGACTTGACAAACTATGTTTCAAACATGAATTTTTTATCTCCTAAAACTACAGGTCCCTCGCATGGGAATGTTCCTAAGGATGCATGTTTTTCACAAACCATGTGACCACCTATAATGCACAGTCAAGCCCTATATGGTTAGTACCAATTATGTTGCATGTCCCATAATGTTTATCCAAACAGCGAGGAAAGACATATTTTACAAAAAATACAGGTTTTGTCTACAATCCATCCTTCTACACCTCGAGTATACCCATTACCAAATTGTGTACTAAAATTTGGCAACAAAAAATCATTTAATCTAGAAAATAGAATATACCCATATCTCAAGAAGTTTGGGGATCTTAAAATCGTCCCCCCTTAATGAAATTAATTTTCGAATTTCCCTCTCAAGGGTCGACAAGAATCTCATTATGACAACTCTTCTCACTAAAAAAATACATTAGTTTCACTCTACCATTATACATCATATACTTATATGTTCTTCCAAAAAACTTATACTAGTGGAGCTTAAGCTCCTTAGAGAAACGTTGGGATTTTATTAACAACATGAATAAGACGGTCCTCAATGCGCACATCTTATTTTATCTCCACCACCATAGGCAGCAGACTATAAGATGTGTTTTAATGATAATGGTGTAGCTATAATATATATGAGAAATCTAACATGTTTCGATACATATGATGTAACCTTAACCAATATGTTACTATCCACTCTCTCTCCAAAATCACAAACAACCTAAAATTTCTCGATGAAAGATTCACCTCCCCCTGAATCCTTTTATATCCCATCTACAATGAGTTATGTAAAAATACATGGTCCCTAACCTCAAACTATATAGTTTTTCTGTTGGATCAAAATAATATATCTGTTGATAGTGTGTAGTAGCTAGCTGTATCCTAATCAGCTGAAACTTCTCTAAAGACTCTATAATCAGATATTGTTCGAGTAAACCTACCACACATGCCTCTAACTAGTATTGGGGTGATCAAAATTACCATCCACACAAAGTATCATATGGTTCAATCATTATAGTCTCTCGATGACTATTATTTTGGTCAATTCAACTAAAAAATATGCCTCCCCCAAGAGCCCCCAAAATCAAGGATGTGTGCTTTAAACATGTCCCCAAGCACCTCAACCATGCACTCTGATTGGACATTAGTATAATGATGGTATGTATTGATAAGAAGAACTTGTTTAAAAAATTCCATTTTTGGTATCCTTTAAAAGTAGGATGTAAATCTGTTGTCCATATCTAGTATAACAATATGAGGAACCATGTCAATTATAAATAATATATCAAACATCTAATGGAAGCTTCAAATAAATTATGGTCATGATGGTAGATAATTCCATAAATTTAAAAAATTCTTTTACACTACAATATGTTTATAAAAGTTCTTTCATTGAAGACTACAATGGAGATTACCTTTTAACCGTTTATTTTAGAAGGTGAAACATGGGTAAAAATGACAATTAAAAATAACATGAGAATAGTAAAACATTTTAGAAATATTTTTTGGAAAACATGGTTTTGAAAAAAAAACAATTTTTTTATTGAATCATATGATAAAGTCATATTTTTTTTAAAAAATATTTCAATTGTCTTAACATCCAAATATTGGATATATGGTTCCATTACAAGAAGATGTTATGATTAACTTTGTAAGAACCTGTTTTTTCACTCATGTGTAGATCCATTAAATTTGGATCTAATTATTTATTATGTACCTAATATTGATTGCTATTGAGTCAGTGATGGTACCAAGGGTATCTGGGTCTAGTTCGGAGCCAAAAACCATTATTTTGGAGAAAATTGGGCATGTCGCATGATTATAGAAAATGGTGAGGGTAGGCCACATGATTAGATCTAACCATGCGAATGTTGTGGATATTTTGGAAGTGTCATCTCACATGGTTGTCACAAGAGATACATAACCATGAAACCAAACATTGATGTTCACCCTCTTCTCCAAGTGCACATGGAGGGTTCTCGCATGGTTAGGTAAACTATACATACAAACTGTGCACAAGAAAAGTTATGGAAAAAATGACCAATTTTTGTGTAATGAGCTAATAAGCCTATAACACCCTACCTAATTGGAATTATAGTGTGATTATCATCCATTGTTCTCATTTTGGAGATTTTGGATCTTTGGAAGGAATAATCTATGGATTTAATAATCTCTATTGTTTGGAATCAGATAATCATTCTTCACGTTGGATGGGAAATAGAACATACTCAGGTCCATTTATGCCCTTATTATTCTCTATTTCTCTCAACCGAGTTGTCATGGTGTGATAATTTTATACATTTTCTTAGATCTACTTTTATCCAATCCAAACAAATGGATGGAATCAAATAAGGAGAGTCGTTAAAGCATGTTTTTGGTGGTTCATCTGTTATCCATCATGTTTCTCGTCTTTGGAATGTATCGTGTGGGCCCCACTGATTTCATCAGGTGCTATTTATATAATTTATATTCCAATATTATAATAATTATAACCATTTAATTATGAAATTTCCCCATATGTTATTAATTGTTGGTGGGTACTCCTACAATATCCAACACCCCATGTAAGCTGATATGCCATAGTTGAGTTTCTAGAGTTTTAACACTTTTGATCCATCATTCGGGTGAGCTCGACTTGGACCAAAATAATGGCATGTCTCTTTATTATAGATGATTGTTGAATCATGAAATGGTGAATAAAATGTACAATTACAAACCCACTTGACCCGACGAAGGTAAGTTCTTCAAATATTATTATTGAAATTCAAATAGAAATTGGCATGTATACTGTGAATATGACATGATTGGACTAAACATGAATGAATAATAGGTTAAAATTACATAGAACCCCTAACCATGTTAATGGAAGGTAGCAGATTGAACCTTACTTATTACATATTATTTAAATGGATTTAAGGAATGTTTCATGCTACATGGACACGTAACACCAATGAAAGGCAAGGCTTGAAAAAAATGGAATTGATGATAATTTATGAATTGATTAATTGGTTGCATGCTACATGGCCTTATCATAATAATGAATGTAAATCCATGAACCAAATGAAAGATTATATGACTTCATTAATAACTAATAGTGGACTCACTTGAGAATTCCTTAGATTCTTATCAGTGACTGATTGAGCACTCAAGAACCCCATTCCAATTTAAGTATGTAGCCTGCCTAGGCTGAGATCCAGCTAGATCCTGATACTTATCTATCATTGGATGTCCGGTATGACACTTTAGGATCCCTTAAATAGTAATAAAGGATTTCATGGATACAATCCTTGGATCCACCATTCACATGTACGATCCATGGTTATAGACCATAGGTCCCAATAAATACATATCCCCATTTTATCCTTAATGATCTCCATGAATTTGGTAGGAATATTATCGTGGAATGCCTTAGAATGTTCATCTTGGATTACACCCCTACCCTTAGCTAGTCTGCATTTATTACTGAGTTGGTGACCGTTGATGTAACGACCCAATCTTTTTGAGTAGTATATTAACTTACTCTTATTGATTTAATAAGATGTTAATGGTTAATGCAGAAAGAGGAGTTGATGGCTTCATCCAGTAGACTCAACCCTTATGAAGCCCACTTATCAGAGCTTGGGAAGGAGGTAGCATCTGTGGGCTTTTCTTTGGACCAAGCCCAAGCCGAGCTCCAGCGTGTCAAGCTTGAACGAAAACGCTTGCAGGAGAAGTTCAAGTTAGTGGAGATTGCTACTAGGGCAATGTTATCTGAGACTCCCTCAGATTCTCTCACCATATCACACCTTACACTTAGGTCTTATGCCAGTGTTATAAGGGGCTATGTGATGAGACCCTAGTTTCCTTGTGTAATCCTCTCGGGTGAATAAATTGAGATTTCTTCCTTTAGTGATGTTTGTGAAATTTCAAATGCCTAGATAATTTTAGGAGGTATTTTATTGATGAATTTTGAAAAAGGGATATTTTAAAATATTTATGTAAACCCTAAATAACTAATGATGTGTA
This sequence comes from Viscum album, assembly GCA_963277665.1. Lineage (NCBI taxonomy): Eukaryota > Viridiplantae > Streptophyta > Magnoliopsida > Santalales > Viscaceae > Viscum > Viscum album. The sequence continues at coordinate 1,483,083,781 of OY728161.1, forward strand.
ATGATTTTCAAAAAATGGTCTTCTACAAAAGTGTTCATTAAGGAATTTGGAGTCTAATAAGATCAACTTAATTTTTGATGAATAGTAAATTATGAATAGTGATTTTACGCTTAGGATTAGTAATGTGACCAAATGGATTAGTAATTTTCACTTAAAGAAAGTTTTAATATAATTTACACACCTTGGTTAAGTAATGTGATTCAATAAAATGGGTAAATAACGGTTTCATAAATTATTAATCAAGTATTAGTTTTTTCGGATGAATAGTGTTTTTTAATTAAAAATTTAATTAAAAATAATTAGAAAATTATTTTTATAAAAATGACTTTATTTTTGAACTCAGAGCATCGATATTATGTTAAGGTAATTTTTGGGGATTTTTCTGAAAAAAATGAATTTTCGATGAATAGTATTTTTATTTAAAAATTAAATTAAAAATATTTAGAAAAATATTTTTATAAAATGGATTTCATTTTTGAAATCAGAGCATTGATATTTGGTTAAGGTGAAATTTTGGGATTTTTCTGAGAAAGTTGAATTTTCAGTGAATAGTAAAAATACCGTTTTAGGGTTTCGGTATGTTTAATGACATCATAATGATGTCATGATGATGTCATGAGATCTTTTGAGGGTTGGCCGGCCAAGGGTGATGAATAATTGTTTTGGGGGCCCCATGTGGCCTAACTCCATGATAAATTCCAAGGGAGATCACATGGGTTTGAGAAAAGCACATGTGAGGTGTCCTTTGGCCATTAATGCTTTGTCCCCTCACTTTCCCTATAAATACCCACCCTTTCCTCCCTTAGTTTTCACTCCCAACTCTCCCCCAACGAAGTTCTGGTCTTCTTACCTTCCAAGGAGTCCTCCCAAGGTGCCCCCAATCCCTCAAGGTCCAATCCTTTGAGTTTCAAGAGTCACATTTTAAGGTAAGGGATCTGACCCCTCTCTTTCTTTTCATGTAATCTCTTTTATGTCATTCCTATTATGCTCCTTGTTTTTATGTGAGAGGATGTTCTTTTATATTCCTCTTACTGCCCTTTCATGTTTATATGATGAGAGATCCCCTCTTACTCTCATCATTTCGTTTTATGAATGTTTAAGTGACGCCGTTAGGCTGCCGAATGTTTAAGTGATTCTTTCACCCTTCTCATTTTTCAAGTTCGATTTTCATGTCAAGTCTTTCAAGTTCCTTTTTATTATGTTGGGGTATGATCTCTATATCTATCATACTGATCTCTTATGATCATATGATGAGGGACCCTATTTGATCTTGTCAATTCTTTTTATTGAAGTTTAAGTGACGCCGTTAGGCTGCCGAATTTTCATAAGAGAAATCTAAATTTTGTCTTCCTTCCATGTTTTTCATTTCAAATGGTATGTCCTTCAAATTTCATTACCATGTCCATATATCCTTCTTATTCTGTCCCCTTACTGTTTTATGGATCATTATGAGTGGGTGACCCATGTCCCCTCTCTTTTCAATGTTTTCTAAAACCCCGAAACATAGCTGTTATGCTGCAGAATTTTCGTCTCAAAATGCCTCTCTCTTTTCTCAAAAATTATTTTATGTTATAAAGTGAATACTCAAAGCTCTTATTTCTAAAAGGGTATTCACATATATATCAAAATGTTCCATTTTAAATTCTGGGATTTACATACATGAGACCCGCTTCCCTTTCCGTGGGTTTAAAGTGCCGTAAAGATCATGTCATTAAAGCAGTTTTTAAAATGTTATGATTATGAAATGAAACCCATTTATTTTATGCTATATGGGTTATTTATGAAATGTTTGATGATGATATATGTGGCTCACATGATAATAAAGGCAAATTTAAGGGTGCGCCCTGATAGCGCTCCAATGCATTGGGTAAAGACTTAATCTCTAGAGATGACCATTTTAACGACGCCTTGGTGAATAACCTTGGTAATTTTTAACGACACCTTGGGGATGGACCTTGGTGAAACGAAACGATTGTCAATATTAAATGTTGCAGCCACATCTTCAAGTTATGAAAAATGTTGTTTTTATTATGAAATGCCTCATGATTTATTTCTCATGCCTTAAAGTCCTTTTCATGTCCTTATTGAAGTATATCCAGTTCACATGTAAAATGTTCCTCTTGTTTCCCTTACTGGGCCTTCTGCTCACCCTTTCTTTTGATGTATGTCCCCAGGTTATGAGATGCATAATGAACATAGGATGAACTAAAGGAGAAGCCTTTAAAGTGTTTAAGAAGAATGTTTTGTGTTTTTTTTTATGTATTTTGTTCCTGGTTTCCAAGACACTAGACCTTAAAGATCCTCAGTTATGTGTAATGTAATGAAAGTTTATGTTATAAAATGGCGGGATGCTATAGTTGGTATCAAAGGATGGTTTAGTTATTTGTGGAAATTAGGATATAAAAACTTTAGGAAGAACCCTATGGAAAAGTTTAAATATAGGAAAACTTCCTGGTATTTTGGTAAGTATTGAGTAAGTGGTTTATCAAACAAATACATCCTTGTCTGGATACGAGCAGGTAGAGGCGGCTCTGGCACAGATGTACATAGGGGTAAAACCCGAAAACACCGCTTTGAGCTAGACTCGAACGGGAACTGGTGCACGATAACGGGCCTTGCTGCACTCTTGGTTACGACACTCCCGGGGGATATGTTTGGTTAATCACATGCTTTTTATGAATCATTATGAAGGAATTATAGAGAACTATTATTGTCTAAGCACGAAGTCTTAGTTAAAAGATTCATAAATGAAATAAGTTTCTTACTAAGGTTTTATTCTTTTAGAAAATGGCGGGCAATAGGAGGAACCGTGCCGATGGTGACCGCAATGCACCATGTGCTGACGGCCCTCCGATGGAAGCCGGAATGGAAACATTCATGAGAATGATGAACCAACTGACTCAAGTTATGAGTAATAACTTGAATCAAGCTGAGAGGCCGACCTCACCACGAAGGGAACAACACTCTGTTGAGTCCTTCATGCGTCAACGACCGCCAACATTCAGTGGATCTACTGACCCGTTGGTTGCGGAACAATGGATAAGCTCCATTGAAAAGATCTTTTCTGTACTTCATTGTTCGGAACAAGAAAAGGTTACCCTTGCTGTTTACCGCCTGGAGGGAGAAGCTGATCAGTGGTGGTCACTGATCAAAAACACGAAGCCACGAGGAGAGATGGAAGCTATGGAGTGGGAAGAATTTCGGGGGATTTTCTTTAACAAGTATTTCCCTCGTTCCATGAGAACGAAAATGGAGAAAGAGTTTCTCGAGCTGAAGCAGAAGGAGAACGAATCTGTCGGAAGCTACGAGATGAACTTCACAAGGCTTTCCCGTTATACCTCAAGCTTTGTCATGGACCCTAATGGGAAGGTTGATAGATTCTTTGGCGGACTACGACCTCATCTGCGGAAGAATCTAGCCAACAGGGACTATGATAGCTATGAAGAAATAGTTCGAAGTGCTATGAAAGTCGAGCTGGAGTTTGGTGAGACACAGTGGTCTCATAAGCCAAATGAAAAGAAGAGGTCGTTGGAGCCCAGTTTAGGGAAGTCTTTTGATCAGGGAAGAGGTGGAAAGCAAACGCAACTTACCACATGCAATAAATGTGGGAAGAATCATCTGGGGAACTGCTTGAGTGGAAGTGGAAAGTGCTACAAGTGTGGAAGAGGAGGCCATATTGCTCGGAATTGTCATAGTGAGGTGAAGCCTCAGCTTCCCAACACTAACGGCAGAGGTAAGATGGTTCTGGCCCTACCCGAAGTCACATGCTTCAAGTGTGGACAGCTTGGGCACTTTGCTAACCAATGTCCCAATCCGAGGGCGGTGGAGGGGAATCACCACCAACCTCAGCAGAGGCCAAGAGAGCAAGGTCGTGCTTTCGCTATCACAACAGCTGAAGTTGACGTCCCGAACGATGTGGTAGCAGGTACTCTTGTTGTCCTCTCAAAACTAGCAAGTGCTTTATTTGATTCTGGTTCTACGCATTCCTTTATTTCTTCCAAGTTTGCAAAGAATATAGAATCAATCCCTGAATTGCTTGAGGTAGAGTTGTCAGTCAAGACTCCAAATGGGATTATCCATGCATCAACAGTGTTTAGAGACTCTAGTGTTTACTTTGGTGAGCACAATCTTATCGCAAATCTAGTAGTCATTCCCATGATGGAATTCGACGTTATACTAGGGATGGACTGGCTCTCAAAGTATAATGCTAAGATCAAATGCAGAAGTAAGGAAATCTCAGTAGTCTTGAATGAACGACCTACAGTTATCTTCCGTGGAGAGATATCCCGAACTGATCCCTATCTAGAAGCACCTCCTATAGCTTTCTTTATGGAGTTAATCGGTGATGAGGAAGAAGGGAAAGGGAGCATACAAATTGAAGATGTTCTGATTGTTCAGGAATACATGGACGTATTTCCTGAGGAGTTACCTGGACCTCCCCCAGAAAGAGAGGTAGAGTTCTCCATTGAACTCGTACCTGGGTCTCAACCGATATCAAAGACTCCGTATAGAATGGCAAATGTGGAGCTTGAGGAGCTAAAGAAACAACTCCAAGACTTGTTGGAGAAGGGGTTTATCCGACCGAGTGTGTCTCCTTGGGGAGCACCAGTTCTCTTTGTGAAGAAGAAGGATGGATCAATGCGGCTATGCATTGATTATAGAGAACTGAACGGGATCACAGTGAAGAACAGATACCCTCTTCCAAGAATTGATGATTTATTTGACCAACTTCGTGGGGCTCAATTCTTCTCTAAGATTGACCTTCGATCTGGTTATCATCAACTGAGGGTGAAGAAGGAAGATATTCCAAAGACTGCCTTCCGATCAAGATATGGGCATTATGAGTTTACTGTTATGCCTTTCGGCTTGACTAATGCTCCTGCTATTTTCATGGATTTGATGAATAGAGTCTTTAAGGACTACCTTGATAACTTTGTGGTAGTTTTTATTGATGATATTTTGATATATTCAAAAAGTCGTGAGGAGCATGAAGATCATCTGAGGGTTGTTTTGAAAACTCTACGGAAGGAGAGGCTCTTTGGGAAGTTCAGCAAGTGTGAGTTTTGGTTACAACAAGTGGCTTTCTTGGGGCACATCGTAACCAATGAAGGAATCTCGGTTGACCCTGCAAAGACAATGGTTGTGGAGGAGTGGCCTCAACCCACAATAGTAACTGAGATTCGTAGTTTCCTTGGTTTAGCGGGATATTATAGGAGGTTTGTGAAAAACTTTTCACGGCTTTCTAATCCACTAACCAAGTTGACTCGAAAAGGGGTTAAGTTCATCTGGACAAAGGAATGCGAGGAAAGTTTCCAAGAGCTGAAAAAGAGATTGGTTACTGCACCGGTGTTAACACTACCCTCTATCGGAGAAGGATTCGTTATTTTTAGCGATGCATCTCTGAAAGGGCTTGGGTGCGTCCTCATGCAAAATGACAAAGTAATTGCTTATGCATCTCGACAGTTGAAGATTCATGAGCAGAATTATCCTACGCATGATCTAGAGCTGGCGGCAGTTGTTTTTGCTCTAAAGATATGGAGGCACTATCTTTATGGGGAGAAATGTGATATATACACCGACCACCAAAGTCTAAAGTATATTTTCACACAGAAAGAATTGAACATGAGACAAAGGAGATGGTTGGAGCTTATTAAAGACTATGATTGTTCAATTCATTATCACCCTGGAAGAGCAAACAAAGTCGCGGATGCGTTAAGCAGGAAAGATCCTGTTGTTCTGGCAACAATGAGGATCCTGGGAGATCCCTTGATTAAAGATCTAGTAAAACTGGACATGGGAATTATAATGAAAGGGACATCATCAACCCTATCCCAAATGATTTCTCAACCTTCATTACTAGAGAAGATCAAGAAGGCTCAAAAAGAAGATCCTTTGCTCCAGGAGAAG